>CM040927.1:24932628-26132628 GCA_023029165.1 Gobiocypris rarus | reverse complement strand
TTTCATTTATTTAGCTTAGTAAGTTGACATTTCATTTTTTTCTACCCACCATTAAAATACATAACAGAAATTACTAAAAATGTGGGTGTCAACAAGATAAGATAAAGTCACTGTTATTAATCTTATAATTAGACAAGTAAATGTAAACTTATTTTATATTATTCATGTATTTATTTATGTATACAATTTGTATACTGTACAACACTTTTCCTCAGACCCCCTAGCACTCCATTTCAGCCCCCTTGGACATCCCCTCTTAATGGAGCCATTTGGTTGTTCTTTGGGTCAAATGAAATTCCAGTGTGGATGGTTGATGTGCGTGTGAATTCACATATGCATAGGTACTATAGTATCTACTCCATACTCACCCTCTCAGCAGTCGACTAAACACTTCATCTCCCTCAGGTGTGGCATTTTGCCTCTTTTTGTCGCCTTGCATCCTCACACTGGCCCAGCTCACCACCTCTTCATCTTGCAGCTCCTCCTCACCATCTGTGTGTGGGCACAGCATTCCTTCCAGGGGGCTGCTGCTGTTAGTGCCTGAGGTACCCAGCACACTGCGGTTACTGCCAAAAGCAGAGTCCACTTCCTCCTGTTCTGCTAGCATCACCTCATCAAGGTCTGTTTCCCTGTAACAGCGCAGGGGCACCGCATCTATGTCTGTCTCTGAATATTTGACAGTACGTTTGATGATGCAGGTCTTATTGGATGACCCCACTGTGGGAAGATGGTTGATCATCTCCACTTTGACTTGCTGTACATCATGGCATGAGGATTTCGAAGATTTACAGTATCTTGAGTATGTTGTTACAGGCCTTAGGGGGGTGGACAAAGGTGGAATGGGTGTGGGAGACTCACTGGAAAAGCCACTGGAGGGTGCAGTGGAGGAGCCTGAAATTTGTGTGAACAACAAACAAACAGAAGGATTAATGATGACACTCATGGTTTTAATTTTAAATAACACAAGGTTAGTCATGACATCCCTATATAATTTTTTATAAATCATCAAAACAAAGTCTTTCTAAACAGACAAAATGCATACAAAATAGTTATATTTAGCATTTCTAATTTACAGTTTCAGTAAATGATTTTAGCCACATTTTAAATATTTTTGCAAAAGCTTTAAATAAAACTCACAAAAAAGGGCATTATTAAATAATAATTGTATGTCCTTAGGTCCTCAACTGGCAGTGTATGGCACTATTAATGCCAAGGTCATACATTTAATTCCAAGGAAATTTGTCTACCGATAAAAAGTATAGCTGCAAGTTGTTTTAGATAAAAGTATTTGCAAACTGTATAAATGTCAAGGTGAAAGAAAGGAACAACCACACAGAATAATTCAAGTGACTCATTCTCCCCTACCTCTCTCTTTGACATCAGTGAATTGAAAACACCTACACACAGTAAATAATTAAATCTTAAAAAAAAATATCTATCTGAAGGCCATTGGAATTATAGAGAAAGTAAAGAAAATGATACAACATAAAACCACAGAAAAAAAATCTAGCAAAGCTGTAGGATTAATCCATTCAAAAACCATGAGAGCAAAGACAAAGTATAACACCTTGAGAAGTGATGTGGAAGAAAAAATGAGTTTTACAGAGAAAGCAAATCCTAATGTCATCCTATGGAGGACGACGCTTGTTACATAATTGGATTAAGCATTTGTTGATGCAAACAGCTTGTTTACGAGGAAAGGCAAAATAAATAAAGAAGGATAACATTTCAGAGAACTGACCCCTGGAAGTCTGAGTTGGGCATTGGTCTTCGGAATGGGACCCAAACAGGAACTCCCATTTGGCACGAGCCATCTTCTGAGAGTGCAAGGAAGGCCTCAGCAAAAATGGTCCACTTTCAGACTACAACCCACAATTGAATTATCAGACAACAGCATACAACGAATCAGAGCATTAGATTAATCTAAAGATGTGTACCTAGATGGAATCACCTGTATGCCTGTGTTTCCAGATTCAGAACTCTTCTGGCTGGTTCTGCTAGATGTCTCAGAGGATATGCAGTCTTTCTCATGAAGAGTGCTATCTATAAGGCTGCCTGTGACTCCACTGGAGCTCTGTGATGCTGTTCCACTCCACTCTTTATTAGCCCAAGTGTCACTTTTCATCTCATTCCGCTGCATTGAGACCCTACAATGGTTCTCTTGAGATCCCGGTGTAGCAGGACTATTCCTCTTATGATTGTTCACCTCCCTCAAGCTTTCCTTGTCTCTGGCTAAGCACTCTTCTATCCCATTCTTTTGGTCAAAGGTCCAACTTACTGAAGTCTCTGGGTTAGGCCTTGTGAATGGTCTCCTGCTGCTATCTGAACTCTCTTTGTGACCTTTGAGACTCTTATACTTCCAACATTCATAGTTAGGTGTATGATTGTTTCTTGTGTACTGGGAAGGCAGGTGCCGGTGCAAAGTCGGGCTGTCCTTTCCCTTCAACTCTTTTCTCTCTATCCGTGGGTCTCGTATGGGAGAGGATGATATTACATCTGATCGGTTCAACCTTGCTGGAGCTGCAGGAGATGTACTTCCAATGTGGAGCAGAGGAGAGGTTGTTTGAACAGAGTGGTGGCCAGTCTCGACAGACTCGTGTTTCCAATTGTGCTCCTGAACAGGAAGTTTGCAATTAGCGTGGCTTTTTGATCCAGAGCCTTGGAAGCTAGCATAGAGTTGATGCTCTCTTGAATGCCCCAAACAGGGACTGTCAGACCTCACTGTGTCTGTCGACGATGGGGTTGGGGATGGAGACCTCCTGGCCTCCATAAATATGGAGAGTTTGGTGGCTTCCTCCGCTAGCTGACGAGCCATTTCGGGACTTGTGGCTGGGGATACGCTACCCCTTCCACTCAGTTGGTTATCTCCTTCTTCTACCTTATTTTTGGAGTTGGCCAGGTTGAAATTAACTCTGTGGGCTTGCCGTGGACTATCACTCATGGAATGATTGATTCGTTGATTACTAGATGGTTGAGTTACAATCATAGCTGGTAGTTCATGTTGAATAGCTGTAGGCTTACAGGATGGTAAATTCGGACGATACCTGTACCCTTGTGCTCTTTGGTTTGAGACCTCTTGAGTGTTGACAGTTGAGTGTGACATGGTAAAGTAAGCTTGCTTAGCATGGTTAGATAGTTGGTCTGTAGCAGGGCTCCTAGGAAGTCTATAAAATGAACTATTCCGCTCATGGTCCATGATTGTTGCTTTAGTGGGCAGGGTCCTAGAACTGCATGGTATAACCGGTGACCCAGACCAAGACCGACAGCGACGTTGTTCTCCTCTCCTGACATCATGACCTCTTTCAGGGTAGTTGCCTGCCAGCTTTTTCCTTAGTTGTGGGGAACCAAATTCCTCCATTGCCCGATGGGTGGCTTCTCTGGCTATAGAGTCTAGAGTTGCCCGCCTAAAGCTGGTCGTGCTCATATGCGAGTTCCCCAAACCTTGACTAAGCTGTTTTGAGCTACAGTTGTTCATGGATTCCAAGCTGTTCTCCAACCACACTGGATCACTAAGCCTTTTCCTGAGGTGGAGAGGGGTAGCTCGATTCTCCATGGTTCTGTTAAAGGGATTCTGAGGCTCGCTTTGGCACCAAGAACTATACTGACCCTCTACAGATTTAATTTGAGCTTTTTCAATGTAACTGAAAGTGGCAACAGATCGCCTCCCTTCATCTCCTCCCTTCATCTTAGTTGGGCTGCATGCCTTACGAGTTCCACTGGGAGTGGGAGGGGCAGTAAACCATCCTGAGAAGTGAGGTTCCTTTCCAAAAAAGGGATCACGTTCAGAAGGAGCACACACCAAGGGGCATGTATTTCCAGTGGGTCCTGTTTGAAAAGCAGATAGTAACTGGTTTATCTCATCATAAGGTAGACTCTTTTGATGTTGGTTGGCCGGTTGTTCCGAGTCACGTCCTGGATGTAGCTGAAAACTTACTGAGTGTCTAGATGTGGATTTACTGGAGACCAGACTCTGAGTGCTGCTTTTATGCAGGACTCCACGTGGAGATGTCCGGCCATGTGAGGTATTAGGGCCACTATACTGAGACTGTTGAAGGATGTCTGGTGCTGTCAACATGAGGGAGTCTGTTTTCTCCACATCTCCCAGGTCTTTTTCCTCTTCATCAGCAACAGACCTCACCTCTACATAGAGGTGTAGGATTTTACCTGATTGAGACATGACTGACTAAAATCAGCCTGCAGATAGCACAACACCTGTTTTCTGTAATTGATTAAGCAACACTGGTCATCTTGTTTGCTCTGGAAGTTTGTTGGCATTCAGATCTGAGAGAGAGTTTGAATGGACTCCAATATCATCCTTAAAATCATCTATAAGAAAGAAAACAGAAGATCATTTCAACTCTAAGGGTATGCTAACATCTGTTGGAACAAGTTGCTCCATCCGATAGGAAGAAAATACACCCACTTTCTTTTAAATAATTCAAATAATATATTACACAATAAATAGGTATTTGGATATTTTTTCTATATGTCATTTATACATTGACCTACATATTCGCTATATATTGAGCTCTCATTTGAAGTGACATCTTTTAAAAAGTAAAATAGTATTGCAAAAATTTCTCTAAAGCATATCTTGTGTAAAGAGATTTGTGAACTAATCACCTTGACTCCTCTTGCTATACTGTCCTCCTCGTGTTAACTAATGGCAAGAGGATCTAAATGTGTAACATGCTAATTAAAGAATGTAAAGCAAACTCCAGATACGTAAGCACCTTGGTATTGCTGCTGGCAGGCTCTGTGCCTCACTCACTCTTCATATTACATGCATAGGTGAGTAAAATGTGCTGTAGCTCTCTCTGAAGTATAGTAAGGTATAATATGATTACCTACATGTCTTGAAGGAATTAATAAATGAATCCTTAGATGTAATAAGATGACAATGATACTAACATGCAAAAAGCAATTCAACTAACATAGTCTTTCTGGTAACTCTGACCAAAGAATCCATCCTGGTTAGGCTAGCTGGTAGCTAGGCTTGCTAGCAGCATTCAAAACAGAACATATCCTGGTGACCATACAGAACTATATAGATTTTTCTCCTGTAATGCATTTAGAAAAGCCTTAACCTCTGCATTAGACTGCAATCACCTTTACAAAACAATAAAGTAAGTTCACGTTAAATGAAATCTAGTTAACCTACTGCATACAGATCAGAGACGAGATGAGGCTGATCATTACAAACTGCCCTAGAGGATTCACTCTCTTTGATGCACATAAGCTATTCTAACCTCTCACATGCAAGTCTGCCACAGCTGCTTGTGTTCTGTCAGCTCTTATGAGAGTGGGGAAGTGTGGCTGCTATTGGAAATGTGCCAGGTGTTGCGCTCAATTGATTGAGTCGGTGCACCCGGCATCATGACCACCACTGCAGTTGTGGGGGAGGAGGCAGGGAAGGATAGTGCATAGTTTTTCTTAAAGACCAAATATATGTATGGGAGATCTCTCTCTCTCTCTCTCTCTCTCTCTCTCTCTCTCTCTCTCTCTCTCTCTCTCTCTCTCTCTCTCTCTCTCTCTCTCTCTCTCTCTCTTTTACATACACACACTATACAAATGCTTTCTTTGTATTTGTGAAAAGTTATTCATCACATTTTATTGTAATTGCAGTCAAAATCATTTGGATGTGAATAGTAGATTTTCACATTTAAAGCCCATATTTACTATAGTCTTCCTGTAGTCCTTTAGCTGAAATGTATTGACTGTCTGCTGCTTGCTTAGAAACTTAATCCGTTTTACATGTTCCAAGGTAACCTGTAACAACTTGAAATTGATCTCCCTTTAATTAACTCTTTGGATCAAATTCCTTGACTGAAAGAACATGCCACATTCATGAAAATATACGGTCAGATATCTGTGATAAATTAGATAAAATGAACAAATATTTGCAAATGTAGCAAGAATAAGAATTTGTTTATAGCACTACTTTACTATATATATATTATTATTTTTTTGGGCCCACTATATATTTGGTGGCCTTAAGTACTATGCACTAACATGTTAATTAATCATTTGATACAATGCACTTTTTGTTTACATACATGTTTTTACATTGAACTTACATTTTAAAAACTACCTGCATGTAATTATATATTTAATTCATTTCTGTAGTTACAGTTATAATTACACTGTCGACAATTCCCTTACACCTTAACCTACCCTTAAACTAACCCATCCCACCACACCTGTCCCTGACTTTACCCGTATCCCACCTCAATATTTGCAAAAGTGTTTTGCAATACAATATGAACACAATAAGTACATTGTACTTATTTTTTTTGCTATAAGTACATAGTAGTTAAGGCCACCTAATATAAAGTGGGACCATTTTTTTATATATATACATATGATTTTGTTTATAGTACTACTTTAATATATATTTTTAAAACAAAAAGTGGTTTCTTTGTATTTTCATGATGGGTACTAATAAGTTCTGCTTCTGCAAATACTACACACTTAATTGTGATTTAATTTACAATTTTATTTAAATTATGAAAAAAAAAACAGACACTTTTGAGCTTTCACATCTTTAAAAGTCCCAAATATTACAAAGATGGTGCAGTAAAGTTAAAACTTAAAATATTGCAGAGCACTGATCTAACATTGACATTCTCATCCATTTAAATGATTGTTGTAATATTTATTTCTGTAATCACTGAAAATGTCAAAATTAGCTGAAGGAAAGATACAAAATTGATATATTTGATATATCTACATTCTGTTAAGCAGGCAGGCCATTTAGACCTACTTTTTCTGTGCTGTAGCTAATAGGATTCCTCCAACCCCTCCTCCTGTCCTCACTGTTACATGAACAGGCACATAGAAACCAATTACAGTCAAACCCCTCCCTTTACCTGTTAACTTCCCTCTCAACAGCTCCGTCCCATCCACTACACAGCAGCAGTGGGAACCCAGAAAATTCCCTCCTTCAGAGTCTTCGGAAAAACTGGCTATTCATGTGTTTGTGCCTCCCTCTCTTCTCCACAGAAAACAAATACAGCTCTCTGCGCCTTACTGGCTCACGCATACTGGATTTACGCCACCCACACGACTTAGTGCGTCTTCTTCAACGCCCCTGCCCCCACACTGAAAACCTGTCTTAGCCCAACAGGACTTCCTGCACTCACCCTGTCACTCATATTCTTAAGACCCACCTCATTCTAGAATTGAGCCAATCAGATGCGCCAGCTCTCTGTCTGTTCTGTGACAGGTGGCAAAAGGTTCAGCTCACTCTGTGGAGGGGGCCTAGCCAGAGGGAAAGCCCCTTGTAAATAGACTTATACAGTAACAGGGGTTGTAAAAAGGCCGATGGGATTACAACCAGTGATCTGAACAGAAACAATCTGTTCAGCAGACAGACACTATCACAGTGTAAAAAACAGTGTGATAGTATGTCACTGCTGTTCATTCACTCTCATTTTTACAATATTAATTATACTTTAAAGTGAAAAATGACTGTCATGGGGCATAATCATAATGATTAGCTGGGCTTGCATTAGCGTAAACTCTTAGCTACTTACAGATTATCTGTATAGTGTCAACAGCACTATGTCTGTGCCTCTGTTCCCAGCATGCATTGTGGCATGAATACAATTGTTATTTAACTTTTTCATTTTTATTGTTACTACATGCATCTGCTGGCTAATTTTGCTATTGTTTGAGATTTTGCTACATGTAAAAAAATCTCAAATCCAATAGTTAAAGGAATAGTTTACACAAATAAATTACATTTTGACATTATTTAGTCCCTCATGTTATTTCAAAACTGTTTGACTTTTTTCTTGAAAAATAAAATAACATGTTCTGTTTTTATTTTTGTCATTAAATTGGAAGTCAATCTGCACCAAAGTTGTGAATTTGCACCACAGAAGAAAGTCATTCATACAGGTTTGGAATAAGGGTGAGTAAATTATGGCCATTTATATTTTTGGGTGGACAAACCATTTAAATGTTAAAGCTCACTCGTGATGCTCGTTGAATCTAGGCTTGTTAAAATGTTAAACCTTTTCATTAACCTTGTTGAGCACTACATTATGACTGCTTTTTTCAGCATATTGTACATGTCTATTGTATATAAAGGTTCAGAATTTACTGTAGTATGACCTAAGGCACCAGCAGGTGAAAACAAAATTAAAGCACATGCCTGTTTTCTTTTAAATAAAAATATAAGGAGAGATGTTTGGAAGAAGTAAGACACGTGTTTCTTAATGTAACTCTTGGCAGGACTCAACCTCTGTAATGTGATATACTGGCCACTTTTAATGAGTCACTCAAATATTTCATGCATTCAGCACAGTGCATGAAATCAAGCAGTCTCTGCAGTCTCAAGCACATGAATTCTCAAGTGCATGAATCCTGCAGTCTCAAGCACAGCACTGTGCTTGCTGCCTTAAAGAGGATTGTGTTACATAAATCAGCAAAACAAAGTCAAAGCCATGGTCTAGTGGTTAGCACGTTCTCTCATTTACACTCTCCCTACAACTTCCTGTCCCCCTTCACTATATATAGTATAGTAGTTAACTTGATGTAACAGCAGTATCCTGCATTGTGACATGCAATAATAAACTAATCATTTAAAAATTGGGGTCCACAAGTCTAAGACCACTAGTGAAAGTGCAAGTGTTGCACTAATTTATTACACACTTTTTAAATGACAAATTATAGCCTAGTATTAGCACAACAAATTTTGTGAAACTTACTCTATTATTTAAACTTTGTTTATTATCAGGATTAAATTAGACTTATTTCAATATGGACTTTTAGATTCCACTGTATATATAATTTTTTTAAGATTTTGATGTTAAAAAACAACAACAACTGATGTCCATGTTATTTGTAAACTGCCCAAATCTATTAAAAATGTTAAACAATTCTCAAGAACCAAAAAGAGAATTACATAATGTGAAAGTAGCTTTACGAGCAAAGGTTTAGGCATAAGACGTAAGTGTGCTATACAAATATTGTATAACTCGGCTGACCTCACACAGAAGTTCTGGCTACTGGGTAGAGCTGTCCTGCATTACCTACTATGTTATTTGAGAGCTTCGGAAAGAACACTTTACTCAGACTGACTGCTCTTAGACATTAGCTTCTAAGGTGACTGATCGTACCTACAGTATACAGGTAACTACAGTACAATGGGTGTCTAGGATACACCAGGTTTATGATCAAAAATGAAAGCACATGAGTTAAAATACAGATTCATAATAGATATACATGGTTTTTCTGCAACTACTAAAAGTTTCCACGAACAGTTACTGGGAAAGTGTCTAGAATCAATACATTAACAACACCATTTGAAGACAGCCTGCTATACTTTGTTCTTTACTTGTAAGAAACAAAAATATAGGGACGAGCAACTTCACATACCTGATGGGACCATGAAGAGGTGCAGATGCAGCAGATATTTGATGCGTCATCGTTTCATTGTGCATGTGAGGTGCTGAAGTGGACAGCTCCGCTGTAATTAGAAAAACTCCTACAGCAGACAAAGCAGTCAGTATTCTGTACTTGTGCCCGTGTCTTTAGGGAGTGCCTGTATCACATTATCAGAGAACTGGCAGGAGGCCCATATCAGCTTAAGGTGGACTAGTGTTTTTTTTTAATCATCTGGTCAAACTTAGTTTTTACAGACAAATCTTCTATCATAAGGAGTCATGCACAAAACTAATATATAATCTATAGCCTAGTAAATTATATTTCTATATATATCTTGTTTGACTTTGCAGTTACTTTGACAATTTCAACTAAAATGTTAATTAGAAATTTTGAATTTAGCAGGCGGCTAGGTAAAGCCAAAAATGAAATTTAGTCATCATTTACTCACCCTCGTATTATACAAGAGTAAATGAGGACAAAACAGGATTGGACCCCACTAACTTTCAATGTATGAACCCCAAAATGACAGAATTTTCATTGTTAGGTAAACTATCCCTTTTAAATAAAAAAGACTAAGTGGTTTATTATATATATTTTGCATGTTGTAAAAAATGTTCCTCATTCTCACACTTCTTTTCAGGTTTTAAACACCCAGACCACAATGAGACAAGGGTTAATTATTATAGTTATCCATCGTTACAGAAAAAGAACTGAATGAGAATGTGAGATGTCATTATCCTCTATTTACTGTGATAACTAGACCGAACTCAATTATATTAATTAAATAGACAGATACGTATAGTAATATATACCGTAATGAACTATGTATTATTTATGTAAATTAAATGGATGGAGAATTTTGTGAGGAGCTTTACGAATTATTTTTGTTTCTTAGATGGACAATGGAAAGCGGCTGACTGTTTCGGCCATTTATGTCAATGCAAGGATTAAAAATGGGACAAACTGGGCCAGAAAACTCAACGCGGAATGTGTGAAGCAAAGTTAGCGTATCTCCATCGTAAAAAGACACGGCTCCTTTCGGGATATCAACCCAAACTCCAAGTTTTTGGATTGTTTTCCTCACTGTCAGGGACTTTTCATTTGAGTCCTGACAAATTAGATATTTTCCATTTCCATGATAGATGTAGCAGAACACATTGTTAAAGTCACTATTGCGATGCTCAGAATCCTGATCTATGGTAGCTGACCCATATGACAGGCCAATCAACCAATAGGGTTTCTTCCAGACAGCCACCTCCCAGTAGTGGGAGCCACAGGAGAATCCCTCCTTGACCTGGACGCTATACGGAGAGCTGATGTTTGTTTTCCGTTTCCTTTCTGGGACTGGTTTCGTACTCCAGTGCACCTCCAGCTTGTCTGCTGAGACCTCTAACTCAGGGTGTGCCGTCTCTGGGTCCAAACTTACAGCTCTAAAACCTGCAGTTAGGCAAAGTTTGATATGTTACACTATAAGGTAGGATTATTATACTTTTTATTTAAGTTTAAGTATGTCTTTTAACATTGTGCATTGAAACATCACACTTACTAGACCACAGCCGCTGAGTGTTCTGAAAGACAACTTCATCTAAGTTATCAACCAGCTGTTCGACTGTCTTCATCTTGTCTGTGGTGTTGTACTCTTGCTCTATCGCAGACACAAGTGGCAATTCCACCTGGGACCTATAGCAATGACGAGGGATTCTTGTATCCATATTGATTTTGGTATTAATGTATCATAGAATAATGAGGGATTTTTTTTAAAGAATTACACTGGTCATTACAATCCCGTTAAAATAAAGTATTCTTTTATGGATGTATATAAAAATATTTTGTTCACATAATCCATTGACAAGTCGGAGGGACATGGATTTTTTCCACATGATGGAAAAAATATGAGATGGGAAGAAAGTATACTTTACGTTCGTTTGCTAAACCTTTGCGTTCCTGTGAGAAAGTTTAAGAAAGTTTTGTGAGCGAATGCAAAATTTCTCTGTGGGAATGCAAACATTTTGCGAGCGACCGCGCAAAGTTTCTCAGAGGAGCACAAAACATTTACGAGAGAATGCAAAAGCATAATTGTCCCTCATCACATATTTTTTTCATCACCAACCTTTAGGGTCTCTGTAGATTAGTATAATTTAAAGGGAATGCTGTAAAAAGAACTCACCCATGGCTATGTTTTTGGAGATGCTGCAAAAAAGAAACTATTGATAGACTACAGATAAAAAAAGGAAAATGTCCACTCAAAAATAAACCACACAGACTGTGAAACTATAATGCACCTGGAGAAATATGATGTCATTTTCTTCCTCGAGGAGAGATTGGCTTGATCGTAGGGCAGCATTAATATTTATGACATGACACTCCAGTGACTCATTTCTCCATCTCAGCCACTTGTTGGTGTAAAATTCTTCTGTTTCCAGAATGGCCAACATCAGCTTCTGATCCTCCTCAATCTGGGCTTTTATCTTGTTGTATTTCTCAACTATTCGGAGTCTGTATGCTTCTGCGTTTTCCTGAGAACCACCACAAGAAAAGTCAAAGCCAGGTGAACTCATAAGTTGACAAAAAAAAACATATTAGATTATCTCTTGCTACAATGGATTTGAATAGTTTTGCTACTTCATTCATTTAAAAAAAAGTATTATTTCAAATCAAAATGAACTGAGAAGTGCAATAATGCAATAATTTCCTGGTTTAATTGGTTATGATTCAGAAAGCTTATATTGGAATACCCACAGAGACCTCTGAAAATAATGGCTCCAAATCTTGCATAGCAGACTCTGCTAAATGTTTCCTCTGTAGAAGAAGTGATTTGTTGGTCTCCAATACCTTCTAAAAAGAGACATGTTTCCATAAATTCTTAATACACTGTTACTTCATTAAATTAAAGGAAAAATAATGGTCCATGAAATAATGTCATTTATCTGACAAAAATGAGTCAAAATAGATCTCTTAAAGTGATACCCAAAAATGAAAATTCTTTCATAATTTACTCACCCTAAAATTGTTCCAGACTTATATGAATTTCTTTCTTCTGCTAAACACAGAAGAAGATATTTTGAAGAATATGGGTAACTAAACAGTTGATGGACCCCATTGACTTCCATAGTAGGGAAAAAATACTATGTAAGTCAATGGGGTCTATCAACTGTTTACCGACATTCTTCAAAATATATTATTTTGTGTCCAACAGACCAAAGAAACTCAAACAGGTTTGGAAAAATTTGAGGGTATGTAAATGATGAAAGATTTTTTTGGTGAACTATTCCTTTAATTTCCTGTGAAAAAACACAACAAAACAAAGAAACATTAAAATCACACAAAAATTAATGCACCTCTTCTATGATGAGCATGGTATTTCATTTCTGTACAAAATGATATGTATTTATAATATACATAGTGTATATATAAGCTTTTACTTTTAACAACATGTACATTTGAACTTGAAGAACTAGAACTTGGCATCTGTTTAAAATGTTCCATTAATATATCATAGGCACTTCTATTTGCAATTGATCAATCAAAATAATAATATTTTTTCAAGAATTGAATCCCCTACCTTGAATTCTGAGCATGCCTCTTGCAGCGTAACAGCTTGGTGGTTTTTGTGTGACCCAACCGCAATGCACAGACAACACACAGTGGTCTGGTCCTCCTGACAGAATAGTTTCAGCTCCTCCCCATGCTCCTTACACTTGAAGGAAATCAAGTCCTCTGTTACTTCGATGAGAGAGTGCCCTCTTAAAGCCTCTCTCTGCTGGTGCAGGAGAGTGTGAGCAGAGCACAAGGAGGCGTCGCAGGTGAGGCAGCTTTTCACTGCCACCTCAGTCTTCCCAATGCACTGATCACACATAATGATGGAGGGTGGCGTGTGAGATGATCCTTGCTGCGAAGATGCTCTTGAAAAAGCATCCTGTACTTTCCTCTGAAGATCTGAGTTGATCTTAAGCTTAAGGTCAGATGGAAGGAGGATCTGACACTCCGGACAGAACAGTGGGCCATCACAAGATGTTTTGGGATCATCCATGTTCCAGACCACTTGGATGCAGGTTTGACAGAAGTTGTGCCCACATGGAAGACGTACAGGGTCTGTAAATGGCTCTACACAAACAGGACATTTTAGGTCGTCTTCTTGAGCGTCCATTTCAGCAGACATTCTACTGTCTGTGTGCGGTGGCTTGCCATGAATATTTCAAAGATCAGGCTCAGTTTTCAATACCATATTGTTATAAGTGTATTCAATTACAATAAGCTATGCATGCAATGCAACAATATATAAAATATGTTTTAATTCAACCTCAAATATTTAAAAGGGATAGTTCACCCCAAAATGAATATTTGATGTCTATCTGCTTATCCCCAGGGTATCCAAGATATATAGGTGACTTTGTTTTTACACTAGAACACAAATGAAGATTTTTAACTCCATCCATAGTCTGCCAGTCATATAATGCATGGGAATTAAGACACAAAGAAGAAACCGAACAGTATCTTTTTTTTGTTTTTACCTCTAATACACCAATATGTCCAACAGCCTTCTACGCTCATAGTTCTCATACTCACATGTGTTACCATTCACATGCATTATACGACTGACAGACTGCAATGTTTGGAGTTAAAAATCTTCCTTTGTGTTCTACTGAAGAAACAAAGTCACCTATATCTTGGATTCCCTGGGGGAAAGCAGATAAACATCACATTTTCATTTTTGGGAGAACTATTCCTTTAAAAGTTAACCACACCATGGTCCAAGTGTCCAAACAACTGTAAAATTAATTTTTAAAATTACCTTTTTGCCATATTTTCATATTTAGAACTTAATTTAATTTCAATGTTTGTAGCTTAGCTGTCATTTCTGTCTAACAGCATTAAACAGTCTGTAGGCTATATAAATTGACATTTTTTGTGTGTTGGATTAAAATACACATTATATAATTACAAATTAATTTGAAAGCTAATGTCTTTTTATTCATCCAAATGCACATAGCTAAACATGCTTACCATGTTTACTTTAAAAAACGTGCCTCAGAAACTATTTCTTCCGTTTGTTTCCTTGGTAACCACAATATTTTATGTCCTATTACAGAAAATAACGATATAACTACCAGTTTTTCATTTACATATGACGTGAGGTTTATGTGTTGCTAATAAAATACGGCCTGCTTTGTTTCCAAATTGTCTATCTAGCAACAACATAAGATAATCGCACTGTCGCTAGGTGGCAGTGTGTCTGTCATGGCGATGTAAATTCCGCACACACAAAAAACGACGAGGAAAATAACTGTACGCGGGAATTTCAAGATCGCCGTGTTTACGCTGCTGAGCTGCAGCAAAGGTCATCTACGCAAGAAATCTGCTGTTTTTTGTTTTATGTGAAAGCACATGTGAACACCGTTTGGATGCCCGTTGCTTTATGAGAAAATCTATTTCTGGCTGAGCTAGATTTGAGCCAGTGTATGTCTTTATGTGCCGCTGTCACAGTAATGTGAGAGGTTTTTAAGTTTTGATACCAGTAACGTTACAGCTGTTCGTGATATTGTTTTCTCCTAAGAACGAAGTGGTTTTATTTACCTACAGTCCACGATGATAAAGTGTAAATCCAGCAGATCTTCCGTAAGTATTTGATAGTCACATCGGATGTTTTGTTGATCATATTCATCTAACTTAGCGATCTATCTCTAGATATACATTTCATCCATTGTGAAAGTGTAACAGTTACTAACATTTTTGTTGTTATTGTAGATGGTCAGTGGAGTTCAGTCAAACATTTCTGCCTTTTTCCTCTCAAAGGTAAGTACATAATACGAGTCTAGTTAACTTATTTTGATAGTTCACCCCAAAATTTTAATTTGCTCACCCTTGTGTTGTTCCATTTCTTCAATTTCTTTCTTTCTTTTGTACATCACAAAAGGAGATTAGTGACTGACAGCCTCTTTCACTATTCACTTGCATTACATTTTGTCCAAATAATGAAAGGAAATGGAATCAAATTATTTATGCTACAAACTAGTGTTTTATTACTGTAATAATAATACAACAAATACCAGTTTGCAGTTTCAAAAACACAGCTCAAAGTTTTTGTACAGCTAAAATAAATCAAAATTAGCCCTAAATCTATCTACAGTTCTCTCAAATAAAGATGACATTTCAAAATGAAAGGTGTGTATTATTTGTATTATTTAATTTTTTTGATATCAGGAAAATTTTATAGTAAATACATGGAGAGACTCAACCGTATTTTGTCAATTTTTTTTATTGACTTTTATTTTGAATCTATAAAAAATGAATTTAATATATGTTTGTTGTGATGTCCTTTAATTTTAAATATTTTTTTATGTGGTTACTATTGCATCCTTATTTGTATTTATGTCTGTTAAATATGACCCTGGACCACAAAACCCTTCAAAAGGGTCAATTTTGTTTTAATTGGCCAAAAGAACCCTATTTGAAAATCTGGAATCTGATTGAGAAAAATCTATTTGTAAAGTTGTCCAAATGAAGTCCTTAGCAACGCATATTACTAATAATAATACATTTTTATATATATTTACGGTAGGAAATCTACAAAATACCTTAATGGAACATGATCTTTACTTAATATCCTTATGATTTTGGCATAAAAGAAAAATTAATAATTTTGCCCCATACAATGTATTTTTGGCCATTGCCTCTAATATACCTGTGCGACTTATGACTGGTTTTGTGATCCAGGGTTACAAATGTCTTAAGAAACTGCTGAATTATTTTGTATTTTTTGTTTATTTTTTATAAACAGGAAGCAAATTACATCATAAGTCTTGCACTGTTAATTTTAAAATGGCTTTGCCTGCTCTTACATTAAAAATAAGGTGGATAACTTCACCTTTATGTTTTTTCAGGTTTCACCAAAGTCACCGAAAAGAATTGAAACTGGGATTACAAGAGCCCCTGTTTCATCGAAGACTTGTTTTGTGGAGGATGAAAATGTCCTCTACTCCCCAAACCCATCTGCTGTTCCAGAGACGCCTGACAGTCTGCGGACCGAGAACCCTTCCGACACTTCATTTGAGAACCGCTCGCCTGTGTCCCGTGGTCTACATACTAAAGGTGTCAGGGGTAAACCTAGCCTGATGGCACGTAAGCTGATGCAGCCACAGAACAACAGCAGTCCAGAGTCAGAGGACACTTTTGAGTTTAAGAATGGCGTATGTCACTTGGGCTCTGCAAAGAGGTTGTTGCACAGCTCAGAAAACATCCAGAGTGCCAAGCGGTCCAGGACCACGCAAGTTCAGAAACTACCTGAGTGCGACACAAGCTTACCAGTGACTAAGCGAAAGGAGTCTTTGAGAACGATCTCTGTAATGTTCCCGAAGAGTCCTGAGAGAAAAAACAAAGCTGAGTCTGTTAGTTTTGAGGCTAGCCGACTGGCAACTGGACCTTTTGTGAAAATGAATGGAAAAACAAATGGTTTCTCAAAGCTCTCCAAAAAATCCTCCAATCAGCTGAGCTTTAGTACCAGTGAAAAAGAGAATTCACTTGCTCTTAATGTGAAGCCGGAGATAGGCATGGGTGCAGTTTCTGGAACAAATGACTTGGATCTTGTGATGTCATACAGTTCATGGATAAAACATGGGTCTACTGAAGAAAAGGAGACCATTCTCAACTGTCCTATTACCAAGAAGAGGCCCATGAGTTCTGCTGAGCTTCAAATGAAAGAAAAAATATCTGATGGAAAGACTCTGCCAGCACCATTTGAGGACGATTTTACTGATTTGATAGACGATTGGTTTGATGATGGCATGGAGCCAAAATCTGAGCCGCCAAAACCCAAGAAGTTCAGTCATGAGTATGAATATTTCATTCAACCTATTTATGTGTACATAAGTGAGCTTTTATTTGGTGATTTTTCTTTATTAAAACTGAACATAACACATTTGTGCTTGACTTTTAGAAAAACCAAAGGCATACCAGAGCATGTTATACTGGCCTCTGGTGTTCATAACCGATACTGGGTACTGGATGTACAAGATGTCACTTCATCACGAAGTTGCACCGAGAAACACTTAACCATCACCTGCACAAAGACGACACAGTCCACAGAGACTTGTATTCTCAAAGATGGCTGGTACAAAATGTTACTTGGCTATGAGAAAGATTCTTGGGAGAGTTCTTTCTTTTTGACTGTCTTTGCAACCTCTTTTTTTTTTTTTTTTTTAAGGGAGTGTTCTCCGGTTGCGGTGGGGGACATCATTCACCTGGAAGGGAGGTGTGTTTCTGGCTTGTGGACGATTGATAGAGACTCTGGTTTCCTGGTTCTGCTGCCCGACCTGCTGATATCTGGGACCAGCATTGCCAGCAGTATCCGCTGTATGAGGCGAGGGGTGCTGGGAGAGATGTTTAAGGTGTGGAAATGTAATGTTGTGAATGTGCCTCACTATCGTCTAAAAGTTTGTATGAATGAGTTTGTATTATTATTATTTTTAAATTAAATTAATACTTTTATTCAACAAGGCTGCATGCAGTTGATCAAAAGTAAATTACATTAATAATGTTACAAAAAGTAAATGTTTCACATAAATGCTGTTCGTCTGAACGTTCTACTGATCAAAAAAAACTGAAAAATATATTTTTCCCTTAATTGATGATGCAAACCATGCTATGTTCCTTCATTTTCTTACAGTACATAAAATTTGAGTGCTTCAAATAATCCAAACTTTTGTGTGTGATTTTTAAACAGGCATTTGATGGTGGATCTAAGCAGATGCTAAATGGTACCATAGTTCATGATATCTTCCAAAAAGCAGCCATGTCCTCAGATTTCTCTCCAGAGAAAATACAGACATTTGCCTCAGAGGCCCTGAAAAACCCCGACTACCTCGGACAAATGTAAGGGCCATTAGGCAACATAAATTCCATGTTTAGAGGCACATCTTATATCGTAGTAATACAGCATTTGACCACAGTAATGAAGCTCCTTATGTGCCTTATGAGGATTGTGAAATGTCTTGCGCTTGATTAATTAGGTACAGTCTAAAGCTGACTCAGGCTGACATGAGACAGGAAGTTGACGAATATCTTCCAATTTTATCTGATTGGGCAAAACACTACCTCCACACTTCACCACAGGCTGGACAAAAGCAGCTCACCCTGAAACTGTGAGTGTTTATAGTTCTTCAAACAAGCAATTGCATCATGCCAAGAAGGCGCTCAGCTTTTTTCTGGTTTTTCATTATGGATTAACTTAATGGTTTGTGTGGTTATTTCCCATCAGCCCTAGCGACGGGGCTCTGAGCAAGCAAGACACAACCTGTAGCTTGACAGTCACCGAATTTGCGGACATCGAGGAGAACATCTGGTGTCCAAGTTTTGGCCTGAAGGGGAAGATAGATGTCACAGCTGGAGTCAGGATTCATCGGAGAGGCAGAAAGCCAATAGAAAGGATTGTGCCACTGGAGCTGAAAACCGGCAAGGAGTCCAACTCCATTGAGCATCGCAGTCAAGTACAAAATGCTTCAGAAAATGCTTTAGATATGTCACGTACAAAAAAAAATCCCTTCTTATTACAGACATTTGATCTGCATTTTAGGTTATTCTGTACACATTGATGAGCTCAGCTAGACGTTGTGATCCAGAGGCAGGTTTCCTTGTCTACTTGAAGACTGGCAGTCTACATCCTGTTGTGGGCAACCACATGGACAGGAGAGGTTGTTTTTTTTATGTACTGTATATCCAAATATTTTGTCATCATTTACTCACCCTCATGTCGATCCAAACCCATAAGACTTTCATTTATCTTTAAAAAACAAATGATTATGTCCTTAAGGTTCTTGTGGAAGCTCAAACATGCTTGCTTGATAAGCATAAACAAACCAATTGGTTCTCACACATCAAGCAACGACGTTTGATAATCCATTACCATATTTTATGTACTCTTATGTGCGTTGATCAGTATTTGTATGTGAATAACCTAAAATATATATATATATATTTTTATTATAAAACGTGATAATGTCTCTCATTTGGATTGTCTTTACAAGCTTTTTGAAGCAGGGAAATTCAGGGAGTTGAGGTTCAATTGATGGACAGAATGAAATCTCATGGATTTCATCTAATATCTACATTTGTTTTTCAAAAACTAAATGATTATATGATTTATTTGGGAGTGGCATGAGAGTGAATAATGAATGACAATTTTTATAGTCCCTTCAAATCAAGTAGTTTAATACAAATGTTACAAATTAGAATTGATGTACTTATAGTCATAACAATGTAACATCATTCTACTTATGACTATGCTGATTAATATTTTTTTAATTACAGAGCTAATTAAAATAAGGAACTCTTTGGCTCATCACATCGGCAAAAACCTGGTCAAGGTGGATGGTAGGAGTCATATGGCCCCACTGCCTGCCATTGTATCTGACCAGCAGGCTTGCAAGTACTGTCCTCAGAAAAGAAACTGTGCAGTTTACAACAGGTACTGTTTATCTCTTCAATGGGTAATTTTCCATTACAACTTCAAACAAAGTTCTTTAAACAGTTGAGCTTTAGCTGAAATGCATCATTTGTGCAGAGCTGTAGAGAGAGATCTTGTGGGGAGCTGTAGTGAAGATCCACAGGCTTTTGTGCGGTCAGATAGCGAGCACCTCAGCCAGCTGCACCTCCAGTACTTCAGCCACTGGCTCCTGCTCTGCACACTGGAGGCTCTCACGATGGAGAATAAAGGAGGTCGGCGTAATATCTGGCTTCAGACTTCCCAGCAGAGGTGGGTGATTACTAAAATGTGAGTTGTTCATTGTGTTAGTTCATGCCAAATTAAAATCATAGATTTACTTGCCTTCATGTTGTTTCAAACCCATTTGGAAGACTTTCATTCATCTTTGAAACACAAATTAAGATATTTTTAATGACACTGAGATTTCTGTCCCTCCATTGAAAGTCCTTTCCACTAAGACCTTTAAGCACCTAGGCATTCAGACTGCAGTCCGGCAAGTACCATTCTCCTGGCAACCGCCAAACTCAGACTCATCCATCGGATTGCCAGACAGAGAAGCGTGATTCATCACTCCAGGGAATACATCTCCACTGCTCTAGAGTCCAGTGGTAGCGTGCTTCCGACACTTTGCATTGCATTTGGTGATGTAAAGCTTGGATGCAGCTGCTCTGCCATCATGGAAACCCATTCCATGAAGCTCTTCATGCACTGTTCTCAAGCATATCTGAAGGCCACATGAAGTTTGGAGGTCTGCAGCTATTGACTGCAGAAAGTTGGCGACTTCTGTGCAGTGTGCACTCAGCATGCACTGACCCCGCTCTGTGATTTTACTTGGCTGTTGTTCCCAATTGCTTCCACTTTGTTACAATACCACTAACAGTTGACCGTGGAATATTTAGTAGTGAGGACATTTCACGAGTGGACTTATTGCACGGGTGCAACCTATCACCGTACCACGCTTAAATTCACTGAGCTCCTGAGAGCGACCCATTCTTTCACAAAGGTTTGTAGAAGCAGTCTGCATGACTAGATGCTTGATTTTATACACCTTTGGCCATGGAAGTGATTTAAACACCTGAATTCAATGATTTGGAGGGGTGTCCATATACTTTTGGCAATGTAGTGTATGTTTAGGTTTCTATTCATTTTTTTATTTAATATGAACTTAGATCAACTCAGATCATGACAAATATGGGAAATAGGGGAAAAGGCAAAATTATAATCGTTCATATATAGCAACCTTGTCTCTTCAGAAGACTTGGATCAAACCATCAAAAATTTAATAAATGGACTGGGAGTAAATTATGACTTTTTTTTTTGTCTCTTCAGAAGACTTAGATCATCAAACCATCAAAAATGTATTAAATGGACACATTTTTGGCTAAACCGTTCTTTTCATTTTTTTCCAATAGTTTTATTTGTGTTTGAACACAATGAATTTCAGAACCTAAGTAAATGAACAGTGTTTGTTTAAATTAATTGAATGGTTTTATCCTTAATGAATGTCCCTGATGCATCCCTGTTCTTATGTTGTTCATTCTCAGGGAGAAAAGTGGTGGCTGCGCGGGTAACATGCGATTAGCTGGAGGCGTCATTGTCCTATCTGATGGTGTATATAAGCACAGCTTTGAAAGGAAGGAAAGTGAACAGACTCTTACTGGACTGATAGTGGGCGACAGGATTGTGGTCAGCGATCAGGACTCTGTGCTTATAGGCCTGGCCACAGGATACGTCACAGAAATAACAGTCAGTGGAGTGACTTGCTCTTTGGACAAGTAAGTAACTTGCAAATGCTTTTCATGATGTTGATCGTTTTGTAATTCATTTGACCTGAATCTGAAGTGTTCAAGGGTACATCAAAGCTTAATGCCACATGCCTATAATTTCAGAAACCTCTCTAAGTATTCCTCAAACACAGTTTTCCGGCTGGACCAGGATGAAGGTGCAGGCGGTCTTAGCACTCATCTAGGAAACCTGTCTTTGTTAATGGAGAACTCTCCAACCAGGTCTAATCATCATTTTCTTTTTGTTGTCTCTTAAATTGTGTTTTTTGTTCTATATGAAAAGCTCAATATGTACATTTTTATGCAGTGAAAGATTGAGGGAGTTGATTGTGGAATTCAGGCCTCCCCAGTTCATTGACAGCCTCAGCAGTGTTTTGCCACGAGACGCCAAGGACACTGTGGCCAACATTCTGAAAGGTGTGTTCATACACTGCCTTCTCCTGAGTTGTCTCTCACCGAACCATAATCTCACTCTTTCTGCAGTGTGCTGCTTTCAAACATGCTCTTGATGTGTTCTTGTGAATATGATGTGTTTTAATCATATTTTGCTTCTCAGGACTCAATAAACCACAGAAACAAGCCATGAAAAAAGTACTACTGTCCAGAGATTACACGCTTATTGTGGGAATGCCAGGTACTGGGAAAACTACCACCATTTGTACACTGGTAAGAGCTAATTTATGAATTCCATTTATATTCAGTAAAATGTATGCATAAATAAATGTAAACCTAATTTTGTTTACAGGACTTTTTCCAGACTTTCTGACCCGTAGAATAAAACTGATTGTTTATGCTAGTGGTTTCTATATGCAAATAAAGGAATATTAATCTGACATTTATTTGCTCTTCCTTGATTTATAGGTGCGGATACTCCATGCTTGTGGTTTTAGTGTTCTTCTAACTAGCTACACCCACTCTGCTGTTGACAACATCCTCCTGAAACTGAAGAGGTTTAAGATCGGCTTCCTGCGACTGGGTCGTACTCAAAAAGTGCACCATGACATCCTGCCCTTCACAGAGGAGTCATGTCGTGCTAGAGGCATGCAAACACTAGAAGAGCTGGAACAACTGTACAGTAAAGAAGTAATGCATATTGGAGTCTTGTACAATATAAAACATACACTACAGTTCAAAAGTTTTTGCCCACGTAAGATTTATAAGGTTTTTAAAAGTCTCTTATGCTCACCAAGAAGGCATTTATTGGATCAAAAATACATTAAAATAGTAATATTGTGAAATATTATTACAATTACATTTTTTACAATTTATATAATTTATTCCTGTGATAGCAAAACTGAATTTCCAGCAGCCATTCCTCCAGTCTTCATTGTCATATGATACTTCAGAAATCTTTCTAATATGCTGATTTGGTCTTATTACTATCAATGTTAAACAGTTTTGCTGCTGAATATTTTAAATTATTAATTACTTTTTATTTTATTATGTATTAAAGTAAAAAAAATCTTATTGACGCCAAACTTTTAAACTGTAGTGTATGTGATATGGAGTATATTGGGAAAATGACTGTTCCACATGAAGTATCACTGTAAAAATCATTACTTTTTAAACTTTTTTTTTTAAGCTGATTGTGGCCACCACATGTATGGGTGTTAAGCACCCAATTTTCAGCCGCAGACGCTTTGACTTCTGTATTGTGGATGAGGCGTCTCAGATCAGTCAACCTGTATGTTTGGGACCGCTGTTCTATGCCCAGCGTTTTGTCCTGGTTGGAGACCATCAACAGCTTCCTCCTATTGTGCAGAATGCTGAAGCCAGGTTGTACACTTTTGTCCTCTTTTAGAATAGATTAACTTTTGCACTATTTTTTTGTGTGTGTCGTTGAATTCAGCGTTTTAATCACAAAACTAAAGGTGCCAAGTTAAACCATCAGCATATTATTATCAGCATATTATTACCCTAATCCATTATTTGACCACAATCTTTATTTCTCTCTTTTTAAACTCAGGACCTTGGGCATGGATGAGAGTTTGTTTAAGCGTCTGGAGCACCACAGTGATGCAGTTGTTCAGCTGAATGTGCAATACCGAATGAACAGGTGGGGATGTACACCCGTCAGACATTCAGACTGTACTTAAGTGATTGCTAAATGGCAAATTAAAAAAACAATATGGGGAGTTAAACATTCAGACTAATCCTTTTTAATATTAAGTACCTCTAACAAAGGCATCTTAATGTCAAGCAGAATACTAATAGGTGATTCTTTCTAATACATTTGAGAATATTCACAACCGCCTGCTGCAGCTGTGCAGCTCTTACACTCTTTGTTTTGTGTCCTGCAGTGCGATCATGTCCCTGAGCAATGCTCTGATGTATGAGGGCCGACTGGAGTGTGGTTCTGAAAGGACTGCAAGCGCAGTGCTGCAGCTGCCCAGCAGAGCTCAGGTTGAGAAGGAGCTGGACCTGTATGTGTGTCAGCCACAGTACAGTGCTTGGGTCCAGGCTGCTCTGGAGCCCAATAGTCCTGTCTGTTTCCTGGACACTTCTGAGGTCAGTCTTACTTTTCCCCATGCAGCAACAAAGCGACATGATTACATGAATTTGTTTTATTTGATTTGTCTGGTTTATTTGAAACACTTGCAAAAGAAACTGTATACAGTAAGTATTGTCAAAGTCAAATTATGAGATTTTAAGCAGCATGAGTGAGTTTAATTTGTAGATTCAAAAAATGTTCATCTGATTAATGTTTTAATGCACTAGCACTGATGTAGTTTTCATAGCAACTCTCTCCAACAGCACAATGTTACTTTACAATTCTTTTGAAAACAAATTCCCAGTCAAATTAGAATGATATCTTAGTTTTCCTGCAATATGTAAAGATGATTTCTAAAGATATGTCTAGAGTGCAGTCTACTAATAACATTAGAGCGTCTTCACAGTACAGAGGCTAGTGACATGCTGCAGCGATAAAGTCGCTGGCAGTGTGAACTGTGAACAGGGCTTTAGACTTTCTCATTTTGCCTATTATGGAATCTTACATTTTCTTTTCATACCTTATAACGTACCTTTCCTCAGGTTCCCGCCCCTGAGACTGTGGAGAAAAGTGGAATCAGCAACCACACGGAAGCCATCTTAGTACAAGCCCTTGTCACTCTACTGCTCAAGGTCTGAACATGCCATTGGTTGTAATGAAACACACTGAAATCTATTTTTTTTATCTAGTGCTTGAAATGAAATGGTAAATGTATATGTTTCATAGGCTGGGTGCAGAGCGTCTGATATCGGGGTCATTGCTCCGTATCGGCAACAGCTGAAAGCCATCTCCAGTCTGCTGCAGGGAGACTCCTTTAAAGCTCTGGAAGTCAACACTGTGGACAAATACCAAGGTCGTGACAAGAGTGTCATCATTGTGTCCTTTGTTAGAAGCAACCATGAGGGCAACGTAAGTAGCCTTCTTCCTGAATTTATACGATCAAATTATTTTACCATTTAAACCTTGTTCATTGCAGTACAGTGTGTATGGTACAATGGTCTTTAGTATAATCTGTGCTGTGGTGATTAATGAAAAACCATTATGCACAAGATTATTTTCATTATTCTAAGATGTCAAATCTTTTTTCAGCTGGGAGAGTTGCTCCAAGACTGGCGCAGACTGAATGTGGCCATCACTAGAGCCAAACACAAGCTCCTCATGCTGGGCTCGGCCCCCACCCTTCGCCGGTACGCGCCACTAGAGAAACTCCTCCGTCACCTTCAACAGGAAGATATGATATCCTTTACAGCTGCGTTTACTTATGAGAATCATGTTGCAGGTTTATTCAATCTTTTAATGTTACTTTTTGTCACCTTCATTTAAACTAGCACAACTATATATATATATATATATATATATTATTATTTTTTTGTTTTTAATTCTCCTTAATTTAAGTCACATCTTCCAGCTACCTCCCGCCGCCCATGAGGCACTACCCGGAATCCACTTGTGATGAAAACAAAAACCTCTTCTGATACTTGGTGTACGGCACAAAGATAATGCTGTGAAACAATTACTTGAAAAAATTTACGTGAAATGGTGCACATAAGCTTCAAATAACTGGAGGCAACTTTTTATTTTGTTTTAATGATGGGTGTCAAATTGAATAATAAATCAGTGGTGACAGGCCCTAGTACATAATTACACTCACAATTGCTTTCAGCCAATTGATTCCTACCTCATATAACATGTTTTTTAAAATCCATAACAGTTTTATCTATGTAGTGTCATGACTGTTTTGTGTATGTGCATCATACATATATATATGTATATGTATGTATATATATATATGTATATATTTATATGTATACTTGGTTAATGTTATTTCTCCTGTTTTAAGAATTTAAAGTTTTTGTTTAATAAAAAATTGCTTAAAAAAAATTACATTCTATTTGAGTTTACTTTTCCTCCCTAAAACGGTTGATGACTTAATATGTATAATAAATAGAAAAACATTTAGCAGGTTTATAAATAAGCAATATCACAAAGAGCTCACATCTCCAAATTGACACATAGGTGCAATGTTTATATTTATAAGGTGCTTTTTTTAGGTCTAAACTGCATTTCTCGCATAAAACTACACTCCGTGACACAACAACAGTAGTATTTGTAGAAGTTTGCTCGTCCGCCATGATGCTCCCTGTGAGAAATGGTGAAACGTTCCCGTGGTTATACTGGTAGAATATTACATGTCTGGAAAAGGTTCTCAACCAATCAGATTCGAGAACCAGAATTAACTGTTGTATACATTTTATTTAATGGTACATAACTTTAGAATGGACCTTCACATTAATATAAAGTGAAAATGAAATGCAGTTGATTTCCATCAAAACTATTCGTAAATTAAATTAATCGGTTCTGCAAGTTTGTCTAAATTTTAAGAGTTCCCTGAAGAATGATCTTCGCCTGACCAATGATGTCCAGTCGGCTGTCATCTCTTATCTCCAGCTTTACCTCACCTCCACGACTGGAACACTGGTAAGCTAGAAAAATAAATAAAAATTAATCATCCTTGAAAGTTAATCATCCATTTTAAACCCTAACTGATGTGAACTAGAGTCAGTATTTCCCTTCTCTATATTCAGATATAAATATTATTTTTTTATTCCAATGTGATGACATGATGCAGTGAACAAAAAGGATGCTGTTACCCATCATTTTCTTTTTCTCCAGCTTCTCAGACCAATACCCAGCAAGGACTGAATGTGCAGACCCTTTTAGAAATAAAGTAATGCGATGCATTGATAGACAGTAAGCATTGATTTCTCTTGTGCATGCCCAGTGAAGCCCATCATGATGGTTTGTAATATGTATGAGTTTACATTGTACACATTTCTCATTCAAATGGCTTTTGGATGTACTCACCAGTGACTGGATCTTCAGGGACACCAACCCAGGGTGCGAAGACACGGGAGTAGAAGTCATATCCAGACTGAGAGGTCTGTGTTCCTTTCAATGTAATGATGAGACTTTTTATCTTACCAGTGCACTCATTTCTCAGAAGGGTCTCTGCCTCAGGCCTCAAAGACATAAGTTGAGACCTGCCAACATAAAAGAATTAACAAAACTGCAGAATGTTTAGCATACTATATGTTGTAAATTGTAGATGGATCTTTTTTCTCTGGCTGAATGTTGCACTAAAACATGTAAAATGTACTTCAGATAGAATTTGCAATCTTCCTTTTTTGTTAATTTCAGAAATGTCCAGCAATACTTTTTGCATGTGTCAGCTAGACAAATCATTAGTTTCTTAGTGGACGGACTGTAGCACACATCCTGGATGGGTAAGTCTCCAACAGCAGCCTGAAAATGTAAGGCAAAAGGGTGACAAAATATTTTCTGTTTGTGTCATACTAAAAACAGAAATACAAACTGGCAGCCTTACCTTCAACAGACCCTTGATTTCATGTTGGTCCTGCAAATATTCAGACCAAACGCAACTACTTAATTGATCATGAGTGTCTACTTTAGTTTTGTTGAAGAAAGGGTCCATGAGGTGTCTTTTGGTCATACCTGGGGCTTTGGTTTGTTTAAGGGGAAGTCCATTATTAGAGATTCTTCATGCTTGCGCACACTGAGCTCCCCACTCATAGTCTCAAACACCACAACAGGGTTGATATTCTCTGTGTGATGATATTGTGCTTTTAGAACGGTCACTAGTCCATTGTTTTTGGTAAAAGATTAACATCAGGGTGAGAGTTTCTTACTTTGAATGTAAAAGAGCACTGCTGCTGAGGCCAGTGTTGCATGTCCACATAGGGGAACCTCACTTTTGGGGGAAAACCAGCGTAACCCAAACTTTGCACCTTTCAATATACATCAAACCCAAAAGCTGACATGTAAATTAGTGTTGTGTGAGTATTTCAACATGAATTTCGGCAGCAGAATACCTGAGGAAAAATCCATAGAATTCCGTCTTGTGATGAAAGCAGTCTCTGATAAATTCATCTCAGCAGCAATGCTTTGATAAAGGTCATCTTGCAGCTCCTAAATGTATTACAGAGAAATATTTTATAAAGTTGTAACGCATATACATTTTATTACCATGAATAACTAATCTATAAGTCTATAGGTTCACGTGTTTACAAGATAGTGTAATACTTACATTCTCTAGAAGACATATTGCAGCAGGATTACCTTTGAAAGGTACATTGGTAAAAGCATCAACAGTAAATATTGGAATGTCCATTGATTGCAGCTCTTCAGCTCTAGTTTTCTTAGGTATTATAGAGCAGTATTTGAAATCAAGTTAGACTTTGAACCTTATGATATAACCGCTCAGGTTAAAGGTACAGACTTGAGATTTCAAAACATCTTTTTGATGGACTTTTTATTGTTATATTATGCTTAAAATAGTTTAAGCTGTTTTAAATAATTGCATTAAAAAAAAGGATGCTGCTAATCTATCATTTCATATTTATCAAGTAATCACAGACAGACGGGTCCATACTGACATGAGCATCACGCAGTTGCTGCAGATTTGTTGACAGCACATCCATGATGCAAATATCCCGTTCCACCGTGCTTGATTGGATTTGGTAACTTTGGAGACCATTTGAGTACAGTGAACTCCTTGTCATGTTCAAGAAACAGTTTGAGATGATTTGAGCTTTGTGACGGTGCATTATCCTGCTGGAAGTAGCCATCAGAGGATTGGTACACAGGGAGCATCATGGCGGACGAGCAAACTTTTACAAATACTACTGTTGTTGTGTCAGCAACAATACTTAAGTAGGCTGTGACATTTAAACGATGCCCAATTGGTACTAAGAGGCCCAAAAGTGTGTCAAGAAAATATCCCCCACTCCCTTACACCACCAGCAGCGGCCTGAACCATTGAAACAAGGTAGGATGGATCCATGCTTTAATGTTGTTTATCCCAAATTCTGACCCTATAACATGTGTGATGTTTTAGCAGAAATCGAGACTCAGAACAGGCAACTTTATTCCAGTCTTCTATTGTCTAATTTTGATGTGCTTGTGTGAATTGTAGCCTCTATTTCCTGTTCTTAGCTTACAAGAGTGTTCTTCTGCGGCTGTAGCCCATCTGCTTCAAGGTTCGACATGTTGATAGTTCAAAGATGGTCTTCTACAAACCTCGGTTGTAACAAGTAGTTATTTGAGTTAGTATTGCCTTTGTCTGGCCATTCTTCTATGACCTCTGGCATCAACAAGGCATTTCCAAAGTCTCTGTGGAATGTTTCAAACACTTTGTTGAATCTATGCCATGAAAAATTAAAACGAAAAGTTAAAAGGGGTCCAACCTGGTTCTAGCATGGTGTACCTAATAAAGTGGCTGTGTGTGTTTGTACACTCCCTATGACTGTAACACTGGTTTACCTCATCCTGGATTTATGTAACAGAAGATCTAGCCTTACTCTTCTCAACAGACAATTTTATTATTTTTTTGCGATAAAATTATTTAAACATTCACTTGATTTCAGAGGCTTATAATTTTTAATTAGATAGAGTGTTTACAACATTTAATTTAGTCTCCTAATCTCAATTTATTACAATTTTGGCCATGTTTATTTACTAAGTGAAAAAAAAAAAAAGTTTGTAGCTCTTTATTAAAAACAGAAAATTAACATGATTCCCATTAAACTATATTCAACAAGTAGATTATGCAAATTGTCTAGATTTTAAGAGTTCCCTGAAGAACGATCTGTGCCCGGCCGCTGATGTTGAGTCGACCATCATCCCTGAGCTCCAGCTCCAGTTCCCCTCCACGACTGGAGCACTGGTAGGCTGGAAATACAAATACAGAAGGGATACATACTTTATCATGAGGTAAAATACAGTGTTTATGCATTTATTCAAGATTTTTGAGAAAATATTTAATTAAATAATTGATGTGGCGTGACATCAGCTTCATTTTAATGTGGAATCTGATTTGTATTCTAGTACAATAAAGGGTGAAAAATGGCCTTTACCCAACATTTTCTTTTTATTCAGCTTTTCAGACCAGTAGCCAGCAAGAACTGTGTGTGCAGACCCTTTAAAAAGAATTATTAATCTTTTAAAGCATGACTCAATTTCATATGACATTGAAATAACTAGGTGTCTGTAAATTTCTATTAGAATTCATGGCTTTACATTCACACGTTGAAGCTTCTATATACTTCTCCACATGTATTGTAGGTTTTGAATTTTGAGACCTATGTTTATCATCTCAGCTTACCACAGACTGGATCTTCAAGAACACCTAACCAAGGGGCAAAGTAACGGGAATAGAAGTCATATCCAGGCTGTGCAGTCGGAGCTCCTTTCATTGTAACAATGACACCATTCATCTTCCCAGTATATTCGTTTTTCATCAGAGCTTCTGCTTCAGGCCTCAAAGATGTAAGTTCAGATCTACCAACAACAAACAGTCAACAACCTAACGAAGCATTTATGCCAAAGGAGAAATGTTTTTAAGGATTGCATAATACTTCAAACGGGTTATTTAATTATTATTTTTTTTGTAGTGATAAAGTATGTTTACAAGCGGCTTAATTCATAAGATTTAATTACATCTAAAAATGAATTAAAACAAAATAAATCCATAAAATTTTCTAATCTGACAGAACCCATTAAGGTTCTCGATACAGTACAAAATCTTACTATACTTACTGATACTTATTTTTGGAGAATGCTAGCGACATACAAGTTCTTGTCCCTAGTTTTTTTTTATGATTCTGTTTTCTGTTGCAAAGCAGTTTCTGTTGTTTTTATTTTGCTTTGAGCTGGTCTCCTATTTCTCTCTAGGCATTATTCATCTCATTTAACAAATACGAATGTCCAGCAGTACCTGTCGCATGTGTCAGCTAGACGAATCATCAGGTTCCTTGTTGTTGCACAGTAACACACATCCTTGATGGGTAAGTCTCCAACAGCAGCCTAACAAATTTACATAAAAGCCATATAGACATGTGTCATTGGAAACCTAACATGATGCTAAATTACTCCCTGGAAAACTTACTTTCAACAGATCCTTGGTTTCATGTTGGTCCTGCAAATTAAACAAAAAATATATAAGTTTAGACCAAGAGCAACCTCTAGTTTTGTTGAAGAAAGGGTCCATGAGGTGTCTTTTGGTCATACCTGGGGCTTTGGTTTGTTTAAGGGGAAGTCCATTATTAGAGATTCTTCATGCTGGCGCACACTGAGCTCCCCACTCATAGTCTCAAACACCACAACAGGGTTGATATTCTCTGTGTGATGATATTGGGCTTTTAGAACGGTCACTAGTCCATTGTTTGGTTAAAGATTAATGTAAGGATGCACATTTCTTACTTTTAAGGTAAAAGATTAATTCTAGTCCATTGTTTGGTAAAAGATTAATGTCAGGATGGGCATTTCTTACTTTTAATGTAAAAGAGCACTGCTGCTGAGGCCAGTGTTGCATGTCCACATAGTGGAACCTCACATGTGGGGTAAACCAGCGTAACCTAAACCTTACACCTTTCAAAATCCAAAAAATTAAAAAATGTAAATTAGAGTTGTGTGAGTATTTCAACATGAATTTCGGCAGCAGAATACCTGAGGAAAAATCCAGAGAATTCCGTCTTGTGATGAAAGCAGTCTCTGATAAATTCATCTCAGCAGCAATGCTTTGATAAAGGTCATCTTGCAGCTCCTAAATGTGTTACAGAGAAATATTTAATATTGTTATATGATATTTTGTTAACACTTTACAATAAGGTCTAATTTGTTAACATTAGTTAATGCATTAACTAACAATTGGCTATATTTTTTTTTTACAGCTTTTATTAATGTTAGATAATAAAAATGTTCCTTTTCATGTTAGTTAATGATCCTGTAAGTGGATTAGCTAATGTAAGCAGATGCCACTTTTGAGCCTAAATTTATTAGTAAACGTTGAGATTAAAATTAGCTAAGATTAATAAATGCTGTAGACATATTGTTCATTAGTTCGTAATGTAGTAACTAATGTTAACAAATAAGAACTTATTGTAAAGAGTTACTGGTATTTTTAAGTGCTAACATATTTAATAGGTAAGAAACTAGTTTATGTAACGCACTAACACATTTACATTTTATTAACATGAATAACTGATCTAGTTAACATATTTAGAAGACTGTCTTGTGATAGCGTAATACTTACATTCTCTAGAAGACATATTGCAGCAGGATTACCTTTGAAAGGTACATTGGTAAAAGCATCAACAGTAAATATTGGAATCTCCATTGATTGCAGCTCTTCAGGTCTCTGGGATTTTTCTTGTACCTTTTAGGTATTATAGAGCAGTATTTGAAATCAAGTTAGACTTTGAACCTTGTGATAGAACAGCTCAGGTTAAAGGTACAGACTTGAGATTTTTAAATGTCTTTTAAGATGGTTTTTCCACTGTTAAATTATGCTTAAAATAGAGTTTACGCTATTTGAAAATATTTGAAAATGAAAGTCATGATGCTTATCTATAATGTAAATATATCTCACCTTGTTAAATCGGCCACAAAGAATTAAGGCAGCTCTGAAGACAAAAGGGGTCCAACCCGGTTCTAGAAATCCTGGTAGTGAGCATCAGAACTGGACCACAGAGCAATGGAAGACGGTGGCCTTGTCTGAGGAATCACGTTTTCTTTTACATCATGTGGATGGTCGGGTGCGTGTGTGTCGCTTACCTAGGGAACACATGGCACCAGGATGCACTATGGGAAGAAGGCAAGCCGGCGGAGGCAGTGTGATGCTTTGGGCAGTGTTCTGCTGGGAAACCTTGGGTCCTGCCATCCATGTGGATATTACTTTGACACGTTACACCTACCTAAGCATTGTTGCAGACCATTTATACCCTTTCATGGAAACGGTATTCCCTGGTGGCTGTGGCCTCTTTCAGCAGGATAATGCGCCCTGTCGCCACAAAGCAAAAATGGTTCGCGAATGGTTTGAGGAGCACAACAAGTTTGAGGTGTTGACTTAGCCTCCAAATTCCCCAGATCTCAATCCTATCAAGCATCTGTCGGATGTTCTGAACAAACAAGTCCGATCCATGGAGGCCCCACCTCGCAACTTACAAGACTTCAAGGATCTGCTGCTAACATCTTGGTGCCAGATACCACAGCACACCTTCAGGGGTCTAGTGGAGTCCATGCCTTGAAAGGTCAGGGCTGTTTTGGCAGCAAAAGGGGGACCAACACAATATCAGAAGGGAATATATATATATAAATATACAGTATATACAGGTCCTTCTAAAAACATTAGCATATTGTGATAAAAGTTCATTATTTTCCATAATGTAATGATAAAAATTAAACTTTCATAATTTTAGATTCATTGCACACCAACTGAAATATTTCAGGTCTTTTATTGTTTTAATACTGATGATTTTGGCATACAGCTCATGAAAATCTAAAATTCCTATCTCAAAAAATTAGCATATCATGAAAAGGTTCTCTAAACGAGCTATTAACCTAATCATCTGAATCAACTAATTAACTCTAAACACCTGCAAAAGATTCCTGAGGCTTTTAAAAACTCCCAGCCTGGTTCATTACTCAAAACCGCAATCATGGGTAAGACTGCCGACCTGACTGCTGTCCAGAAGGCCATCATTGACACCCTCAAGCGAGAGGGTAAGACACAGAAAGAAATTTCTGAACGAATAGGCTGTTCCCAGAGTGCTGTATCAAGGCACCTCAGTGGGAAGTCTGTGGGAAGGAAAAGTGTGGCAAAAACGCTGCACAACAAGAAGAGGAGACCGGACCCTGAGGAAGATTGTGAAGAAGGACCGATTCCAGACCTTGGGGGACCTGCGGAAGCAGTGGACTGAGTCTGGAGTAGAAACATCCAGAGCCACTGTGCACAGGCGTGTGCAGGAAATGGGCTACAGGTGCCGCATTCCCAGGTCAAGCCACTTTTGAACCAGAAACAGCGGCAGAAGCGCCTGACCTGGGCTACAGAGAAGCAGCACTGGACTGTCGCTCAAATTTTGCATGTCATTCAGAAACTGCTTGCCAGAGTCTGGAGGAAGACCGGGAGAAGGAAATGCCAAAATGCCTGAAGTTCAGTGTCAAGTACCCACAGTCAGTGATGGTCTGGGGTGCCATGTCAGCTGCTGGTGTTGGTCCACTGTGTTTTATCAAGGGCAGGGTCAATGCAGCTAGCTATCAGGAGATTTTGGAGCACTTCATGCTTCCATCTGCTGAAAAGCTTTATGGAGATGAATATTTCGTTTTCAGCACGACCTGGCACCTGCTCACAGTGCCAAAACCACTGGTAAATGGTTTACTGACCACGGTATTACTGTGCTCAATTGGCCTGCCAACTCTCCTGACCTAAACCCCATAGAGAATCTGTGGGATACTGTGAAGAGAAAGTTGAGAGACGCAAGACCCAACACTCTGGATGAGCTTAAGGCCGCTATCGAAGCATCCTGGGCCTCCATAACACCTCAGCAGTGCCACAGGCTGATTGCCTCCATGCCACGCCCCATTGAAGCAGTTATTTCTGCAAAAGGATTCCCGACCAAGTATTGAGTGCCTAACTGAACATAATTATTTGAAGGTTGACTTTTTTGTATTAAAAACACTTTTCTTTTATTGGTCGGATGAAATATGCTAATTTTTTGAGATTTGGAATTTTGGGTTCTCATGAGCTGTATGCCAAAATCATCAGTATTAAAACAATAAAATACCTGAAATATTTCAGTTGGTGTGCAATGAATCTAAAATATATGAATTTTTAATTTTATCATTACATTATAGAAAATAATGAACTTTTATCACAATATGCTAATTGTTTGAGAAGGATCTATATATATATAAATATATACTGTATATTGTAGCCTGTCAAGAGTGGTACTCGGAGTGTTCTTCTGTGGCTGTTGCCCATCTGCTTCAAGGTTCGACGTGTTGTGAGTTCAGAGATACTCTACTGCAGACATTGGTTAATGTTGCATCAACTGCATTCCCTGATCAATTGATCTATCTATCTATCTATCTATCTATCTATCTATTTATCTATCTATCTGTGATAGAGATCAGTATATATATATATATTAAAATCAGTTTCCAGCTCTTTATTTAGAAAATTAACATGATTCCCATTAAACTATTCACAGATTCAAAGAGTAAATTGTGCAAATTGTCTAGATTTTAAGAGTTCCCTGAAGAACGATCTGTGCCCGACCGCTGATGTTGAGTCGACCATCATCCCTGAGCTCCAGCTCCAGTTCCCCTCCACGACTGGAGCACTGATAGGCTGGAAATACAAATACATTAGGGTTACATACTTTATCATGAGGTAAAATACAGTGTTTATGCATTTATTCAAGATTTTTGAGAAAATATTTAATTAAATAATTTATGTGGAGTGACATCAGCTTCATTTTAATGTGGAATCTGATTTGTATTCTAGTACAATAAAGGGTGAAAAATGGCCTTTACCCAACATTTTCTTTTTATTCAGCTTTTCAGACCAGTAGCCAGCAAGAACTGTGTGTGCAGACCCTTTAAAAATAATTATTTATCTTTTAAAGCATGACTCAATTTCATATGACATTGAAATAACTAGGTGTTTGTAAATTTCCATTAGAATTCATGGCTTTACATTCACATGTTGAAACTTCTATATACTTCTCCACATGTATTGTAGGTTTTGAATTTAGAGACATATGTTGATCATCTCAGCTCACCAGTGACTGGATCTTCAGGGATACCAACCCAAGGGGCAAAGTAACGGGAATAGAAGTCATATCCAGGCTGTGCAGTCGGAGCTCCTTTCATTGTAACAATGACGCCTTTAATCCTCCCAGTATATTCGTTTTTCAGCAGAGCTTCTGCCTCAGGCCTCAAAGATGTAAGTTCAGATCTACCAACAACAAACAGTCAACAACATCTTTTAGTCAGACACTCTTAGAAGAAAAGATTTAGTGCGGTTCAATATTGATCCCTAGAGTTCTTGACTCCATTTTAAAGAAGCCTCTATACCAAAAAAGGTTTTATGTCAGTGGAATGTTTTTTTTATAACGTTTCTGAAACTTTCTTTTTCAACTTAATTTTTATTAACAACTCAACATTTATATAGGAACATTGATTTCAGCAGTGAAGGAAACAGAAACTTCAACTAACTTCCAGCCACAGTTGATTTTAGTTTCTATATAACACTAGTTAATAACTTCCTGCTCGCAATATGTTTTCACCATTTTTCAGTATATCTGATTGTCATAGTACTCAAATGAATTATCAAAACACTTCTGATCAGTGATTAGACTTCAGATGTGATCATTGGGAGGGATTGTACTTGCATCAATCTTATTTTTTTTCTTGTTATGTATACCTATATATTTATAAATGCCTGTGAATGTCCAGCAGTACCTGTCGCATGTGTCAGCTAGACGAATCATCAGTTTCCTTGTTGTTGAACAGTAACACACATCCTGGATCTGTAAATCTCCAACAGCAGCCTAGAAATTAACATAAAAGCTTGTTTCTCCTTATGTCACCTAACATGATAAATTACTCCCTGGAAAACTTACTTTCAACAGATCCTTGATTTCATGTTGGTCCTTCAAATTAAAAAAAAAAAAAAACTAAGTTTAGACCAAGAGCAACCACTTGATTGATCACGACAGTCTACTTTAGTTTTGTTGAAGAAAGGGTCCATGAGGTGTCTTTTGGTCATACCTGGGGCTTTGGTTTGTTTAAGGGGAAGTCCATTATTAGAGATTCTTCATGCTGGCGCACACTGAGCTCCCCACTCATAGTCTCAAACACCACAACAGGGTTGATATTCTCTGTGTGATGATATTGGGCTTTTAGAACGGTCACTAGTCCATTGTTTTTGGTAAAAGATTAACATCAGGGTGAGAGTTTCTTACTTTGAATGTAAAAGAGCACTGCTGCTGAGGCCAGTGTTGCATGTCCACATAGGGGAACCTCACTTTTGGGGGTAAACCAGCGTAACCCAAACTTTGCACCTTTCAAAATACATCAAACCCAAAAGGTAAATTAGAGTTGTGTGAGTATTTCAACATGAATTTCGGCAGCAGAATACCTGAAGAAAAATTCATAGAATTCCGTCTTGTGATGAAAGCAGTCTCTGATAAATTCATCTCAGCAGCAATGCTTTGATAAAGGTCATCTGGCAGCTCCTAAATGTGTTACAGAAAAAACATATTTTATATTCTTATAAGATATTTTGGTAACACTTTACAATAAGGTCTAATTTGTTAACCGTAGTAAATGCATTAACTAACAATTAGCAATATATATTTTTTACAGCTTTTATTAATGTTATAACAAACAAAAAATGTGTTCATATTAGTTCACAGAGCATTAGCTAATGTTAGCAGATGAAATGTGTTAGTAAATATTGAGATTAACATAAACTAAGATGAATAAATAATGTAGAAGTATTGTTGATTATTAGTTTGTTAATGTAGTTAACAAATTAAACCTTATTGTAAAGTGTTATCATTCCTGTAAGTGTTACCACTATTTTTAAGTGCTAACATATTTTAACGTTAGGATGAAAAGAAGGCATAAAAATGTCTTGTTTAGCGTAATACTTACATTCTCTATAAGACATATTGCAGCAGGATTACCTTTAAAGGGTAAATTAGTAAAAGCATCAACAGTAAATACTGGAATCTCCATTTGCTGCAGCTGTTTTACTCTGGAGTCTGGAGTAGAGGAAGAGTTTAGCATGACGTTTAGGAATGCATATGCTTCTAGGGGACTTTGACCCCAGTAGTGTAACACCCCATTTTAAAGTTACAGGCAACGTGATTTCAAAATGTTTCTTTGGGGTTTTCTCAAACTATGATAGTAGTTTATCACTCTTTACTTTTGACCTTTTAGGTTGGCATATTATCAGGGACAGGATCACTTTATATTGGGTGTCTTCAATTACTAGGCTATGTACTTGCATACAAATTGGAACAATTGTGTTCGTTATATTGCAAAACACTTGTAACACCTTATTTAACACTAATATCAGGCCTAATGCTATTTCATGCATTCTGACTTGTTTACATTGTTAAAGAGTTCGATTCTACATTGAACAAAATTTCAAAAAACGAGTTGGACGTATGACGGAGTGTTTCTGTGCCAAATACCCAGGATTCGAATAAGTTTCGGAACGTTTTTTTCCGAGTATGGTATATTGCTTGTATGATCACCTCTCCCGGATGAGCGCGTGCTCACAAACCAGAACAAGACCATGTCCATCAACGAGCTTACGGAAGCCACAGGCAGCGCTGTCCTTTTGATTTTAGGCCACGAAATCAACAATGTCACTTTGTGTTTTTGGTTGTGAGGGAAAGATAGCCTTGTTCAGATTTTCATGATATGTACAATAAATTAATACATAGTTTATTATAATACATTGTTAGCTAATTGTGTGACTTATGTACATTTCTGAAATCCATAACTTGGACACAGTCACCTCTAATAACAAATCACTCTAAATTGTAACGTAGACACATGGATTTTCTGTAAAGCTGCTTTGATATGCATTGTGAAAAGCACTATACAAATAAATGTGAAATTGAATTTGCTATTGATTCTATAACCTTTATTCTATTTACAAAATATACAATACACATATTTAGTAAAGCGAGAGTGCTTGATGTTTCTCCAATGCAGGACTGGAAGTCTCTTTCTCAGTGTCGTGGCCTCTTCTGCTCTACTATGGTCTATAGAGGAAATCTGGAGCGGGACCGTTTCCGTCTCACATCCCGTCCCCTCTCCATACAGACTACCAACAACAAGAAATGGTTTTAGGTCTTACTTGACGCAAAACAGTGTTTGCTGTCAGGAGAAACATCTGACTGTCTCCAGGTGGGACAAACATGTCCATTGGACTCCACTCCAGCAAACACGTTCTGATATGAGACCAACAAGAGATTGGTCAATAATGAATCATGGTAGCCTAACACTTTATTTAAGGTGACAACATGTCAGTATGTACTTACTGTAGAATAGCAGATGATGCATACTTACAAGTGATTAATCCTAACCCTATAGATTTTTTTTAATAAACAATTTTGAAACCAGGTGGAATCTTTCACTGTAAAAAAAAAAAAAACCTACATTTCTATTTACTTTTATTTTATTTGCATTAAAGTGTTAATAGACATTCATAACGTCCAACCTCAAACCAACTTTATACCAGTAGTGGATAGTTCTAATTAGCTTCACTGGCTTGCTTTACTTCCACAATCTTTGATCTGCAGATTCTCTCGCGGTAGTACACATGGCACTATTATGAGTCTGGAGCGTTCGAATGTGCCAAACTGCAGTATTATACAGACTTAAGTACAACCCTAGTGATTACATGATTCCTCAATCCTCCGTGATGCGCTTGGAGCCTCTGCTCGACTCACACGTCAGACCGTTCTGCGTGCCTGCAGCGAGGTCAATGTCCTCTGACAGGCGCGTTCTCGCGAGACTTCGACTATCTGGACTACAGGACTATCCGTTCAGGGTTACCTGAGAGGACAGGCGCTTGACGGTGAGAAGTTATTCGATATTCATGTACATATTACTTCATATTTAACTTTGTATGTATAAGCGGATCCTTTACATTTAATAGTAAACATATTTTGTGTACTTTGGATCGCGGAAGTGCTGGTTTTCGTCCAAAAACTGACAACTTGTCAGTCGTTAATTCCTGTAGTACGAATTGTCGCTACTGTTAAAGTCGTTTTGATTAAAGTTCACTTGCCAGTTTCGGTTGTCGGCTGCGTTTAGCTTGACACATGACCGACCTGCTTTCGGAATGCTCTATAATAACATTTACCATGTTAGCCTGCTCTTAAGTTTAAAAGCCTATTGTATTTTGACATACCGGTAGTGGTTGTCTAGCTACGTTAGCTAACTAACTTAATTGAGGACGTGTAACGTTAATATAAGATGCCAGTTGGTTTAACGTTATACTAGTCAGTTAGAGGAGTACTGACTTCTAGTCAGTACTCTTCTAACTACACCATAACGCTGCATTTGTGTCATGTCATTATTGTTTGTTTTTCTATCTATTGACTGACGCCTCTGACTTTTGACAACATGGCTGTGTCTCAAAACATAGTGAACTGCCTACCTAGATAGCATTTCTAGGCGTGACACGTTCCGAACTCTCCTGGGATGGCCATACAGGATGTTTGGGTAGGCAGCTTACTGGGTTTGATACACTGTCAAGTTGTCAAGACTAATGCAAACTATTTTGATCGAGTAGTGACTAGTTAACACAGTTATGTCTTGGTAGGCAACTCACTGGGTTTGGAGGCACAGCCCATGTTTTACACTAATTTGTTTTTCAGATACAGACTTGACAAGGTAAACATGTCTCATAATGATGAAGGTTATGTGGTGCGGATCCGTGGTTTACCCTGGTCATGCACACAGGAGGAAGTGGCCTCCTTTTTCTCTGGTATGCAAACACTCAAACTGAAAGGATCTTTTGTAACGTTCTTTGCGGGAAAAAAGAGATACAATTTTCTTTTTCTTTGTTAATTTTTCCAGATTGTGACATTGTAGGGAAAGTCAATGGGGTGTGTTTTACCTTCTCCAAAGAGGGAAGGCCGAGTGGAGAGGCGTTTGTGGAGCTGAAGACATCAGAAGACTTTAAAAGGGCTTTGGCAAAAGATCGCAAATACATGGGTCACCGTTATATCGAAGGTACACTCCTGTCCGCATTGTAGAACATTCTAGTCATAATTGTATTTCCAGTCACAATGTAACCAAAATGGACAAATCTTATTTTTTATGGATTATTGCGGTGTTTATTATAAATTATTTATCTGTGCACATCTCTTTTTTTTCACATTCATGTATCTGTAATATTTGATCAACTTTATAACGTCTCCCCCTCTTGGCTCCAGCAACCTGACACTCACATGATTTTGCAGCAATTAGAAATCACAACAAACCAATAATTTCCTGATAAACAAAAACAAGTACGATTTCAAATGGCACATGGAGTTAAATCAGATGAGATGTCTGCACATTTGTACTTAAAATATGGCATGTTGTCTGCCTTTTGACCCTTCCCATAGTGTTCAGGTCAAACCGTAGTGAGATGGATTGGGTGCTGAAACGCTCCGGTCCCACAGACTATGACGGCAGCAGCGGTTGCATGTTGCGTCTTAGAGGACTGCCGTTCGGCTGCAGTAAAGAAGAAATTGTACAGTTCTTTTCAGGTACATCTGTTGTTTCACTTCAGCATTTCCTAGACTTGCAGGCATAGCTAGGAAATCTTTTTTGGGTTGTGGTGTTTGAATTGTGTCAGTGCATCCAGCGAAAGTATATTATTCCTTATACATAGTCAGTCAGATCATATTTTGAAGGTTTTTATTTTTATGTACTCTCCTAATTCTCATATCAAACTATTATTGAGCATGTTCTGGTTGTTTTTTTAATGTTATTTATATGTTGCCAGCATCCTTGAGACAGCTGTGCTATGATTTCTTGATTGATTGTCTTATAATTTCATGGATTTATCCTGCTGTGCTATAGGGATTTCTGTCTACCATAGGGAATGATTTAGGGGCTCAATCTGGGGGATGTCTTTTCTGCAGATGAGAATGTTGCGGCTCTTTAACATGTCTCCCCATGTGGGGTTATTTGTCCTTGGGTTTAAGGGTTGAAAATCGTGCCAAATGGGATAACATTGCCGATGGACTACCAGGGGAGGAGCACAGGGGAAGCCTTCGTGCAGTTTGCCTCAAAGGAGATAGCAGAAAAGGCTCTGGGGAAACACAAGGAAAGAATAGGGCACAGGTGGGGCCGGCAAGACTGGGCTGGGTGCTAATGCTATCTCTAAATGTGAGGTGGGGGGTCATGCATCTTTCTGCTCTGGAAAAAGATGGTTTGATCATATTATTACACTTAGAATGTTTAATTTCACACTACACTGTCATAAGGGGGCAAAAAATAGGCAATCAGCAGAAATATGATTTCATAATGTCGTTAGGCAACACGTACTGCAGAAGCAATGGAGCCTTTTTTGTAACAGCTTCTTTAATATACTTTTAAGATTCTGTTTCGGTCTAAAAATGACCTTTAGATGCAGTTACATTTCAAAACTTAAGGCCCATTCACACCAAGAATGAGAGCGGAAAGATTATTCTGAAAGTGATTCCAAAAATATTGTTTCTCTGTGCCGTTAGTTGTAATGTGGACTATTCTTTTATATTTAGAAAGATTTTTAGAACTATATCTTTATCATTAGCATTATAGTTATCGTCTTTGGTGTGAATGGGTCTTTATAGTATTGCCAGCATTTCAGACACTTATTACTTCTCCCTCTGGTCAATACCTGATGATAAATTGTCAGTTATTGTGATAAAATTAGTCACTGGGCCCTAAATACTGTCTCTCCTCTCCTCATTTCTGTTAAAGATTCAGCAGCCTGTAAGTTCATTAACGCATTGCATTTCAAAATAAACTCAGGTACATAGAGATATTCAAAAGCAGCCGAAATGAAATGCGTGCTTACTACGAAGTACCCCGGAGGATGATGGGACAGAGGCCTAGTCCATACGACAGACCCTTAATGGGACGCGGGAACTTCTTTGGGCCCGCGCCTGGAAGGGGAGGTGCCGTCCTGGACCAGATACGCAGCGGAGGTGGTTACAGTGGCGGTATGCTATTTTATTCGTCTTTATTAATTAACCCTCACTTGGTTTCAGTGAAGATGGATAGTAACCGATGTTCAAAGGTTTGGGGTCAGTGAGATTTTTTTAATATAAATTGAATTAGTACTTTCTTGTACTTAAAACTGTCATCAAAAGTGACAGTAAAGACATTTATAATGTTACAAAAGATTTAGATTTAAAATAAATGCAGTTTTTTTTTAATCATCAAAGAATCCTTAAATGTATCACCGTTTCCACAGAAACATCTGAATGATATTTCTGAAGGATCATGTGACACTGAAGACTGGAGTAATGATGCTAAAAATTCAGCTTTGCATCACAGGAATAAATTACATTTTATAGTATATTGAAATAGAAAAAAAAAAGTGTTACTGTTTTATACTGTGTTTTGATCAGATAAATGCAGTCTTGGTGAGCATAAGAGACTTTTTGCAAAAACCTTTTACAAGTCTTACAGACCCCACTTTTCAATACTTGCTGACAGTAAACGTTTTGTGACTTAGCTATTATTGACGGTCTATTATTGTTTCAGACCTCAAATTAAAGTATTGAATTGTCTCTCCTTTACAAGGATATGGCGGCTTTGACAACTACAATGGCTGTAACAACTACTGCTTTGATAACGGCATGTTTGAAGAGCGTGTGCGTGGTGATAGAGGAAGAGGAGGAATGGGGGGTCATGGTTACAACAACGATTCAAACTCAGGCTTTCACAGCGGCCATTTTGTGCACATGAGAGGCCTACCGTTCCGTGCTACAGAGGCAGATATTGCACATGTAAGAAACACCACAACCTTTCTTGTGGCTATATCCTTACAATAGTTTAAAGGTGTTATTGCCCTTGTGTAAGTGTTTTTTTTACTTTTAAAGTTCTTTGCCCCGTTGATCCCTGTGAGGGTGCACATTGATGTAGGACCCAATGGAAAGTCTACAGGAGAGGCAGATGTTGAGTTCAGATCTCATGAAGATGCTGTGTCTGCCATGTCAAAAGACAAGAATCATATGCGTAAGTTGTCTCCATTTCCAAACCTCTGTCTTAGTCAAATTTCATCGCTGTCCATGTTTGTTTTTTGCATCACAATCATCATTGCATCCTCTTTGTAGAGCATCGTTACATTGAGCTTTTCCTGAATTCAACTTCAAGTGGACCGTCTGAGATGGGTTAGTATGACTATGTAGAGTTTGTTATTATGGTTTGTTTATTATAGTTTTGTTGAGGTGTATGGATGAGAAAGGTGTGAAGACAACATTCAAATGTTAGTCTTTTGTTTTGGGCCCAGGCCGCGGAGGAGGTTTCTATGGCAACTCTGGTAGCATGGGCTCTCGAGGAAGTGGATTAAGGGGGATGTACTGAGGATGCTTTCAATACATGCACTTTTCAACCCAAAGTTGGAGCTTCCAGCTTGGAAGATCTTTTTGTATGAATATGTTTTCACATGTTCCTATGAAATATGGACAAATATTTTCCAGGCTTGAAGAGTATGAGCGGTTGCATATATATATATATATATATATTGACCGGCTACTGTACATTTTGCTTATTGAATTTTATATTACATATTCTGTGTTGGTCTAAGATATGCTCTTTGTATGTATTTTGACTCAAAAATGGTTATGAATAGCTTGATTCACAAGTTTTGAGTGTGAGATTGCACTTTTAAAGCAATAACATCATTTTGGATGTTTACCTGTTTTTGCTGCTCAGTAAAATTTCTAATTGAAACCTGTGAAATTTACACATCTATGGAATAAAACCTTTTATTGGTTTATTATATTTGTAACCAGAGAATGTTCATTGAAGGCAACTGTCGTGTAAGAATAAAAAGTGTGCCATCTTGGTTTTGATTAGAGCTAGATCGAACATGTGACAATGTTTTCCAGTGCGCGAGAGGATTTGTGTAGCTTAGTTGGTTTCAAGTTTTTTACACTACTGTTTAAAAGTTGGGGGCCGGTAATGAGTCTCTTCTGCTTGTCTTTAACGTTACTTTTGATTGCTTTAACCCTATAAAGCCTACTACACATTTCCGATGCCTCCAAATTATCACCATAAACTTTAGTGAACAACCTGTTCACAATCTATTACATTTATATTATTAGGAGATACAGTGATAACTGATATTTATATGCATTTTATGCAAGTAGTCTGCATAAAACTGCATTTTTTCCAGTTTGGGCATCAAAAATATGTTTTTCCGCCTCGCGTTTGAACTCCATATTCTTCTATATCACACTATTTAAGCCATAAAAGCCTGATGTATCAAATTTGATACTTTAATAAAAAAAAAAACGCATACAAAAGGTATAAAGGTTTAATAAACTCTTACATTTAAAAAGAAATGTTTTTTCTGACTTTTATTACATATGTCAGGCTTCACCCAGTTAAAGTGTCCTAGCTGAATAAAAGTAGATTCCTTCAAAAAAGAAATAAAAAAATGAACAGTAGTGTGTAAAATATGTATTGCAGCACCTAAAGATCCATCACACAAGTGGAATTATAATCAACTTTAGTGGTTTAAGGCATATGTACAGTTTCATACATAAATCTCACATTTAAGTTAACAGTTGTATTTTGATTTTTTTTAGACAAAAGTTAGCACAAATACTCAAAGTGAGTAGTGTTCCAGTTCTGTACCAATATAAATCTGCAATCGGGAAATAATACAGCATTGCAGACAAGAAACCCGAACACCATATTCAACATTATTTCTGTGCTATTTGACGTGAATCTATCTCAGTCATGCTTGAGTGGCACTGACAACATTTTTACTTATATACACACACACACACACACACACACACACACTGTTTTGCCTATCAAGGTAAATGTTAAATCCCGATGTTTATCAGTTTGGCTTGTTATACAGGCACACATGAATGTATGGTTCGTTCAACAGAATTTGAAATATCAAGAAACGATATCCCTTTAAATAACTGCATTTGCTTACTTTTGACTCGTGAGGAATGAAACCTGTTCACCCTTCATATATCAAAAGTATACTTACAATGCATGGGAGTGTTGTACTAATATAAATAATCTAAATCTGTCTACTTGCAGCCCAGATGGAGGGATTCAGTCATTAATCCATTTGTAAAATCATTTCTTTCATTGGGCACAAACACTGCATTGGCCATCTGCACAAGTGCCATTAAGTTTGCTCTGTGACAAAAAGGCTTTTTCCTTTGTGAAATGTAAACTTCAAACAGAGAAACGGGTGCATCCATTTTGGTCACTTTGACGATGCGGGGCAGCACAGTGTCCGATTTAAAGCTGATATTGTCCCTTGTGGCGATGTGCTGTCATTTCTATCTTATGTTGCATTGGAGGAGCAGCGCTGGAGGAGCAGAGCGTGGCAGGTGTCGCAGACTCTCACGGGTTTGGGTGAAGCGGGGAGCGGCAGCTCATTATCTGAGCAGGCATTGCAGAAGATCTCCCCACAGTTCCTGCAGTGATGCTGTTCAAACAAAGACAAAGCAAGAGATCATGAGAGCTTTCAATTAAAGGCCCAGTAGTCTCTTTAGGTTTGGATCAGACTCAAAATGAATCTTTACATAATATGATATTCTGGGATTCATCCAAATATGCGGAAGTAGTGACAAATCTTCCATATTGTGATGTACATCTTAGTGGAATGAAACAGATTATCATAAAGAAAATACAAAAGAAAAGATGCAGAGTGGCAACTTGGTTCAATCCATCAGTTGTTGATTGGATGGCGGCAAAGGGGTGGAGTTTAAGATGACTTAATGATTGGTGAAAATAGGCATACATCACCAGAGAGAAGACTGTTGTTTCGCTGGAAGATTTAAGCCTCATTCAGACTTTTTAACAAGTGTGAACAGCGGCTACATATTGTCATGTTGTAAATAAGACATCTGTATTGCAAGCCAAATCCGATTGGAATCAGATCAATAATTTTAGATCAGATTCCAATCAGATAAACAAATAATCAGATTCGGACTGATAGTGTGAATTTAGCTCAAGTTAATATTTTGATTACAGATTACAAGGTAAAAAAAAAAAAGTAAACATGAATCATTCACAATAAGATCTATAACGCATTTTTTAAAAACATGATTTTTCATTTCATGACGGCTTCAAGGTTTGCCAACTCAGTCTTTCATTCAAGCGTCATCTAATCCTCATTTGGAAATGTTTCCAAGCGCATAAATCCAATATGGCAATATAAATGTCTTTATTTAGAGCAGTTGAATTAGTGTGGATGTGTGAGAACTGACAGCCAGCTGTTGTGTATTACAGCATTGCAGTTTGGTTCAGACCTTTCTTCTGGAGATTGAAAATTCCTTCTCACAAAGCTTGCAGTGCGTCGCATCTTTGTCCTTCAGCCAGACCTGTCCACCCTGAAAATAAATAGTTTATGAATACGAACATGTGGGTCAAATGGACTGATTAAACTTAGATCATTTTCTTACAAAAAAATATTGTGGTGTTTTCAGATTATTCTGATATATAGCCTGGTACTTTTTTTTTTTTTTTAATCAATGTTTTAATGCGAACCTGAAGTGCCTTGTTGGCTTCTTTTATGTCTTCAATTTTCAATTTTGACCTGAACAAGAAAAACGTGTGTATCAGTAAATTAATAACATGATTTGAAGGCTCCCAAATGGCACTGACGTACATACTCGCTAAGTTTGCAACCCAGTTCCTCCAGCGCCTGTTCCTGCTCCTCACAAATTCCCTTCAGCTGCGTGTTTTCATCCTGCAACCTGTGAAATTCCTGAAAGGACATAAAGACACATCAGAGCCCAAGAAAGGATGTTTGGCATACAGTCATGCATCCAGGATGTTACCAGGGTTAAGAAAGAGGGAACACATTTCCCCAGTTTTAGCATCCATACACTGGCTCTGTGTGAAATTCAGGGTTGGAGATTATTGTTTACAAAGCATTTGGTCTCATGCCCCAATATATTAGTGACTTTTACACCCTTACTCTCCAACCTGAGCCAACTGCTTTTAAAGGTTCCTCATTGCCGTTATTGATAGGGTGCCTTTTCTGTGATAGGTCCTAAAATGATGCAATAGTCCTTTCCATATGAGGTCATCTTCATCGCTAGCCTTGTTTAAATCTTCTTTTAAAAAAATCTTCTTTTTTTCTGTGGCTTTCGAATACATTACCTCATACAGATTAATTGTGGGCTTAATGGATATTAGATTTATCTCTCTCGTCATTATTGAGAAAAGAGCAATTCATCTTACTTTTTTGAGTCCGTTGATTTGCTGTGCTTCAGCAGCAAGTTGGGTGATGGTCTCTCGTTCTCTTTCTAATTCATTCTCTAACGTCTGCCGCCAATCCCTCTCTATTTTCAAGTCCGTTTCCAGCTGCATCCTAAACAAAAATTGTCAATCAAAATCTTACTATTTTCCACTTCAACATCTAAATAAATGAGACACAGTGGTTCATTCTAATTCAAAATGAGCCGCATGAACAAACTTACATTTGCTTCTCTCTCTGGACTATCTGCTTTTGGAGACTGTCAGCTTTGTTCGTGAAGTCCTGCTTGAATTTGCGCACCCCGTCTTCGGCACTGGCGCGTTCCCTCTCGGCATCCTGCAATCTGGTGTAATTCAAACCAACTGGGTAAAACTACGATTCTGAATGTAATGGAATGGGCGGGAATGTATTGGAACAACAAAAATAAAAAGATGGCCATAATTCAACAGCCACAATAGAGCGGGAACAAAAACAGAGCCAAGTGACAGAAATGTTGCGCTGAAAAGCCAGAAAGTTGAAATGAGTTTGAAATTTCATAAGGGAAAGTCTATTCACTCGGAGGCCATAATTGCAACAGCTACGGGAAGTTATTTCGGGCATACAAGTCCTATCTATTTGAATGGGAATCTCGAAAACTACTTGCCTAACTCACAATTAAATAACATATTTAAAATCAGCAACGAGATCTGACATGAACTGTCCCATAAATGTTGTTTCTTATGCTCAAATAGCGTTAAAAAAGCTTATTTTTCAGGCTACACGAGCCGAAACACATGTGCAGCCTAAGCATGAGCAGATAACATGTTAATATTTAGATAGATATTGAATCATAATTATCATAATTACATTTCTTTGCAACAAACACAGAAGAGACAAGCATTATTTCTGACATTTGTAGTCCAAAAATCATTGTACAATTTTTGCTTTTTATAATATTAACATTTTGGATTATTAGACAATGTCAAAATAAAGTGAACCTGGAGAGTTTTGAGTTCAAAGCTAACTGTAGTGTTTTGGGTTGTATGAAAATTTAGGAATAAGCACTGATTGGCAACTCTAAAGATTAACTCTGGGTTAGTTTTTGGTTGGCCAGTTCATTGTCCAAAAGACCTGTGTCCAAAGAGTCTGGTAATTCTTATGGCGCAGTAAACCAAAAGAAGAACATTGTTGTCCCGACTTATTTGTGTTATTTGAACAGGATTAAAAGCTTTTTTGGTAAGTTGAATACGGAAGGTGGTCTGACGGAAGCTAGATATTTTACTTGATAGCGTGTTAAATATGGATATTTGTCTTACAAAAACCCATTGATTTGCTTCAGAAGGCCTTTATTAACCCCCCGGAGCTGTGTGGAGTACGTTTATGATGGATGGATGCACTTTTTGGGCTGCCATTTACTGCCATTATAAAGCTTGGTTTAGCCAGGACATTTTTTAATATAACTCTGATTCCATCTGAAAGAAGAATGTCATATACACCTAGGATGGCTTGAGGGTGAACTATCTCTTTAACTGTGTCTAAGCAAAGACATTCATTTTCAAGACGAACAGATCACTGCCACTGCGCAATACTCACAAATTACCTTCATTGATCTAATGTATAAGTTGAGGTACATGTCCAAATATTACTAGCAATGTCATAGTTTGTAGTATTGTATCGTGACGTAATAATATGTTTGGTTGTAAAATGTATTACCTGAATGAATTGAAATCGAAGGTAGCTCGTTCACAAACAGCATACACAGATCAGATGTTCAACCGATAAAGGTGTAACGTTAGGTCTACGGCCACTTCATCCAACGCTCTTGATGTTCTCACATTTCTTGTTACGACTCCAAGTGAGAAACGATTTAGTGCGCGAAGGGAACTGAACAAATCAAACCATTTCGCAAACCAATTCAGACAGTTTTGCCAACTTGTTTGATCAAGTCTTTGAACAGAATCAACTCAAAATAGAGATTAATTTGTGAATGGAGCATCGCTCATGCCCTATAGAAAGATACAGCGTGTGCTTGGAATAACGTATTTCTTAACATGTATTGTGTTAAACTTAAGTAACAAGAGTAATGTCGGCCAGTGTAACAGTAAAAGTATAGTTTTTTCATTAGAAATTTACTCTAGTTAAAGTAAAAGTAACCACTCTACTCTTAAAAGTAAAATGTTTCCAAAAAGATACTCAAGTAAACGCAACGAAGTAAACCGGAACCGGAGCTTCTAACGGCAGCTGCAGTGACACAATGACTTTACCAATTAGCGATTGGCTATTTTACCATATATATACCATATTGCATACCAGTTTCTCCTCTTCATAAGTAATAGGAGTGAACTGTCTTTTAACTTTATTTTGACAAATAATTCACAGTAAACCGGTACGAGTAGTTGAAAACATCAAATTTATTGAAGACTGTGATAAAAGCCATGTCATATTTGTGGTTTCTTTGATTGTTAAATGTTACAGGTAAATAATTATGCTATAGAACCACAAAAAAGATTTACTTATTAAATAGTATGTGGAAAACAGTAATCATCATTAAATAAAACTTAAAAGGGCTATTGAAAACGATCAACTCGTCACTTTTTAAGAACACTGCATATCGCCACACAACTAGTGTCAAGTAACAAAGAGCAAATTTATCTTAATATCAGAAGGAAATATCTTTGACAAGTTTGTATTGGTGCTCAGTATCTGTGCTAGCGCATTTTACAAACGACATAGCAAGAGTTCTTGTCTGGCTGAGTAGGTCTTGGTCGCTATTTGTGGATTGAGGAAAATCATGGAATTAAAGGAAGGGAGATGATGACAAAAAAGAAATGAAAAGGGGAACAAAAAGGGAAAGAGGATGTAAATATCAGTGAATTTCAAATTCATCTCAAAGCTTTAAGAACTTGTTAAGCAGTGCAGTCATAAAACATCAGAAATACGATGGCGATAAATCAACGGAGAAGAGAGGGAAGGATGATTTATGTGGACAGAGAAGTGGACATGACAGCACCACATCACCATATGAAAATAACACAGATGCTAAAAGATGAGCGGTTAGATGAGAGAAAGCCATTCAATGAGCCTTCAAGTCAAGCATGCAAAGTCCACTGCATGCTATCAGGTATCTAGACACTTCCAGACACTCTGAAAACCAGTTCCACTGATGAAACAGAAGCACTGATGGATCTGACACCATCAATGCACACTAATTTGATTTAGTCTGTAAAAGCAGATATCATATCCTGAAATGCATTTACACTGGTATGCTTCTGTTCAAACGTTTGGTGTCTGTAAGATTTTTAGAAATAATACCTTTTATAAGTAGACTCTTATGCTCATCAAGGCTAAATTGATTTGATCAAAAATGCAGTAAAAACAGTAATATTGTGAAATATTATTACAATTTAAAAGAACTGTTTTTTATTTTAGTACATTTTAAAATGCAATTTATTCCTGTGATGCCAAAGCTGAATTTTCAGCATCACATTAAATCATTCTTGATTTTGTTTTTTTGGGGGGAATATTATGAATGTTTTTACTGTTACTTTTGATCAATTTAATGTGTCCTTGCTGAATAAAAGTCTTTAAAAAATAATAATAATAATCTTACTGGCCCCAAACTTCTGAACGGTAGTATATATTCTATTATCTCCATTCTGCAAATAAAATCCTTCATTTGAATCGAACAGAAACAAACGATTTCTTAAACTTTGAACTGACCACAGATATTTTAGATTAAAGTTTTTATATACATTGTATTAATGCAAGGTTAGAAATCAGGCTAAACAAAGCACTTGAAACACTCAAAAACGATTGAAATATCTCTGAATGCACTTCAGGAATACGATGACTAAACGTTATGCTCAACATGATCGTAATTACATTGCTTCTTACCTTTGCTCTAGTTGTTTCATGGTTGCCGTTATCTGATTGGTCTTCTCCTCCAACCGTGCGATCATGTCATTTTTTTGTCTCATGCTGTCATCTGAAGACTGTTGATGATTATAAATAGCTTGATTACAACATATTTTAACCACAAATTTTTAAGAAGTTTTAATAAAATATGTTTTACCTGCATTTTTTGGTACATCTCCACATTGATGGCTTTAACTTCATCTAACTGATGCCGAAGTCCAATCAGAGTGTCTTGTTTTTCATGGATGTCCTTTTCTAACAGTTTCATGGCCATCTCCATCTCCTGCTTCATGCTCACCTGCACAACCAGCTCGTTCTCCACATCCTTGAGCACAAAGATACATTCAAAAACAGGTTTGACCTCTTCCAAGTGCAACTGCAACAATCTGAACAGCAGGTACATTTTCATATAAACACAGACCTGTCTGAGCTGACATTCCTCTTTGAGTTGGCGTCTTGCCTCGTTGTACATTTCATCCAGGCCCTGCCTTGACTGCTTGTACGTATCCAGCTCACAGTTCAAATCTCCTTCTGCAAGCTGAATAGAGAGTATATAGTGAATATAGTGCATGGTTTGCACTTTGATTATGAAATAGTGCAAATATGATCATGTTTTAGGGGAAGAAAAGTTTTTTGTTGTTGTTTTTTTTAGAAAATCTAAATATTATGCAGATTATATTATACACACATTTATAATATTATCTATAATATGGGGGGATTTGGGGATCATACCTAGCAAACACAGAACGTTCCCCCAACATTAATATTTGGTTGCCGTTTCTTTTCTTTTTTTATATAACATTCCTTAGAAACCCTAGAAACGTTCCTTTAGGTTTTAATTTTTGCAATCATAAACCCGTTCCCAGAATCCTACAGGGAGGTTATTTTGAAATAACCATAAAATAACTTACAGAACGTTCCCTAATGGTTATTTTAATTTATTATTTAATAACCATGTAAAATAACCTTGCAATTAAAACTTTGCAGATGTTTTGTGTAATGACCTACACAGAGCTCTGAAATTAGTTTAATACAGCAATTATATTGAAATGAGATCAATCAAAACAGGGCAGGTCAGGGTTGGCATAGTGTGAAAAGCACAGAAATCATACATTTGTGGGGTTGACTAGAAGCATGTCCAACTAAACTGTACAATTCACTGGTAAAAAAAAAAAAAATCAATGTACTGATATCCTACTTTTAATTAAAATAATTGTTTATTATTTTTTAATGTCTGCGAACTAATTTCATATTTTTAAAACCGTAGGTTGGGCTGAAGTTATTGTTATTTGGTGCTGAAGAAATGTAAAATCTTAGTACCCCCTTTGAAAAATAGTAAATCTTACATTTTAATTGACAATTTGTATCTTATTTCTTCCATATGATGGTTGATGTGATCAGGTTATTTTTATTAATTAAACAAATAAAAACCAGATAGTTTGTTTAATACTGATCATAGGCGTCCAAACATCTATCTTCCAAATCACAGGTGTGCTTGATGATTATTGACGTACAGAAGGGGAGAATAACATTACAGCAACGTTAAAATAACATTAGGGGAACATTAAAGTAACATGAAAATAATGTTCTGCAAACCAAAAACTAACATTCTATTTCCATTAAGAAAACCTTCCTGGATAACCAATAACAAACCTTTAAAAAAAAAAGACAAACACTCTGGGAACCAAAAACTAATGTTCTGGGAACCAATAATTGTTAGCTCGGTAAAAACTGAATATTTTTTCCAGGGACACATAATAAAGTTTATATGAATTTAAATATAAAAAAAATGTTTGTGTGCATTAACTACTATCTGTCTTTCTGAATGGCGTAGTAGCAGATACAATATGCATACAAACATATAAAAAACATACAATACCTCAAGACGCTGTTGTGCTTTCATAAGAATTACAGAATTTTCTGTTCTGAGTTGGTGGTTCTCTTCCTGTAGTTTAATTATGTTGTTTTTTGCTATTGCCAACTGTATTAAAAAAAGATGACACCAAATATTTGGTATTGCATATTTCTATTCCACATAACAGACTGATTTTTAAAAAATCTAACAGTACCTCTTCAATGAGTTTGGAGTTGGATTTTTCTAACGACTCCACGCGTCCTTGTAACCCTTGAACTGTAGAACTTAAAAAACAAAGTTTTAGATAAATTTCATTAGCACTAGGATGTGCTTTGGTAAAATGGATTAATCTGTTTTGAAAAGCAATAATCACTCATCTTAAATACAGTATATCACAAAAACTTTAGAAAGAGCATGAACTTACTTCAGCTGCCTATTTAATTCTTCAACATAATTCTTCTGATCCAAAATAGCTGCAATTTGTCCATTTCTATTAAAAAAATATTTATGATGGTTATTCGTATAGAGTTATTATAATGATTTAATGTTATAAATTAATCACACTTTTATTCCACTTAAATGTCCCTTCACATTACAGTGTGTTGTTTACCAAGTATACTTTTTTACCTTTCTTCACTTCTATAGTCATCGATGTCATTCTTCAAGTACATGGAGAAGTCTATTACACCAACCTGTAGATTCCAATACAAGGCTTTAATATTTCTCAAACAGAAGCTAGACGGCAGGTTACTAAAAATGGCCAATATACAATGTTCATACTTGTGTATCGAGGTCCTCGCCCTTCACACATAAGTTGGCATCTATGACGTTCAGTCCCACCAGGAGACCGACGATGACGGCTCCCTCCTCCTCCAGCATCACTGCTGAGTTCTCATAGAACTCACTGAACACACACACACACACACAAACGTATTGATATGTATAATTTGTTATGAGTGTCAAAACAATACAGATCGATGCAGTAGATAAAGACAATTGTCTATGATCTAAATTCTGGCTCCATTTATTGATAATATGAAAACAAACCTCTAACAAATAATAATCCTTGCCACATATTGATCATGTGTTGTTTTTCCATTGTAAAAATTGCATTATGTAGAATTTGTGTTCCTATGACACACAATATATTACATTTGATATTATGATGACATTTAACTGTTTATTACTGGGGTTTTTTTTAGACAGAATGCTCAAAGGTAATACATTTATTAGTAATATTTATTCTTGTCTTTTAATAGTTTTTTTAAGAGGGTGTAGCGATGACCTATTTTGTGGGCGGAGCCTATCTGGAGGCAGAAAATCCCAGTTCTACAGTGGCAGTCTATAGAAACCACGGAAAACAAGAGTAAAAAAGGTAATAATTTCAAGTTTGCATCTCATTATTCATTTCTTTTTTCCCTTGAAATGTTTATAATTCACAAATTTTGAATAAGAATAGCAGGAAATAAACTCAATATTCAGCTTTTTTTCCTCCTCAGAATATCACATTTATATCCTGCAATTCTGACTTTTTCCCCTCAGAATCGTGATATAAACTCACAAGTCAGAATTGTGACAAAGATATAGGTTTAAATATTTGTTCATGCTTTAACTGTAGGGCTAATATATTATGCTCTGTATGAACTGCATCTGTAGGCTAAATAATTACGTATACCTATTTTTTGCATCAAATTCATGCTTTAATAATAGGGTAATAGTCACAAGTTTCATCAGTCCAGTCTGTCCGTTTAATGGCTTGCAACCATATACGTCTGCGTTTAGCTGCAACCACAGTATTCTGTAAAAATTAAGACCATCTTTTTTTTTAATTCTGATTCTGACATCCAAAGGCTACATGTGATGAACACCCTCTAGCGAGCACAGTAAAGTCTGATGCACTGAGCAGGAAACACAGAACTAGTTTGTCTTCGACATCCTATCACTTCTCTAATCACCAATTCTCCACCGCAACTATTGTGACAAAGGACGAAAGAATGAATTAAGGGTATGAAAGGGAAAAAACTAACCCAAGTATATCTTTCCTGGTGATGAGGAGACGGAGGTAATCTGCTAATTTCTTCTGCATCAGCGCCAGTCTCAGCCATGCTCTGGCTCTGCCCAGAGGCGTCCTAACAAACACATTCAACCATTTGCAGGATAAGTAGACAGATGAACAGACAGACAGTGATATATGCATGACTCTGGAAATAGGTTTAACTTGCAGTTGCAAGTTTCAGTTTTATCAAGGAACTAGAACTGAAATTTGCACTTCCCTATTTTGAATAGAACATTTTAGTGTACTGGGGAATGAGTGTGAGAAACTATGCGTATATTTATAATATAGTGGACTTGATTGATAGTGGATCTGCTTATGTATTCAAGAGATTAATTGAGACAAAATTAAAACACTGCAGATTTGTGCAAACTAATTAATGTAACTGTCAGGCAGAATATTTTGTTTAGTACTGCACATACTTAAGGCCAGGAAGGTCCCGTACACTGGCTGCGATTTCGCCTGCTTCTGGGCACAGCTTCTCAACCATCTCCAGAGGCCCCCACAACGACTTGTTGTAACCAAGAAACGATTTCTTCACTGGGAGATGGAGACCAACGTGTTTGTTAAACAACTCAAGGCTATGATCTGCCGTACAGAGCATGCAAAGACTTTGATGAAACTCAATTCAAAACAGTATTCAAATTTTGTGGCAGAACTGGCTCACTGGACAAGAACTTCAGGTGATTTGCCAGTTGAGAATGAGTTTTAAAAAAAGGCATTTCCTCTTTTTTTTTTCTTTTATAAAGTTATATGGCATAACAGTTGCTACTATATCTCTGGTATCTAACACTAACATAAGCCTATGGAAATATATATGAGATATTGATAACAGAATATTTAACAGTAAATCAGCTATTCTACAAACAGCATATAGGGACTTTAAATGAGAGTTGGTTAACAGATGGTTGTCTGTGGCTGGCTGTCTGATGATGGTTGAACATACCTTTGAGACCGTGCTTCAGGCAGTGCTCCATGACAACAAAAAATTGTTGCAGAGGTGGATAGTCAGAGTCCAGAGTTCGTCCAAAACTCAGCGCCGACTCGATCAGGCCTTTGATGCTAAGCTTAGCCATATTAAGTAAGTTTGCTCGTTCCATTGCCATAGGATCTCGAAAGGCTAGAAGACACAGGCCACAGACAAATATTCATCATACCACAAATTACATCGTTATTTCCAAAATTAAGTTCTTGTGGTTCAAGAAAAACATTCAAACAAAAAAACAAAAATAAAAAACATCACACTAAACTCCTTACAGCACTTCAACCTCTGGCTGTTTTCCAAGGACTAACATGTGACCACACTGCTGAGTTTAAATTTTAACAAACCCTTAAGTGCTTTAACTGGTTTTGACTGTCCGTAACAGCAGCACTTTTTATGTTTTGTGTTTACTGCACAAATGAAAGTAAGTTATATCCTTAGTAATACATTGGACCCTGTTTAAACCATCAGGCTAATCAATAATTCTTATGCAAACATATTCAGACAGGCTCTGTCTAACAAGCATGCTGGCACTGGTAATCTACTTCCCACTAATGTTGTTGGTTCCCATTGCCACTTTATTTGATCTAAGAGAATTAAGCTTTATTCCAACAGACATCTGGGGCAAATAATTTAAATAATAATATATCATTTATCCTATGTTTAATAACCTCTCATTATTTTTGTTATTATTATTTAATCCATTCACTATCAGTTAGGCTATTTGTCATTGTTCCTGGGAGGGGAACAAATACCAATCATGACAAATCAACAGCATACTGATTTAGACTGACATGCCTACAATAAAAATAAAATAAAAAAACATTCTACATATCAACTGTATGAATAATCTGGTGCTTAGTAATTATAAAACACCCAGATTTATTATGCACTAATAAATACAAACCAACAAGGCACTCTTCATGACATCATGCCATTATGACATCATTCGGAAAATGGTGTATGGCAAGCCATTTTAACATGTTCCCTAAAACAAACTATTATCTATTTCTGTTTGACAATTCACATGGAAATTTGGCTAATCCTTGACGCGATCGCAGAAAGCAATGCAAAGTTGGCTCTGCGCTAATTTGATTTAATATTTAATGTGTTTTTTTTCCCAAATGTTGTAGATTTATGTAGCAAATGGGAATCATTCAAATTATTGACTGTATTTTCAACAAAGGTCTTTGTTCAAGGTAATTAAAGCAACAGTTTTTCAATAATGGAAGAATATGTAAAAATATGGTATTTGGGGTAAAAATACCATACTACCTGCTGTTGGGGCTAAAGGCACAATAATTAACATGATAAATAAATAAACAGCTGGATGACTTTTCTATTTCTTGACATGACATAGTTCCCTTCAGATGATAAATATCATATATTAAGTTGGGTGTCCACCTTATAGATAATCCCCATTTTTACCATCACATTTAAAAATATGTGGTGATATGTATTATCATATAATAAAAAAATACTACTGTAAAGCTATATTACATTTTTATGGCATTTTTTTCAATGCTTTCGGAATCTTTACTTTTTTAAATAATTTTGTTTCAGTATTGCAATTGCAATACAACTGTAATAGTAATAATGACAGCTAAATGGATATTAATTAGTATTGTATATAATTTATTAGTCAATAAAAATAAGTATTAGAACCAAAATACATCTTAAGATTCTAAATAGTTTTCGGTCTTAAATGTTAATACGGCTTGCCATACATGTAGGCTACATCTAAACAACGGACTTTAATGTCATCCATAACCTACCCTTGGCACCCCATTCTTCTGAAAAAGGTGCTGTTTTAGGCTCTATCACTTTGGGCAGGACGTGAATGCCACCCGAGAAGGTTTCTGACGCTTTTCTGGCTAAAGCGAATATGGGCGCCTGCCATCTCCCGTCTCCAGATTTCATGGCAGCGCAGCTCGCTTTCTCACCAGCCGATTTATCCTCCTGCAATCTGAGGATACCGAACACTTGCGCTCTCTCTTTGTTGCTCTCCGCTTCCGCCAACACAAGGTCCTGTTCTGCAGGTGTCGCCATCGTTAAAGTGAATATCATACGGTTTAGGATAATGCTTCGCCTAACAACCACGGCGGTGATGTGTTGAGCGGCATTGATAAACAGTTAACGACGGAATTCAAGCGCTTTCCCATGTGATGTTACTTGTCAACGCCCCAAGGCGACGTATATTTTCCATTCATATGATCATATCTTTGGAGAACAAATGGTTAGATTGTAGATTTGTTTACACCCGAGCACTCCTGCACGATCCGTCTGCAGCAAAGGGGTGGTGTCATAACATTAAAAGAGACGTAGGCTAATTCAGTGGAAGAGTATGGATATACTACCCTCTACCGCTTATATGGAACATTGTCCTGGAAAATTATGAAATAATAATCAATGGTTAACAGTCAACACAATATTTTTTTAATTATTAGCCTATGTTTGTCGTAATAGGGGATTAAGCAAATGGTGATAAAATTGGTGACGTTCGTGAAAGAACGAACAAATCGATTTTTTTTCTCGTCCACTTCCTGCACTGACTTTCTTCAAAGACAAAATCACTTAAATTAAATTAATTCTCTGAGTAGTTTTGTTAGCACGAATATTTAAATAAATTATAGGCTACTCGTTTAACTCGACACTGCTTCTGAAAATACTTTTTATAGGCTAGCCTATACAAGTAATGTGGAAAAACAATAGGCATCAGGATTAGTAGACTATTTGGTGCATTCCATTTGTCCTCAGAGCTGTAAAGTTTCTCATTCCCAGTAAGAACTTTAAACTAGAACGCCCCCTCAAGTTGGAGTTGTGACTGGGAAACTCAGGAGGACAGCAATCACCCCAACTTCAGAATCCAATACGGCTGCTCAGAGCATACCACAGTGGGACAGTAGTAATATATTGTTTATTAGCACTTCTTTTTGTCTGTGTCTCAATAAACTCAGGGGTGCACACAGTACTATCCAACTGCTATTTGTGGATATGGACATGGTGCTCGGGCATTTCTGTGCAAAATGATGTACAGTTGTTTAATATTGTACAATTCATGTATCACAAAAGGATCTGCCTGGATGCATCCATCTTTGTTTTCTGACCTGTTAACTGGAAAGCAGTCAACTCGGGTGTGACATCATTCCAAGCTCTAACATCCCTCTTCCGGGGTAAATCGAACGCAGCATATGTTCAAATTCATATTAAAAAAACATGAGGCAAAAGTAACCTAATGATGGTCCACACAAGTCATTTTTAAACCAAGCACATTTCTATTCGTCAATGCTTTGTGACCAACTTAAACCTAATCTGAGTTGGGAAATTTTTCACTCTTGTGCAAAATTCCTGATTGTGATTCCTAAAGAAATGACTGTTTATCGTCCATGAAAATTTGTCAAACAACAGTAAATGTGTCCACGCCTTAACAATGTAATCGCAAATAGGGCCACTGAACAAATCAAGCTTTTTTAGTGAACTCTTTAGTTATTCGAGTCACTGGGATGAATCAAAATCCCCACTCTAAAGGTTTTAGCTAATAAAAAAAGTGACTCCTTTTTATTAGTGCATGTGTTACTCCAACAGTTCTCCCACTGAAGAATTAAATGAGGGCTAACAACCTCTGCTGACAACCACCTCACTGGTGCTGAGTCAGGATTTTTCCCCTTGTAGACAGTGTTACCACACTGCCAGTTACAAAAGTGCAGTTCCAAACAACTATAACTTATATACTTTGTATATTTTAACTTAGTATAGTAAGCTTTGGAGGCTTACCTTGACTGTAGGCCAAACGCTCCATACTTTCGCTATGGGTGATGCCCCATCGGTGAAGGCTCTGAGGGGAATACATGACTGGATCCACTGAACACAGACAACATACTTGGTTCTCAATGGATGGTTAACATTTAAGCATCACTTATACAAATGAAATGTTTCAGAAAATAAACACTGATTTTCATACTGCTGTATACAATTGCTGACCTACATCACAAACTCAACGTGTTTCTGTTGTTTTCTGCTGATCTGCTCTCAGGGTCTGACTATCATATGACTCTGATTTCCTGCAACACTGTCCCGCCTCACATGGAAGGAAATGTATACACATTCACTCTAAACAGACAAAACACCTTAAGATTTCAATGCTCATAACATTTAGAGGTATCACAACATGAAATCAAACATCTTATGCTTTGTCATCTTGGTTAGGCTTTGACTTAGGTTACTGAATCACTCAGAGGTGCTGAGCAAAATAGTACACACTTACCCCTGTTAAACCTACACCCTTTCCTGGTGTTCAGCTGGTACTACTGGGTTGAGAGAGCTGACCTATGCCTGTTAGGTGAGGTGCAACCATTTGCTGCATTGGCGGGCAGTTGGGAGGAGATGTCTCTTGTTGGAACAGCACAGTGCATTGGGTGCAGGGTAGCAGAGGCGGTCAAACAAAGGGGGCGGGACATGTGAACATGCTGGCCAGCCAATACGTGTGGCGCTACAGGCTAGTCAGGAAGTGGGATTCTGAATGATACTGCACTGCCAGGATATGAATGAGCACATGAATGTGACAGGCATGCCACTGACTGTTATGCATAATCCTTTTTAGCATATTGCAACTGCATTTTGTGTGATGATTTTATGTAAATGGATGCACAGTTGTATGCACAAATAATGTATTTATACTATTCAAAGGCTTGGGGGAAAAAAATGAATGCTTTTATTCAGCAAGGATGCATTAAACTGATCGAAAGTGACAGTGAATCTATATAAATAATCCTGAATAAAATAATCCTGAAAACAAAACAATTAAGCAGCACAACTGTTTTTAACATTGATGATGATAAGAAATGCTTCTTAAGCACCAAAATCAGTATGTTAGAATGATTTCTGAAGGATCACGTGATACTGAGGACTGGAGTAATGATGCTGAAAATTCAGCTTTGCCATCATAGGGAATAAATTACATTGTCAAATAAATTAAACCAGAAAACATTTTAAATTGTAATAATATTTCACAAATATTTTTACTTTTTGATTTAATCAACGTATTGTCTTTGTGAGCATAAGGGACTTTTTATAACCCCAAACTTGTGAACGGTAATGCCGGGGTATTTCCACAAGTGCCATATGTCCTCTGTGATCCGTTTTTTTTTTCTTTTTTTTTTTCGCTTGCTTGCTTGCTTTTGGACATTTAAATGTAACGAATATGCCATGAATTTATTAAAAGACTTCCATGAAATTCAGTACTAAAATCCCTCTCCTTCTAAATTTTAACCAGACGATGGCAGTGTCGTCCAAAAGTGTAGAAAATTAATCTCTGTCACCTCAGTATTTCTTCAACTATTTCTTCAAACTTTAATTCAAAATAATAAGCTCCACTTCAGACTTGATTGAAATCTTCACGGTGTATTTAACACTTGTGATCCTCTTGACAGCATAAAGTTGAGATGAGAGGGCAAGTGGAGGTAAAGAGCTTTCATCTGATCACTGTCTCGAAGTGCAGTGTGTTAAACTCTTGTTTAGGCTTGTAGGAGTCTGTGGGGTTGAATGGATTCGTTCATGCCTTTCATGCAAACAAACAAATCTTCAGCCTCAAAGCGTACATGTAAACACTAAGAGACATTCCTGTGGGTCTATAAAGATGCTTACTATCCAGTCTTCACAATTCAATTTTTTATTTTTTTAAATAAACGGTTACCTGAACAACATTTTTATATTTTATACCAGGTATTCAAGGTACACTTACGGTAAATATTAAGGTTCTTTATGGCTTATGGTTCCATGAAGAACCTTTAACCATGGAACCTTTCAGACAAAGGGTTCTTTATAGAATAAAAAGTTTCTTTAGATTATTAAAATGTTCTGCACACTAAACATTTTTTCACTAAAAGGTTATTTGAGGAATCAATGGTTTTTCTATGGCATTGTTGTCAAGACTCACTTTTGGAACCACTGTAGCTTCAACACCCTTAATGGGATGTTTCAAGCATTACAGTGCCTCAAAATTTACATCTAATTACACATTTTGCTTTACATAGGTAACAGAAATACAAAATCTACATTATGTAAAAGTAGTCCTCACAGCCATAATTATGAAGGATGAGGAGGGTTGTCATTATCGCACAAGCCTGTAGCATTGGTGCCTTCCTGTAAGAACCATCAAACTGTATTATTCTGCTTTTGAACAGAAACTACCCAATGGTCTTGTTGGATTTGGTTGCATCCTTCACGACACTCGACATCGGTTCAATACCACCGAGTAACTCAAAAGAAGCTACAGGCACGGGAGCAAAAATCATTGGCAGCCCCATGAATAGGAAATCACATCTGATTGAGTTTGAAGGGTTCTCCAGACATTAAACCAGGCAACAACATTTGATTAACTGCTGGCTCTTCTGCGCTCTCTTCAGACGATTTTCGCTAAATGATTTTGTTTGGTTATAAATAGCATTGATCTTTCACAAAAAGGATCCATCAGTATAATGAGTGCATATTTTGTCCCTCTCTTTCTTTACTCTTGGGAAGACGTTATTTTCCATAGGCAGGCGCTAGACCATCACAGTGAAACTGGTGAAATGTTTTTCTGGTCTTGTTTAATATTCATAGGTGTTGTGCAGGCTGGTGTAACATTTAAAACCTTAGGAGAAGTGAATTGTTGAGCACAGTGTTGACTTTTGATCTTATACATCAGCGAAAATTACACCGACTTGAAATTTATATCTCGAAGGATTTGTGTGTCTGCAGGCTCTGATACTGAGTAATGCTTTAATTCATCTGCCATAGGACATGCTAAATGAGTCCAAGAAAGCCCCTTTTAAATCAGCGAAGGGTGAAGACCGCAAGACCTACAGTCCTCTTCTGCTTCATTATTAACTGAGCCCAAGGAGGTAATTACGATCTTGTCTATTTTAAGAACTTGCTCAAGTGAGGAATAGCCTTATTAAATAAATAAAGACCTCCTGCTGGAGAATGTGGGCTGGTCTGGTAATGCATATTGTCTTTTGATCTTTAGACATTGTAATGCAAATTCTGATCTTAAACACTGTTAGGATCCATCTCAAAGATCTTATATTATACAGGAATAAAATAAGGAAATGTGATGAAACAAGATTCTGCTCTGCAAAAACACTATTATATATCACATGTTTTTAAAATCCCTGATCCTATAAGTGTAGCCTACACTTTCTGAGGCTTTGAACTGTCGTTCGATATGTGGTTGATCATAGATAAAAATCGGTCGATGGTTCAATGTAACTGTTTATTCGTCATGACCTGAAGCCACAGAAGTAATGATGAGGTGCTTTTCCTTCACATCCAGGAATTATTAGGTCATGCAGGCTACTTAAATTCATGTTCATGGCAGACACGTTCTCATCAAAGTGACTTACAAAAGAGTGCAAACATTGTGTTTGTGATTGCATCAGCAAAACTGTGTATTGATCAATCCACCCCTTGACCTGCAAGACATTTTGCTGCCAAGAACATCAATATTATGAAAACAATTCAACAAAGGCATCAGTAACTATTATAGAAATTTTATTAATACACATTTGAGGGATTCTGATAACCTAAAGTTGATGAGAAATAAAAAAAAAATCTAATTGGCATCAGGATTATAGAAGGTGCAATTTACTGGCCTCATGAAAATGACAAATTGCTGAGGACCACAGACACCTACAGAGGTAAATCGTGACCTCTGCGACTGCAAGGCATGATCACATTAAGAACGTTTCCACCAAAGACTGGCTATCATGCACAACACCTCTCAGGCCTGGCAGGCAAACAACTGCTTGATATGTATAGAGGTAGCACCATTAAACTCGGGGGGGTTGATTCAAATTTTCTCCATCATGGAGAGGCAGGTTAATTATATACTTAACAGTGGAGGAGAGCTGACGATGGATGAGCTCCTTGTCAATAGGAAGCTGTCAATCTATGAATGGTGATGTGAAGTTGGATGGTGGGTTGACAGTCCTAAATACGAGTCGACAGGGAGATGAGAAGAGGTCATTATTATTTTTTGAATAAGCATGAACTGATATCTAAAAGCACAGCACACCGTGTGAGAAAAAAAGCACACAAAGCCCCAATAAACCCTAGCAATTGCATAGTGTGTCATTGATAGGTTTCCCTTAAGAATGTGATAAGACCATCTTTAATAAAGTGAGGTTATTATAAAAAGGGCACCTGGTGAAATGTTCTTCTGGAAGGAATTACCGGCACATTCATGGCCTGGTCATATTTCTGGCATTCCTTTCCTTTTTTAAGTAAATTTTTTAAAGGAATTCTCTTTCAGCCCTCACTGTAATGAAATATGAAACAAGTCCCAAGCTGTGGTCAAGAGTTTTCCACTACTTTATTCCAAAGGCGTTTCCACTACAACACTACTTAAATTAAACATGAAATCAACACTGACCCAACTGACTTTATAATGCATGTTCCTGATCTGATTGTGAACAAGTTACAGTGCATGCTTTTCCACTGAAGAAAAATATGTCGTCTTTGTAAACTTTGCTCAAAATATTTCATCAAAATTGTTTTAAACCACATTTGATCTAAATGATGTTGCATCCCGCTTTGGCCATGCAAACAATTTCAAATAGAATCAAGTCCTGTGGAACAGTTTTTTTTTTTTTTTTGAATACCCAATACATTTATACCCAATTTATTTGTATAGCGATTTTTTCAAAATGCATAAAGTTTCAAAACAGCTTCACAGAAAATGCATGCACCTACATTACAATTTAAAGTGATTTGTTATCTGCGGAGACTGTCCAAGTTATGGATTTCAGAAAGGTCCATACACAAAGCACACAGTTAGCTAACAATGTATTAATAAACAATGTAATCATTTAAGGCACAAACAATGTGCTCTGTGAAGTAAGAATACATATAGTTCAGTCATGAAACTCTATTAATCGCTGATTGGTTTTTTCAGTTCTACGACACCAACCAACCAGAGGTACTTCCTCATTTACGTGGCTTTATTTATACCGTATCAGCTGCTATCAGCACACCGCACTATATGAGAACTCCTATAATCCCACCTCCTCCCCAGCGCCACCTGTAGAGATCTGCCTAGAGATATACTGGGTATATCATTCTGCAGCAGCCTTTCCTTGTTGTTATCTTGACTAAGCTGAACTTTATGTATTTGCTCAGCAGCAACAGCGTAGCAGATTTCGTCCGCCCAAATATGTACATTCCATGCTCTATGCTAAAAAATGCTGGTTGATCTATTCACTCCGAGAGTTGTCATGATTGAAATGTTGTTAACAATGATTAGGTAATGTAGAAAATGTAGCATTGGTGCATGTTGTGGCGGAGCTGCGTCATGTGATGTCCTCGCTGGAGTTGGAGTCAACTCATCACAGGTGTTGGTCATCTGAAGTCTTCATAAGAAACTGGATCCAGACTGGAGCTGACGGACTCTCTAGTTACCTCAGAAGATACCGTCCCGAGATAAAAGTGAACAGGAATAATTAGCATAACTGCTGTTCAAAGCATTTAGCACAGACAATCATCATGTGCACTGATATAACTGCAGTACAAGGTTATGAGATGTATAATGTGAATGCTTGGCTAAAGAGATGCGTCTTTAATCTAGACTTAAACTGGGTGAGTCTGACCCCCAGACATTTTCAGGAAGGCTATTCCAGAGTTTAGGAGACAAATGTTAAAACGTTCTTCCTCCTTTAGTTGACTTTTTCTACCAGAAGCCCAGAGTTTTGTGATCTTAAAGAGCATGATGGATTGTAGGATGAAAATGTGAACTTCAGTTTCATTCACATGCAACAGATGAAGCCTTTAAAAAAGGCAGTTGTTTGATGAAACAGGCAAGTATGGCTGATTTAAACATATACTATATTGATCAGATCAGAACTTCTCCTACAATGGCTTGTGATTACAGCAACGGCCGTGGTCATGCCTCCTCCTTTTTTTGATAAACCCACAATCAAGTCACATTTTATAAGGTACAGTGTTGAGCTCACAGCAGGGAAAGGACCCATTTGATTTTTTACTATAGGAATTCATATATATATATATATATATATTCATATATATATATATATATATATATATATATATATATATATATATATATATATATATATATATTTTTTTTTTTTTTTTATTATTATTATTATTTTTTAAATTAATTAATTGTAAAAACGATAGAGAACTTGATTTTCTAACCCATTAAGCAAATTATATAGGGAGGAAATTACTGGGGAAGCTGTAATCTAAATTACAATATGAATGGGAGCCATAAAACATATATTTTACTATACACATTCTACAAAATATAAAAAGACTCTGATTTCATAGGAGTACTGAACTGCCTTTTCACCCTATAAAGCTTACTGTATCTACTTGACACACAAATTTTGAAGGTGTCTAAAATATCAACATGATCCAGATTTTACTGAAAACCCTGTTGTACACAATCTTACATGCAATCTGTCGTCTGATTGATAGTTTATGCTTTTAAGCAAGTAAAAGGTCTTTTAGTATAGTTGTAAAAATGTAAAAGACAAAAAAAAATTAAGAAAATATTTCCCAATCAATAATGCTTTCTACAATGCCCCCCATCCCCCATCCCCAATATTTATTATCTAATCTTTTAAATCTTTCGCCACTTAAATGCTCCACTTTTTAAATAAGATAATGTACAATTTAAATAAGAATGAAATGGCACAATTAAGTTGGTGAAAGAGTAACATATTAGTCCATATTTAAAGTGAAATATTCAGAGTGACGCAGTCCCCTTGAAAAGTCAAACCAGCATGACAGAAAACAGATAAGAACATCCACTGAAGCAGCAGAACACAGCTCTGTAAACATCATTTATTCATTCATTCAGCAGGACACTCACTGTGTTCAGGGCAATACTCAAGCTTTAACAGTGAAGTCAATACATAGACAGAGAAATCACACAAGAGACATTAGAAAAGCCCAAAAAAAGATCACGTAAAAAAAAGAATAAATGGTAAGGCTTGAATAATATGGAGGCTTAAAATTTAATATTCACATCAACCTGTTTGCAATTATTTTTCATTGAATAATGACACTGAAACGAATGCATAATTTAGTGCAATTTACATAAGACTGTAGAAACTTTAAATATGCCATCCGATGACTCTCCTGTCATTTAAATGACAAGAAACAACAATCTCATGTATAAAAGCATAATGTTTAAATTGTTTAAAGTTTATACAAAAAAAGACAGAATAGAGAATATAAAAGCTACCACCCTTTAAAAAGACATACCCAAAGATGAACACATGCAGCTCAGACAGAAATATGTTGAACTTAAAAAAAGAAAAAAATATATTATGAGAGGCGCAACATATAAACGATGGTCATTAAAACTCCCAGATTCGTAGATTACAAAATAATCAGCTTATAATGAATATCTTTATGAAAATGAAGAGGAACAAATAGGGTTTCAGGGCTCAATCTGAAATAATGAGATTAATATAATAATAATAATAAATAAAATAAAAAACAGCCGTATGATGGCAACTAAGGCACTGAATTTACAAAGCTTTTTAGTGTGGAAATATTTTATGAATTTTTTTGTTATACCGTTTTAATATTAATACGGTGTACAAACAAAAGAAACAGCACTCTTATTATGACGAATGTAGCTGTAGTTTTTATAGAAGTTCTCTTATGTGAAGTGCACCGTTAGCACTGGAAAAAAGAAACATTGCACTTTATCACCTGAGACTGACAGGGTGCCAATTGTCGAATCAGTTTCCCTGTTAAACAAAGCTAAACTGTGTAAAAGCTAAAGGCATTCTCACTCTGTCAACCTGATGTAAATATATGGCATCTTCGGTGTACGATTCAGGTGTGATTTAGTAGAAAGAAACTGAGACAAAAGGTCAGTCCAAGCATCAGTTAATTTTGACACAAACTACCCATTTTCAGCTGACAGATGAAATAATGAATCCTGAGTATAACTGTGAAAACAATATCGACAGTACAAAAATGACTGATATTACAACAGTAACAGTTGTGTTTTTCAGAGGGCTACAAACAGTTATTTTCATCCACAGCAGGTGACATTACCTGCATAAATCCTTTTATGTAGTATCCAATATAACGCTTTCTTTTAGAATTTGTCACTCAGTCGTTCACAGGCATGCATATGCAGCATTTGGCCAGCTTGCTTTGGCTCTTGATCCCCTGGGGTTTGCTGTCCAGCAGACCATCCATAGAGTGACCATACTGCTCGATGGCATCTTCCACACGGGTGATATAAAGCCAGGTAAAGATCACTCCAAAAAACTAAAAAAAAAAAGAAAAGAACAATACTTTTGTTCAACATAAATAGAAAAATAATCTTTTACTATGTGAAATTAGAAAGGTTGTGAGAAGCACACTCTCATTAACTTCTTATCATATTGGATTACAATGTTTCCATCTGAACATTCGTCAGTTTTATGCTTGTGTGCAAGTATGTTTATGTGTATTGGAGTAGGTAGCGGGATTATTTTGTTTTTTTACAAGAAAACCAAGAAGCTTTTATAATTAGCTGCATTTTATTTTCTTTGTAAATGGTGTTGAGTGGTTCTTTAAGGTGTCGAGTGGCTCTTTTGGTCTTGACATGTACTTCAACGCTTATGATGGAACAAAAGATGATACAAAAGCTTCTTTCAAACGGTACACTTTTGTACCTTATTTACACCTAAAGAGTGCATAATAGTACCTTTAAGATACATATTACATAAGTATATTGCCAAAAGTATGTGGACACCCCTCCAAATCATTTAATTCATTGTTCCAATCAATTCCATGGCCACATGTGTATAAAATCAAGCATCTAGTCATGCAGACTGCTTCTACAAACCTTTGTGAAAGAATGGGTCGCTCTCAGGAGCTGAGTGAATTCAAGCGTGTTACCGTGATAGGTTGCCACCTGTGCAATTAATCCATTTGTGAAATTTCCTCACTACTAAATATTCCACAGTCAACTGTTAGTGGTATTATAACAAAGTGGAAGCAATTGGGAACAACAGCAACTCATCCACAAAGTGGTAGGTGACGTTAAAAAAAATAAATCAATAAAAAACGCAGTGCGCAAAAGTCACCAACTTTCTGCAGAGTCAATAGCTACAGACCTCCAAACTTTGTGTGGCCTTCAGATTAGCTCAAGAACAGTGAGTAGAGAGCTTCATGGAATGGGTTTCCATGGCCGAGCAGCTGCATTCAAGCCTTACATCACTAAGAGCAATGCAGAGCGTCGGATTTAGTGGTGTAAAGCACGCCACCGCTGGACTCTAGAGCAGTGGAGACGGGGTCTCTGGAGTGACCAATCACGCTTCTCTGTCTGGCAATCTGATGGACAAGTTTGGCGGTTGCTAGGAAAATGGTACTCCCCTGATTGCATTGTGCCAAGTGTAAAGTTTGGTGGAGGGGGGATTATGATGTGGGTTTTTTTCAGGGGTTGGACTTGGCCCCTTTAGTTCCAGTGAAAGAAACTCTTAATGCTTCAGCATACCAAGACATTTTGGACAATTTCATGCTCCCAACTTTGTGGGAACAGTTTGGGGATCGTTTATTAAAGCAGTACAAAACAGAAAAATCTACATTGTTTGTCCAGTTTTATCACCTTTTATTCATTGACATGCCAAACCGATATCTTTTCTTGGGATGTACTAAAATTTTCACAGCACTGTGTTAATGCTGCAGCTATACTAAATAGCTACACTATTGGCTATTGGTGCAGTAATATAAATCTTGGAATAAACAATTAGAAGGATTCAAAGCGTGGGGAGGCTGACTAATGACTTTGAACCAACTGTGAATCACCATTTACGAAGAAAATAAAATGCAGCTAATTATAAAAGCTTCTCAGTTTCCTTGTAAAAAAACAAAATAATCCCGCCACCTACTCCAATACACATAAACATACTTGCACACAAGCACACAAGCATAAGACTGACGAATGTTCAGATGGAAACATTGTAATCCAATATGAATGTCAAAGTCGCTGCTAAAAGCTCTACAGCATCTCAACAATATCTGTGTTATCACAGATAACACTGGCATCATTGCCTGTAATACTACAGATAGGGGACTGTCTGACCTAACAAAAACTTAGCCCTGTTCTAAGCACCTCTAATGTCCTTGAGCCCTTATAAGAGTAAGGACTGAGATTACTGTTTGTTTGCATGTGTTTTCTGTGTTGCTGGGTTATTGAAGTTGAAGCATTATTGAAATGACTACATAATGGATTTAAAATTTATGTGATTATAATAATTCACATCTGTGACTGTGGTGTTTTTCGGTGCATCAAGGTACCTTTTGACAACAGCTGCACATTAGAGGATGCTTTTGAAAGTGAGATTGGTTTCCAGACTGCTAATTTGTTGAAAACTGGTCTACTCGTAGTAATCTTTTGAAAAAAGTTTAAATTCATTCAAACCACGTCTCTCTCACCAGCCACCTCTTCGTCAGTGCGGAAAATACTTAATGAAGGGATATTATGTAAAGAGGGTATTTAATTACACTCAACTTATGAGTTGGCACAGATAATGATGAATAAAGACTAGATGAAATATCTCAAAAGGCTAATTCTTGGCCTTTTGAGGAGAAAAAAAATTATTGGCACTCTTTGTTTTGTCAAAGTAAATCTATGAATATGAATAATAGGAATATTCTGCGTGACTCTTCCATCCTATTTGAGTCTCAGAAGTACTGACCAGAGGAAAGTATGATATTTGTCTGCCATGATTACAGGTTTACATGACTGTTGGATGAAGAGGAGCTACTAATGAAGCTGTGTTGTGCTGTAATAACTGATAAACATGAATAGGTCTATTTAAATATGAAAAGGTTGGGCCATTAATACACTGTTGATGTGTCATTTTTAAAATGGGAATGAAGAATGGTTTGCCAGAAGTGCCAAAATGATGGCCTACACAACAATACATTGACAATAAGCACTGTAGTTTTTGAAAATGAAACATGTTTGTTGTTGTAGGCCATTCAATTAGTTTTTCTTTTCATTCAGCAAAGAAAGAGAACAGGACCACAAATTCATTTCCAGAAAGATTTGATGGGTTTAAATGGGTCAGGGGGGGCTAATTCTAGTTGGAAAATACTAAAATCAGGTTCTAATCCACCTTTATATAGTTTTTTTTCTTCATTAAAAGATGTTCAAAGATCGTATATTAAGAGCATGGACACGTTTGTGTGCATTTTGCTTTGTGATTTCACTGGAAAGAAGAGTCCCCGCAATGGCATTAAGCAATAGATTGACCCGCTTGTCTGTGTAAGACTGTGAAAAAGACAAAAGAGAACGTAAACCCCGCCTACTTTGATTTGATTGGCCATCTCAATCATTTTGACATTTGACGCTGTTAGAACTAAGCCAGACCAGACTAAAATTTTTAACTTTTTTGTCATCCTAACATACAGAGCTGATGCGTAATGGAGTGCAGGACAGCAGTACAAGAATTACAAATATTGGGGGGACAATTTGGCCATTTCTAATTCTTGGGGGCTTATTCCTCAATGTCTATGGTGGTTACGGCCCTGACAACTCCAACACCATTGTGAAAATCATTTAAAACTGCAATAATTGCCATCACAACTCTTATATTGAACTCTTCAAACACTTTAAAAGCTTCTTACAATCAAAGAAAAATGTCATTCAAGAATTTTTTTTAAGAAAAGTGCATAATTTGAAATATTACAATGACTTCCAGGTAATCTGACCCCTTCTTCGCTGATAAGCATGAGTCTTACCTGAGGTAGTAGGATCCCTAGAAGAAGACCAGCCATGATGGTATAGTTGTCAATTAACCAAATAAAGACAGCATCAGTGCAACCACGGGTATAGATGGTCTCTACATTTTCTAGCCTCTGTGGGCAAAGATCAGGCCAGAGAAACAAAGGTCATATTCAAAGGTCATCTTTTCATTATTCAATTCTAAGTGTCAAAAAACTGACCCCTTTGCATCTCTTATTAACAACCAATGTTGTGAAGTAGCTAATGGATGTGTTGAGAGATTCAAATGTAAATGTATGAGATAATCGGATGCTGTTATAAGGCAGATCATCATTCATCTGTGCATAGTGCATATTTTCATTTTCACAGCCTGTTAAAATTCAGAGATGGCTCTCATTGCTCTTCCGACTGATCTGACTGAGCTCTCCTAATGACTATATTTATACCAATTGGATCGACACTGGACACAGAGCACTTTTCAAATGTCAGAGATTCAGAATGCACTTTACTCTGATAAGTTACTCTAACTTTCGTCTCCATTAACAAAAGCAGATCTAACCAAAACTTTGTCAGATAGATATAGAGTTGATCAGGGAACATACCTCTTTATACAGGGTCTTGTGTCCACACATCGTATTAATAACTTCAGAAGGCTGTAATACACAAGCAAATGCAGTCTTTCAATTTTCATAGAAGTAGTAAAAAATTTCCTGCATCTCTCTTAAAAAGTAAGTTTTCCAAAAGATCTGGTAAACAGCAAAACCCATGATGGAGGGGAAAAATATTTTGACATTCTCAAGTTGGACCATAGATTTTGTGCAATTAATGTAATATTAAGAATACCAAACTTTATAAATGAAGCTGAAATCATTCTGTGAGTAACTGCACACATTCTGATTACATTTAAATTAATAGTTCACCCAAGAATGAATATTCAGTCATTAATTATTCACCCAAATGTCATGCTAAATCCATTAGACTTTGGTTCATCTTTGAATCACCAATGAAGATCGTTTAATGAAATCTGAGAGACTTCTGTTCATCTATTGAAAGTTCAAGTAACTTTCAATCAATGTTCATCATATAAAGCGATCGAGTCTCTTCAGACGATGTGGATTTAACCACTTGATTAACATGAGGGTGATCATTTTTAGGTGAACTAACCCTTTAAATCAGTGTGACAAGACCTCATTAAAATTAAAAAGGTTCTCTTAGGATATTTTCCAGACCGCATCAAAATGTAGTTTGTTTGCCTGAAAGAGTTTGTTTACAGAAAGATCTGATGACAGGACTAACTTACATTTAAAATGACAAGCACACCGGGAGACAACCCAAAAAGACAAACTGATAAAGTGATTGAGAAATAACCAAATTCATACATCCTTAGAGCAACAAATTAAACTCAAGGGACTGTAAAAAACAGGAATATAGAGTTAAATTAAGCTAAATATTAATTTTAGTTTTATTAATATGAGGTTCACAAACAAAAAGACAGATAAGGTATCAACATCTTGTTTAATTTTGTACCAACAGTGTCATTTAAGATAAGCACACACTTGCAACTAAGGCGCCTTGAGGAAATTCAGCCAAAATGGCCTGTCTGTGATATCAAGACCTTGTAGGCACCACGCATTAAGATAATAAACTTTATCACTTAGCAAAAATATAGCAAATGAGATATTGCTTTGTTTTATTCAGTTTGTTAGAGGGTTAACAGTACAAATATTAGAGGTAGATTCTTTGATATCATTATCAATACAAAAAAAACCTGCATCGTTTGTTCAGTATATATTTGCATTGGGATTTTTGTTTTTGGAAAATACATCAGCCAAATTATTGTTATATGGTCGTACTATACGTTGTTGAGCTAGTTAAGTGGTATAATGTTTTCTTACATTGTAATCTGGTTAAGAAAAGAACCAACAATGGACAAATCTCCATCAGCCTTAATGAAGTGGGATTAAAGATCATTTCATTGGTATTGAAGGTAATCAGATTAGATCCTTATATTCAATTTCAGACAAAACATTCTGATGCAATCTACACATATAGAAAGCATCTTTGTTCATTGCTTTGTCTTAGCACATTTACTTTGACCGAAGTAATGATGAGGTAATGCTTGTCCATAGGTAATCTGCACACAGCTGGATGTTGGCAAACAAACTCGGTGCTTGTTCTAAAACTAATAAAAAATGAATGTCCTTTTGACTGCAAGACCTGGTTTAGTATTGCACTTCAAATGACCTATTTTTCAACTGTCCTATACAACTTTTTAAAAAAAAGAGCTATTTTAATATTCAGGTGAATCTAATATTAAGCTGCTGGCTGATGTTACTAACTTTCTGGCTGATGTTAAGAATGTTAGACAAGAAAATAAATATGCAAGATACAAACTAACAAAAATGTTGGTGTAACAATATTTTCCTGACTAAAAATCTTGCATATAGGTCATTCCTGTTATGCAGTACATTTTCATGTCCCCATCATATCATACAATGCACTTTATGAGATATTCCACACACAAAAAAAGATTTCTTGAAAATTTGTTCTTTTTTCCATAACAAAAGTCAATGGAATCTAATGGTGTTTGAAAACCAACATCGTTAAATTATCTTCTTTTATCATGTTACACAGAAGAAAGAAAGTCTTACATACATGTTTGGAACAACATTAGGGTGTGTAAATTATGCCAGAGTTATCAACATTATTAGAACTACGTGAACTACCGCTTTAACTTACAAAAGTCAGGTCCCTTCCATTAGGAAGTGACATCATTTCTGGCTCAACAACAGCGGCCTAAACATTCCACCCTAAATTGACAGTCATGTAAGCAAACTCTCAATCCCTCAATGAACTATGGCTAACTCTAGCTCTTTATTTCCATCTTTTTAGACAGTCTGTTCATGTTATTGCCATTGTGTAAATAATCGAGCTATCAAATCAGTGCTTCATCAGAGCATATTTTTGAAAGTCTGGTACCCTTTTATAGAAATACTTCTTAAAATAAAACAAGAATATTCTGTTACAAATTTCAAAAGGTACACAAAGAAGGAATGATCCAGATAACGCAGGGTCATTATGAGCTCAACGCTTCCATAAATGAACAAATGTAAAGCAAATCGACTGGCTGTTATGGAAACTGAGCAGAGAACACCCATCATTTCAAAAATATGACATGGACAAAATTCCTTCCTAATTCACTGTATGTAGAGGCATTGTTTTTGTGCCTGTAAAACTGAGCACAGCTTAAATGGGACAGAACAAAACTAGACAAGGAATGCGGAAACACACAAAGTGACCATTTTTTCTTTTATGTTTCATCTTCGCCCTTTAGGTCTCATTTCAGCTAAGCAAACAGTCATCTGTGCAATCAGTAGCTTCATGACAGACTCAATTATAAAAGCAATCTTATGGTTTCCACCAAGTAAACCAGGGCTGGTCTTAATTTACAATTTAATTCATAAAAACATAAAATACCTCTTTTTACCCCAGGACTATACAAAGCTGACATTATTCTAGTCTTCAGTGTCACATGATCCATCAGAAATCATTCTAATATGCTGATTTGACCATATTTTTGTGAAAACCATGACATATTTTTTCAGGATTCTATGATGAATAGAAAGTTTAAAACTGTATTTATTTGAAAAAGAAATCTTTTGTAACAATTTAAAAAACCAAACGATTGAAGTGGAATGTTCTTTATGACAGGACTGTTCTTGCAAGAGTTGTGTTAAACAGCAAACATAACATAATGAGTGTTCTGTATAGATTCACACTGCAAGAGGAATGAAAATAATATTCATAGACATACCGTGACAATACAGCAGGTGTATGGCACTCCACACGCTAGCGGACCAGGAGCAGAGCAATTATGATACATGTTCACCTGCCAGTCCGTGTACTCCTTCCCACCACAACATTTGAACTGAAAAAAAAAACAGTACAATGGAAATATCATCATAGCTTCAGAGGATGGCCATTATTTTTGGTAAAGCTGGTTGTTTTCTCATGTAGCACAACTAAAGATCTGTTGAGGCTTTACGGTTCAACAGTGATATACATGACGACTGGAATAATATTTGTACATTGCATTTTTAAAAACAACATTTGTCCAAATGGTTGGATATGGGTTGAATTTGCTAGCATGTCATCTGCTAAATTGCACCTATCTTGACAGGGTATGAAACATGAGAGGTGAATGAATAATCTGAGCTGCTTTGTATTTAGAAATTATTGAGCCTACAGCTTTCAGAGAACAATCATGAATAAATATTAGGTTCCCATCTTCCCTCACTGAATAGCACAAATCATATTCTAGCCCCTAAACTTATTTAAATGGCAGTGAATAACATTTGCGTAAATTACTTAAGCAATTGGTTGATTCCCTCAAAAGAAACACATCTTCACTGATGTACAAGAATTATATGACAATCAGCAGAGCATAATTGTGTGATGACGTCCAATTGCAGAAGGCAAGCAAAAAATTAATGCAGCGTGGGAGCGGTGAAAAAACAAATAAATGAGAAATGACCAGGGCCGCTCAGGAATGAAGCCACTCTCCACATGAGCCTGACAGAAAACACTGATTGTGTTCGGATTCACGAAGGCTCCTGTGTTCACTGCTCCCTACAATACTGAGAATAGGTGATCTGCAGAAATTCACTTCAATTGACAAATCTCGCTCATTTGGAATGCATTCCAATGTTGTATAATACAGACAACACTTGAGCCACACAGATTAGCAGTTGTTGTTACCTAATGTATGGTCATTAAAACCAAGCCCTCATGGTCACTGGTTTTTTCATTACACATGAGTTGGATTATAGCTAGACACTTGCGCGGATTCTTTTTCTAATGTCATGTGAAAAGAAAGTACACCCTTTTGAATTCTATTGTTTTATATATCAGGACATACTTTTTTTTATGTAGTCCTTGAGAGGTCTTAAAAATTAGGTAAATACAACCTCTGTGTAATATGCCATGTGTTGTTGTTTAACTGTGTCATTATTTTACAAAAATAAAGCAAAAATGGGGAAGCCATGCGTGGCAAACTAAGTACACCCTTAGTGCTTCCATAGGAATAAAGAGGGTAAGTAGCAGTTAGATGCTGCAAATCTAATTTCTTTGATTGACTGATCATCAGCAAGTGTGACCAACTCTATAAAAGCAGAATGTTGTGCAGTTTGCTGGTCTGGAGTATTCAGGAGTGTGTTAACACAATGCCAAGGAGGAAAGACATCAGCAACGATCTTAGAGACTCAATTGTTGCTGCCCATCAATCTAGGAAGGGTTATAAGGCTTTTCCAAATAATTAGAAGTCCATCATTCTACAGTGAGGAAGATTATTCACAAGTGGAAAACATTTAAGACAGTTACCAATCTTCCCATCCTAGCAAATTCACCCCATGGCCAGACGCAATGCTCAGAGAAATTGCAAAACACCCAATAATTACACCTCAGACTCTACAGCCCTCAGTTGACATGTTAACATGTTAAATGTTAACATTCAGGACAGTACAATTAGAAAAAGATTGAACAAGTATGGCTTGTTTGGAAATCTTGCAAGGAGAAAGCCTCCTCTCTCTCTCTAAAAAACAAAACAAAACATGGCACCATTGCTTAGGTTTGAAAAGTTGCATCTGAACAAACCACAAGACTTCTGGAACAATATCCTTTAGACAGACGAGACCATAATGCACAGCGCCATGTTTGGTGAAAACCAAACACAGCATATCAGCACAAACACCTCATACCAGCTGTCAAGCACAGTGGCGGAGGACTGATGATTTGGGCTTGTTCTCCAGCCACAGGACCTGGGCACCTTTCAGGCGTTGAGTCAACCATGAACTGCTCTGTATACCCAAGAATTTTTGAGTCAAATGTGAGGCCATCGGTCTAACAACTAATATTGGGTCACGCAACAGGACAATGATCCCAAGCACACCAGCAAATCTACAACAGAATGGCTGAAAAATAAAAGATTCAATCAAGATGTTGCAATGACCCAGTCAAAGTCCAGACCTCAACCTGATTGAAATACTGTGGCAGGACCTTAAGAGAGCTGTGCATAAACAGATGCACACAAACCTCAATGAACAAACAATGACGTAAATAATAGTGTGTCAAAATTCCTCCAAACAGCAGCCTTTGCACTAAAATTAAAATACTACAAAAATGAAGAATGAAAAAAAAAAAAAAAGTGAAATACTGCTGTGAAAGAGACTGAAGGTGGGTTAAACAGAAAATAATCCCTTTATCCTTACAATGGACCGAAAAAAGGCTAAACCCTTTTTCTTTCAACCATCACACTGTAAGGAATGATTACCTGGAACTGACTGGTTTTAGAGCTACAGATTCAGTTCATTTATTTCAAATAAGTCAAAAAAGAGCTAGTAAAATGAAACATATTTGCACATAATTAAGCACTGCTGAATCAGCTCTCTGTAATTACTCATATTAAACAGTTGCAAGCAGATGCTCTGGGTGAGGTTGTGTATTTAAAGGACTGTCAGACAGTCTCATGCACTTGAATGCACTTCAGAACCACTTGGCTCTTTGACTGTGCCTATGCCTGTGCATTGTATGTGTTGTAGATGTGTCTGCTGGGTGCCTCAGATTACAAGTAGAGCTCATTAAATGGACTCTTTAATTGGCAGGGCTTTCTAAGGATCTCTGTATGTGGTGGAACGTCTTATTTACAGAAGGTCTTTATATCATCCACACATAAAAGGAATTTGGTGCAAATGGTTGATCTCAATGTGTTACTTGTGCACTCAGGAGTTGTTTTTACCTAATTTATGGTCATTAAAACCCACCCCTCACTGGTCTTTGTTGAGTTAAAGGTGCACTCTGTACATTTTAGCGGTGAGTTCGGAATTGCAACTGCCCACCACTCACCCCTCCTTTCGAAGCACATAGAGAAGCTACGGAGGCTGACACAGGACAAAGATGTTGTCGTCTGAGACAGCAGAGAGTAGCTAACACTCTGTAGAGCAGTTTGTCCGTTTAGGACTACCGTAGAAATATGCCGGCGCAAAATTGGGATTTCACTTTAAGGGGACCCGTGGTGTATGTAGAAATAAATGGCTAATTCTAAGGTAATAAAACATAACGGTTCATTATGTAAGGTATTTATACACCACTAAGTACATAGTTATGTATATTATCTTGTATTTCTATCAATGAATCCACAAAAATACTACACACTGCACCTTTAACTACTGTATAAAAAGGACATCTGAATTGTCACTACATCTCAGTTAGATTATAGGGCCCTATGGTTTCCATGATGCAGAAAAGGCAGATGAAAATTGCAGAATCCAGACATTAAAACTAATATACTGTATAAAGCTGAATGTTATGGAATTTTTGGTTTTAATAAGTCAAAATTAATACTGTACACTTAATAAATTCATAATCAACCCCCCAACGTTTTTTACAAAGGTATTTACTATCAACCACCAAAATAATAGTTCCATTTAACTTTAAGAAATGCTGACAGAATTATTATAAATAAAAAATCAACACCACAGATTTCTCTTACCGTATTCTGAACAAAGTCCATGATGTTTTTGAAATCAAGGTCATCATAGTAATTCACCATGCCTTTACGAATGTTTTTGTTGAGAAGGTCCACTGTCTATTGGACAAAAGAAGGTCAGTGTTATAACAGGAACATGTTTTGCAACAAAATTTCATGTATGATTTCTTTTAACATGGAATGTCAAGCCCTTGTTCATCTGTTTTTGAAAAAAATCTCAATAAAACAGTAGAATCTAAGGGCTGGTTCAATTAGGTTCTTAAGAAATATGATTGAAATTAAGTTCACAATGATGGTAATTATGCTCTGGCATCAAAATTATGTTGTTAATGATTGCTGAAGTGTCAAGAAACCAAACAAATTTCCACTTCCAGCTGACGATGAAATACAACCTCACCTAATCAGAAAACAGTCATGACCCAACGACCATGTAACAGTACTCACAATTATCCTTTTCACATTAGCATGGATCACATTGACCCAAAGAAATTAATAACAAAGAAACTGCCAACAATTACTGTCACACTGCATGACTAATTACTATTACCACACTGAGATTACCAAATTTTGTATATTAAACAACTTTTTATGGCCTGAATCTGTCACTAAATGACACAGAAGAAACACATACTTCAAAAAACATGTTTTTCGAATTTAACACATTTGTCAAGAACATAATACAATCAGTGATAAACAAAATTGTACCTGGGTCCTAAAAAACAGAGCAACAATCCCTCCGACAAGCTCCAAAATGAGACAAAGAGCCAGCATGTAAAGAAACTGCAAGGCAAGAGTAAACAGTGAAACAGAGACACAGGAACATTACTCAGAATCAAATTAAACAACAGTCGCACATCCTCATTTCTGTCCATCTATACTGAAAAAACAATAATTAAGATTTACTTAGTTACTAAGTTAAAAATGTCCTAAGTTTTTGCACGCATATAAAAAAAGAAGTAAATTTCACAAATGGAATTAAGTAAACTCTACTTGACTAAATTAAGAAAATAATTTTAACTTGGCCACTTTTAAAGTGTATGCTTTACTTAGAAATATCTAAGAAAATAACACAATAGAAATTGTGTAGACACCATTTATACATAATAGAAGTAATGCAGTACCTGAACACAGAGACCTCAATACTTGGTACGCAATACACAGTGATGGAAACATTTGATAGATTGTTTTGGAGTATGAATGTGTCATTTTGAGTAGAAAATGAACTCCAACGCTGCGTCCCAATTCTCCCTACTTATACTACGACCTAAAAGTATGTAATCTTTTTGTGAAGAGATAGATAGATAGATAGATGGATAGATGGATAGATAGATAGATAGATAGATAGATAGATAGATAGATAGATAGATAGATAGATAGATAGATAGATAGATAGATAGATAGATAGATAGATAGATAGATAGATAGATAGATAGATAGATAGATGGATAGATGGATAGATGGATAGATGGATAGATGTATAGATGGATAGATGGATAGATGGATAGATGGATAGATAGATAGATAGATAGATAGATAGATAGATAGATAGATAGATAGATAGATAGATAGATAGATAGATAGATAGATAGATAGATAGATAGATAGTTAAACTGCCCTATCAATCATCATCACAAGTAAAATCCTCCACATTCAGTTTCATTTCCTACCGTATCAGAGAGAAATGTAGTAGCACATTGATTTGGTCTTTAATGCAGAGACTCTCCTCATGGGTTTGCAGTTTAAAAATAATGATGCATTTAAAAGTTAATGGCCAAACGTATCATTACAAAAGTTTGCGATGCTGCTGCAGGTGAAATATGATGTGGATAACATTGAATAAATATATTTTCGTCAGGATAGATCCCCTTCATCTAAACCTCTCTAATTAACATTTGGACTCGCACATCCGTCATGTTTGTAGTTTTTTTAACATGTTTTATCCGCATTTGTAGTTCTAATCTAATCCTTGTCCAACTAGCAATGGGTTGTGGGCAATATCAGCCGTTAGAGTGTGCGACGATTCGCACTTCGAATTCTGACTGGAAATAGTAAATCATCCAGGTATCTTTGGAATACTCTTTTTAAGAATTGGGATTTGGGAATTCTATTTTCAAATACTATTTAGTAAGGATAGTATGCAAATTGGGCAAGTTACTAAACCTAACAACAAAAGCAATGATAAAAATACAGCTGGAAAACAGCGACAAATCACCCCAGTGCATGGTGGGAACACCAGTATCAGAAAAGTTGAGTATTTTTACTTAATTTTATAATGCTGATATTTATGCTTTTCTAAATTCTTGCCTGAACTAACTTTTTAATGTAGAAATTACATTTGTTTTTTTCTGTAGTATTTACCACAAAATCATTTTTATCAGTGTAGGCATGCACAGCACTCAGTGACATTTTCACAAGGCAGATGGACCAGTGAATACAAATAGCTCAAAACCTGATTACATTTCCATCAGCTTGTTTACTTGCTATCATGATCCCCTTTACAACTTTTCTTTCTTCTGTGGAATGCTCCATTCAAAAAGCATCATTATAAAGAATGGAATAGGAAGTGTTTTGTGCACAAAAATCTATATGGTTTACATAAGTTATATGTTGAAGTACAGCGTTTGTAATGTAGTAGAGGACACTACTATATATGCAAGTGTCTGATGAAAAAATGAAAACTTACCACTTTGAGAAGGCACAAGTTGTCTCTGAGAGACGCCAGAACCCCGATGAAGGAGACGATGAACATGATCACACCGAGCACAATTAGGATAATGGCGGGAGCCAGGAACACTCCATCCAGCGTTTTGTACCGTTGCCTCTCCACCTCTGCATAGATGCCAATGGCCAAAATAAAGCCCCCTATCAACTGAAACAAATCACACAAATAAGATCAGAACATTTGGATTTAATGCAAAATTATTTTACAGATGGGATGATCAACACGATTTTAGTGATATTTTAGTCAGGGCCTCAAAAAGTCTAACAAGGATGGTCATGATTGAACCTAGAAGTATTTTAGGTTTTTTATTTAATATTTAAATGTATTTTGATAAAAACAAGAGCAAAGTAGAGCTATGTGAAACTCTGACCTCCTGGGTTAATGTATTCTAACCTTGAATCTTAATGGCTTCCCTGATGCACAGTGTGATTTCCATTTGGAAATATTCTAAATGATTATCATACTCTACTGATCAGAGCTGTAGCTGACTAATTAAAGAATGAACGTATGTGGTGTTAACCCCAAAGCATTTCTGCGTCAGAAAGAAGAGTAGTAGAAAGTAGATGCAGGAGAACCAGATGTCAGATGAAGTTGTGCAATAGTGACACAAAACAGCAAATGCACTTCTGTAACCCAGAGAAATAAACACTGCGCTTCAGTGACATGGCTTAATGGCATAATCAAATAATAACCATTATAATGCTGGCCTGGTAATTGCAGCAAAACTTCATGCCTGTTAACTCATTGTGTGTGTGTGTGTGTGTGTGTGTGTGTGTGTGTGTGTGTCTCTACTGTGTACATGTCTGTCTGCATATGAGCTTTACAACTAATTTGTTGTGCTTATGCATTCCTTCTGTTCCTGAACTTCCATTCTCATTCAACGCCACACCAGGATGTAGTCTGTATCAAGGCTGTAACCACATTCAGGGGAACAAGTCCCTCCTAATAATTAGAAATGGCCATGTCTCCCCCAATATTTAAAATTATTGCACTGCTCTCCTGCACTCCATTCACGATTTTACAGCGCTCTGTATGTTAGGATGACTAAAAGTTACATTTTTAGTCTGGTCTGCCTCAGGTCTAATGGCGCTCGTCAATGTCAAAATGATTGAGATGGCCAATCAAATCAAAAAGTAGGCGGGGTTTACTTTCTCTTTTGGCCCGTGCAGTCTTCACACAGACAAGCGTGTCAATCTATCGCTTAATGTCATTACGGGGATATCTATTCTTTTCGGTGAAATCAAAAAACTAAATGCACACAAACGTGCCCATGCTCTTAATATACAATCATTGAACATCTTTGATTTTAATGAAGAAAAAAAATCTATATGAGGGCGGACTAGTACCTGTAAGATCCCCATCCCCCCCAATCATTGCCAGTGAATCAATAATATTATAAATAGTGTGTAAATCCCTAATTGTTCTAAAATGATATTGTACTGTTCAAAAGTACAGCGGATCAAATTTCAGAGGGCGGCAGCTAAATTGTATGGTGAATGTGAGGGGGTGTAAACAGGTCAAACTGGTGTAAATGTATGGAATGATTACAGAGTAATTGACTCCCCCACCAATTTTAGTATCGTCCAAATTAAAATGAACTTGAAACACAAAATGGTCTGAGAGTAATCCGGTTTTTAGTCCACTCAGTTTGGTTAAATTAAAGCTTCCCCTCTGTGTCTGCCATCAGTTTACAGAGGACTAATAGGCTAAAAAGAGAAGGTGGCTATTGTTGAAGTAATATAAAAATGTTAACAGTATTTTATATGTGCTCCAAAGCTCCATCGTTTACATGATCATAAATGACATTTATATTGTGAAATATTATTACGATGATTAGAATTATTATAAAATTACTATTTTCTATTTTAATATATTCTAAAAAAGTAATTTATTCCTGTGATGACAAAGCTGAATTCTCATCAGTTTTTCAGTGTCACATGATCCTTCATAAATCATTTTAACACGCTGGGTGCTCAAGTAATATTCCTTATATCAATGTTAAAAACAACTGCTTAATATTTTTGTGTAAACCATGATACAACTTTTGAACAGTAGTGTGTTCACAAATGTTCAGAGAGTGTGGTGGTAGTGGTTGCTTGGTGATAGTCAAAGGTAAATTGTTTTCAATATGCCATTAACTAATGTACGAACAATAGACAGAACATGAATTTCAACAATGAAGACTGGGGTTAATAAAGGCCTTCTGAAGCGAAGCAATGCGTTTTTGTAAGAAAAATATCCATACAATTTTTTTTAAAACTCTAATCACTAGCTTCCGGTAAAATCCCTCCATGCGGTCACAATATTAACCAGAAAGAAAAACAGTTTCAAAAGCCTCTTGAGAAATTGACTGGAAAGTGTCAACCAGAGTTATGACCTTTGGCTGACTTTAAACAGACTTTAAACAGACTACCACCACCTCATTTCAACAGAAGCAGTTTTACAAAACGTCTAGCCCAGAGGTCTTCAACCCTGCTCCTGGGTACCCACTGTCCTGCAAAGTATTTCAGCGAACCTGCCTGTGTGTGTGTGTGTGTGTGTGTGTGTGTGTGTGTGTGTGTGTGTGTGTGTGTGTGTGTGTGTGTGTGTGTCTGTGTCTGTGTCTGTGTGTGTGTGTGTGTGTGTGTGTGTGTGTGTGTGTGTTTTCAAGCGATCCTGATCAACTTGATTAGCCAATTCAGGTGTGTTTGATTAGGGTTGGATTAGGGTTTACATGACACTGTTTTTAACTATAAATGTAAAACTTTATATGCATTTTGGCTGCTGATTTGCACAACAACATTGTTTTGGCCTGAAAATGCAAACTTCGGTTCAGTCTATTGGGCGCGTAGAATTTATTTATTAAGTGACATCGCCAACTACTGGCCAACTACTGGCCTGGTATGCTTAATACAGCATTTTAATCATTTAATCATAAGTCTGTATATGAAGAATGAAAAGGAAAAACTTTCCAAAAAAATCCAGAACTACCTTGAGCCAATCAGCAAAGTTAGCACATTCAATCTCTTCAAGTCAAGCTGTACACACACAAAAAAACAGTGCACTTCAGAATGTCTTTTCTCAACATGAATGCACATAAATCAAAAAAGATGGAAGGGAAAGATGTACGCCCGTGCCTTTGTGAGAACAGTAATCCACACATAATAATTAACCCCTGCAGCCTAGTGTGAAGCACATGCACCAGGTCTCTTGTAAAAGCCCTGATGAGAGCAGAACAAAGTGTGCGCTAGGTCAGCCAGCACTGTAATACTGCTGCCAATGGGCCACCAAGAGCCTCGGCTGGTGGCATAATGGTCTGAAATAGCGTCCTGTGGGGCCCATTGTTTATGCTGTCAGTGTGATGGGTTCAACATGTGCAGTCCTGCTCTTGACAGAAAGCTATGAGAGAAGCACAGTGGTGCAGCCCATAGCATTTCAAACCTCTGCTGCCACAAAGAGGTGCTTTGACACCAGCCTTTTCCTCACAATCATCTATTTTAATACCAATAACAGATGAGAATAAAGATATTCAGATAATAGAATTTCATAGCCCCTACGCCATGACAGTGGCTCAGACTTGAATAATACTACAATGAAAAGCGTAATTTGCATTTAAAATAGAATTATCAAAGCATAAATTACACATTAATGCCACAAATGTGTAATGTATACATATAAAATATTATTATATGAGTCTATAAAAAAAAACATGACATTAAATGGATGACAAAATAATATGATGCTAAAAAAAATATTTAAAAAAATAAAGAACATCAAATGTGGAGAATAGAAACAAAATTAAACTTAACAATAGGAACAAACATTGCATAATAACTATAATTTTTAACTGAATTTTTTTAGTCTAACCATTTTAAAATTTAGCATTTGCAAATATCAGGGCTTATGTAAACCCAAATGACTAGTTTATTTTAGTAAGGCAAGTTTGACAACAGTAAATAAGAGTAGTAGAAAACTTGAGAACTACAATACAGAAAGACAAGCATGATAATGTTTTGCATTAAAAGCACTAGATTAAAATGGCTCTCAAAATATACAGTACAACTATGTGTATGGTTATATAAACAATATATTAAAGGATCAAGCATCCAGGATATGCAACTATTTTTTAAACATTCAACTGTTTTAAAGTACAAGAAAAAACGAAAAGAAAAGAAAAAAGAACAGTAAGAGAATCAGTAAAGGTATCACTACAAAAGACTGTTCTATCTATAACATTTTATATTGTTTATAAAAGCAATGAGTTTGTATTATAATCCTATAAAGCATATCCAGAGGTTTCATCCTAGTATTCAGTCTTATGATGAACAAAACTGTGCTCTGGCTCATGAATTTACTGTATTATAATCATGGGTCCAAAACCATAAAATCTTTCAGATAGCAAGCAAACTTCATACTAAAAGACAACAAAAATGATATGCTCATAAAGGTGGGAAAGTTGTAAAATAATTCATAAACTCAAATTCAACAAATGTTGCTCATTTTAAGATTATGTGCAAATTTATATGAAATTTTTGATGGCTTTAATGGACTTTGGTGGGTCATAAAATCTTATTTTTCGTCTTATTTTTTATTTAGTCCACAGCTTTTACAGTATGACTGCACAGTCACACAGTATTTTGTTGATCTGAAAGTAATAATGCAATCAATAACAGAAGCAACCACCAGTTTCAGTTTCTATCTACTTCTTCTCTCAAATGGAAATGCTATTTACTTATTGTTTTGTGCCCAAAAGAACACATCAATTTAACAAGAAAGGTGTTTAGCTATTTAAAGTGTTAACCTACTACCCATTATACTGCCTAATTGAATATTTCCGCTTAGTATTTTCTACAGTGACGACGTTGCATATATTTATCTATAAATCAATCGATAAACACATGTATAACCTTAAAAAACATTTAATGTTTTCAACATTAAATTACTGTACTAAAGAGATCGATAATTCAGTTACAAACTCTTAATCCTACAGTAGCCTACAGTAGCCTTGGAGGGTGTGGTCAAGAGCACTGGAACAGGTTAATGGTAGACATCTTAACCTAACTAAAAAATATATAAGATATATAATACACAAATGTTACTTCTACGTTCAACTATAATCTTTGCTTTCTCTCTGTTCTTTTCGAGTTTTTAAATCGCACTTGTGCACATTTGCTGACGTAGCCTCATAGATGTATCAGACCGATATTACATAGGAGAGAGGAAAAACAATCAAACTCACCCAGAAAATTGTTGCATATACGATTAAGGAGAACTTGAGAAAGATGTAGGAGCACCTATCGCAATATCGGACTTCATTTGACATGTTAAAAACGTAAAAATGACCAGGAATACGTTCCTGTAAACACTTCCTGGTTTGTTTGTATCGTATACCTGAGCGCGCAGCCGACGCGCTCCATTATCTCTCACGCAGACAGTATTTTGAGTGATGGGTGTTTTGTCCAATGAGAGAGAGCGGGATTTCACATAGCTTGTTCACTGTTATTCCAGGAGAGTTTATCGTTTTAGAGTTTTGAAAGAGATGCTTGATTCTTAACACTACAGTTAACATGAAAAAAGCAATAAACATAAAGATAAAAATAAATAAATTAAAGTCACTTAGCTATTATTGCTAATAATTATATTATCACAAAATATAATATATAAACGCAAAACATATAATTATTGTAGGTAATTCTACTATAGATTTACACATCGCGGAAAAAATTCGTTTTGTCTTTTTTTTTTTTTTTTTTAGAAAAAAAGACAAAATCCATGAAGAAATTCCCATGAAAGATCTTTTAATAATTCGCACAGTAAATGAGTCAGATGTGCGAAAACCATCCTGAAATAGCCTATGGTGATTCGAAGTGTCCAAAAAAAGAGTAATGTGCACTATTCTCTATCCACATCCTCCATCTGCTGCCCAGACAAGTCTCTCTCCTCAGACAAAAACAAATATCACCTCAAACAAATGGAGAAATAAGGGGTGTCTTAGCAACATCTCAGCAGAACAAGAGCAGACCTCACACATTCCCATTAGTGTTCGCTGCAGGGGTTTTGCAATTATTAATGACAGCAAGCTGTCCACTGTCCACAATTAACGCGTGAACTGCATGCCAATTATCATCTATTGATATTGAAAGATTTTAGGAGAAGGAGCGCAGAGTGCTGTGTCCTATGTGCGCAACAATGTTTCAGTCAACGTCACTACATCTGAACCGACACACCTCCAACACTTGGCACACATTCCTTCAGTTTTCCAGTGCTACGATCTCTGCAGGCACAAAAACGCACTTCAGCAGGCAGTTTGGACATGAGGCGGCACAAGGCGCACTGACGCGCACTGTTTGGAAAATGAACTGCAGCAAATGTCCAAATCCTACATAGGTTTACCATGTCGTATAGCGACAGAAGTGAGTGAGTCACTCAGTGCCACTGGAATAAGCATATAGACTTATTTATGCCCTTTGATTACGGACAACTATAATGGATATCACTTTGGACCCCCTTTCAACATCTGTTCTTTACGACGAGGAAGATGGAAACGAAACCTCCACCAATCAGTTCGAGCAGCCGGACTGGCAGGTGGCACTATGGGCGATTGCATACTCTTTGATCGTAATTGTGTCCATCATTGGCAATGTCACTGTTATTTGGATAATTCTGGCACATAAACGTATGAGGACAGTGACCAACTACTTCATTGTAAACCTCGCCTTTTCTGATGCATCTATGGCAACTTTTAACACTGTCTTCAATTTCGTGTATGCTCTGCACAATGACTGGTATTTTGGTTTAGGATATTGTAAATTTCAAAACTTCTTCCCAATAACAGCAATGTTCTCAAGCATTTATTCTATGGCGGCTATTGCTGTTGACAGGTAAGTGGAAAGTGTGTGTGTGTGTGTGTGTGTGTGTGTGTGTGTGTGTGTTTTCAGTCAATTTCAGTAAACCATAACATGTTCATATGGATTATGATAATCGTGTTTTCAGTCAATTTCAGTAAACCATAACATGTTCATATGGATTATGATAATTCATCACCATATGAGATAATGTCATAAACCATGTCATGAAAAATGTACAGCCTGCAAATTCATGAGAGCCTAATTGTAGCTGTAACATAGATGAAGCTATATATGATATGTTACCCTTCATGGCAGCTGGTTTTATGTGGTCAAATATGGTTAAGAGCTGGTCCAAACTGATCTAGATCAGTGCTTCTCAAACCTGTCCTGCATGGGGATACAATCATTGCGCATTTTGCACATTTTGGATGTCTCCTTCATCAGACACACCCAATTCAAGTGTTGCAGTCTCTACTAGCCAATGTTGAAGTCAGGTGTAGATGAGGGAGACAGCCTACAAAATGTGCAGTGGTGGGGTATGCCCAGGACAGGGTTTGAAGCACTGATCTATAATGGATCAGATGTACTGACATTCACCTGGTAGACCTTGATAAGGCAGGTTAAAGCTATTTTTCGACCAAATTTGAGCTTTTGCCACTGCATCAACTCAAAAGCTGATATATTAACCATTTATCACAAACGGTCAAAAGTAGTTAATAATATTTTTTATTAAAAGATAGCCTATCCCAGATGAATAATAGCTTATCCTAATGAATTAACTCTTTTTTATGTCAAATGATAATTGTCTTTGCAATTGTTAGTTGAAAGCATAAAGCAAGCTCACACAAAATGGAGAATTGATCAATAGGCTACTGACATTTCAGGCTTCAATAATTGGTCTAAAAGAGAACCTGTGCACAATGTCAGATATTTTGCCTGCACTTTGCCTACTTGATCTCCCAGGGGCGTTAGAAAGGGCATTTTACTGTGCACAAATTATTAATTTGTGGTATTCCTGGATGATAGATCTCAGCATAGAGTAAAAAATGGACATAGGTATTTTTTGTTCTCTGTGAGGCTGCAGTCCATGCAGTCCAACATATGGTTTTCATCATGGAAGCACTCCCACCTAAACAGGTTCTGCTGGGATTGGATGGAGAAAAGGTCCCTGGTTTTTCTGTTAAACGTATGAAGAAGTCTTGCAGGGCCTCTTGGTCAAATGGATAGCTGATCAGATGGCAACAATATTAGCCTTGTTATTGTATAGATCTCGCATTCCTTTACCATGAGCTAGATGATGTATTCTCTCTTCTGATTGGTTAAAACTTTTCTACCCCCCTTTTTCATCCTTTGTATATATTCTGCATCCCTGGTCTTAATAAAATGAGATTCTTTGAGATACTCTCCCTCAGCGCTGAGACTTGTTTATTCAACTGCCAATTCGGGATTGGGATGAGGCGTTATATAAAGGACTAAGAACCTGTCACTGGATAATAGTTTCTGGTTGCTCATGCTCAATTGACTTCGATCTGTGTGTGGTCTGTCACTTTTCACAGTGTGTTCTGATGACATGAATAAGAGTTTGATTTATTGACTAACACGTATGATTAAAATAAAATAAGTAAATTTTTTTGACAGTAAATTCTGTCAAAAAAGCCCTGTAAAACATTGAATATTGATGGAAGGGTGAGTCAACAAATTGGTTTTAGCAGCCCCTTTCAGTTTTGTTATAGGCTATCTAAAATCAATAGTAGCATTTCAATGTAGCATATACCGATTATGTTGTTGGCTGAAATCCACAGATATATGGCTATAATCCATCCCCTGAAGCCCCGGCTCTCCTCCACAACTACTAAACTTCTGATCGGGGTCATCTGGACGGTGGCTTTTTCACTGGCCTTCCCTCAGAGTTATTACGCCAGCACCAAGTTCTACTTCCCTCGGACCGTTTGTATGGTGGAATGGCCTGATGATTATGGAGGGAAACATCAGCTCTCGTAAGAAAAATAGACATAAAATATACATTGCTGAATTTTTACTGACAAGATTTTTTTTAATACATTTCTTTTGTTTATCTAGTAAAGCCTATTATATCTCTATCACAATATCTATATAGGATATTTCAGAAACAGATTTGATTTATGAAGTGATGCTTGATCTCACTAGGTATCAGATTGCTGTGATTATCCTGATCTACTTGCTCCCTCTGCTGGTGATGTTGGTGACCTACAGCCTGGTGGGACAGAGGCTGTGGGGCAGTGAGATCCCAGGAGAAGCATCAGACCACTACCAGAACCAGATGCAGGCGAAACGGAAGGTCACCGGTGCTAGTATTTACTCGTATAGCTTTGTTAATGATATTTATTTAAGTTTTTCTGAACAGTCACCTAACTAACCTACTCACATACTCAGTGCCAGTGACATAATTTGGCACCAAGCCTTATTAGCCCATGATTTACTCACCCCCAAGCCATGCTAGGTTTATATGACTTCCTTCTTTCTGATGAACACAATCAGAGTTAAATTAATATCATGACGCTTCCGAGCTTTGTAATGGCAGCTGAGTCCATAATAAACGTAATCCACACAGCTCCAGGGGGTTAATAAAGGCTGAAGTAAATCTGTGGGGTTTTGTAAGAAATATATCCATATTTAAAACTTTATTAAGTAAAATATCTAGTGAAAGACCGCCTTATATTCAACTTACGGAAAAAGTGTAAATGGAGCGACATATCACTAGAATGTAGCGTAAACGTTTTAAACGGCAAAAGGCGTTACACTTTCTGTGTAAGTTGAATATAGAAGGCGGTCTGCCGGAAGCTAGGTATTTTACTTTATAACATTTTAAATATGGATATTGGAACTGTTTTGAAGCTACTTCTTTAAGACAGTATTGACTATGACTCAACAACAAATGCTAGACTAGGACACTCTTCTCCGCTCCTTAAACACATAAAACATTAGCCTTTATTTTTTGTGGGGTTTTTTTAGTAAAGAAAACTCTGTACTGGTTCAAAGAACCAGTTCTTTATATACCCTTACAAACAAGCAGGTATGGTCCAAACTGCGTGCGGGTGCGGCACTTCATTCATGATAGAGGCTGGGTTATGAGGTTTTCTAGGTTTAGTCACAAGCTCTTTTTAATACATTTTGTTGGTTAAATATTTGCAAAACCCACAGACAGATGTTAAGGGTAACCAATAGTAATTATTTATGAGAAAAAAAGATAAAAATTACATATGGCGATACAAGCTTCTGCCCAACAGCAACAATATTATACATTTGATTAATTTATTAAGTATTTGTCTTGTATTGAAGTCTAGCATTATAGGGAAATAATAATAATAATAATAAAACAATTACACGTGCCTAGAATGCTACATTTAATTTAATCTTTTTACATCTACTCTATTCTCAAGTGTTTTTTTATGTTTTGAATTGTAGTTACATAAAGTCTCAAAGAATCAATGTTAAAACTTCTCCTGGAGGCAGAAATCTTTTCTTCTGGCAGAACATAAAATGTGCTTTTTCATTTCTTTCACATTTTTCTTTCATTTGTTAAAAGCCTCTTCAGTGGGACTTTTCATATGGCAGCTACTTTTATGGTTTTGGATTATAGTTCTTTGTGTAGAAAGCAAAACAAAACAAAAAACGATTCATGCCATTTTTGCAATTTAATAAAGGTTGTGAAGATGATGATAGTGGTGGTGGCAACCTTTGCAATATGTTGGCTCCCCTACCACATCTACTTCATTCTGGGAAGCTTCAACAGGGACATATACAAGCAGCACTACATCCAGCAGGTCTATTTGGCCATCTTCTGGCTGGCCATGAGTTCCACTATGTACAACCCTATCATCTACTGCTGTCTAAACCAAAGGTAAATGCACATTACATCTAATGTAGGACAAAGAAATTTGATGTAAACACATTAATGTAGATATTTAGTATAGCCAGCATTTGCATTAATGTCAATTAAAGACAAGTCTTGGTGTGATCCCTAGAGTTTTACTGCAATACAATAATTAATATTTAATTAATATTTACCTTGTCCATATTTAATGCACAATAAGTTTGCATGTAGCATCTGCTGTCTTTCTGTAGATTCCGCTCAGGTTTTCGCAAAGCGTTCCAGTGGTGCCCGTTCGTCAAGATTTCTGAGGAGGACAACATGGAACTGCAGCACATGAGGACCTTCCACATGATACGCAGTTATCGCACCGAGACCACCAGCGTGGTGGTCCGAAATCATGCCAACGAACCAGAAGACACCGCATCCAAACTAATCAAAGCCTGAGTCTACAATATTTCAGTGGTGGGTAAACAGAGAGGGTGAAAAACACTCTTGTTGGCTATTCTTAAAATCAAGCACGCCCACACTTTGCACTTAATACCTCACATTGTGCTCTATGGTGGATTCAGTGGGCTTTACAAGCGGAGTATTTGTCTACTCCCATGGCATAAGCACCAAGCCTTATTTGTTTCTGTGTTGCTGCTTAAAGTACTCTAGTATAAATCAGTTTGTTCTGTAAATACTGTATACACTACCGCTCAAAGGTTAGGGGTTAGTAAGATTAAAGAAATTAATATTGTTATTCAGAAAGGATGCTAAAAAACTAACAATACAGATATAAAATATTACAAAAGAATCCTATGTATCCTGGTTTCCACAAAAATATTAAGCAGCACGACTGTTGAAATGTTTCTTGAGCAGCAAATCAGAATGTTTGAATGATTTGTGAAGGATTATGAGACACAAAGACAAAATTCAGTTTTGTCACCATAGGAATACTTTTAATTGTGTAATATATGAAAATAGAAAACAGTTTTTTAATGTACTATTTTACTGTATTTTGATCAAATAAATGCAGTCTTGTTTCTCTAAAAATATTACTGAACCAATACTTTTGAACGGTTGTGTGCCTTGTTGTTCCATACACCACTCTATAGAGAAATTATTGTTTCAGACTGTAAATATAAGTGGCGGCTGTAAATAAAAATAAATGAAATAATAACAATTCATTAACAGAAAAAAAGCAACATTAAATTAGTGCATCTGTACCTTAAGTCAAGAGTGGATTGCTTGAGATATATGCCAGCAAGTGTAAACAGGATGATGACTGTTCTGTGATACTGACAGCAGTGAAAAAAAGAGACAAAACCAGGGGGGAAAGATGTGTTGCATTTGTATACTTCATGGTTGAAGACATTATGTGTTTATTTATAGACCAGCTAACATATAAATAAAACCAAAAAGACATTTTAGTGTTGTAATTGTAGCTACTGTAAAAAAAACACGCTCACATTAAGTGGTTCTCAATATTTCAGCATGTATTATCTTTAATATACAGGTCCTTCTCAAAAAATTAGCATATTGTGATAAAAGTTCATTATTTTCCATAATGTAATGATAAAAATTTTACTTTCATATATTTTAGATTCATTGCACACCAACTGAAATATTTCAGGTCTTTTATTGTTTAAATACTGATGATTTGGGCAAAAAAATTGCATATTTCATCCGACCAATAAAAGAAAAGTGTTTTTAAATACAAAAAAGTCAACCTTCAAATAATTATGTTCATTTATGCACTCAATACTTGGTCAGGAATCCTTTTGCAGAAATGACTGCTTCAATGCGGCGTGGCATGGAGGCAATCAGCCTGTGGCACTGCTGAGGTGTTATGGAGGCCCAGGATGCTTCGATAGCGGCCTTAAGCTCATCCAGAGTGTTGGGTCTTGCGTCTCTCAACTTTCTCTTCACAATATCCCACAGATTCTCTATGGGGTTCAGGTCAGGAGGGTTGACAGGCCAATTGAGCACAGTAATACCATGGTCAGTAAACCATTTACCAGTGGTTTTGGCTCTGTGAGCAGGTGCCAGGTCGTGCTGAAAAACGAAATCTTCATCTCCATAAAGCTTTTCAGCAGATGGAAGCATGAAGTGATCCAAAATTTCCTGATAGCTAGCTGCATTGACCCTGCCCTTGATAAAACATAGTGGACAAACACCAGCAGCTGACATGGCACCCCAGACCATCACTGACTGTGGGTACTTGACACTGGACTTCAGGCATTTTCGCATTTCCTTCTCCCCAGTCTTCCTCCAGACTCTGGCACCTTGATTTCCGAATGACATGCAAAATTTGCTTTCATCCGAAAAAAGTACTTTGTACCACTGAGCAACAGTCCAGTGCTGCTTCTCTGTAGCCCAGGTCAGGCTTGACCTGGAGAATGCGGCACCTGTAGTAGCCCATTTCCTGCACACGCCTGTGCACAGTGGCTCTGGATGTTTCTACTCCAGACTCAGTCCACTGCTTCCGCAGGTCCCCCAAGGTCTGGAATCGGTCCTTCTCCACAATCTTCCTCAGGGTCCGGTCACCTCTTCTCGTTGTGCAGATTTTTTGCTACACTTTTTTCCTTCCCACAGACTTCCCACTGAGGTGCCTTGATACAGCACTCTGGGAACAGCCTATTCGTTCAGAAATTTCTTTCTGTGTCTTACCCTCTCGCTTGAGGGTGTCAATGATGGCCTTTTGGACAGCAGTCAGGTTGGCAATCTTACCCATGATTGCGGTTTTGAGTAATGAACCAGGCTGGGAGTTTTTAAAAGCCTCAGGAATCTTTTGCAGGTGTTTAGAGTTAACTAGTTGATTCAGATGATTAGGTTAATAGCTCGTTTAGAGAACCTTTTCATGATATGCAAATTTTTTGAGATTTTGGGTTTTCATGAGCTGTATGCCAAAATCATCAGTATTAAACAATAAAAGACCTGAAATATTTCAGTTGGTGTGCAATGAATCTAAAATATATAAAAGTTTAATTTTTATCATTACATTATGGAAAATAATGAACTTTTATCACAATGTGTTAATTTTTTGAGAAGGACCTGAAGAAGAACCTGTACTGCATGCACATCCATATGCTTGACTGATTAAAGACAGTTTGCCTTGGTTTTTACCCTGAGACAAAGAGATATTTATTTGTATTTCCAAATAATATGTATTCCTGTTTTCTTTCTGGTACAGCAATCAACCAATTACAAATCTATACATTCTGAAATATAGTATTCAAAATCTATATACAATGATTTTGTGTGTCACATACAGTATAATGGCAGTGGTAATACAAAATGTATATTTTTTTGTTGATTTTGTTGGTTTGTTAGTTTTTCAGTTGATTGTCTGAGATCTGTTTGATTTTATGATTGGTCTGTGTTGAAACTGAAGTAAAGGAAATAGTAAAGTAATCTGACTTGAAGTTCTTACACATTGCAGCTTTTAATTGAAGAAGGTTCATTTGGCTCCCTTAAAGCCAGAATACTGGAAGACTTTACAGAATGGGAATATTAAGCCTGTGTTCAGAGAAAAACTATGTTTAACCATTTTGTTCAGATGTGCTTTTTTACACATCATCTGGCAAATTAATCGTCAGTACATCCATTCAAGAAAGTCTGTCTATCTATCAAAGGACTTTCTTTTATTGCGCATACAATTATCACACAGGTTGCAAATACTAAACAACTCTACATTGTTTGGGCAACCTTGAAGTAAACCACAGAACACAAATTCGGTTGATCAAAATATTTTTATGGTTTTCTCCTATAGGTTTATCCAGGAACATCTATTTATATAGTGCAACTATGAAATAGTACAAAATCAGTGGATGCTAGACCTCAGTTACCAAATAAGGCATGCATTCATCAGAGGATCTCTGAGCCACTACACAGATTCACTCACATGAACTACACAGGATCACTCACAAATAGCCAGCCAGGGCACACAGAAGGACATTTACTCTGCACACACACGCACACACACACAGCAAAAAGCTGACAAATCACGCATGATACAATCTGCTAAAGTCTTCGAGTATGAGGGGATAAGACTATTTCAGAAGGGGTGGATATGCAAAGGCAATAGGTTCTTTCTGTCGTTCATTTGTATGGCGACCAGTATAAGGGGCTTGAATTATGCAGGAAGGCAGCTGTGACTGCGTGACTGAACTTGTATGTCTTCTTCACTTCTTGTTTCTCAAATGTTTCGCAATATTTACAACACAAAAAACTGCCACACAGACAAATGACAAGACGCAGAGGTTTGGAATTAGCTTGGCATATTTGCAACAAAATACCTTCTTTCCCTCAGGTATCCATTCCTGTTGCATCTTCCATCAAATATAAAAATAAAATAAATAATATCTTCATATACTTGGTCAAATATCTTAACTTTAATGTTTGTAATGAGTTTACATTTCTTCCCTTTTTCCAAATATACATCCATAAATACTTTAACAACGGTTTAACATCTTAAAGAGAACATCTTTATATAGTTTGGGTGGACACAGATCAACCAACCCCTAATAACACACATAGACATACACAGAGAAAGCCTGACAGGAACATGTAGACTTGAAATACAAAGCGAAGGGGTCACAGCTCTGGGAATGAGTAAAAGGATGTGCCGTAGCGTAGTGAATGAGAGCCGAGTCACAGCTGCGAGTGGAAATGTATAGCCTATGCTCCGAGAGAGCTAGAGAATGGATTGAGGGCTTGTTCCATGTAGGGTTCAGCTCTTTTGTTCTTGCTGGCGGAGGCGGCACCCAACGGCGGTGATCAAGGCGGCACCTTTCCCGCTTCCATCTTCCGAGAGAAGGAAGGTGACGTTGCATTTGGGGGCGAGCTCCTTCACAGTCTGGTGCATTATTCGTGAGAAACTGAAAAGGATAGGATAGGTTGGATTTCATAAGGAATATGTAGCCTACTGTACTAAAACATAAAACCAATCATAAATAGATCCTTTCCACAGGTATTACTTACTGTGGATGGAGCTTATACAGGGTGCCATCCACCCCTACTGTAATGTCCAGATGGTCCAGGTCACGGTTCTCCCGGATTTTGTCCACAACAGCAGCCATTCCCGCTCCACAGAGCTGGGCGGCCCGGCGAGAAACAGCTCCACACACTTCCTTGACGATAATACTGTCGTCGCATGTGCTGTCCAAACCCAGATGCTGCAGAATAGACCTGACCTGCAGTAGCGCCAAGCGGTCACTAGAGGGAAGAAACTGCATTTTAGGCCATGACCATTAAGCTGAAGTAGCCTAAACAGTATAAAAATGTATCTAAACAGCATTTCAGTATGTCTGGTTTCCACAATAAAACGTGGCAAAAAAATCTAAGAAACTGTTGAAGTACCTCTCAATTTGGGAAAGGAACTTGGTTTCGAAGATACCCCTGGTCTTCAGGGTCTCAGAGATCTGTCCTCTGAAGAGGAAGCCACGTTTCGTCAAGTCTATCAAGATGTTCCGTACAATCTCACCCAGGTACATGCCACTGCACATCTTCTCATATCTAAAGGTGTAAAAACAAACATTAAATATTTAGATCTATTTTTTTTTATGATTTTGAAAGAAGTTTCTAATGTTCACCAACTCTGCTTTTATTTGATATATCAGAAATATTGTAAACAGTATTTTAAGGTTCTATTAATTCCTGTGATGGCAAAGCTGAATTTTCAGCAGCCATTACTCCAGTCTTCAGAGGTACATGATTCTACAAAAATCATTCTAATAGGCCCAATGCAGATTTGGAAACATTCATTATCATCGTTTTTTTTGTGGATACCATGATGCATTTTTCAGGATTCTTTGATTAATAGAGATCAAAAGAACAGTATTTATTCAAAATGGAAATCAGTTTTTACAACGTAGAAGTCTTTACTGTTACTTTTACTATATCACATCCTCTTCTCAAGATTTCATGGATTTATGGCGAATCTCAAATTTCAACTCTCTTATGTGCACTAACACTGTGATATTCATAGTATCTGCATTTACATTATTATATTACGGTAGCAATACAAACCATAAGCACCTCATCTCACCAATTCTTCATTTGCATCAATTTATTTTTAAAACCTTTTTTTCTTTTCCTCACACTTGACTGGGTAAAACTGCTCACTTTTGTTTGCCGGCATTGAGGGAGAGATCATCCACAGCATTATCATACTGTGTCCTGATGTCATCCAGGCAGCCATTATCTCCAAATGCTCCCCACTCCATGTTCACACACATCCTGCCGTCCAGTCCATCGACCGTCTCAATGTTCCGCATTTCCTCCATGTAGCAGGCATTGCTGCCGGTTCCTAAAATCACAAATGAAAATATCTTAGCATCCTCTGCCAAGTCAAATTTGTTAATTACACTCTTTTAGATTACAATACTGAATTTACCTGCGATTAGCCCAACCTCACATGTGGGTTCCTCATATGCACATGTCATCATTGTACCCACTGTGTCATTCACTATAGCTACAACGTCCAAATCAAACTCCTGTGCACAATATAGCATACAAAAAACATTAATCCCATACACACACACACCTGCAATACACAGCCAAAGAACTGTAACATCAAATTATGTATCGTCTTCTTACTTTTGTAACAGTAACTCACCTCTCTCCTCTTGATCCCATCTCTCAGGAGGCTGACAACATCTTCACCTTCACAGTCTGTGGCTTTAAAACCCTTTGTCCAATTTACCAGATTTCCCTGTATCCATCAAAGCATGAACAAATCATCAGGATTTTGTTCAATAGATGAGCAAATAAAGTTGAAAGAAAAGGCAAACTCACTGCATCCAGACTAGTTTGTCTGCAGGGGAAGGAAAAGGTAAATCCCAGAGGCAGACGGGCGTTCTTCATCCCCATATAGTCCAGGAAGTCAGATATGCAGTACACAATGTGATCAAAGAGCTGCAGGTGGCAATTCAAATCATTTAGTGTTGCAATATTGTATTTGTTTAAAGATGCAAATTTTATTCATTAACAATTAAAAAACACTTTTGCCATCTGTGTGTAGTACTGAAAAGAGCGCTAGCGCTGTACATACACTACCATTCAAAAGTTTGGGGTCAGTAGGAATTTAAAAAAATGTCTCATGCTCACCAAGACTGCATTTATTATTCCAGTCTTTATCATCACATGACCCTTTAGAAATCATTCTAATTTTCTGATTTGGTGCTCAAGAAACATTTACTATCAGAGTTGAAAACAGTTGTGCTACTTAAAATTAGAGCAGAAAGTTCAAAAGAATAGCATTTATTTGAAAAAAAATTTTTTTGTAACAATGTAAAAGTCAATATTTTAATTTTCCCCAACTTATTGTACCCTATTTGGATAAAAGTATTAATTTCTTTTTTAAAAATTATAATAATCTTACCCCCCCCCCAAAAAATATCTTTGACCCCAAAATTTTGAGCGATACGGTATACTATAAAAACTATAAAAGAGTTTTTTTTTATTTTTTCAATCTAGTCTTTTAACTAGGTGTAAATATGCCAAGGTGACTACATACCTCTTCTCCGGTTCCTTGCATTACTTCTATGGGAATGGCATAAATTTTATTATGCATCTCCACAGTTCGTTTCTTGCCACTGCGAATCTTTACCAAAAGCACTCTGAAGTTTGTACCTCCAAGATCCAGAGCCAAAAAGTCACCATTTTCTGGATAAAAGAGAAAATACAGAAATAAAGAGAAGTCATAAATCTTGCTGCATACAAAAATGTATTAAAATAATGATGGAAGACGAAAGCGAATGAGAGGAATAAAGACAGTGCCATCCTTTCATTTTATTGCTATAATTGTGAATTCAGAAGGTTGTGAATTTTCTGCACATTTGCTCAATATTGATATCTGAACACATCTGCATGCACTATCCTTAACTGGGAAACTTCAGCTTAAATCAGCTATGACTCAAATGTCTGTGCCTGCCTGTATTGAGTAAGCCAGGGATTATACTATGATGCTATTCAACAGGGATAAGGAGAATTTAATTTGGTCATAGCAGGGGAGCAGGTGGTTTTCAAAGATGATGCATGAATGCATTTTGCTGAATGTGATTATGACATTGCAGTATTTATTTTTTTCAGTGAGGAAACTACAGATATAATATAAAAATACAGATATGTCTGGGGATCACTGCATATCTTGGATTCCATCTGAAAAATACACCATATAATTGTAGATTTCTTACCTGATCCATCCGGAGTACTCCGCACATAGGTGGGCAGCATCTTGACGGTGGCTATGTTTTGAGTATTCTTGCTCAGCCCATTCTGGATCTCCGTTCTCATCCTCTTTTTCACCTCCAGCAGTTGGTCTTTGGTCAACCGGAACTCTGCCAGCGTCTCGGCAATCTGACGTGTCTGATCGGACAACCTGTAAGCCCAGGCTGTTACCAGTGCAGCTCCTTTGCCACTTCCACTCTCAGAAAGCAAGAAGCGAACATCAGACTCTGGCACCAGACGACGCACAGTTTTGTGCAACCGCCGGGAATACCTGGCAGAAACAGAGGAATGTGGGTTCAAATGACGAGATATCACTGCACATTCTAGACATGTTCATGATAGGTCTCAGTGATAGGGATTTTAGACTGACTCATTCTGTAGGTTACATTATGCCAGTGGATGGCAACATGTGACTGTCTTTGTGAATGATTAATTGAACTATTAATTCAACCAAATCATTTAAAAAACTAATTCATTCAGGAATGCAAAAAGTGACTTTTTATGAGAGGGTCAATGAAACAGTTACTCAACCCATTTGTTCCAAAACATTATTTAAATTAAGGGAAGAAAAGTCAAACAATGTCATAATTAACAGTTAAATGTTTTAATGCCTTTGTATCCACGATAATTTCACTAATGTCCATCTTATGACCGCTATTGTTTAAGGCAGTTGAAGGACAATGTTCTTGTGCAACACACCGTCCTGTAGCCATATCTAATTTGCTCTCTCTTTTAAGTTTCACTAAGTATAGAACACTGCTATATCTTTCAGGATTTCTATTTAAAGACTTTTCTGACATTCAAAGAGGCCCGTGAATTGTTGTGAATAGGTGCCATAGAAATCCATGTGATATCAGCCTTAATTTAATCATCCACTGTTCTAATCTTTCAACTAATCTCTCTGTGACCTTTTAACATCCAATTTAGTGCCCAGATAAGGTCAATGAGTATGTCTAGAGTGGCACAACAAATAGAGGCACAGCTGCTCCTATGGAAACCTACTCAATGTATATTAATAGAGCTTGTCTTTTTCTCAGGAGGCCTCAAGAGGGTTCAGTGCTTGTTTAGAATGTCACATGCACCTGCGGATTTATTCCCAAGACCCTCTACCATGACTTGCTAAGAATGCTGGGTACATACTACTGATTTTAACCTGATGATCTGAATGTAATACTCACTGTGGGTGCATCTTGTATAGGGAGCCATCAATGCCCACTGTGGTGCGGAGGCGCGGGGCGCTCTTATTATCCTTGAGACGTGTGAGGATGGCACCCAGAGTGGCAGCAATTAGATTAGCAGAGCGAAAAGAGACAATAGCACAAACATGTTGTACGGCAATGCAGTCGTCTTCAGATGGCTCTACACCCAAGCGTGTCAAAACTTCCTTGGCTTTGGTAAGTCCCTCTTTGCTCCTAGAGAAAAAGTGGCACTGTTGTAAGGTTGGAAAATCATGATTTGAGTCCATTTTTTAATTTTAGTCCACTAGTGAAGTTATTCCATTTTTTTAATTAAGTAAATTGTTTGCTAAATTTGTAAACATTTATTTTATTTTAATATACCTTAAAACATTTGATAAACATTTACAATTGATAATACCAGTAAAAAGAATCATATTTATGGTCATTATGACTTAAAAGGGAACTGGTAATGAAACGAATGACGACTCACTTCTCAATTGCAGAAACATGCTTGGTTTCAATTTTTCCTTTTGTAAGCAGCTCTGGGGTGATGCGGCCCTCAAACAGCATGCCTTCTTTAGCCATCTTCACCAGGATCAGCCTCACCAGCTCACCCATGTACATCCCACTGACCATCTTCTCAAACCTGAGAACAGCCAACACTCAGCTTTACCTCCTCAAAAGTTTTCGATAAAATTTGCTTTTTGAGAGCTGAGAGAGAGTTCTGTGGCTTACAATTGCTTGCCGGGATTGAGGGACCCACGGTCGATCTCCCTGTCAAACTCAGTTCGGATATCCTCCAATGTACCATCATCTCCAAATGCCCCCCATTCAGTGTTAATACACATCCTGCCTTCATCTCCCTCCACCAGGTCAATGTGCCTAAGCTCCTCCATGTAACATGCATTAGTGCCGGTACCTGAAGGGATCACAGCAGCAGATGTTCATGAATCCACAAGCTTTATTTGAGCATATTTAGAATTTAAAATATATTTGTGGTATTCACTTTACATCTGTACACTGAGAGATGTTCATTTTAAAATCTTAGAGGAAAAAAAATATTCAAATGGACATTACAGCTCCACAATCCTACATTTGAAACTCATCTAACTTAAGTATATATGGGCAATGTCACATAAAACAGGAACAAGAAAGAGATATTTCAATATTTTTCTTACCGATAATAATACCGACTTCACAGCGCTGGTCATCAAAGCCACAAGTCATCATAGTTCCAACAGTGTCATTTACAACAGCCATGATATCTGCATCATAGTCCTGCAAGTGAATCATTACATCATTAAATCCATCATAAAAAGTCTAAAATTAATATCCACCTTTATACTATCAACATGGTAAAAAGTAAAGGTTTATAAGACTCACCCCTCGTTTTTTGATGGCTTTATTTAGAAGCTTTACTACATCCATTCCCTCCACCCCACTGGCCTTGAAGCGTTTCGTCCATGTCAGCAAAACAGCCTGTATTCATACATTAAAGGTCAATCTCAGTTGTGTAAATTGTGTAAATCTGTGACACACAGTAGTTGCACTCAGGGCTTGACATTAACTTTTTGCTCACCAGACACTGTGGCTAGTGGTTTCCCAAAGTTACTAGCCACTCAGCATTTTCACTGGCCACAATTTTGCTGTTTGGAAATTACATTTTATATGATTAAAGTTGACTTTGGCATGCTTAAATTACTTAATTTTGAGTCATGAGCGTGTGGGCAATAAGAGCAGGCTAATATGAGAAATGTAATATGATATGAGTTATTTTTGTTAGGCTAAATAAGCAAATTACAAAAACAATAGTACCCACCTGTTTATGTACACTTAAGCCATAACCGACTGTGTTCACGCGAGATACTCCACGGAAATTCTGACATCAGTGTGCATGTGTATTTGACTAATCAGTCGCAAGGAGAATGATCGCGGTCATCGCGCGTGAGGAGAGAGCACGCGAGAGAGAGCGCTTCTGTGTCATTCTGCGCGATTCCGCCTATCCTGCCTTCACTAACAGCAAGTTAATCGTTAAAGAATTGTAATTGAATTGTAATTTTGTGATAGGACGGTCTTGGCATTTATTTTCAGCTCGCCAAAGTGGCCAGTGGGAGTGGCTGGCTACCCGCCACAGCTGAAATCTACTCGCATTTGGCGGGTTGGCGGGTGTTAATGTCAAGCCCTGGTTGCACTATATAAAATGTAAATGTAATAACTCTTTGGAAAACCAAATATAATGTAATGCGTTACCTCATCCAGCTTGCTTTGTAAACAAGGGAATGAGAACGTGAAACCCACAGGAAGCTTCTTGTCTTTAATTTTTTGTTTCTCCATGAAGTCTCCAAGACACTCTGCAACATGGTCAAACATCTGCAAGAAATAATGAGGATGTACAGAATGGAGACAAGTAAGATTTTAGACAAAAGCTGGATGACTTGGACCGAAGATAAAAACACCACTTAAGCTGTCTAATTTACAGTAGACTATATGACATTATTACACACACAAAATCAATTCTTCATCTCTCAGACCACAAACATATTAGCTGTTAAAAAAGACTAAAGGAGTTCAATATTCTTAATTCCACACATATTTTCTATATTTGCTATAGTCACAAAAATGGGTTGTTTATGATTTCAGATGGATGAAGAAGTGGTCCCTTACCCGTGATCCGCTGCCGTGGATGATGTCCTCTGGAGTCTCATATATCTGGCTTTCCATCTGCACTGTCTGTTTCTTCTCATGAGACACTTTCACCCGCAGAATACGGAAATTAGAACCGCCCAGATCCAAGGCAATGAAATCTCCTTTTTCTGTAAGTGAATGAAACAAATCATTAAAATTAGTATCAAGAGTTCACAAATATTCAGCAATATTACTGTTCTGACTGCACTGACACTGCACAGAATTGGACTCATTTCTGATTAACTACAAAGTTATTGAACCGAACTGAATCAACACTGAACTGATTTTAACTGAATAATGACTGTTTACTATTGTATTGTTTTAGAGCTGCTTTACAGCAGAACTGAATTATGATTGCATCACTGAATCATTATTTTCCTGTTTATCACTGTAAAGCTGCTTTGAAACAATTTGTACTGTCTAAAGCGCTAGGCCTATATAAATAAAAGTGACTTGACTTCACAAAATAATTTAAAGGTGAGTAAATGATGACAAAACTTTCATTTTTGTGTGAACCATCCTTTTAATGATACTTGATACATGTAACATTAAACTAGTAAGAATGTTCCCCTTCTGGAAATTGCTTTATTAAGCTACTGTCACTGTTATCCGTATGACACCATGGCTGAAACTTGACTGGGTATAGTGTATCATTCTTGTGATGAGACTGCGCATCAACATTTATTTTGGTAGTGACCAAGGAGGCTTAATCAGGAATGCTTTACTGAGCTTGCCAAAGACATAGACAAATCAACTCAGTCATCACTCTCATAGCAAGGAAACCCACTTAGCCTTGAATTCTCAGTAACAGATTATTCAATCTTCACAAATTGTCTGTGGTAAAATTCTGGTTAATGAGTCTGTTTATGCCTTAGATTAAACAGAGAAAGAGCAATGGCAAGAGATGTTTGCATTAGGTTAAAAATGCTCTCTTTAACTGTCTTTCTTGGTTCTCTGGGCTCCTCGACGTGTCCAGATTGCGATATTATGTGCAGTGCTTGTTGCCAAGCAACACTGAAAATCAAATGCCTTTCCTTTTTTCCCCGGCTGTCTTCTGTTTCTAGGCTGTATAAAAGGGGTCTGAGAGTGTGAAGATTTTTAATTCTGTAAACTCAGCATCAAATGGAAAGGTCAGATAACTTCATGACTTTAGTAAAATGTTAATCGTATGAAAGGGACAGCAAAACGGTTTCACTAATCTAAATGTATTCTTTTGATGATTTTTTGTATTATTATTTAATATGCCGTTAAACAACATACTCTATTTGACTATTCCTGGAAAACTTTATAGTTTAAATGACAGACGAGTACAAATAAGTTTATGTACAGTAAAGAGAGACTGAAACTATTTTATACTCTAAATAAATTCCAAGAAATCAAATCACAATCCCAAAAATTCTTTCAAATGCTAGTGAGTGGTTGTTGGGCTTTTTCATATAGTACAGACTTTCTGTAAACATTCAGGTATTTTATCATTGAGATGTTAAAGGCACACTATGTAGTTTTACTGCTAGAGGTTGCCTATTCGAAACAAAGGCGTAGTTTGATGACGCCGAGATTGAGTGCCGAATCTTGGGAGCTGTAGTCTTCACCTCAGCCGAAGGAAAAGTATCAGGACGGATTCATGATTTGGATTCAGAAATTATGTTCATGGATGAGATTATTAACATTACTGTAGTATGAAGCAGAGCAGGTCCGAGTGCTGAGGGAGCTGAACAAGGTCGCTGTAGCGATTGCTAATGAGAGACGAGCGCAACACACAGCTCGACAGCAGTGGAACTTTTATTATGCCGCTTCCGCCTTTTCCGCTCAAGTGTATGTGGGGTAACGTAGTGCAGTTTTATCATATTAGATACATTTGAGTGTGTTGAAAATTATGTCATAATGTTAGGCTACTCTGTACGTTCGCTCCGCGGCTGCTATGACACACTTATTAAACACTGCATAAGCTAGATCGATATTAGACTATTGTATTAATAAATGCTAGATGCTTAGTGTTGCTAAAATGCCATGCAATTCATTTGAAAACATATTGTATGACAGAGAAAATGCTGTATTACTGTACAATAATTAGTTTTCTGTCTATAAATGTCTACAAACAGTTGTTCCCTTGTCTAATAAAACATAAGTGTATTTGGTGTTTCCATGGTTTCTACAAAATTAAACGGAAATCGATATGGGCATAAATCATCTGATTATGCCCATATCGGTTATTTGTTTAAGATTGTTTATGTCCATGTTGTCATAATTGCATTGAACACAGGGATTTACTAGATAATTTACTGGTAATTTACTAAGGTGCAGGAGCAGTGAATCTGTAACTAGAATAAATCTGCCTTGCAAAACATATTGTATGTTTTTTCACAGGATTGTAAATGCAACGCACATTTTTGTTCATTTACATTTATTAATTAGCATTTAGTAATTTATTTGTAATAAACACTTTAAGTGGGTTATTAAAAAGTGTTATTTATATGGTGCCAGAATTTTTTTTATGTTTTTTTTTTTTTAACATACGCGGAGAGTGACGTCATAGTGTGACCGTTGCAGTGTAACTAAGTTACCATAGACAGTAAAAGAAGGTAACGTTAACTACGTGTACTTGGAAAGAATTCGTCCGCTCCTCATTCGGTATTGTGTTAAGGTAGGCAGGTTATTGTGTTCATTTTTATTTCCTGTCGCTGTGCAGACTCATTTATTGTATGTAACAGTGTAAACAGCTCAATAACACTTTTATGTAAAGTCTTAATTTATGTCCCGCCTAACGTTAGACCAGTCTGTTGCATTGCGATCAGTATCAATAATGTCAAAAATGTGATGCGCAGTCAAATGTCCCGGTGTGTAGCAGGTGTGTATGATGTTTTATACACACCTACGCTTGTTGTGCTTCTTGGAGTCGTGGAGTTTTGAGAAAAAACATTAAAAAAAATATTTAAAAAACCGCACCCCCAACATAAAACATCTTCCCGCGCCCCTGCGTAGCCTATGTTAGTAGGGATGCTAACAAATTGCACTGAAGTCAATTTTCACATTCCAATCTGACTGGGATTACAGCTCAGATAATCTGTGATGTAACCCAATGCTTTCGATTGGATGCTGCAGGTCATGGAGAAAAGCAGGAGCACATGTCGATGCAGCTCTGAATGTGAAGTGGCACAGGGAAAATTGGTTCAATATTGTAACCACTCAGTAGTAGATTCACCACTTTGCATAGTAAATCATTTGGAGCGAAGCATATTAATTAAAAGGTTATTTAAAAGAATGTAACCTGATTGTGACATATTAACATTTAACCATTAACGTTATGTAGCCTTGATGCAAATTCTTGGGGAATGAGTAAAAATAGAATAATCAAAAACGAAAATTCAGTAACATCGCTTACACTAGCTTTGGTGCTAAGGAAAATCTACCCTTGCAGCAATAATGGCTAAACTAGCTTTCTTGACAATTTACCAGCAGCTTTTAATGAATACTTTCTGAGGTTGAAAGTTGACCAAAATTCACTTTATAGGCCTAACATGCAAAGTTATCTCTAAACGCAGTACTTAAGTAAAAGCATTAATTAAAATGAATGATTTTTGATTTAAAAAACAATATTTTGGTAAAAACGAATGGTTCTTTCTCTTGTCAAAGCATTTAAAAGCAATATATGAAGGGAGCTGAAGTTTCTTATTGAGACTGATTTGCCCTGATGGACAGAACTGCAGACACCACAGTTTGCATGACTTGGGAGGGAAGCCCAGGCAGATTCTTATTCCATGCTATATTTGGCATGTTCCTTTTACATGTTTTTTTCTTCACTTATTTAAAGACTCTGTGGCCAGATAAAAGTCTGCTGTCAGTGTGTATTATATATGTTAAAAACAAAATGTATATGATTTGCGTCCATAAACATAAGCCCACCTGAACCATCAGGAATGGACCTTACAAAGGTGGGCAGCATCTTGACTGTAGCTGTTGGGTTAGTGTCTCGTCCCAGTCCGTTCTCCATTTCCCTTCGGAAGCGGGACATGATGTCGCGCAGCGTCTCGTCAGAGAACCGCATGGCGTACAAGTATTTGTCAATCTACACAAATGGACACACAATAAAAAATGTTTTATTACATTGATAAAACATTACTTTGACACTACAGACTGCTAAAAATTCAGCATTGCCATCACACGAATAAAATGACATTTTAAAATACATTAAATACAATATTACTATTATTCTGTATTTTAGATCAAATAAATACAGCATGAGAGCATGTTACTCCCTTAATTTTCGAATGGCAATAATTCAAAATACCTTTAAAAAATGACCCCTGCCCTCATTTTCCTAAGGAACCAAGGTGTTTGTTAGCAATCAATATTGATGAACATGGTGGTCAAGCCTGTCCCTGTTAGGTCAGTGTGTCCTTGAAATATATGCCCTATGTCCTAGACTATGTAGGCATAGCCTTGAAATCTATGCGAAATACAGTTTATAAACACTGATGATATTCATCAGGAAAATGGCTTGTGGAAGATGTTTCACTGAAGTCTAATGGAACGAGAGTGAATTAAAACTGTAAACATGAGCATCTGCTCTAATGCTGATTCATGATTAAGTCTTTAACTCTAGTGTGAGCACAGGCTATGAGAGATTTAGTCTGACCTCTGTGTGTGATGCTGGAACATTTGCATACAAATTGTTGTTGACTGTGCCGTGCATAAAGTCTTGTTCTGTAGTTGTGGATACACTTCTTTTTTTTTAAAGTATGATGAAAATGTGCCATACAGGTTAATAATAGGCTTACTGGAAGAGAATGTACTTTAATAGGAATATCACAGGGCAGCTAACTCTATAGGTCTTATGTGTATTTTTGAGAACATATGTGATCATGAACTTTTGAGTATTAAATAAACATTTATTTACAACTTTAGCCATTTAGTACCTTTTTTTCAGATCAGATAAAGTCCTGTATGCCGTGTATACACTGTAAAGTTTCAGGAGTGACAACCACATTTAAATTATCATTCCGTGTGTACAGAATACAATTATTAACTGCCGAAACTGCAATGATTGACACTGTGGTAACCATAAAAACGTTCTGGCGCCTCGCATGTTTAGTATCTGCTATTCTGACCAAATATATGTATAATGACAAAATACTTTTGTCCAGAAATGTTTGTAGAATGTGATTGTCATTATAAATTCTGAACTGTGTGTGTACAGGACAGGATTAAGCACTAATAGGTGAACTGACTACCGAATTTAGCTGCAGTGTGTACGTGGCCGTTTTCCAAAGGCAAATGTTTGTTTTTATGAATCCATTAAATTAAGGAACAGCATATGCCAATGATTTGTCTGTGATATTTCTGCATGAAGATTACTACAATATCTTTCAAATTTTTGAATTTGGTTTGTTAAAACACACTTTTAGGGGTGTGTGAAAAATGGGTCATTGTGTAACTGTCATGAGTAACAACCAACTTCCTGGTAAAAACACCAGAGCAGTGGCAAACCTGCCAGAAACTGTCTAAATAAGGGTGAGGTCAATGGGGGCTTTAAGAGCGCTGACATTTTCTTCTGTCTGCATTTTCAGCGTCTAGTAATATAAGTACTGTTATAATCAAATTGCATGTATGACATCTGTGGTCATAAAACTCTTATCAGAGACAACTGCACCCAGCTCACATAGGATGGATTTCATTTCAGCTTGTCACCTTACATGTTGTTGTAGTAACCATGTTACACACAACTGTTGCTTCTTTTTCTGAACTATAATTATACTGTGGAACAGTTTTATTGTTAACTAAAACTATTACAAATAATTTTCATTAATTGAAATAAAGCTAAAATAAAATATTAGATGAAAATAGAAATATAAAAATAGTATATAAGTTATTATAGTTATTATATATTATAGTATATAAATTACACTGCTATAAAATGTCTGACCTGGATCGGTACCTTAAAGCACATTGACAAAGAAAGTGCCAAATAGGAAACTGTAATTTGTATACGGTATCTGTTTAATTCATTTTGTGCATATATTTTCAAAGTCGTACAAAATAAAAAATTCAGAACAATATAAGATCATGAAAATGGCATAATTTAGTGTATTCTTTATTGATTGTAGGTTATTTATTAGTAATTCAAATGTGGAATTTATTCTTTCCTAAAAAATATTATTATCTGACTCCATGTACTGATTTTAGAGTATTTCTCAAATATTTTCAGTCCTTCAGTTAAGTTAAAACTAGTAACCACATTTAAAATGGTATTTTAAAAGCCATCATGTTTTTTGTTTTTTGTTTTTTGACTGACATAAAATTTAAAGACTGCATTTCCTCAAAGTGAGACACAGACATGTGCATACATGCAGTCCCGTTCTGTTTACACATATTTCCCTCTTTCTACAACTGCATTCAAACACTGTCAAAACTCTGGTGAAGGCAAGCTGTCAGTCAGTCAGCTGTTGTAACCCGACACTCTTCCTGCGGGGGAGGGGGGCTTTAGAAGCTCACGACCACCTCCCCCCACACAGAGACATACTCTCCAATGAGCACGTTCACACAGAGGCACAAAAAAAAATGTTTCTTTCCTCATGGCAGCTCCCTGACGCCCCACATCCTGCGTTCAAGGACACTGCAGCATAGACCCGACGGCCTGTGTGTCGTCACTCACAAGGGTATAGCTCGTCCTCTCATCCTCGCCGTCGCATGACGAGTGACGTAGAAGCTGCAGCCGGAGAGACGTGAGACCAGGCGCATCTCACGACTCTCTGATCTAAAATGCAGGCCTGTGTCACCTGTTGTCATGCGCCTCAAAGAGCTCGCAAACGCACGCAAGGGCAAATTATGATGCGTATGAGCAGCGCTGGTTAAGACAAAATTATGAAACTCACCTTTTTGACCTGATCATCCTTCAGTTCAGTGAAGTAGTAGGCCAGAAGCTGTGCCGCTATCATTCTGCTTCACCTCTTTGGTGAAAAAGCAACAGAAGAAAAAAGAAAAAATCTTACGATCCTTTCCAGTGAGGCAGGAAAATCAATATGAGCCCAGAAGCAGTGGTTAACCGTGAAACAAGAAGCCGGCACGTAGGGGTGTTCCCTCCCAGCACTACAGCAATGTCTGACTCTCCTCGGCCTAGGAAGTCAAGCTGCATATAATGCGCATGAGATGCAGCAGAGGCTGGGATGGGGAACGGCTATAGCCCTGCCCACTCACTCTGCTCCTATTGGCTGAGCTTTATGGGCAGGCTTGTGAGGCAGAGCACAGCTGACAGCTGGCCCCCTCCTTTGGCTCTTCTTGCTTCTGTTCCTCAGATTCTACCTCCCGCTTCCATTCTATCTGTTCAGTCCTATTCAGACTTCCTTCTTCCTCATTCTCAGCCACTTTGAATTAAAGAAAAAGAGGATTAACCTAAGTGGCATGTAGAGCACGTCCCCAATGCGTCACATACTCACAGTCCTTCAAAATAACTGTATTTGGGAGGAGAAGTAAAAATGCTGAGTAATGCTAAAGCCTTATATCAGCAAAGACATGCATGTTTCTTGCTTCAACAGTTCAGTGGCACGACCGTTATACAGACTGGATGTGTGAAGCTAGAGGAAATAAGGAGACTTGTGATTTGTAATTTCGGGGGAGGTCGGCGGGAGGGACAGTCAAATGGATGTCAACAAAAACATCAGGGGGTCAAACATGAAAAACCTGTCCTTAAAATGTGTGAACAGCTGGGGATGATTGCATATATTTACATTAGAAAACAAGAGAGGATCTGCATAACATGTTGATGCAAAAATACACATAATCGCACAATGCAAAGGAAATTAATTCCTTTTCTTACAATATCCATGTCATATGATTTAACTGTCATTTAAAACGTTCATTACAATGACTGAGCCTCTAAAATGCCCAATTTGTGTCACATTGCTTTGAATATTCCTCACAAACTCTTGTGGTTACATGCATTTGTTAATTTTCTGAAAACACTTAAATCAAAAAAAAAAAAAAACCTTTAAGCTTTAGACATAAATAGTAGGCCATGGCAAAATAAAATACAAATTTTAACAAAATAAAATAAATAAAACAATTGGTAGGTACCCTTTATATGTGCTAGATGTTAAATGTTTATGTATTAAATGTTTACAAAAAACAATTGACATATTAAATGATGTGATCAAATAATTTTAAATTATTCTTTGATATACGTTGTATATATGAAATGCTTTTGTAATAATACTTCTTGGATATTAAATACATAAAAAATAAATAAATAAAACACGTGACACCCTATAATAAAACTGGATATATGAAATGCTGATGTAAAAATAAAAATGTAAAAATAAATAAAACAATCAATACTCTTTGATGTGCTTAACATATTAAATGCTGATGTAAGAAAGTAGTGTTAAATGTGGAGCTGTTGCAGTTGCATAGAGTTTCTTTCACAGTATCTCAGTGGAATGTCATGGTGGGAATTCAAGATAATTGATAAAGTGTCGCTAACACAGGCCAGGCGAGCTTACTGTGGGTCGTGCTCCAAGGCACGCGCGTGGCCATCCTCCCCCCTCTCAGAAGCACGTGCATGAATGTGAGAGCTCAACATCCTCTTTCTGAGATACGTCACAGGAGCAACGCACATTACAGATTTCGCTACATTCAATATTTTAGCACATATAAAAGTCCTGCAGATAAAAGTCCTTCATGACAATAATTCTTGAAGGTGCCTTGAAGATAATTTTTCCTGGAACAGAGCTGTTCATATTTTACAGGATGCATCATACTTGCAAAAAACATCACTGTAAGGCACACATTCAAATGTTTCACATTCTTTGTAATTAATTTATATTGGAACAAAATCCAAGCTAAGTACTTTGCATTCTTGAGCAATGACATCACTTCCTGGGAGATTTAGTCACTGCGCTGGGAGAGTTTGTGTTTTCTTAGTGTCTGTTACAGGCAATGGAAATATAAAATTTAATAGTGTCTGACATATTCACAAATGACCTACCCTGTAGGTACAACACTCTTTAACTGCTGAATGTTCATGCATAGTCATAAAGGCAGATGCCATGACAGAGCTCAGATTTGTTCAAGGACGGAGATTTTAAAAGTGCTGTTTGTAATTTTTTCACTGTACTAAAAACTAGAAAAACTAGCATGTTCACTTTATCGTGATGGACGATGATATCGTATAAAAATATATAATTTACTATACTCTATTTTATCTCTTTACATAGATACTATTTTCTACTTAAAAACTAAAATTTTGTTATTTTACTAACCCAAATAAGGACTCATCCGCGCTAGATTGCACGTATGGGGAAAAAAGTAGCTTGTTTCCACTTAAGAGGAGTTGTGCACTTTTTATTTTAATTTATCTCTTTACATAAATACCATTTTCTACTTAAAACTATAATTTCGTTATTGACTCAGTGTTTTGTATGTGAACGCTGTTTTTACGTGATTATTACCACAGGAGTGACAGGCAGGCGTGAGCAGGCAGGGGAAACAACCAGCTCCAATATTTTGAACTTGGACTGCAGTACCCATTTCAAAAGCTTGCTGTTAATATTACATACTGCACCTTTAACCAATATAACAGAACTTTAGATCCATTTTTAGATGCAGTATGTTCATTAATATTTGCAGACGATTCTTCATAAGGAGGAATGGTTGATCCAGATCAGTAAAAGAAGTGTTTTGTAAGTCAGTTCATCTCATTTTCCAAAATGGTTTTCTTTGTTTTAAGGTACTGCATGAAAAAGATTTACATTATTTTCATAGTATTTTTACTAGTATTTTGGGTTATTATCCTTTCAGAATTCATTACAAATTTGTATGTAATAATAATAATAATTTGTCCTAAAATATGATATTGAAATACTTAGATGTAAAAATCGACTGCTGAGATTAGCTAAAATAATTTAAGAATCAGCATAAAGTGTGATTTGCTTAGTTAGACAGCCCTGTGGAACTATAATGGTGAAGTGAGATGCATCATTAGTGACATTATAGTGAAAAAATGTTAATCCCACCATTTAACAGCTGCTTTTTCTTTCTTTTTTTACTAAACCAGAGCATAACATCCTCTAGCAAGGGTCAAAGAAATTATCTTGATTTACACTAACATAAAATGCATTAGGCCTAAAAATAATGGTCATTAATCTTTCAGGAATTTGCACTGTGGACCTGGTTAAATGATTTGTGATTTTACTGTATACACATACATGTCAGGAATGACAAATACACAGTTTGTATAATGTACAACTCAATACTATATTAACATAGGGCTTTTGCTGAAATTTACAGGGCCTGGGAGAACATTTTAAGTTGTACAAACAGTAAACAGTACAAAATGTTCTCTAAACAGCTATTTTACCTTTTCAGATGCAGGATGTAAAGTTTCAGTCACCTTATCACTTTCCATAACTGAAGGCAGGTAGGTTACTCTAAGTGTGAGAGAGTTTCTCTGTCAGCTGCACTAGTTGGCTCCTTGAGATCAAGTCGGATTAAATGTGTGCTCTTACATAACCCAACAATGCCACAGCACTGAGAAGGATCCACTTTGTTAGGTTTGTTTCTGAACATGTCCTATTTTACTTATTAATATGGAACAGATAGTAAGCATTTTTTGCATCAGTAATGTACAGAAATCAACTATGCATATTACTTGAGAGACAATATGCCACAGAATGCAATTATTGTATCAATATTGCAAGTAATGTTACCAGAGAAACCTCTCTTTCATTCTTATTTTGCTTAACATTTTACCCTTGGGTGACTTATAAATTGTGGCTAGTTAGCTAACCTAAATGTACACTTACTGTAAAGCTTACATGTGAAGATGTGTGCATGCATGCTAGTATGTGCAGGTATGGTAACGTGCTGGTGTGCATGGCTGTTAGCTCCAGCGTATTATTGTTCATCAGAGAAGCTAGTTAGCATTAGCGGGAAGGATTACGATGAGTAAACTTTTCCCTTCCTGCTCCATAAGGATTTGTGAGCAGGAGCTGGCCTGGTTTAACTGCTTTGTTAAATCCCCTTGAAGATTAAATTAGTGAACACAAAAGGGAAACGTGCTAATGTTACCCCATAATGATCTATTAAAATCACCTTTCGAAAATGTCAAATATATTTCAATCCTACATAGTAATATGCTAAAAGTTTCCAAAGAAAGGAACTAAAAATGAGATGGGCTAGATTATTTACAACTGCAACCATATAATCTACTTAAAGTTATAGTTCACCTAAAAAAATGTAATCCTGTCTTTTGCTCACCCTCATGTTTCAAACCCATATGGTTTTCTTTTTTTATGGAACAAAAAAAGACATTTTGAAGAATATTCATTACTGTTCAAAAGTTTGGGGTCAGTAGGATTTTTTAAGGCTCTTATGATCACAATATTTATTTGATCAAAAATCAAGTACAGTAAAAAAAAAAAATGTATTTGAATCCTGTGAAGAGTCATGTCATTACTCCAGTGTCACATGATCCTTCTGAAATCTTTCTAATATGCTAATTTGCAGCTCAAGAAACATGTCTTCTTATTATTAATATTGATACCAGTTATGCTACTTTTTTAGGACTATTTGACAAATAGAAAGTTCGAAATAACACTTTATACGGAATATAAATCGTTTTCAACATCATCAAAGTTGTCACTTTTGATCAATTAAATGCATCCAATGTATTTCTAAAATCTCATTATTCATAATCTAGAAAAACATTGAAATATACTCTAATTTGGCTCTACTAGTAAAATCAAGACATTGCTTTTCAAAGTACAGTATCAGTTCCTGTATTATTTAATATGGGTGTTTGGTCACCAAGCTTCTCAGACAGCATCACAGAGCAACATACGGTCATGACATTCCATTGCACACAGCTACCACCCCCTTTAGTTTGGCCTCTGTGAATCTTTTTACTCTGACTGCCCAAGCAAACTGCTCACTGAGTCTGAACAAAAGGACAACAAGAAAAAAGGCCTTCAAAGAGCCAATGTACAGTGAGAGGGAAATGATGCTGAACACAGTGAAAGTGAAAGCAATATTTATTGCACTAATTAATACATAAAAAATAATAACAAAAAACATCTCTATGGCAATGTCCCTGAATGCACTTATTTTAAAATGCAAAAAATAGATATCATTTTATATGCAAACAGCAAAGTGAGATTTCATGAGAGTCATCATTTGATAAATCGATATAATTACTTATTGAAACCCTGTACTCCTAAAACAACAAAAGCAGCCCCCTCAGAAAAACCCAGACCGAGCTTCTAGCGAGGTTCTTGTTTCTCTATGATGCTGCCGTGCTACAGCCGTGATCAGGGCCGCCCCTTTCCCACTGCCATCCTCTGATAGGATGAAATCCACCTTACAATTGGGAGCGAGCTCTCTGACAGTGTCCTTTAAGATCGTGGAGAAGCTGTCACGAAAAGCGACATGTCAAGTTTAGGATATGTATCCAACACTGATCAAATGCAAGTAAATGTCCCGCTAATCTTTACTTACTGTGGATGTAACTTGTAAAGGGTGCCGTCCACTCCCACAGTAATCTCCAAATGCTCTAGGCCCCGGTTGTCTCGGATTTTGTCTACAATAGCAGCCATTCCTGCACCACAGAGCTGTGCTGCTCGGCGGGAAACGGCTCCACACACTTCCTTAACAATAATACTGTCATCACATGTGCTGTCCAAGCCCAGACTCTGCAGAATGCACCTCACTTGCAGCAGCGCCAAACGGTCACTAAATAAATGGAAGAAGCCAAAGAATTAGTCAAATAAAGTACATTGTTACATTTATTCACTAACTTCTACCTTTAAACCTTTAAAAGATAAAGTAGTTGGGAGTATCAAATAATGAATAATTTACTGCCATTGTGAAAATAACATGTAATCAAAAAAAAATCAATAGTCTTAATTTTTGGAATCTGATTACGTAATCAAGATTCTAAGTAATCGCTTGCTACCCAGCACTGAATAAATGAATAAGTTACTGAATCAGTGCACCTTTATTATGAGATTTTGGTTAAAAATGACAGTAGATGCCAAAATATTTGGGAAGCTGAGCTCAGTCATGCGAGGCAGTCATGTGACCAATATATGTCAGAGATGGTTAATGTACCTCTCAATCTGTGAGAGGAACTTGGTCTCAAAGATGCCTTTGGTCTTCAGTCTCTCTGTGATGCGACCACGAAACAGAAGACCACGTTTTGTGAGATCAATGAGAATCTGCCTTACAATCTCTCCCAAATACATCCCACTGGTCATCTTTTCAAACCTGTAAATGAGAGGATGACACATTAGATCAATGCTTCTTATTATTAATAATATTAGAAACAATAATAAATTATTATATTTATTTTATAAAAAAGATTGCTTAAACTCAATAAATAAACTATAATATATTTATAAAGATAGCATTTTTTATTTATTTATTTATTGCTATTTAAATTTGGCACTGTTCATTACAACAGGTTGCGAACACTGCTCCTATGTGTTCTTGAAATCTTGATAGTATACTGCCACCATGTGGACAAATGGAGAAAACCTGCATTGCATTTGTCTTTAACAACTGTTTAGATAACCATCGGAAAATAATATCACTGCTAAAAATGGTAATCTTTACCTTTGTTTTCCTGCATTGAGCGAGCCTCCGTCAACCTCTCGGTCATATCTGGTCCGAATGTCCTCAATATTATCATTTTCTCCAAATCCACCCCACTCAGTGTTTACACACATCTGCCCTTCATCACCCTCCACAAACTCAATGTTCTTCATCTCCTCCATGTAACACACATTGCTGCCCGTTCCTGCAGAGTTAAGAATCATACATGTGTTGATTTTGCACGTGTTGGTTTATAAACACCAGTGATGTTGTCAGTTACCATACAGCTTTACTGAAATACCACAGAAATACATTAATACTTACCAGCAATAAGACCGATCTGACACTTAGGGTCCTCATATGCACATGTCATCATTGTGCCAACTGTGTCATTCACTATAGCAACGATATCAAGGTCAAATTCCTAAAAAGAACCAATTAAATTATAACCACACCATACAAACATCAGTAGCACAAAATAGTTTCATTCAAATAAAAGGATTATAAGCTACCATAGAATTATTTATGAAAAAATATAAGCATTGAAGTCTGAATACTAATTTATATGACAATGAAACATTAACTTTGATGATGGTGCTTCTCGGTAAGTGGATGAGTGTGTCATTTCAAAAACTACTTGCTTTCCCCTCACATTTCGTCTTTTGATGGCCTCTCTCAGCATATCCACAACATCATAGCCCTCACAATCTGTCGCTTTGAAGCCTTTCGTCCAGCAGACCAGATCTCCCTAAACAAGTAGATGATGCAAATGGAAAGGATCAATTGAGAGTAGCATTTGTCTGTGCTTTAACAGTTTGTTTTAATGTGTTTAAGGGGTTAGTTCACGCAAAAATGAATAGAAAAGGTAGATGCTCTTTTACCTTATCAATACCTGTCTGACTGCATGGGAAAGAGAAGGTGAAGCCAAGAGGCAAACGAGTGTTCTTCATCCCCATATAGTCCAAGAAATCTGAGATACACTGAACTATGTGGTCAAACAACTGGAAGAAATTTTTTTTTTTATCAGCTTAGTGTCTTGTGAATGTTGTACGGATACATTTCTCGACCCTATATACATTGAAGTTAAACATGTGCTACTAATGTATTCATTTGCACCAAAATGATTGTTTTTTTTTTGTTCATAGTGTTTCACCTCCTCTCCTGTACCCTGCATGATCTCCAGTGGGATGGCATAAATCTTGTTGTACATCCGGACTGAATTCCGCATACCAGTACGAATCTTAACCACCAACACACGGAAATTGGTTCCACCAAGATCCAAGGCAAGAAACTTTCCTCTTTCTGTAAAAGTAACATTTAATGGCATAAAAAGTGAATCAACAATTAACATCAGGTTAAAACAGATTTATTATGTTTCCTACTATATATAAATAAAATCAAAATAATAAAAAAAATGGTCTCCAACATCCCCTCAACCCTACATGATAGGATCCCTTTACCTGTTCCATCTGGAGTCCTGTAAACATATGTGGGCAGCATTTTGACTGATGCGGTGGGATGGGAGTCTTTCTTTAATCCTCGTTCCAACTCCACATGCATCTTCTTCTTCACTTCCTGGAGCTGTGTGGAGTTCAAGGCTAAGACCGCAAGGGTATCATCGATCTCCTTCCGTTGGGAAGCTAATCGCTGAGCCACTGCAGTCACCATGGCGGCACCTTTTGCGCTGCCACTTTCAGACAGCACAAAACGGACATGACAGTCTGACACCAGATGGCGGACCACCTTGTGGAGCCTCTTGGGGTACCTTTAAAATACAGATACAAGTATTAAACATTGTGTGTTTAAAAAAGAAAAAGTCTTAAATCCAATTTCGTACTAAAAAGATCCTTGGGTTTTATGTGTGAAAGTGAACGACATACTGTGGATGTGTTCGGTAGACCGTCCCATCCACTCCTACAGTGGTCCGAAGGGTCTTCAGCTTCTTGTTTTCTCTGATCCGTGTCAAGATGGCAGCCAAAGCAGCAGCAACCAGATTGGCTGATCTGAAGGACACAATGGTGCAGACATGCTGGACAGCAATGCAGTCATCGTCACTAGGATTAAGTCCCAGGTCTTCCAGTATCTCCTTGGTGTTCTCCAAACCACCTTTATATCTGGAAACATCCTCAGTTAGTATACTGACGAAACACTGCAAAATTATCTTTCCAAGAAATGTCATTAGACAAAAAACTCCAGACATAATGATCTGTGGAAAATGATAAGTGATCTAGGAGCTTTATACAGTGGATGCCATTGAAAACAAGGCAAGTCAATCCATCACAGCCTCACTTTCATACCTGTCATTGCACTGCTCTGAAAAAGGTCTACAGGTACATTTAGACCCCCATCTAAACCTGCACCAGATTATCACAAACCACCAAAATGCCATGTCTTTTTAACTGGGAAAATTCCTAATCTCAAATAATCACAAAAACATGAAGATTCAGAACTTAATATCAATATGTTGGCAAAGGATTCCTAATAACTAGAAAAATATATTGCTTATTTTAACCCATCTAATATCAGTTTATATTTGTGATCATGTAATCTTACTGTTCAATCAAGCAGATATGGTTGGTCTGGAATGTTCCTTTGGTCCTGAGAGCATCACTGACTTGACCACGAAACAGTAGACCCTTTTTGGCCATCTTCAGCAGGATGAGTCTCACAAGCTCTCCCATGTACATCCCACTCACCATCTTTTCAAAACTGGTTACACAGTTACAAATGTAATAAATAGACTACAAAACTTGAGACAAAAAAAAAAAGGTCAGTAAGAATGGAATAAATCAGAGGTGCCCAAACCTTTCACTATGAAGGGTCAAAAACTTGATAGAGGGCAGGAAGTTAATGTTGCTAACATAAAATGTATTTTTTTTTATAAAAATGAATTAATATTCTCTACAACAAAAGTATTAAAGCAAAAAGATCAATTATAAATGAAGTTATGCTTCACTAGCATGTTCTCTATTTTGCCCCTCCTCTTGTGATATGTGATTATGGACCAAATCAAACTTTGGCCCACGGGCCCTGATTTGGGCATCCCTGTGTTAAAGCAATCTTATGACTTAATCTTATCAATAAGGACTTACAGCTGTTTTCCTGGATTCATTGAGGCTGCATCAATTTCACAGTCAAAACTTGTGATGAAATCATCAAGCACACCATCATCTCCAAATGCCCCCCATTCCGTATTAATACACATCCTGCCTTCATCTCCTTCCACAAGATCAATGTGTCGCATTTCCTCCATGTAACATGCATTAGTGCCAGTACCTGCAGAAACAGATTGCAGCAATAAATCAAGCCTTTCATTTTCCTTATTACAAGAGACCGCTTCCTTGCCGGATTCCTTTTACAGGATTCTTATGAGTTTTAGCGGTCTTTTACCTTATAAAGCAATACAATTTGTGTGTTTTTATATTTAATTTTAAACCTATTGGGAGAAAATTGTCCAGTCCAAAAGTGTCCAGTGTGGTCTTACCTATAATAACCCCCACCTCACAGTTCTGGTCATCATATCCACAGGTCATCATGGCCCCCACCGTGTCATTGACCATAGCCAGGACATCCACGTCAACATCCTTCAAACACACACACACACACACACACACACACACACACACACACACACACACACACACACACACACACACACACACACACACACACAAGAAAGAGTAAATTATGCAGTCTTAAGACTGTTGCTTGCCAAATTTTCACAGGCAAATCCAGTAATTTTTAATAGGAATTCACACGATTTGAGATTCCGCAACAGCTTCAAGCATCACATGAATTTTCAGTGTTGGCAAATGGAAAGCTGCTTGGTTTGAAAGTAACTTTGTGAGCTGTGCTTCATGCATTGCTACATTATTAATAATAGACAATGGACATTTTTTTGGATGTGAAATTTTGCTGATGTATTTTTAAGAACTCAATTGCAAGTAGAAGTCATGAACACCATGACTTCTACTAAGAGTAGCACTAGTTGGTTTCAACTTTCTTATTTTGTTCATTGGAAATGATGAGCAAAGAAAATGGTATTCATACCTCAACTTTACGGATGGCTTTCCGTAATGACTGCACCACATTGGTCCCTTGAACACCTCTCACCTTGAAATTCTTTGACCATGACAGTAAGACACCCTGTCAACACAAACAATATTGGTTTATTGATAAGAAAATCCTCTCAATATCTCAATGACTTGAGAACCTTGATCGAGTTAAAACAGTAATATGAAATTTTATATATGAGTTTCAGTTGTACCTCATCTATTTTGGACTGTGCACATGGAAAAGAGAAGGTGAAGCCCAGTGGTTTTCTTTTGTGATTAATGTGATTTTTCTGCAGAAAAGACTTCAGAGATTCTGCCACATGGTCAAAAAGCTGCAAGAAAAGACAGGCAGTCAAAACATTTAATATAAAGGTTTTAAATAAAACATTAGAATAATCTGCCCCTTATCCACAGTGACTTAGATCCGAAGATCAGCTGACATTGTGTAATGCACAGGTAAAATGCTTTAATAAATACATAATTGCGATATTTGCATTTGTATAAATTCCATAAAGACTGAGAACTGACACAGTTTAGTCAGTCTTTTCTTGTTAACATCATAATCATCCTGGAAACAACTTATAATCGGCAATGGATTCCTTATTGTTATGATTCATATTTGTGAATCAATAATCACCTCTGTTCCTCTGCCATTAAGGATCTCTTCAGGGATGGGAAACGTTTCACTTTCCATCTGGACTTTCCCCTTCCCATCTTCTGAAACTTTCACCTGTAGTACTTTAAATTTTGAACCCCCCAGATCCAGTGCCAGAAACTCACCCTTCTCTGCAGGAGAAACATGAAACAGATGTAAAGCTATCATAAACATTAACCAATTTAATTATTTAACCACTTCAGCTCTGCAGCATATTTTGAATGACTGAATGATGATGCAATATTGGACCCACGGGTTGGGGGAGTTGAATTGGTTAATATTACTCAAATGCAGTGGTTCTACAACTTTTTCTGGTGTGAAAATGGTTACAATAGTAACCATGAAGTGGCCATGCGTCATGTCAATCACCTGAGCCATCTGGTGTTGAATAAACGTGGGTCGGGAGCATCTTCACTGCAGCCGTAGCGTTGCTCTCATTCGACAGTCCTTTCTCCATCTCCAGCCGAAACCGAGATGATATGTCCACCAGCTGTTCATCTGACAGGCGCATGGCATACAGATATCGGTCTACCTGTTGATAAAAACACTATTAGCTCAAACAATACAAGCTTTGAGCTCTCTTCTGTTGTTTGGCGTACATACATTCAATTAAAACAAAATACTGGGGAATAAGTGACTGAATAAAAGGCTAAACAAAAGATAAAATACTGAGAAATAAAAATATTTATTAAAAATGAAATTAACACATTTTTAAGGAATGACAACATAGAAATGACCAAGAAAAAAATGGTACTATTATTATCAGTGATGCATGCAATTATATGACATTGTGAAAGATAATGTAGGCGTGTTTCTTGAGATAAAAATTATACTGCTGTAAAATGACAGATTCAACTATCAGTGAGAAAGGTGGACATACATTTGATCCAAAGGCTTGCACATAACCTTTGTTTTGCATACTAATGTTCTATCCCTACGATGTCTATACACTCTCAAAAAAAAAGGTACATTGCTGTCACTGGGGCGGTACCCTATGGTACAAAACCGAAAAGGTACTTATATGTACCTTTAAGGTATCAATATGTACCTTTAAGGTACTAATATGCACTCTTAAAGTACTGATATGTACCTTTTACGGTACTAATATGTACCATTTAGGGGTGAGTAAGGTATAAATATTTACCTTTTCACTTTTGTACCTTAGGGTACCGCCCCAGTGACAGCACTGTACCTTTTTTTCTGAGAGTGTATGGTGTTCTTCATGAAACTAGCATATAGTATATACTCATCATATATACAAATATTAATTTATACCAAACTACATTTATTTGATCAAAAATACACTAACATTGAAATGTGGCATTACAAATTAAAAGAACTGTTTTCAATTTGAATATATTTTAAAATAAAATGTATTCCTGTGATGGCGAAGCTGAATTTTCAGCATCATTACTTCAGTGTCACATGATCCTTCAGAAATCATTCTATGTTGATTTTGTGCTCAAGAAATATTTCTTATTATTATCAGTATTGAAAAACAGTTGTGCTGCTTTTTGTGGAATTAGTGATCCTTTTTTCAGGATTCTTTGATGAATAGAAAGTTAAATGAACAGCATTTATTACAATTATTTATTAAATAAGGCATTTATTAAATGAAATCTCTTGTAAGAGTATACATATCTATACTGTCACTTTTAAAATAACATTTCAACATTATATTTGAGAGGCTTCTTTAAAAAGAAAAGTTTTTGTAATGTTCCCAAACATTACATTAGACATTTGAATGGATATCAATTTCACGGTATTCAGTATTCATTAGACATTTGAATGGATAAAGGAAAAAGTATCCAGCACATCCCAGCTAACACAAGGAACATTCTCAGAACTTTGGCTATATTATGTTAAGGTTCTCTCAAAGTTATGAATAAACTTTCTTCCATGCTTGTTCAAAGTATCTGCATGTTCTCAAAACGTTAGCTCAAAAACGTGTATTATTTATACATTGTTAATCGAGTATTCAGATATTATGTTTATATTATTTAATGGGAACATTAGCTAAATGTTTTTAAAAAGTTTTTTTTTTTTTTTAGCTAGATAGGAACTCCTTCAATACAGCTTAAAAAGCATCCCAGGATGTACCTTTGCTCCCTATAATTCCCATCCTTCCATTTGTTATTTTATCACTTTGGTGACTTAGTAAAGAGTAATAATAAAGAGAGAGGAGGTGTGTCCAACTTTTAACTGGAAACGTTAACGTTAACTGGAAAGATAACTTTATAGTAAACTATTGAAAGAATGGGGGATTAAATAAAAAAGAAAAACATTAAATATAAATATAAAAAAGAAGAGGCCGATGAGCAATAAGATACAACAACATAGTCATTGTTTAGATTACAGCTCACAGCAAGGTGTGACCTTCCATGGAGATGAAAATCAGTTCAATAAATGCAGATGAGGAGGTCAAGGTCCTTTCTTTCTCATCATGCTGTCTGTTATCTGCCCACAAGCGGCATGTATGAGAAGAGTTAATGATTCCACACGCCTCAGTGAAAAAACATTCATCATCAACACTAGACAGCATCTGACAATACACTGATAGAGTTAGACTCTTACTGTGAGCACAGACAAACCACAAAACAGAACATCACAGACAACTAAAGAACAGTGAATAAAACTATACTTTATAAAGGCATACATGGCATTATTTTGTAGAAAATATGGTTTGCACTTTATTTTAAAGTATGTACACTTACCTAAAAAAGTACTGGGTAATATAAGGTAACTACATGGGTTCAGGTTAGGTTTAGTACCTAGCTATTATCCATTTATCGCAATTACTATAATATGTACAAGGAAAAGGTAAAAGGACTGTAAATAAAGTGATATGAAAATGTAATATTCTGATGGAAAGTTTGTCTAAAAACATTTTAACAAGAGATTTATGAACAAATACCTTCTTGATCTGATCCTCCTGGAGCTTTGAGAAGTAAAAGGACAGCAAATGGACCGCAAACATCTTGACTTCCTGTACCTCAGATAATGCGATTTACTTATTAGAAAACAAAATGAATGATCAGATTTAAATGGTGTATCTAAAATCCCCTGAACCCTCAGGAGCAACTCTAGTTATGAGTGAGAGAAACTTTTCTTCTGAGCTTGTATTTCACTAATCCAAGGTAGTGTGCCTGCTTTTCCCTACCCTTTCATGGCTAAATAATTAATGGCTAAGCCTCGTCCGGCCCCTCTGCTCTCCAGTCTCTCCTAGCAATGTGTTTGGATTCACTCCAAACAGCAGGAGCACCTTAAAACAATCACGAGCCAAACAATAGATCAAAACGAGCCCTTTCTGTCCAATTCAAGTTCAGTATGTAAACATCCTTCATAAGAAAGTGAACAGTGAGAAAAACATGTTAAATGCCTTATCTGCAGTCACCAGGACAGAGCTGACGGGATCAATGAGAGGGCAATTCTGTCCAGACGAAATCAGGCCTTCTGGGTTGTAACTGCAAAGTATTAAACAAAACTTAAATGTGCCCATTTGTAAACAATATTACAGGCTCTAAAACCAAAGGAAAATATTCAAAGATTATGATGTTGCTCAGGCGTCCAGCTAATGTGGTTACCATAGTAACAGACTGGGATTAACTGAGGCCTTTAGCAAACACTGAGCAAGTTGATCTAACAAACATTTTGAACACTTCACTTCTTTGCTGAATCATTCATCCCGAAAACTCACCTGGAAAATCATGGTATCAGCTGTTCCATTTTAGTGGATGGTTACAATGGTGTGTAAAAAAAAAAAAAAAAAAAAAAGGCATATGGCAATTCACAAACAGTGATGACACAATAAAACTACAAATGGTAGTTACTTAAAGTAATAATTGTAAACAAATAAAATTGCATGTGCTTTGGGAAAAGAACAATTAGATATGTTATTGCTCACTACAGGTCCTTTCTTAAAAAATTTGCATTTTGTGATAAAAGTTCATTATTTTTCATAATGTAATGATAAACATTAAACTTTCATATATTTTAGATTCATTGCACACCAACCGAAATATTTCAGGTCTTTTATTGTTTTAATACTGATGATTTTGGCATACAGCTCATGAAAACCCAAAATCTCAAAAATTAGCATATCATGAAAAGGTTCTCTAAACGAGCTATTAACCTAATCATCTGAATCAACTAATTAACTCTAAACACCTGCGAAAGATTCCTGAGGCTTTTAAAAACTCCCAGCCTGGTTCATTACTCAAAACCGCAATCATGGGTAAGACTGACCTGACTGCTGTCCAGAAGGCCATCATTGACACCTCAAGCGAGAGGGTAAGACACAGAAAGAAATTTCTGAACGAATAGGCTGTTCCCAGAGTGCTGTATCAAGGCACCTCAGTGGGAAGTCTGTGGGAAGGAAAAAGTGTGGCAAAAAACGCTGCACAACGAGAAGAGGTGACCGGACCCTGAGGAAGATTGTGGAGAAGGACCGATTCCAGACCTTGGGGGACCTGCGGAAGCAATGGACTGAGTCTGGAGTAGAAACATCCAGAGCCACCGTGCACAGGCGTGTGCAGGAAATGGGCTACAGGTGCCGCATTCCCCAGGTCAAGACACTTTTGAACCAGAAACAGCGGCAGAAGCGCCTGACCTGGGCTACAGAGAAGCAGCACTGGACTGTCGCTCAAATTTTGCATGTCATTCGGAAATCAAGGTGCCAGAGTCTGGAGGAAGACTGGGGAGAAGGAAATGCCAAAATGGGCTACAGGTGCCGCATTCCCCAGGTCAATCCTGACCTGGGGAATGTGTTTTTTACCACACTTTTTCCTTCCCACAGACTTCCCACTGAGGTGCCTTGATACAGCACTCTGGTCAATCCTGACCTGGGCTACAGAGAAGCAGCACTGGACTGTTGCTCAGTGGTCCGAAGTACTTATTTAGGATGAAAGCAAATTTTGCATGTCATTTGGAAATCAAGGTGCCAAAGTCTGGAGGAAGACTGGGGAGAAGGAAATGCCAAAATGCCTGAAGTCCAGTGTCAAGTACCCACAGTCAGTGATGGTCTGGGGTGCCATGTCAGCTGCTGGTGTTGGTCCACTGTGTTTTATCAAGGGCAGGGTCAATGCAGCTAGCTATCAGGAGATTTTGGAGCTCTTCATGCTTCCATCTGCTTAAAAGCTTTATGGAGATGAAGATTTCGTTTTTCCGCACGACCTGGCACCTGCTCACAGTGCCAAAACCACTGGTAAATGGTTTACTGACCATGGTATTACTGTGCTCAACTGGCCTGCCAACTCTCCTGACCTGAACCCCATAGAGAATCTGTGGGATATTGTGAAGAGAAAGTCGAGAGACGCAAGACCCAACACTCTGGATGAGCTTAAGGCCGCTATCGAAGCATCCTGGGCCTCCATAACACCTCAGCAGTGCCACAGGCTGATTGCCTCCATGCCACGCCGCATTGAAGCAGTCATTTCTGCAAAAGGATTCCCGACCAAGTATTGAGTGCATAAATTAACATAATTATTTGAAGGTTGACTTTTTTTGTATTAAAAACACTTTTCTTTTATTGGTCGGATGAAATATGCACATTTTTTTAGGGTTTTTGGGTTTTCATGAGCTGTATGCCAAAATCATCAGTATTAAAACAACAAAAGACCTGAAATATTTCAGTTGGTGTGCAATGAATCTAAAATATATGAAAGTTTAATTTTTATCATTACATTATGGAAAAACTTATCACAATATGCTAATTTTTTTAGAAGGACCTGTATTATCTGACATAAAATTAAAATTGCATGATAATTGCTATTTTTAAAGGAGCCAAAATGTGAATTATTTTGACCAAATCTGCTGCCATTACCCATTCTGGTGCACTTTATTTTATTTTTTTTACAACCTGTAAATTAGAATTTCATTAATATGTTATTATTACATTATTATTATTAGTGGAATTAATGCTTGTTTTTTAAGATTATTGCTTTTAAATTATTTGAGCTTTAAACCATATTCAGACATGTCCCAAAATAAGAAAGATTTTTACAAATATAATCTTTGGCAAAATAACTACAATGTGACGTCAGTTAAACTTTTCCCTATTGGTAGAAGGAAATGACTATAAATGAAACCTGTTAATATAACATGGCAATTTGATTTGCACAGATTTTTTTTTTTTACTGACCCTTACACAACCCTCAACTGTACAAGGCTGTTGCAGTAAAGTGATGAAATCGCTCCATGTTCTGGCTTTAGTATTTCATTGGTCAAGTAGGTTTCCTAAAATAACATCAGACTGCATTACCATGCTAAAAATAGAAGAGGGCAAATACAAATTATTGGTTTTTTTAACGACAGGTTCAATGGACAGGAACACAAGGTCATATGCAGCTTTACATTTTTGGGTCATGGGAACCTGGATTTCTTTTTTTCTGTATTTTTAAAATAAAATTTTTCTGTGGTTAGGCAACGGAAAGCCATTAAAAATATCAATATCATTTTATTGTAACATCTAAAAGTGGGTGGTGGGACAGTCTTCTTTTTCATACTTGATTTTGCATTACTATGAAGATTGAAACGTTTTATAGTAAGATAGATATCAAGCACTCCATAAATTGAGAGACAACCATCACATCCAGTTCAGAACATCAGCAATACAGCCATATTGTTCTCTTGATCTTCTATAAGTCAGTTTTACACAGCGTTAGTGTTCACGTTTTCTTTCTTTTCCCTTTATTTGTTGAAACGGAGTCATCTCCATTTTGGCTCTGCTCTCTGACCCATTCTTTCTGCAGCTGCTCTAGCAGCTCTTTTGTCAGTAGTCCATCGCGCAACAACCTCGAGCTCAGTGAAGAATCCGTCGACCTGAGCTCTTTTCGTTGATTATGGGTCTTTAGCACGCGTCCCCTCCTCGGTGGCAGTGTGTCTGAATTAGAAATTATTTTGGAGGCAGTGGTTTCTGCGGAGGCAGATTGATTCTCTGTGGCACGGATAAGCCGTGTGATGTTCCGCACGCCAACCTGGATGATTCCATCCAGTTCCTTTTGAATCTCACGGATGAGGTTAGCATCTGGGAACATGTCCATGAAGCGATAGCTGCAAGAGGGAAACAGTCCAAGAGGATTCAAATTAAGGATGACATCATTGGAAAAGGGATACTTTTATTTATTGCTTTCAGATTTAATGCTAAAATTAAAAATAAATACATTTACAGACATTTGGGTTCATCTTTTAGGAGCGAAAAAAAAAATTATATATATACCTGAGCCAAAGGTAAAGATCTAGCACATCATGGACAGCCTCCAAGTGAACCAGGTCTTTGATGTTTTTGGGAGGGGCCAGAGGCCAATTCATATGTCGACACACCCAGTCGAATGTCAGAGGCTCATCTCTGCTGAACTGTCTGGCAAACTACAGAGGACAGATTTTTACAGCATTTATTAGACATTTATTAATATACCATTCATATTATCCAGTGATGCTTTTGTTATAACTATTAAAAATAATTTACAGTAACTGAAATAAAATATAAAATGAAAAACTTAAATGAGAAATATTGCCTTGGGAACTAAGTGAAATAAGTTGAAGTACTAAAATGACAAACTTAAAACTATATAGACATATAAATAAAAGGGAAACACTTAACTATAAGGTTCCATGTATTAACATGAACCAACAACACTTCTAGAGCATTTATTAATCTTATATTTATTAAAACATTATTTTAATCAAAAGTTGAATCCATTAATATTTAATGGCCTTGAACTAACGTTAACAAAGTATTACAGTATTAATAAATACTGTAACAAATGTATTGCATTGCATTGTTAGGTAATGTTAGTTAATGCATTAACCAGTCTAATGGAAATGTATTGTAAAGTTACCCCCAAAGAACAAAAGCATAATAAAATGAATCAATAAATACAATAGTTAAAATGAAACCTGAAAATATAAAAATAAAAGGCAATTCAAATTTTAAATAGTACATAAATAAATACCTAAATAACAACGCTACTATATTACAATTCTACATTTCTGAAACTTAAAAATGTATTAGTACAAGTAGAAATGAACTGCTATACACATTATTCATTGCTATTTTCATATTAGCTACTATATTCTAATATAGAACTAATTTCACTTTATTTTACCACCTTATTAGATCATCTACATTTTTATACACTTTAACCAAGTATGCCATCAAAAGAAAAGATTATATTAAAAGACATACTTCCAGTTAAACAGAATTGCCATTTCTCCTGTATTATAAAGTAATTTCAAATTAAACCAAATCAAATGACTAAATACTCAAGCACAAACGGCTACATTTTATATTAATCCTCAGTAATCCGTTTTCCACTGTGAAATATTCAGGTTGAGGTGTCAGGTGGTTCGCTCAGATTAGCGTGCTCACCTTTAGAAAGGATGTACAAACGAAGGGCTGCTTCTTGTTGATGGGGGCCGTGCAGAACACATAGCGGGAGCGCAGATTCAGAGGGATATGCTGAATCATATCCGCCAAGAATTTGAAGTCGTCTATGTTGCAGACAAAGTAAAGTCCATCCACTTGTGCGAGACTCACAAATATATCCTGTACACAAGGAGCAGAGTGTTTTACATTATGATTATTACCAGTCAGTAAAATTGTTATGTAATGTTGTTAAGAATGTTGAATATTTAGACCTACAATGAGGTTTGAGAGAGTCGCATGGGGAAGATGGTAGGCAAACATCTCTATCTGCTCCGCTGTGGGGTGTAATCCTGCCATCTAAAATGAGAAATGAGCAAATATTAAAACCTTTTTCTAAACAACATAAATTGTTTACTTTAATAATAGATAAAACTAGCCTTACCGCAATGGGGTCAACAGGCTTCCCTAAGATCTCCTTTAAAACAGTCAAGTCGTCCCTTTGCATAGTAGTGACCTCACCCTCTTTAAACACAGAGCTGTAGCGTCCCGCACGACCAGCGATCTGCAGCGCCTGTGACGTGGAAATAGTGTCTAGCTCCTTCTCCCCCTTTTCATTTACATTTGGTTTTACCAGAGAGTTAAAGATGATTCTCCTAATACTCCTGAAGGAAGTACAGAATCATTATTAGTCCTTTGAGTATATAATGTAAGATAAGTTTACTAGTATGAAGTTACTCACAAGTTCAAACCCATTCCAATTGCATCCGTGGCAACAAGGATTTTGCAAGGGTCGTCTGGATCATTAAACTTTTTTGCTTGAGCCAACTTGGTGCCTGTTGACCAATCAAAATGTTATCTTAGTTTCCAGATAAAATCAAACACCATTTATTGTGAAATATTGTGATGTAATGACAGGACGGCAATATGACATCAACTCTTTCCCTGCCATTGACAGAATTTTCCATCATTTACTGTATGAGAAGCGGCTTTTCTTGTTCTCACTGATATACGGTAAGGGGGCGTTATTACGTATTTTCTGAAAGTGTACAGAATCTCCGGATCAGAAAAAAGCAATAAAATATACTTCCAAAAATGAATTATAGTTAGCTTTTTGTTCAAAATGTTGCTTTTTTTTAAATGAAACTTACCATACAATACAAGTATTGATAAAAAAGAAAGCATGAAGTTAAAATAAACCTTTTTTGTTTTTGTTACTTTAAAAGCAGAGTCTCGGTTGTCTGGCTATCACCAGACCAAGCTCAATTTAAGGCTGAACATTGGTCTGGGGAGTCTGCTCTGTATTTTCTACTGCACAAGGAGGCGTGATAAACGAGCATTATTCAAATGACACTGTATGCAATCGGATAGTCCTTCAACCAATCAGACCACAAGAGGCGTGATCAACAGGCAATGATCCATTCTCTCTATTCAAAATATCGTGTTAAACCCGCCAGGTGGATAAGTCAGTCTGTGATTGGTTCCCGCAAAAGTGTAACAGAAGCAGTAGAAATTAATGTACGGGTTTCCAGACTGAGTTGCAGGGCGAAATCAATTTGCCGGCAGATCAGGCTGGGTTTATCCAGTCTTGAGTCTCGGTTCTTTCTTTTGATATATTGCATGTTCAGATATTCATAAAACAAAATATTCTGCCAATAAAAGATTTGAGAAAATTATCAAAAATGCTGGTGGTGGTGTTGTGGAGAAAATCTACTCTTTGCAAGAAATCATTCGAGTCACAGAGTTCCAGAAGCCAAAGCTTTATTGATGGAGACAACAAAGAGCTGACTGCCGAACATCTAACAATTACACTCGTAAGTAGTGGTCGGTCAATATATCAGCTGATATTTTGTATTTTCAAAACATCAGCAGATACGTTATTCTGATTGGCCGATGTGTTAGAAGCAGGACTTTAAAAGTGACTTTATCTTAGTGTTATTTGGAAATTAAATTAGTCTTTATAAAAAATATGAATATCAGAGCGCACAAACTTACCAGATTACTGAGTGCCCTGTTACAGTGTTTACTTCCATTTTATTAATATATTGCACATATTTAAAAATAATAATTTGTGAAAAATACTATAATAGGATTGCAGAATCAATTGCCATCTAAAGTAGAAGCATGTTTATTTTAAACATATATATATTTTTTTTACATTTGTTTTTATATTTATTTCTAATTTATTAAATATTTGTTTTCATATTTATTTCTAATTTATTAAATATTAATTAAAATAAATATAAATGATATATATTATATATAGGTTGGATACTGGCCATCCTGCTCTCTAAGATATCGGTCAACCACTACTCGTAACTCATTTTTATACGGTTTCTGCCTAATGAGCTCATATACAGGTGTTTGCCTCTTTTTTTCATTTTCCGACAGTCTGTGCAAAAACAAAGTTGGGAACTTTCTGACTCTTATCTAACTCATCCACAGTTTTTATCAAATCTTCTAGCTACTCCTTAATAGTGACACGGTCTGTTTTGAAACATTCCTTGCATGTTGAAGGCCAAATAAGAGATTACTATTATGCAGGTGCAAGTTCAGCTAAGGTGAGACCTACAGTGTCATTGTGCAGTCTTTGTTACTCATATTTTGAAGGCCAAAAGAAGAGCTTACTATTATTATGCAAACTCAGCTGAAGCGAGACATACAGTGAAAATCACTCACTAATAAAAATTTACTAAAGTGGCTGGCAACATTTTTTTTTTTTTTACGCTGGCGGGTAAGGATTATACATAATTCAAACTAAAAACAGATCATAAATGTACCACGCGGACCTTACCAGGGGGCAAGCTGCCATAAATGACGGCACACTCCAGGCCACGGATTTCTATCTGTCGGCTGATTGAGTAGATGTCATTTTTGCTAAAGCACACAATGCAGTCGCCAGGCTTCAGGTTATCCAATGATTCCACTGCATGATTTGAGATTGAAAAGGGTGTCAGCCTCTTATAATTATGCACCTAAGAGACAAAAAAAAAGAGCATTTATGTCAAACCACACTAATGGGCTCAATATCTCACAACATCAGGCAAACTCTGAAATATTTATGTTCAAGACAAATACTATATATGTTCATGTTCAATAGTGTATAATTTCACACAGGCAAAATAAATATTACCTTGCATTTACTGACTGCCATAACTAAGCATTTAGTAGTCAATTCAGTATCTCTCAGACTCACCTCAACCTCTTCACCGGTGGTGAACATGAGCTCAGTGACAAAGTCAACTGCTGCAGCTTCTCCACACACATGGATCTCCTCAGCACACAATCCTATTCAGAAAGAGAGTATCTTTAATATACCTCTTTCAACATATTTATATCAAACCATAGATTTGACCACAGATGAAAATTAGCATACCCTGAGTTTAATATTTGTAAAGTACAAGGCAGTAACTAAAGGTTAAAATGAGTAGGCACAATACACAAAGAAAGAGTGATAAATAGGCTACAGTGGGGTTAAGAAGTCTTAAAACAAATAAAAAAGCTTTTAATTTGCATTGTTTATTCATTTAATACATTAATTTCCATTACAAATTATATCATCAATATAATGATTTGGGATTTGAAAATCATTTGTTTTTAATTAATTTCAGAAATTCTAAGTCAAAGAAAATGGCGTGATTTTAATAATTAGTGACCTATAATATTATACATTTCTTATTTATTTTGTCCTAACTACGATTACATCCCAATTGATTAATATGCTCCCAGACTTTTGAGACCCCACGATGTGTGTAAATAAATAGTCAAAGTCAAAAGTTTGCCAAAGTCAACCCACCAAGAAGAGCTCTGGTCCAAGCCCACCCTCTGGATGGATCTTTGATCATTTGAATCTCATCAATGACTGCCACTTCATCTAAACAAAATATTCAAACAATAATAATAATAATAATAATTGTATACAAGTACTTTCCAAAGGCTCAAGGCAGATTTACAGTCAATGCATGATTAATGAACAGTCAAGTTACACACTATATTTATTTATATTTAATGAATTTTAGAGTATATCTTATATTTCTTTGGCTTGTTTCCACTAAGTGTTGCGGTACGGTTCAGTACAGTACAGTACGATTCGGGAACGTAAACCCTGAGACGACATACAGCAGATCTTGTTCTTGGTTCTCTGCATTTGGCAGTTGTTACAAGACAACGACATGCTTTGTTTAAGCCAAGGCTTCAGGCTGCAAGGAAAAACACAGCTGAAAAAGCATGAGCAAGTGACGATTCTCTGTCAACCAATCAACGTTCTGCGGTGAGTCTAGCTCCACCCTTTAGTACTGGACTACTGTGCTAGGTACCCCAACAGAAGGGTGCCAAAAAAGGGGTATGGTACGGTTTAGAATTAGGGTAACATTCAAAACTTCTGACCACAGAAACTGCAAAAAAATGCGTACTGTACTGAACCGTACCTGCCAAAAGAACTATTCTGTAATACCACGTGTCATGCAAAGAAAAGGGGTTTGTTCAAACTATAGTCTCACATAGCCAGATCTATATAGTCTCATATATACGTTATAATCAAATTATCACAACTGTCTATTTTTGTTGACATGATGCCGGTGCAAACAAATCCATATACTATCAAAACATATACTATCAACACTCAACAAGTATTCTCACATACTCACATGGAGTTGTGACACTGCACATCTCTATTGTAGACGCAATGTGGCCAGACTGTCTTCCTTGAGGATCAACAAATATTCTCTCTTCTCCGGTCACCAGATCACATGGCACTCCCTAATGGGAAACCATACATAGTGGCTCTAACATTCATGACTAATGTGTAATTGCATTAAATAGTCTTAAGAATGAAACTCACTGCATCATTACTCTTCTCATAGATTTCATGGGCCAGCAGCTTTAGAGGTCCACAGTAAACTCCAGACTTGGCTTTAAGGTATCTCTGGATGGCATGATAGGTCTTACCACTGTTGGTTGGTCCTGCATGAAAAACAATCTTTCTTTGAATAGCTCTGGCCTCTGGATACCTGTAACACAAATTTTTTATGTTCAAAAGATTGTATTGGTAAAAATACAATCAAACGTAATGACTGTTTCGCGGTATTGTGTCAGAAAACTTTAAGTGCAGATGAGAAGGTTTACACTATTATGGAGGACCAAACATGCATTCAATTAAAAATAAAGAAATGAATAAGTAAATAAATGAATAAATATACATATATGTAAATAATCAGATACATAGATAAATAAATGTTATAATAGGAAAATAAATAATCAAATACAATTTTGTATTTTTCCCTTAATGTATTATTTTCTGCTTTTATACATTTTATAAAAATATTTTTAACTTTTATTTATTTGTTAATTATTTTTTTATATTAATGCATGCATTTATGCATATTTTTACATTTATTTATTCCCACATGTATTTATTTTTACATTTATTTATTGATTGATTTATTCATTTTTACTTTTCCTTGTGCAACATGGAAATGAGGAGGGCGGTCCTTGTGTAGCTTCAGCGCATCATTGGTTGAGAGCTCATAATCGTCAGAGCAGCTGAGCGATAGAGTAGAGTTTTCAAAGTTAATGGCGGCCGGATAGTTCTTACACAGTCACAGACACCAAACAACATATCAATGTTTCCAGCAGTTCTTTCTGTGAAAGAACCATCTGGCCGCAATTTACTTTGAAACTCTCCTCTATTGCTTTATCAATGCTTGAGCTCTCAACCAATGATGCGCTGAAGCTACACAAGGACCACCCTCCTCATTTCCATCTTGCACACGGAAAAGAAAAAAAAAAAATGAACTGATAAATAAATACATGTGGGAATAAATAAATGTAAAATAAATGAATGCATAAATAAATAAATGTAAAAATAAATATATAAATATATATAAAATTAATTAACAAATAAAAGTATTTTTTTTTTTAAATGTATAAAGCAGAAAATAATAAATTAAGGGAAATATACAACATTTATTTTATCAAATCGTTTATTCTGTTATTTATTTTTCTATTATCACATTTATTTGTCTATTTATATGTTTATTAATTTACATATTTGTACATTTATTTATTTACTTATTCAATTATTTATAATTCATTTATTTATTTTTAATTTATGCAGGTTTGGTCCTCCATACTCTATTGGTAAAATCAAAGAATAAAAATCTCAGTACCAGTTTGCTGGGACCCGCAAGTCACTGATCTTGCGTAAATCATCCATACAGTCCAACATGGGAAAAATCTGTTTGGCATGTCTCATAAAGTAAGGGAAAATATCATCTATGTGCCCTGGAATGAGCGAAAGGAAGATTATGTAGAATGGTTCTCTTAAAACTGTAAAAATAATATGATAAAACACAGTCGGTTTACTTTCTATATACAGTAAAAAAAACTTTAAAAAAACCTACCAGGACATTTCATGTAATATTACAGTAAAACACTGCTAATTCTCTTATGTACATTTGGGTTTCATGTTACATCTTATGTTTTTAAATTTAAAAGTATTGAATTATGTTAGTGTTGTGTGGTATGTTGGTGTTTTGTATTTGTATGACACTGTGTGCACAGACACTTCAGATTTTTTGGATATTGTCATTTCAACGTCTGAAGCAAATACTCACCGGCTCCACAGCAGATGTCACTAAGAATGATGTGCAAGTCAGCATTTACGGAGTTCATTTCCAACACACATTTCCTAAAACTGACAAACGCTTGATGAAAGAGACGAGCTGTTGAAGAACAAATAAACAATCATGCTTTTATGATGGAACAAACACAAATGCTTTGTAACAAACAAAATACAATAAAATACAAATAACAATACTGCTAAGTGTATAGTTTTTAGATGGGTACAATGTGATCCATCATGGTTGACCAATGTTAATTATGCAACTATAATCATGGGGCCATGATTCTTACCATCAAGTCCTTGGTCAGCAGCCAGTTTTTGCATCTCTTTCCTTTTGTAGAACCTGTTCAGTACTTTGAGAATTTCACCTGTAATAGATAAACAAATATCAGATGCATTTCTGTTGCAATAGTTCACCAAATGTCCAGATCTTTAAAGGGACAGTTCACCCAAAAGTGAATTTCTTTTTTCTGCTTAACACAAGATATTTTGAAGAATATGGGGAGCTAAAAAGTTGTTGGACCCCATTGACTTCCATGGTAGGAGGAAAAAATAATAATTTCAAAATATCTTCTTTTGTGTTCAGCAGAACAAAGAAATTCATACAGGGTTGGAACAACTTGAGGGTGAGTAAATGACAGAATGTTCATATTTGGGTGAACTATCAATTTAAGCGAGGCGTCTAGAAAAACATCAGGAGATAATGGATGCTAAATAGATCTGTAATGCGTTAATGAGATTATATAATATATAACAACATTGACATAACATACTTTTGTCCAGCGGTTGCGTCAACTCCGCTCCGATCGCCCCATCCCAGGCTTCATCACTTTTGACGGTGAGCGGTATAAACAGTGATGTGTCCAGGGGTCTCGATGAGTTGTCTGAAGATGAATGCCTCTTGGACAGTTTTTCAGACGTCCTTCTTGTTGGATGCAGTGAACTGTTGTTTGCTACTGTAGCAGTAGAGAAGCTTGTGCTAGCACATACCCGGTATCGGATGTGGCAACGCGACAACAAGTAAATACAACGATTTAGTGACATTTTTAGTTTCCGTTAATCAAGTGCAGCTGGCTGAACAGAATAATAAAAAACTGCCAGCCGCACAATTCATATTATAAACTTAATGTTGATGAGATTAGCTACAGCAACAGTCCCAGAACCTATGATGACAAGGAGGTCAAGTTCCCACAGTGACAACGTGCAGAAGGACCCAAGAATTTGTGGTGCCCGAAGTAATGCCTGTTTTCCCCACTCAATATTTATTCAAGTGCTAAAATCAACATTGGACAAATGTAAAGGAAATGGATATGATACAATATTATGAGAATAAGTTCGCTATAACATGCAATTTTGAAGGATAATAATTTGTCGGAATGTGTGGGGGTACTGTCATACAGTTAGTACAGGCACGTGGTACAAACAATTGTAAGGACTTCCGCAGTGCAACCGAAACGGACTCGTTTTAATGTGGTTACTTTTTTATAGCTTTATAACAACAGCAATTAATAATTAACTGAGAAGACAACATGGAAGCATATACTGGGCACTTGCGTTCATTCAGTATATTATTTAATGATGACGTGATCAAGGAGAAGAAAAGGTCACAAATACGTTTCAAACTTGTGACCTTTTAACTTCTAAGACATTCCAGTCATTTCTGATTATCGGATAAGGCTCGTTTTAATGCAAACGGATTCTGCTATGAATCATTCAGGTCCCTTTGCAAACTTTAGTAAGTTTTGCCATAGTAACGCTACACAATACAATTATGATCTAGTCGACGAAATGTACAGGCAATGGGTTTGACGTAACGCATATCTGCAATTTCCCGCCAAATCCGTCCCGACATTTATTAAAGTATGTCGGTAAAGATATGGTTTGGAATATTAATGTTTTTTCCACTCTCATTAAAATACTATTGCTATTTTTTCAAATATATATACAAAAACGTAGCTGTAAGTATAAACTGACATTTTTATTTGACATAATAGCAGATAAACAAACTATGGCTGGATATGTACAATTTTCAAGATGTACAAATGACTCGGTTGCAATAGCACAACTATTTCATTAGTTCTCCAAACACTCATCTTTATGTCTTTACCTTTGGGGCACTCAATAGTTTTGTACACAGCCATTTTCATTACTAATGTAGTGTGGGTTTTAAAATAAAAGCAGAAGGGAAATAAACAAACGTTATGTTTTAGAGTGAAATCAAAATAATTGAAATAATACAATTCAAATAAACATTTACTCCACACACCACATAAAATATACAAGAGTACATTTGCGACAGTGAAAAATTGTTAACATCCTTTTGTTAGAAAGCCTTAAAGCAGGATGACATGCAAAAGATACAACAAAACAATCCCACCATTTCTCTTGAGTCTAACCATTTAGACAATATGAAATGTAATTGCAGCAGAGATGATGTTTAGCAGTGTATAGCAATGAATCATCTCAGAAAGCTCATTAGGAAGTATTTACTAAGCCAGTGTGTTCAAAAAGGGGCTAACAAGTTGAATACATGTGCCCAATATAATTACACAAACTGCCCTAGTTTTATAAAGCTTCTAGTCCAAAGCCTCTTTAAATATTTGATATATAGACATATACTTTTTTATTTCAAGGAATATTCTAGATACAAAAAAAGATGCTAAATAAGTTAAATAGAAACGCTTAAGTGGATTGCAAATACAGTGTGGACTGGGTGCCATTCCATTTCTTGACCTTTTTTTAAAATGACCCCATAGCCTTTTTATTAACTGTTACTATGAACTCTGTTTCACCAGCTAGCATGCATGATGAAGCTCTTTAAAATGTATTTAGGCCTATGTTTCTGCTCTATTACTTGGAACATAGAGGATACCAGTGAGTGCACATTTAAAAACATTTCATCTAGGGAGGCGTGCAACCTTGAAGAAGATGTGCTATATGACTTAAATGACCATTTCCAGTGCTTTCTACAAAGTGTCCTTGTATACTAACAAATTGCTTGTTGTGGACAGCAGGGAGGGCAGAGCCAATTCAGGCACCATTTATCACCATAAGCTGTGAGGGGTGACCATGTGAACAGCGATCTGCATGTATGTTCAGTGGAAGTTGTTCTCCTCTCCTGCGACTGGTCACTGAGAGGCACGTGTGTCCCTGGCTGGATGCTCTCCACACCACGCTCACATTTCCGGCTGCTCAGCAGAGAGACTCGGCCGAGGCTCAGGTGACTCATAGCGCTGATGGAAGTTCCGTTTTCGCATTTTCTCTGGTGCCTTCCTCCACAAAACTATTTCCTACAAAAAAGGACATATAATTAAGCCATACTGCTTATTTACTTTATTAATACTTTATTAATACATTTGTCATATATTGCATGACAAATGAGACACTGAGTATAAATATATACAAAAACATATACAATAAGCATTGTCACTTGGGACATTCAAAAGGGACACAATTATTTATAACTTAACATTTAGTTAAAAGTGCAGTTTCATACACACTGTACCTGCTGTTTGAAGTATCTCCTATCTTCCTCATCCACAAGCACCAAGTTCAAAAAGTACCTCACAGAGAACTTCTTGTTTACATCTCTCATTGTGGGTGTAAGGTCATAACCAGCCAGGAAAAGGCGAATGGGAATGGATTCACCTGGAAATAAATGTCGTTTTAGGAATAATGAAACTGGCAATATCAACAGCATACTATCTTCGATACGACCAGCACCACAATATTAACTATTCTAAATGCGTATAGCACATCAAATGAAGTGTGAGCAGGCTTTCTCCGAATCATTTTGGGCTTATGGAACAGAAAGCATGCGTCTGTCCAAATCATTTATAAATCAAAGTAAACTGTAGTATTATTATTGAACTGAATGTGACAATTTAAGTAAGAAAGGTTAAATGAATGGTTAGAAATATGTTCTGCTTGTGTTTCAGTCATGAAACAAGCAGAACAAGTTTCTAACCATTTAACCTTTCATGCATAAATTGTAGAGCATGTGGGTGGTGGGGGTAAATATGAAGATACATTTCTAGCTTGACTGATTTAAATTAATAATTTAATGGGTCACACCATTAACATTACCTGAGCAGTTGAATTAAATATGCTATAAAACAGTGCTCATTCAGGAGATAATGTGTTTAAAATGCATATACCCAGTTCAGATAAATAATAACATTTGCCCGCTTTAATGCTATTAATCTGACTGTATAAAGCAAACGCTTTGCTGAAAATATACTCAACAACACTTAAAAATAGGAGCGCACAGTTTATCTGTCAATCAATTGCATGTGAAAGTTGCGTTCATTACTATAATGGGGTATAATATATATAAACTGATTAGACATAAAATTATGACCACATTCCTGATATTGTTTTGGTCCCCCTTTTGCTGCAAAAACAGCCCCGACCTGTCAAGGCATGAACTCCACTAGACCCCTGAAGATGTACTGTGGTATCTGGCACCAAGATGTTAGCAGACCCTTTAAGTCCTGTAAATCATAAGGTGGGGTCTACATGGATTGGACTTGTTTGTTTATCACATTCCACAAATGCTCGATTGGATTGAGATCTGGGGAATTTGGAGGCCAAGTCAACACCTCAAATTTCTTGTGCTCCTCAAACCATTCCTGAATCATTTTTGCTTTGTGGCAGGGAGCATTATCCTGCTGAAAGAGGCCACAGCCACCAGGGAATACAGTTTCCATGAAAGGGTGTACATTGTCTGACTCTACAACAATGCCTAGGTAGGTGGTACGTGTCAAAGTGAAATCCACATGGATGGCATGACCCAAGATTTCCCAGCAGAACATTGCCCAAAGCATCACACTGCCTCCGCCTCCACCTTTCTATCAGAACCAGCAATAACTTCTTGAGCTAAAGTAGCTCGTCTGATTGATTGGATCACAAGGGCCAGCCTTCGCTCCCCACGTGCATTAATGAGCCTTGGCCGCCCATGACCCTGACGCCAGTTTACAGCTTCTTTCCTTGGACCACTTTTGATAGATACTGACCACTGCAGACCAGGAACACCCCACAAGAGCTGCAGTTTTGGAGATGCTCTGACCCAGTTGTCTAACCATCACAATTTGGCCATTGCTTAAAAACACATCAACTTTGAGGACAAAATGTTAACTTGCTGCCCAATATATCCCACCCACTAACAGGTGCAGTTATGAAGATATAATCATTAACCAAATAACATTTGTGTAAAATGTAAGCAGAAAATTATGTGAAGCAGCTGCTCACCCTTGACTGGTGCTCCATCCATAATCTCATATTTGGCCACAGTCTCTGTCTCAGTAGTTGTGCTCGGCCCTAGAGAGGCATGTCACATGACGCACTTCATAATAAATAAATAAAATGCAAATGAAGCTGGACTACAATAAATGTTTTTTCTTAAATCATAAATTATATTTTTTAAAACAATCATTCATGAATCATACTTGTCTATAAAATCGAACATAAAAGGAGATCTTACCAATTCCCGTCATTTCTTTCTTGATCAACTGAAGCTCCATGTGTTGGATTTTAATTCGTACAAGTAAGAAGTAGATTTTACCCACAATTACGTCTTTGAGGTGATACCTGAAGGCAAGACTTCTGTTAGCTCAAAATCAGTTAGACTGATACATTTAAGCCACTGAATCCATATATACTTAATTACTCAGCAGCTCAGAACTTAAGATTGAATCAATGGCAAAGTTAAGTGCACTTACTTGGACTTATTGTATTCAAACTCTATATGCAAGCAGTCTTCAATGCCCACTTCCATTTTGATAGAGTTGTTGACATCAGGGTAGGTGGCCAGCTGATGGACAATGAGGTCATACTCCTTTACCAAATCAGACAACCTCCTCACAATTGTAACTTTAAGGAAATACCTGCATGAAAAGCACATGACTTAAAAGACAAAGTTTAAATTAATGCCAGGGGAATTTTAAAAGGATAATGTGTCTAATCACTAGAACTACCGGAATTCTACTCGAATACTAGAATGGCCATAGCGGTCATTCTGACTGTTTACACTAGACTGCACCAAATGTCAATTTTGTCATGTCATATTTACATTCAAAGCTTCTATTGAGGTTTTAGAATTAAGATTTATATGTCTATCATTATATTTTATGACGGCATCCCTGTAAAAAGTGTCAAAATCCTTCAACAAAATCCTTAATTTGAATTAAATCTAACAACATGGATTAAATGGAGTGCCAAACGGACGCAGATTGTTCTACATATAACAATCTTTTTTATAATATTTAATTGTGTAAGACCGTGTCCGAAGGTGCATCCCTCGATTTGTGTGTGGAAAACTGGAGAGCAAAGTGTTTCACCGCAGTGTTGTTTTTAAAAGACTAAATGGCAACAAATTGGATTGAAGAACAATATTTCGTTAAATAAAAATATGTTGTGAATTATGGCATATGCCGTCTGTAATGCGTACGGTCAATTTGACCGTTATGGCCATTCTAGGTAGAAATACTCAGAACTCTTGTCTTTTTAATAAAATAACAATATTAGAAGAAAATATACAAACATTTAGGAAAAGCCCTGGTACTATAAGTATATGGGTTTAATTTGAACAAAGCTATTATATTGCAAAATTTTAAAACAGTCAAAATGACCGCCTTGGTAGTTCTGGTGTTAAAAAAGCAGTCATAAGACAAGCATTGTCATTTTTAACATCTCAGTGTTTGTTCCCATTTTTGGCCAAAACTAGTCACGATGCTGCCAAACAAAAAAAAACTTTAACAAAGCGTTCACTAACCTCAGTCGCACATTCGCTCCGACATAGGACTCGTATGGCTTTTCCACCTGCATGAACTCAAAGTCATAGCTGCGGTTCTGTGTCAACTCCCCAGGCAGAGCAAGCTCCTTCACAAGGTTTACAAATTCATGAGTATTGCTCTTATCACTGAAGAGCTCTGCATGAGGGGGGGAAATGACAAGCTCTTATGTAGTGGCTGGTGTTTTTTTTGTACATTGCAAGCAGCAATCTTTTAATCGTTGCTACCATCACAATCACTAATAATACCTACAAATAAAGAAATAAAATAACTAGGGCACCATAACAGATTGCCTCTCTGACAGAAAATGTGTAGAGCAGTCTAGCTCCCTTTCCATGTGACAACCACATGCTCTCCTAAGCTCTCAGCATACTAGAACAGCCATAATGAAGCCAGTTTACTGCATGAATGCCTTGAGAAAGAGAATAAATGAATACGTTGTGTGTGAAACGTACCGATTTGTCCAACAAATTCAATGCGGATTCCCTGATGTTCAAGCCTTTTGCTTGTTTGTTTCACATTGACATTTACCTTGGGGTGACAGAAGACAACATGCATCAGTTGTCTATCAAAATAAGAGACTTGAAGAAACGAGAATTTACTCACTCACCTTTCCTGAAACTGACTCTCCATCATAAAACATATAATGCTTCTCCAATTTCCCCTCCTCAGTCTTCAGCTCCGCTGTTTTTCTGCTTTCAGCATCGTTCAGAATCACATCAATTTCACACACAGGACCAAAAAGACCTCCAAGGAAACTCTGGAAGAAATACAATCTCATTTTATTGTTTCAATTGACCGTTATCCAGGTAATGACAGAGCTATTCTTCTGGGGGGAATTTCCAATTTTTCAATTTTTTTGCGGGGGGTTTTAAATATTTTTTTATGGAATATAGATATGGATGTAATATGTTTTCATTTTATGTCCACTTTTATACATTTTATTTATAATAATAAGAATTCTAAAATTAATAAATTGCAAAAATCAAGGTTTAAAACCATTTTGATGTGTCCCAATTTTTGCAGGTTGCAAAAAAAAAAAAAAAAGCATTTCGGCCATTTGTACCCTATTTGTGTTGAGTGTCTGAAGGGTAAGGAAGAAACCTGCTCATCAGTAATAGTATGATAAGAAAAAAGTTAAATTATCCCCTCACATGAACAATGACATAACTAGTAGTCCTACTTTTCCAATTGGGTATTTTTACACATAAGGTCAAAATAAAAAAATGAACCTGTAATAATACAAATATGATAGCATCTATAGATATGGATAAACATGTATAGATAGACAAACAACACTCCCAATGCAAGGAAACGCTGACGCAGTGCGAAACATTTAACCATCATGTGCATAATATCCATACGGATCCAGAAAGGACTGTAGAAAGAAACTTTTAACAGCGTGTGTAAAATTAAAACGCAGTTTAACTTTGGTTAAAAAAAACAACTAACTCGGTATCTAGTTTGAATTCAACCTTCAGCTTTACAGCTGTTTTTAAAGGTCCTGTAGAATATGCGCTGGTGTAAGTTTCTTAAACATGCACAACACGTACCGATTCTCCACGAGAACCAATTTGTAAGGACACAAGAGTCCATTTGTTGTGTTTTATAAGTGTTTAATCGCTGACTGATAATGACCAGCCTCCCCGCCCAATCCTTCACGACTTCCATGGCCTACTTAATGCTGGATAAACTGCAAACATGTTTGCCAGGATTGGAGGCTTGTATTCCAAAGGGAATAAGGCAAGTGTGTAGTGAGTTGAAGAATTTCACCCATTAAATGCAGTCTGGTTTAACGCTCACCATTTCAGCTCCGTAGCTTTAGCTTGAACACAGTCCTCCTCAGTACAACTTCCGCTGGATCCCTGTTCCTCTGAGCTGAAGGGACTGGGACCGACAGGAAAACAAAGCGAATGAGCGACGAAACATTAAGAGCGCGAAACTACCGATTTTCAAAATAAAAGTTTCAAAATAATAGCTTTTGAGTAAAGAGAACAATAAAAACACTAATTCCCCAAAGGACTATTTACTGAAGGTACATTCTAAATACAAAATGTTGATTATTATTATTATTATTATTATTATTATTATTATTATTATTATTAAATTTAACATTTTTGTGCATTTAGTTTAGATATTTATTGTAGGAATATTACAATTTATATTTAAACATTTATATCTTTTGACATGTCTCAAATTTTGGTAATTGGTTGCAAAAATGGCAAATGTTATATAAAACTGAGCTAAACAAACAAACAAAAAGAAAAACTGGTTTATTTTTAAGGGTGTCAGGGATTATTTGTACCCTTTTTGTGTAAAGTATCAAGTATGATTTTCTGCTGGCTAAAACAATTATTTGACAATTTTGTATGTCATTTTTTTCAGTCGTGCCATTTTCATGAATTGTTTCATTTTTTTATTTTTTATTGTTGTTTAAATTTTAACCGACCGTTCAGTATAAATAGACTTCTTGTGTGGGAGGTAGCCTTGTGGAAATGCCCCGCCACACAAGTTTAAGGTGTTTGAATACAGAAACACACCTACTCTGAGAAACCTATTTTCTCAGACTATATTGCAAATTAATATAAGAATTCAGAATTGTATTAACATCCAAAAATTGAAAAGTAATTCTGGAGAAATGTTCACCCTAACTAAGTGAGTTTTGAACTTTCCTGGGAAGTTGAAGACTGTTGTTACACAATGGATGAAAGGTTGCACAACACAAATAGGCCATCGATTCAGTGATGGTCAGGGGTGAACAAAAGGCCAACAGTAACATTAAAAGTGCTATTTGGCTGAAACTGGAGAAACTGTGGAGATATTGATCTCTTCTTGAGAGAGTGGCTACCACTCTTTGATAAAATTTCACATTAAGTCACATCTGGAGTTTGATAGAAGCCATGTGAAGCTTAAAAAGTCAAGCCTTGAATCAAACCGAACACCTTGCATACACATTCTCATTAAGATTTTCTGCTAAAAACCTATATATCACCCACATATAAGGGTGATTCAGATTATATAATTTATTTTGTATATTTTCTTATGAATATTTTAATTCCATTTCTATGTAAAGCACTTTGAATTGCCACTGTGTTGAAATGTGCTATATAAATAAACTTGCCTTGCCTAAATTCAGTGTGTGTGTAAATGTTTTGTTTTTTTACAGTAAATTAAAAAAATAATTGTTTATCCATTTATGTGTCATTAATGTTATTGAAAAACTATTTAGTGTTGAACCTGGAGAAAAATATGTTGATCTGTAACAGGAACAAATGTGGTTCTGAAGGCGGAGTGTGTGTGTGTGTGTGTGTGTGGTGTCATCTTAACCTTTTGAATTTGCACATTTTGCATTGTCTGATTTTCCCCTTTGTCTCCATCTTTTTAATGTTGCTCTAAAAACAGAATTATTATAAACTGTATGTCTGTTCACTTGACACTGAGAAACAGGTCATGAGATGTGAGTCCGGAAACGCAACAAGATAGTCATCCCAAGTGTGATAATACACTTCTGGTAAAACAGGAAGCCTGAATGGCTGACTTCATCTCATATCTAGAGCATTTGTTGAATACAGTTCATTACCCCTTTTGCTGGTTTGAAGTGTTCAAAATAAGACACTAAAGTTGTTTTTTATATAATTCTTTTTTTTATGTTTAAAATATTATACAAATACAATAATGGCAAAAAAAGAAATGTTTACAAAATGTCTTCATCCAAACACTTTATTTAAATTGCCCCTGTTGAATCTAATTCCATTCCAAATTCCAGATCATGGGTCAAACTGTGGACGTAACGAGTAAATAAAATAATAATATAAAATGTTCAATGATGAAGAGCAAATAAAATAGATCCTTAAAATGCAAACTGGAATACAAGTAATTTTTGCAGAGCATGGCACAGTTTATGAATATATATTAATTACATCTGTGACCAGAAAAAGCAGCATCCCGTATGTTTCACATTGTAAAAAAAGAAAACAGCAAAAACACATGAGAAATAATGCAGGGCTTTATGCAATAATGTTGTCCTTTTTTAAATCCAAAGGAAGCAAATCTTTTTTCTGAGGTGAGACATATTCGGAGTAATCAATGTCTCCGCTTGACTCCATCCAAGTCGATGCTTCCTCTTCATTCTTGTAGACTTCCTGCACTGGACCGTCTGCCATCCAAGGGCCCAAGGAGCCTGAGTTACCTGAACCCTCTCCTGACTGCTCCTCAATATCAGGAGTGACTTCCTCTATGCTAACCGGGTCTCTGTTGAAAACAAAAGCACAAAGTCATTCAAGAGCGCTCCAACATCCTCTAACCCCTTCCTGTAATTTTGTTGAGAACATAAGGGGCTGGTTTCTTAAAGAAAACTTTTTTTCCTGCTTGCTGTTTGAGCATTAAAAAAGGTCTGCAAAGTTCAGAGCACAAAGTCCACTCCAAAGGGAGTAATTCTCTATATCAGTATGCACGGTTTCTGAATAGTCGTAGTCTTGAGTTTTCCCCCGGGAACATCCAGTATATCACAATTTTTCTCATGTAAATAATTCCCAAGAAATATGCAAAAAAGGGGGAGAGGCCTGGTTGTGTTGCGATAGGATTATGTTGAAACTTGTGGGTATGGTTAAGGCTGTGGCATATCTAAAAAACACACTTGAAGCGGCTGACCAATCATAACACAACCAGAACACAATGCGCTTGTCAGGAGGAGGGGCTTCATAGTGACCAGAACTAAACAGAGCGTTTCAAACAGACTGGGAAAAGAGGTGTGGCAACAATGTGAAATATGCGAAAAATAATGTGGTTTTTGAATATTTTAGGATATAAAAGTATTCTAGTTGACCCAAAAACAAAATCAAGACCTCTTAAAAGGGCATAACCATCCCGCTGACCTACCCACAGGTACTGCACTGCGTCAATTTTAGCTGCATCAAGCGGTGATCTTACCCCTCCCTTTCTAAGCACATAGAGAAGCTACGGTGGCCGACACAGGACAAAGATTGATGTTGTCGCCTGAGACAGCAGAGAGTAGCTAGCGCTCTGTAGAGCAGTTTGTCCGTTTAGGGCTACTGTAGAAACATGGCGGCGCAAAATGGTGACTTTATTGTAAGAGGGGCCCGTGGTGTATGGAGATAGAAATGGTTCAATTCTAAGTTGATAAAAACAAAAAGGTTCATTATGAATGGTCTTTATACACCACTGAAAACATAGTTAGCATTATATTATATTGCATTTATGTCAATAGATCCTCATAAATACTACACACTGCACCTTTAAGTCAACTTAAAACAGAAGTGGCAATAGAATTGTCTTCCCTATTGTGACGTATATTCAAGTGAAATGTCTTGTCGAACAAGAAAAAATGTACGCCATGACTTTATCCATTGAATTGTTTGGATGGATGGCTGTGGTTTGCTATTGCTGTGATCTCATGCGAGTTACAGGCTGTACCGTCCTCACACTAGTACACGTCATCAGAGAAGAGAAGCGATGATGTTGCAAGAGGGAGAGGAAGTTATTTCGATTAAAGATTATAAGGGTAGATTAATGTTTTAAAAATCATGATGTGCTCAGATAAATCATTTAAAATAAATAAATAAAGAATTGCCTTTTCTTATCCCATGGTGACTTTAGGGTCTTAAAATGTCTTTTTTTGTCTTCTTTTTCTAGTATGTGTAAGACAGATATTGTGTGTCTAAAGTATTTGTAAGGAGGATATTGTGAACTATAACAATTAAACCAAACAGTGAGTGAATAACAGGAACATTACTGATATGCTATACTTATTCAACATTCTATTTATTTTGTTGATTATGTTTTCAGGTTAGTAAGATTGTGGAAAAATCGGAAGGAGATACAGCTGCCGACCGTGACTTCAATATGATTGATGCGTGGAAGGAAGTGATTCAGCATGAGAAATGCTGAGTAGAAAAAGATGCAATCGAAGGATACATTTGATCTAAGTAATTAAATAAATAGACATTGACATCAATAAGACTATATTCTCATATTGTTCAATTGGCAGAATCAGAACACACAATTGACACTTTATCTAGTGCCTTTTCCAGTTATAAAACACACAACAATTAAGTTCTAGCATAATGAGCACTAAAAATGTGTATTTGACAAAACCTCCAAAACACAAAACATCTCTAAAGCCTTATGAATATATATATATATATATATATATATATATATATATATATATATATATATATATATATATATATATATATATATATATATATATATATATATATATATATATATATATATATTTCTGTGAAAACACAGTCTAACCTACTTTCAGCAGAAATAATCTTCACTGCCAGGAAACCGATAACAGATTTGAATCATGTGGTGAAGCTCAACATATGAATGACTCTGGAAATGCCACTGACGTTGAACAACTTCAGCATATTTCGGTGAAAATTATTTCAAGAAACAAAATTCAGTAAAACTATTTGCATTACTTTCATTTCTTATCCCTTATGTATATATGATACATAATATCTGAAGAAGCCATCAGTACTTCCTGTTAGTAGAAAAATGACTCTTATAACACTTTCTGTTTTACAGAACCCTTTGTTTAAATGCTTTATATTAAAACCTTGCTTGTATGTATGATTTCAGCAGCCTAGGGGCCGTGAAGGATTTCTGTAGGGCTAACTGTAATAGCTTCCTCTTTCAGTATAGAAATGATTGATTGACGGATGTATGCTGTAACACAACTCTAGTGTTCCCATTCTTAATTATGATTATTGGTTGTGGAAATGCTATTTACAGAGTTTTTTTTTTCAAGAAAATATCCTGGGATTCAGTTATGACAGCAGGGTTAGTGGTGATTAGTTTGCAGTAGTGACATGCATCATGTTACATACATCAATAATACATTTCCTAAACTGAACTCTTTAGTTCAATTCATCTAGAAATTAATAACATGTCAGTAAATAAACAGACAACTTACATGTGTTTTGCTTCAGAAGGCGGGAGACGAGTTCTTTGCCCTGCCAGAGGCGTCCAGGGGCCCATCTGTGCGAGACAGTTTGCCTTCTTATCATCCGGGTGGCATTTCACCCACATATACCTGCCTTTGGATGGGGCTCCTGTGTTAAGGGATAATACAGAATGACAGATTAGGGGTTTGTCAGACATTCACACTATCTCAAACTCCTCGGGCATGACATTTTAATAATGAACTGACCAGATTTCTAATATTTTATTGTTTATTTTGTCATTAATTTGTGAGCACAAATTTTATTTATTTATTAAACAGATTTTATGTGTTTTAGGTATTTTATTCGTTATGTATTATCGTATGTATTTTGTTATTATTATGTAATTATTATGTTTTGATTGTGTATAATAAATAAATCCCCCCGAAGAATATCGCACAACATGGCACTATTTCATTATATAAAACAATTCCCTATTATTTTTTAATGAATCCAAACCAAGCTGCGCGTTTGCAATGTAGCCAGGTATCAGAACGAATGATTCGAATGAGCCGGTTCTTTTAAGTGAATCAGAACCATACACCGCGAGTCCGCGACTAGTGTCTGCTGTGTTGAAAACTATGATCTCATCGGCAACACTGCTGAGGGCAGTATCGTTATTTGCAACAAGATTGTTTTTCCCAAATATTTCATACTAAAACTAAAATATTAATTGATACAACAGTTAAGAATCAGAATCGTTAGCGTAAAACGGAATCAAATAATACGTAAATTCATTATTATTTCTATAGAGCTTAAAATATTTTATAATTAGGCTACTATTCAATGACAGTATGGGCAAAGTCACTATTAGTGTAAAAATAGTGAATTCAGTAAATTAAATTTAACAATTAACACATGTCCTACTGTAAAAGCCCTGCGCAAAAAAAGCGTTAAAATAACATTAGAACCTTAAATAAGAGCAGGATAAATTGATATTTTTCTGTATAACGTTGGATGATTTGACAGTCAATAAGCGGGGAAGACAAGTTAACTTAACTTACTCGTTATTATTTATGGCAATATCTTGCGAACTTGTCCTGAAGATACGCAGTTTTTAAAAACTCAGAAACACCTTCCGTAACGAGTTTAAGTTAACTTAACGTCACCTAAATCAACTTCAAAGAATGATAGAATGCTTAAATAATAAACTTACCTTGTCCACTTTCCCCAAAGAGGCATATTATTGCCAGAGCCAAAGTTATTCTGTGGTAAAATCTCATCCTATTGTTCATGCAAGGCAGAAGATGCGAAAGAAAATGTCTTCAAATGAACTTCAGACAAAAAACTTCTCCCAGTTCAATAGTAGCCTATGTAAAAGACCCTGCCCCTGTGTGCGTCATTGTTTCCTGAAATCAGCCCACAGCAGCTCGTTTTGCCAAGGTTTCTCAACCTTAAGTAGCTATTACTAATATACAAACCGAATTTAACCGTCGTTTTAAATATACACAACAGGGATGGCAAAACAAGTCAGATTAAAACTAAACAAAAATATGGAAAAAGTAAGTTCCAATGAGAAAACAACAACAAACTCTGTTTTGAAGTTAGAACTGTGTGTTATTAACTGTTATCAACCATAAAACATATAGGCTAGAAGTGGTTAAAACTGAACTAAAAACTAGGACTTAACTATAGGCTAAGTGCGTGACAAAAATAGTCTGGTATAGGCCACTAGAGAAAATGTATTTTTTATTGTTTTTTAATTTTTATATGTCAGGGCATGTTCCTTTGACAACTGCCAAACATTTGAGGTCCCATATTTGTGTTCAGCTAAAATAGGAAAAAATACATAGGCTCATAGGCTATACATAACTGTGCTCCATTATAAATCACTATTCCGACAGTAAAGTGTCAGGCCCTGACTTAAGCAACAAATGCTGCAAATCATCTGTTGTAACATCCTGGAAGTCACTGCCTCATATCATGGACAGTCAATTTCTATAGTAAAATATTTTTATTTTTGTTGCAACATGTCTGGGATGTTGAGCAATATTAACCCACAGACTATGATCATCAAGTTTAAGGTTAAATTCTGCAGAATCACACATAAATTTATATCTTATTTCTAACTAAGACCTTACTCTACTGGGAACGAGCTGGTGAAACTATTCCCAATAGATTAATTAAAGTGACATGAATGTTCAATTAAACAATACTAATAACAAACAATGACAACATTAAAAAAGTAGAGAGCGACTGCATGCAGACATATACGTTTTGGATGATAGAATGTTTTTATTCGTGATGTGTATTGCTATCCACATGGTGAGTGGGATGGATATGTTATTATAAATATGAACATCTGAATACAATATGTAAGCTAAGTGAAACAGTGAAAGAGTGCAAACAGTGTTGTGCACAGCATGTGAATGTGCCAAGACAGTTGATACAAACCTGTCATAGCTTGCAGGAAGCGGTTTTGCTCATGCAGGAAATGACAAGGGTTTCTCCTTTTATCAGCACACAATATGGCAAGACAGAGAGGAGTTTTCCATTGCATGCATATAGCAAAAGGAAAGTGTGGGAAATTCTGTCTGGTATTACGAAGAATATTGAAAGTACTGTCTGCTGGGGAGTTTTCTGTTTACATTGCTAATTTGGCCATACCATAGCAGTCAGGCATAGCATTATGACACTGAATAACTCTGATTATCTCTCCATCAAGACACTTGTTAGAGGGTGGGATATATTAAGCAGTAAGTGAACATTTTCTCCTCAAAGTTGATGTGTTAGAAGCAGCAAAAGGATTTGAGCAAGTTTGACAAGGGCCAAATTGTGATGGCTAGATGACTGGGTCAAAACATCTCCAAAACTGCAGCTCTTGTGGGTAGTTCCCGGTCTGCAGTGGTTAGTACATTGCACTAGCAAGCAAAAGTGGTCCAAGGAAGGAACAGTGAACAGCAAGAGGGCATATTATTGGTCATAATGTTATGCCTGATCGGTGTATATGGAATCTAATACATGGAAATAACCTGACATTGAATTTAGATAATTTAGTCCCAGGTAAAACATCAAAGATGCAGTTGTAGATAAAAGTGTTCTACAACAGCAAAGTGTTTCAGACTTTAAATGGGAGTGAGATGGAATGTACATTAAGCTTTGTGTCAGTCAAACTCTATACTTAACACTTGGCTAAGTTCATGATCTGAAGTTTGTTTGTCTCTCAGAGTGAAGATAACCGAGAGTGACCCAAACACATAGTCACAGGACATTTCATATTTCAAGTATAATGAACAGATGCTGTATCTCAAGAACAAAGGAATGTGTAATTTTGGCTTGGTAGTGCTCTCTCGGATTGTGTAATATTTGATCCTTGCAGAAACTTGACTAAAACGTGTGATGATGGTTACATCCTACTGCCTTTGGGAAAAAACCTGCACTCTCTGCATTCGCTCTTTATGGTTTCTCAAGGTGAAACTATGACAGCATTTAATGTTTTTCTATTTTTTGATTGTCATATACCAAGCAGGCAGGAACTTTCTTTAATTTATCTTAACTCAAACCTTTCTTTCAGTTGATTAGACTAACTGAAATGATTATTATAGACACAAAACATTGGATTATGCTAATTATAATATGGAAAATTAATTCAATAAATTCCAGCAAGAATAAGTAGGATTTAATTGTTGATATCAAATTGTATCTCAGAGTAAAACTTGGCACATATCCACCAACTATCCGGGTATTTATTTGGTATTTGTTACAAATATACCATACTATATAGGATACAAAAAAGAGAAGCACCAGGACGGTATTACTTAAATATTTAGAGAAGGAAATGCAATAAGTTTGGGTTATACTTTGCGGGTCAACCGTTCATTACATATTCTACTAGTTCAACTGTGTTGAAATTAACCGTTAACTGCACAATTAAGCACAAATCTAGTATGATTATATCCAAACAAGTTAGATGTACATCAAGCTTGACTGCAAGAAATGTCTCTCTGTCCCAGTTTTGCTGCACAAACTCAATTAAATGTTATTAATATGGCACTGTACTTTCTGGTACTTTCCACTTTGCATTCAGCCGGATCATTTGCCAGCTGTAAGTGCACAATGTTGGCTGCTACTAAACTAAACCAGTTTTTGTGTAAGTATGTGTGAGTAAAATTACGTAAACTAAAAATGAATATACTGTGAATAAGATTTTGACTGAGTAAGACAAACTAAAGAATGTTTTTTGTGTGGCTTGTTTATTGGCATAAAATGCTTAAATATTAGTACAGTTATATCTTTTATATTGGGCTTGCTAAACATACCCATCATAATATTTGAAAAAACGCTGCACTGCATGAAAGAAAATTGTACATTGCACTTTAAAAAATAAATTAAATGTCTCTAAATCATGCGGTTACATCAGTTCACATCGACATTTGCAAAGGCTGAATGAGTTTCTTACATGGAGGTCCTGTGAAGGCTCATTAGATACATTTAGGTGTGGCATGGAACAAGGGGTAGTGTGTAGTCAGTTGTTCATATTTTTGCGAGGCGTTACAATACAGTGTTTTCAACAGAGTTTTAGTTGGAGGTGGCCATTTTGGATTTAATTCTGTTGATCTTCAGAGGAAGCAGGGAGGCCATCTCCGCACTCAGCTCTAGCTCGGTTTCGACTGCTGTCTTGGCTTCTGGATTCTCCTCGCAGTATTGCACTACGAACTTGTACGACTCCAGCGAAAGCCCGAGATTCTCCAGTTGAGAAGCCGGGTTACTGGAAATAAGCTTGGACTGTAATCTGGCAACACGGAATTTGGCCACCAATGCCGGCCTCAGCAGGTCATCCTCGAGCTTTTCAGGAAACTTGCCCTCTGGTGATCGGATGGAGTCGAGGAACATCTGATAATACTTCGTAGAAGAGGAACACAAGTGGTTAAACTTCTTTATGGTGTGCACGTCTGGCTGATCCTGCTTGTCGGCCGCAGCTAACTTCAGGTCCATCATCTCGTAATAGGTTTCTGCGAGTTCAAACTGCAGCTGCCGGCAAATTAACAAATAGTACTGAGCATTCAAATCCTTGCAGATCGGCTCCAGCATGTCGACGCGACGTTTGTGCATCTTACAGCGCCGTTCCAGATCCTGTTCAAAGAAGGCCAGGACCTTGAAGAGAGCGCTGTGGTCCTGCAAGATCTCAATGTGGTCTGTCACGTGACCATCCATAGCGTAATACTCTTTGGCCTGAGCTACATAGCCTTGACCCACCAGGAAGATGCCACGGGCTTCTTCGAAGTCCAGTGGAAGCATGCTGCTTACTTTCTCTTCCAGGCTGCAAATAGAGTCGAAAGTATCGCTTGAACCAAAAAGGATGGCGCTCTTTCTTCCCTTCTCTTTTTCTTCCTCTTCATTGCGACTTGCGCTTTTCAGTTCGTCCTGCCGATCTAAGTCTAGTTCGCCGACATTATCCTGTGCAGCAATGGAAATTGATCCGATAAGTCAAAATAATAACTGTCAATTTGTGTACAGCTCTTGAAATGTAAAAGAAAAAGGATGGCTACCTCAAGAAGTTTTTTCGCATCTTGCAGCAGATTAAGGCAATATTTGATCCAGCATCTGGCAATTTCGGCTCGCTTCTGCAGCAGCTCTTCACGTTTTTCACATTCAGCCTCACCTTTGGAAAGATTAATGAATCATTTATTGTAACTTCTCATATACTTTAATTCAGACCCATGTGTATACATTTAAAAAAAAAAAAAAATCCTGTCATGAAAAACAAATTTCTGTCAATTCTATGGTGCAGGCTGATAGGTCAAGGTGCTTTATGCAACCGGGCACTTAACTCCATCTGCTTGCAATCACTTCATTCTCTATTGACAGCCGGTTCCTGCTGTATCAGTAGCCAATGAGCTCGCTGCTCAACCTTAATACTTGGTCAACATTAGAAACCCCTCCCCTCACCCAGCTCCACCTGTATAGATCTTCTACGGGTAATTCATGTACACTATATATTGTACAGCAGCAGCATGTCTTGCTTGCTCACAGGAGCAGTGTGTCATGTATGTATTGGCAGTAGCAAGTCCCGTTCTATTACAATTTAAAAGAACTTTTGGTTACACTTTACAATAAGGTTCTATTAGTTAATGCATTAATTACCATGAACTAATGATGAACTGCACTTATAAAGCATTTATTTATCTTTGTTAATGTTAATTTCAAAATTTACTAATGCATTATTAAAATCTTGTTGACATTAGTTAATGCACTGTGAACTAACATGAACAGCTGTATTTTTATTAACTAACGTTAACAAAGATTAACTAATGCTGAACAGAGGTGATGTTCATGGTTAGTTCATGTTAACTAATGCGTAACCTAATACAACCTTATTGTAAAGTGTTACCAAACTTTTTTATATAATTTTAAATGTAATTTATTCCTGTGATGCAAAGCTGAATTTTCAGCATCATTACTCCATTCTTCAGTGTCACATGATTCATTCTAACATGCTGATTTGCTACTCAAGATACATTGGAAAGCATTTTTGCTGCTTAAATATAAAATATAAATGTATTTACCGTCACTTTGATCAATTTCATCTTTACTGAAAAAGTATTAATTTCCTAAAAAGTCAAATAAAAAATTACAGACTCTACTTAATTCTTTGGCTCAAGGTTTGTAAACACCATTTTAGCCTCATACTTCAAATATAAGTTTTTTTAACACTTCTATACAACTTTTAAATATGTTTAGTTGCGTTTAGTTTAGTAACCTTTGTCTCTTCTGGTATCTCTAGAGTTTCTGTGTAGTTGGTCAAGGACTATCTTGCTAAATATCATAGTGTGTTGGTTTGTACAACCTCAGGATCTGATGCAATGTAAAAAAACGAAAAGCATGAGTGTTACAATAAGAGACATATTGTGTTAAATACCAATGTTTCAGCTGTTTTTTGATTGGAACTAAGGCCACCCGTATACTGCTTAAAATTAGGGAGTTTTGTTTTCATTAATCAACTTCCTCAGAGTGAACACTGAGGGGCGGGCGGTACATATTTTCAGCCGTTTTTTTTCCTTTCATCCAAAAAAAAAAAAAGCCATTTTAAGCCGATCATTTTCAGTGACAGTGCATCCCAAAATGGAAATGTAGGGAAATACACAATATACCATATTGAACAGAATAGAAACCCACTTTCTTTGGCAGCTGCCTCTGAGGGGATTTCTCCAGCAAGGGTGGCAATGACACTAGCCGCAGCCAAACAGTGACGAGCCTCCATGTACCGTGTCTGTGATAAAGTGACAACAAAGACATACTGAACAGTGAATTAATTGGGCCCTGCACAAAATAATTTATGGTTAAAGATTAACACACAATAAAAAAAATCTTCTGAGCTTGATCATAAACTTCATGGACCACACACTGTATCTGCAATAGCTACTTTACCTTGGTGATGTAGTACTGTGACAGCGTGGCTGCATTAATGGCCCACTCGAGTGGCACAAACTGCTTATACTCCAGCTGCCTCTGTAGTGTACTGTGACAGTACTGTCCAGCTCTCTCATACTGCTGCAGATTCTTGTAAACTTGAGCCAAGTAATACAGTGTGTGTGTATAAGCCATTTCAAACCTGTTGGTACATAAGGAGAGAAAGTGTTAAAACATTATTGTGTTTTCTGAAATTGTATAAAGCAGATTGTATGTGTGTGTGTGTGTATTACCTTCTTATCTTCTCTTGTTGGGATAATTCTTCTCCCTCTGGCACAAAAAAGTCTTGAAGATCCAGTGGTGGCTGACCATCCTAATACGCATAACAGGAACAAATGTCAGCCCAAAACATCATCGTATTTTATTAGTAGTTTGTAGAGACTGCAGAGAGACAAGTACAACTATGTAGTAAACAATTTTCCCATATGAATGGTCATTTATGCAGTGACCATTATTCACTGTCATTAATTATTCATAAATATTTGACTGTTGAATGGAGCAACTGACCAATCAGAAGGAAGTATTCCAGAGAGCCATCAAAAACATTTATCAAATATAATACACAATTAGGCAAAAATAGATCAAGTGGCTACTTGAACAAAATTTAGCTAGCCACAAAGTTAGTTACACCACTGCTATTTATAAGTGAACAAGACTGTATACAAATAACACAACAGCTGTTTATGGAAACCTCTGAAATATTAAATATATTAACATGAATACAAAATATGAACATAATTTTTTATGGAATACAACAGTATCTAGAAGAAATGATTTATTGTGCAGATAATCTTTTTGTAATTCACGTGCCCTCATAACCTTTAATAAATCCAATCTAATCAATTCCTAATTGACAAAATATATCCCATCCTACATTTTGTCTTGTTAGAGAAGCCATTTCACTCGGATAAATGGATATAAATATAAAGGATAAAAACAAAAGATTGCAACTTCCGTGTCATGCAGACTTTAATGTTAAAGCATCAGTCAGTAAGGTTTGCCTCTTTGTCGCCATCTCTGCCTTGAAACCTGAAATTGCAGCTATTTGCGGAAATATCATCTTTATGTGGGTTGTGCATTGGCTCGGCTCCTCAGTGCGGATGAACCGATGTTTTGAGGAGTATGTGTGGCTGTCATTCATTCACAGCACCGGTGTGGATGCTGTACTTCAGAATCACAGATTCTATGTCTTGGAAGTTTGACCAAAATAAGAATTTTCACCAGAAAATGTCATCTGAACAAGCAACATGGCTGCCACTTTTGTTCTGACCAACTGAGAAAAAAAGGCATTACAATAAATTACACTACCAACGGTGATTGAATCTGACGATTGCTAGCTCATATTACATCAAACCGTGCAAATTATTATTATAGTTTGTTGTCAAATTGTTCATGTTAACAACATCAGCATTGCGTAATTACTTGTATTCAGTGTGTATTATCGTTACCTGTAGATTTCAATTTCTGTACAGTCAAATCTTTTGCTTTTGACTACAGGTGAATCTCCAGTTGTCACTGATAGTAGTTGTCGTTCGCAAAGAATTTCCTGCAGAAAGCTGCCAGTACCACTGAAATTGGAACATTATTACAAGCTTGCCTTTGTGAATCAGGCCAAGGAGATAGTTTTGAACACTGGCTGGTAATGTATTTGCTAAAAAATTGAAAAAAGTTACAGACTGCAGCTTTAATAAAAGTTTTAATCAGTAGAAGCGTCCCAATTTGCAGACTTCTGCTCTATTCTGTCATTCTTGGAATAAATAACTAATGTGAGTCGCACGGTGTGCTGTAAAACTACCGAAAAAACACGATAACAAAACGATAACATCGTCCTAACCTTTATCTCCATACTAAAATCCCAGATGGCCAGAAAGTGATTAATCTCTTATGAATGTAAAAATGTTGGTGTCCAGGATTTCTTGTTCCCAGAGAATGTAGCATACACAGTGTGAAGGAATTGATTAATTATTAATAACACCTGTGGGTTATATACAAAAAGAAATCCTGCACATCTGTACTTTCAAAAATATAAAAAAAATGTTTGGCCCCCTATATTTCAATGTGTATGCCTGATGAAGATCATGGGATTTTTGAAATTAAAAAGCACTTTATAAAGAATTTTTGCAAGTAGCTACAGATAGTGTGCAGGCTTTCCTTTTTTAAAAATGAATTTATCTGTTTGACGTTATACCACTTTTGATGTCATTTCTAGAGAAATTAGTATTTTAGTAATTTAATATTTGCCAATGCGCTCTCTATTTTGTTGTAGATAATTAAACCGTTATACTGCTTCAGAAGCATGTCTGAAATTAGTTTTTGTGAGGTATCATTTTGTGCACAAATGCTACCTGCAAAATCATTGACTGAAAATTAACAAGTGAGCTGCCTAAGCTTTCAGATGTAGCAAAGGTCTTCAGGATCACTGGAAGGCTACAAGCATGTGAATTTGATCAAGGTTGCAGCTAAACTCGGCAGGTAAGTGGATCTCAAGGGCCCAACCCTGGCATAGTGTTTAGTGTGTCATTTGGGATAAAACTCAGGTGAATCCCAATTTGCATAAAGTTACTTATGCATTTTTCCATACCATGGTGCAAGTAGTGTGCTTATACTGAAGCACACTTCAGTACACATACTGAAGCTCAAACTCTGATGTTGGATAACAAAATAATCTTATAATAAGATATATATATAGCAAGCTACGCTATGCTATGTGTAGCAAACTACCCACTATGCTAAAAGGACACGTCACAGTGACGTCACCAGGAACTAGCATATGATGCCAGTTGGTGTTGAGCGGCTTGGCCCAAATGGTACACACACCTCTCTCATGTAGAGCAAATACATTGATTCAGCAATCTCCAGAAATCCTTGTGCTTTTTCAATCTCATCTCTTCCCGCCCACAAAATGCCGAGCTGATTCTGTCAACAACAACAACAAAAAAAACACAATACGTATCAGCATACGCCATGGTGCAGAAGTCGGGAAGTAAGCAACAATGCACATTTATTTAACTATATAAAACTTTTAGAAGGAAATGCTCGGATATGCAGTGTATATTTACCCGGGTCTGTATAAATAGCGAGACGTTCTCTCGTGTTGTTGTGCACTTGTCAATGAGTTTCATGCAGCTCATCAGATGCTGCTCTCCAGCTGAGAGCTCCTCGGTCTCTATGTGGTTTACGCCGAGATAGTACTGCACCACCGCGAGCCTCGCTGCTTGCAGACCGGCTGGAGAGTCTCCAGCACACGCTTTCCCAAAATCATTCTCCGGTTCTCCATCCACCCTCTGCCAGGACTCACTATCCGCTTCATTGTCAGCCTCGCCCTCCTCCTCGTTTTGATTTTTTTTCAAAGAACAGTGGATTTCATTCAACAGATCCCTAGCTTTGTATTTCGATCGGAAAGGGTTATTCTCAGGGTCTTTTTTCGACTCTATTTCGGAGAGTTCCTGGGCCAGGCGAAATTTCTCGCACACCGCAGTCCACTCAACGCTTTGGTTGGCAGCCATGTTTTTTACCGAGCTATGTACTATGACAAGTGTTCACCAGCAGAGGTCAGTGATGAAGCCTATACAACGCACTGGTTCTAGATTAAAGTCACCATGAAATCATACAGGTCCTTCTAAAAAAAATTGCATATTGTGATAAAAGTTCATTATTTTCCATAATGTAATGATAAACATTAAACTTTCATATATTTTAGATTCATTGCACACCAACTGAAATATTTCAGGTCTTTTGTTGTTTTAATACTGATGATTTTGGCATAACAGCTCATGAAAACCCAAAATTCCTATCTCAAAAAATTAGCATATTTCATCCGACCAATAAAAGAAAAGTGTTTTTAATACAAAAAAATAGTCAACCTTCAAATAATTATGTTCAGTTAGGCACTCAATACTTGGTCGGGAATCCTTTTGCAGAAATGACTGCTTCAATGCGGCGTGGCATGGAGGCAATCAGCCTGTGGCACTGCTGAGGTGTTATGGAGGCCCAGGATGCTTCGATAGCGGCCTTAAGCTCATCCAGAGTATTGTGTCTTGCTTCTCATAACTTTCTCTTCACAATATCCCACAGATTCTCTATGGGGTTCAGGTCAGGAGAGTTGGCAGGCCAATTGAGCACAGTAATACCATGGTCAGTAAACCATTTACCAGTGGTTTTGGCACTGTGAGCAGGTGCCAGGTCGTGCTGAAAAACGAAATCTTCATCTCCATAAAGCTTTTCAGCAGATGGAAGCATGAAGAGCTCCAAAATCTCCTGATAGCTAGCTGCATTGACCCTGCCCTTGATAAAACACAGTGGACCAACACCAGCAGCTGACATGGCACCCCAGACAATCACTGACTGTGGGTACTTGACACTGGACTTTTCGCATTTCCTTCTCCCCAGTCTTCCTCCAGACTCTGGCACCCTGATTTCCGAATGACATGCAAAATTTGCTTTCATCCTAAATAAGTACTTCGGACCACTGAGCAACAGTCCAGTGCTGCTTCTCTGTAGCCCAGGTCAGGATTGACCTGGGGAATGCGGCACCTGTAGCCCATTTCCTGCACACGCCTGTGCACGGTGGCTCTGGATGTTTCTACTCCAGACTCAGTCCACTGCTTCCGCAGGTCCCCCAAAGTCTGGAATCGGTCCTTCTCCACAATCTTCCGCAGGTTCCGGTCACCTCTTCTCGCAGCGTTTTTACCACACTTTTCCTTCCCACAGACTTCCCACTGAGGTGCCTTGATACAGCACTCTGGGAACAGCCTATTCATTCAGAAATGTCTTTCTGTGTCTTACCCTCTCGCTTGAGGGTGTCAATGATGGCCTTCTGGACAGCAGTCAGGTCGGCAGTCTTACCCATGATTGCGGTTTTGAGTAATGAACCAGGCTGGGAGTTTTTAAAAGCCTCAGGAATCTTTTGCAGGTGTTTAGAGTTAATTAGTTGATTCAGATGATTAGGTTAATAGCTCGTTTAGAGAACCTTTTCATGATATGCTAATTTTTTGAGATTTTGGGTTTTCATGAGCTGTATGCCAAAATCATCAGTATTAAAACAATAAAAGACCTGAAATATTTCAGTTGGTGTGGAATGACTCTAAAATATATGAAAGTTTAATTTTTATCATTACATTATGGAAAATAATGAACTTTTATCACTATATGCTAATTCTTTGAGAAGGACCTGTAGTCCACTTGAACTACTAGCATGTATAAGCCTTAAAGCAGCACTAGGTAACTTTTGCTCTCGGGCTCCCCCTACAGTTGGGAAACAGTATTGTCCTCTACTACTGTCGTAAACTGTCATTCTACATCAGGGGATGCAAGTGCATTTGTTGACATGACAACCATAATAGCCCTGAACACTGCAGGAGGAGTTCACATGCAGATGTTCTGCTTGCATCCTTGTGAAATGTCTTCATCCCAGGTACAGTGGCATATGTTTCAGCATGTCATGAATATAATTGTGTATAATAAAATGATCGCGATGCTCACGTTTACAGGACAGCGTCATTATAGTAGTCTAGTCTATTGGATACAGTTTTACAGAATCTATATGATACTTCAATGTTTGAGTGGTATTAACCATATATTGTCAATATTATTATATCAAGCTACCATAGATGAATCTGCAAAAATCGATTTGCATTATAGCTTGAGGCAAGACAAATAAACAGCATCGGTCGGGCACCCCTCTTCCTCCTTCAGCTCACGCAACGAGCAAACGCTGGCCCAATGTTGATCCTCGTACTGCCTTACGATCACTTTCTCGTTTCCTCTTTTTGCATTCCTCTGCCGAAACCTTTGCTTTCTTCATTTTCTGTGCTGCCTCGACCAGGACTACAGTATTCGGCAAACAAAGGATAGCTGGGCTGTCCGATTTTAAGGAAGTGGGGGTGACGTATATGCCGTAAAGCAATTTTGTAGTTCTTTTTTTTCTCAGGTTACTACCCGAAACCCGAAGTTTAAAAGTACGATTAAAAACGATACAGACCCCGTCAGGCTATGGCAGACGTGTCATTCAACCTATTGTAAGTCGATGTATCATCACAAGAGTCTTGAAAATATATTATGAAGGTTGAAAAGTTACCTAGTGCTTCTTTAATGTAACAATTTAATAATCAATTAAAAAGGAATTTATACCTCTATTATACTATGTTGGATCAGTGTGGGGCTGAATCTGAATTGAAACAGTACAGATCACTTGATGGAAAGCAAAACTCTCAAGTGTGTTTAGTCAGAGTGTTTAGCGTGTGAAAATATATCTTAAACTAACACACACAAGTAAAATCTAAGAATGTATTAGCCAATGGCTAAGGATATATTATTTAGCCGCCTAGAGTGAAGATTTAGTTGCATGCGAGTGATTTACTCACATTGTAGAGGGTTGAATAATGATCTGCATGGATAAGTACTGCAATATTCTATTAAAAATGGTTCATTTTGATTTCATGGTGGCCATATTGAACAGAACAGAAACCCATTTTCTTTGGCAGCTGCCTCTGAGGGGATTTCTCCAGCAAGGGTGGCAATGACACTGCCACAGCCAAACAGTGACGCCGAGCCATAGTATTAGTTCATGTTAGTAATAAAAAAAAAAAAAAAAAAATCATATTTATGATGATACTTTACAATAAGGCCTAATTTGTTAACATTAGTTAATGTATTAACTAACATGAATGAACTAACAATGAGCAATACATTTCTTACAGTATTTATAAAAGTATTCAGCTGTTCATTGCTCATGTTAGTTCAAAATGCATTAATGAATGTTAACAAATACAACTTTTGTAAATGTATTAGTAAATGTTGAATTAGCATTAACTAAGATAGATAAATGCTGTGAAAGTATTGTTTATTGTTAGTAATTAACTAATTTTAAAGTTCCCCTGTAGTAAATAATTTTATCCCTTAAAACTAATCTTTGATAACCAAAATGACATAATTAAAGTTTTTTTTGTCTTCAATAGGTTTAATGTAACTCTACACTATTGATTCATTTAGTATTCATTAATTTGTGCAAATTAGCCCCTGCCCACACTCACTCGCACAAGCTCAAATTTACTGAGGTAAAAACTGTACAAAGCGCTCTTTTGAAGGTCGGACACATAACGGTAATTAATATGATTAGACTTTTGCTTGACTAAGTTATTAAAAAGCTAATAATGTGTTGCCAATGTTACACAAACTATGTTCCCGTTTGCCATCTCAGTCTGCCTTCAGTATCAGTCAGTATAGAAACACTCGAACAACTTAGCATGTCAGTAGAGAAAGCAAAAAGGCATATAGTTCATCATAGCATTGTAATATACATCATATAAATAATTCACCCACTATTGCTAAATCTACCCAATTTCTCATATCAACAGAAAAATATACTGGGATAACCTGGCTACTCTTGAGACTCCTCCACTGCTTCAGAGAATATGAAATATGATTTGTTTAAGACCGCTGGCATGTTGACTTGATTGGTTACAAGGTAGTTTGTGACGTCAAAAACACCAGCGATTTCAAAAAGTGTTTTGAGATTGTCTTTGTCTTTGGTTCACTGCAGTTTTAAAAGGAAAATACTCAGCAATGGTGTTGACTTATGAATTTGCACATGGTTTGTCTTAAAACACCACAACCGCCTTTTACAAGACAGGCAAAAAATCACAAGAGGGTATTACTGATGTATTTTATAGAAAATACGTCATCCCTGCAGTATGCACCACTCTATTTTATTTGTATCATTAACTCTTCAATGTGCCTTGGTTCAGTCACTGTTGCTCTCTCCCTTACAGACTCTCTGGCGCTACCTACAGGTCAGTGTATGTCAGACAAGCAGGCTTCTTGTACTTCCTGTGAGTTAGCAGAAATGACAGGTGAATTATTTATACATAGGGCCTGTCCCAACACCCATACTTGTGGTCTTTGCATTTGACCACTTGAATATTTACATGACGCATTTCCTGTATTGTAAGTGTTTAAGTGGCCATGAAGACTTAAAGTGTGTGTAGAACTTTTGATTAACCAATGGGACACATTGCAAGTAATGTTTTTACAGAGCTTTATTTACACATTAGTGTTGTCAAAAGTACCGACCTCGATACCAAATCGATACTGAAGTTTTAAAAATGCGCTCATCGGATGTGCCTATGATTGCCTACAATGATCAACGCATGGCAGCGCTTAAATGCACATGGAAGTGTTTGAAAATGTTTTGAAAGCGGGAGCGGGATAGCCTAGAAATCTAGACGCACCCTAGCGGCAGAATTTATTTTGCTGCGAGTGTAGTCTAGCAACTCTCGGTAGACCTGAGAGCTGGAAAAGCCAAACTCTGGTCAGGCCAATCACAGCGTGTGTAGAGTCGGTGGGCGGGCTTAACATAATGACGTTACGTCACGGCAGAGTTGCGGAGGTTCTGCGTGCTACACGTAAAGAAGCTGACGAACAGCGGTCTTGAATCGGCTTTGGTCACGACTCTGGAAGACTTGGAGTTAAGCTTTTCTTTGAGAAAAGAACAAAGACGATGTGTTCAAAGTTTTGCCGACCGGATACGGCGAAAGTCTATCAACTAACATTAGCTCGGCTTCACCTTCTTCTTCACTCTGGTTGGTTGTGGCGCTCATGGCGCAATCCAATTGCATGCAGAGGGAATTTGAAAGATAACTGTTTATCCCGCCCCTCGAATTGAGCCCTGTCAATGGTGAGTTTCCAGACCCAACATCTTGGTGTGGATCTGGCATGTCAGGCTAGGAGCGGGAGCGCTTGAAAGCACAAGCAGGCATCAACCAGCGGACCGGCGGGCTGATAGACGACTGCATTCAAACGCTCCGTGTGTATCTGTGCAAGCACTCTGAGGTCTGAGAAAAGCGTCATTGATGTATATTTATAACATGTTTGTGAAGCGCTGATCATTGTAGCCAATCACAAATGTGTTTGATGAGCGCGTGAGCGCAATGGCCAGTCAGAGGTGTTTATGATTGTAAAACTTTACACATTTGTAAAACTTCAGTATCGATTTGGTATCGAGGTCGATACTTTAGACAACACTATTACACATTTTGATTTTCAATACTTTGCACTTGAATTTTTTTTTTTTTTTAATATCCGATTAGTAGTCCCCATGTAACCGACGACACAGTTTAATTGTGGTGCTTCTAATTGGATAATAAAAAGCAGTTGCAAACATTTAACAAAATACACATACTCATCTCTGGAAGCACTAGAGATAGTGTGGATTTAGTGTGCGTCAAGGGCACTGAGCTTTGGCACTTATCTGGTACAGTCTTGTGTGGGTATTGGGACAGGCCTTATCAGTTTGCATCACTACAACATTTGAAAAATGAAAGTATGAGCTGTTACAATATACAATAATACATTAACACAACGAGATATGCCTGCTGGCAGGTTTAATGCAAGAAACTATATAGGTGAATAGGGTAAAACAATACGTTTTCTGAAAAGTTATGTTTCAAGATGCAAATGAGGCATTATCTAATTACATATGCACTAATTTGCATACATTTCCAGAACAGAAATCTGAACAAAAGCAAGGTTCAAAATTATTGTTTCCTTAAAAAAAAAAAAAAAAAAAAAAAAAAAAACTCTAAAAACCTCAGAATATAGATAGGATTAATCCTAGAAAGTTATGTAAGAGAAGATTTTTGGCTTGCATGAGAAAATAGAGAAACTGAACCTTCACAAAATGTTAAAACAAAAGGTTGGAGGTACATGTTTTGACACTTTAAGTGTCTTCAAGTGTTATTTTAGTAACCACAATAGTTAAATTACAAATTGATAGAGATAACAACTTCATTACAATGTCAGCAATTATCCCTGACTTTTTAAATATTTGGCTGTTCAGTAAAAAAAACCCAAAGTGCAGCAGCTGTTGGGGTTTGTTGAATTGCTGTGTTTACTTTGTTGGTTTTAACAGCAATTCACATGAACTTGAAAATGAACATGACCATACTTTTCCCAAAATTATAAATCCAACAGCCAATTTTATTAGGTTTGAACAACAAGATGAGCTGGAGCATTTGTGTCTATTATATTATTAACATGTTTCATACATTGATATTCTTTATAATGTGAACAAGCCTCTAATATTTGTCAGTTAATGGCAGATTTCAAGTCTCTCAAGTTGCTGAATTTTAGATATGATCATTCAAATGTACTATATGGCCATATAAGAACATCCTGCCCATGAAGTCCCTAAAAGGTGGCACTTTCTTCTAACACCTACTATTGTTTTACATCACTAATTCAAAGAAGTCACAAGTATGAGAATACAACAGAGAAGACATCCAAATGAAACAGTGACACTTGCAAGGGTTTCTGGTCACTGACCTATCAGAACACAGAAATGTTGCCAGTAGACGTATCAACTCTAGAAATGTTGCCTATCTTGCTTACTTGGGAATATTCATTTCATGAACTTTGATTTTGAATGTCTGGTTACTGCATGAGTCGTAATTTATGTCCACTTCAGTCTCAGAATGTGTGTTTCACTTCAACATTTGGTTGTAACCTGACTCAAATGTACCTGGAACATTGCAGAAACGGCAGTGGTTTATTTCCTCCTTTTAGTAAATAATAGGCCGAATAATAGTATTAGCAAGCTTTTAATAGGAACTTTGCAGTGGTTTTGCATTGTTTCTGTATTTGCCCATACATAGTTAAACAGTTAAATGCCAGTTACAGTATATAATTACAGTGTATTCCTACTATCATCAACAGCTTGGGCTCCAAATCATGAAATAAGGAAACACTTTACAGCAAGGTTTTATTTGTTAACATTAGTTAACCTACATTAGTTAATGTTCATGAACTAAGAATCAACAGTACTTCTAAGAACAGTACTTCTACAGTATTCATCTTTGGCCATGTACATTTCAAAATAAATTCATAAAAAATCAAAAGTTGTATCCGTTAGCATACGTTAATGCACTGTGAACTAACATGAAATAAATTTTTAATTTTTTTATTTTTATTCATTAACATTTTAAAAGATTAATAAATGCTATAAAATATTTGCTGATTGATAGTTCATTTTAGCTAACGATAGTCTACATTACAATAAGGTCTCATTTGTTCACATTAGTTAAAGTGTTACCGAAATAGTAAACCGGTGGTTTAAACTGGAGTAAATTTCAGATAGAAGAAGAAGAAGAATATAAAAAGACATTGAAATGAAACATTATTGAGATGTAATCAGGACATTTTGTGTGGTTGTCACAACTTAAAAATGTAGATGCTATGCTGTGCACAAGTTTTATGAATGGTCTGGCTTTTAAATATTGGCTAAACAGTGAAGTTTTACTTAACTTCTGCATTTAACTTGACTGGGAAATTTTTTTGTACTATTTTATAGACACGACGGCCTACAGCAGCTCTGTCTGTGTGAGTTAAGGCAGTTGCAGAGTATTTTAGGAAGTGACGCCACCGCCCACCATCAGGAAATGGACTGTTTCTTTTAGTAGATGTAAGTCATGGGCTGAAGGCATATCGGTCATGTACCACAGTCAAATACGAAACGTATTTTGATCCGAATGCATAGGCAGAGAACATAGCGGAAAGCCAGTGTGGGAAGGTGCAGATACTGTATAGTCCCTGAAACAAGGCAGTGTTTATTACAACCCCGGAGTCTTATCACAAGAAGCAACGTAAGTGATTTAAATCATCACTCATTTATTAAATTCAAAATTTTACGCCTTAACAAATAACCTGAAGACCAAACTAAGTAAATTTTGAATTAATTTCTGAATTTTAATTCATTATTTAAATAGATAATTGCCAGTGGATTTTCTTAATATCTTGTTTTAAAATGTCAAAGATGCAATGTAAGCAGTGTTGATGCAAAATAATAGTTTTGGTGAAAGCAAAAAGGAAGTTGAATAAAAACAAATCTTCCTGTAGTTGAATTTTAACATTCAATGTTCGGAATCAGCTTTTCTATATTCTATATGCAAATAATATAAAGTTACTTAATCGCATTTCCTTTTCTGTATATATCTATCTGAAGTGTGTGCTCTAGTTTAATGCAAATTCAGAGGAGTGTACAGTAACTAATGGTGTGGAAAACCTAAAGAAGTTTCCTGAGAAAGTCTATGAAAATGAATTGATCTCCGGTTACATTACAAGCAAGACAGACACACAGATACGTAGATAGTTTCACACACTACTTAGGCAATCAAATGATCAACAAATAGCATAAAAATCTATTTGTTGATCATTTGATTGCCTAAGTAGTGTCGATGTCAGTGGACCTCCTGACTTTGCTGTTATTTAATTGCCAGATTCCTAGAATTCCACTAGGAAATTCTGCATTCATGTCATGTCTTTTAAATTTCTCATTAATTTGTACACATACACTATGTCAGAATGCTATTAATAGAGCATTTTTAGCTGACAAAAGATTACTAATTTCCGTGAGGATGTATTTCTGGTTGACAAAACCAACTTATTTCTCAGTCATCATATGACAAAAAGTGTCTAGCTCAACATGTAGCCTCCAACATGCCAGGAGTTCAGTTCTTCACATGAATCAGCAAATAAATTGTTTGGAGTGTGCTTTGTTTCACTGCCATCTTATTATACTTTAGCATTGAAACAATGAAAAACGATCAGTTCTGGTGACATACCACTGGTTTAGATTTGAATGTAAACATGTTCATTTAAGTGAATCCGTTTTTATAACATTTACATAGCTTTAATTTGTAGCTGATTAACCATTAATTGTTTTAAATTCTTCTGAATTCCCTTTATTTAAAATTAAAATAATTTATTTGCATTTTATTATCCATTGTTTTACAGAAAAACCTGGATACTCCACGATGTGTGAGGTGTTAATTGTTCATACCAACGAGGCCAGAGAATGGGCTGAGTATCTACAGCAAATCTTGGCCACATCATGTAACTTTCTGGAGGGATCCGTCATCCTGTATGATGTTAATGAACCGATTCAGATGAAAGATTATGAGCTGTTTGGCTCCAGCAAGTGCATCATGCTTTTGCTGTCTACTGCGTTCTTAGACATGCAGCATGACCCAGATGTGCAGGACATTTTCCGGGACCTTCTTCAGCCTCCTCACAAAGTTGTTGCCTTTTTGTGCGGTGTATCAGAAAGGCAAGTGTCAGAAGACTATTTTGAACACTGGGAACATTGGAAAAAGCTCAATTCAGAAGATGAACCATCAATATATGTGTCTACTGTCCTTGAGTGCATTGATGATGGTACGTATTCTTCTCTCATTCAGCATAATTACATATTTATTCTTGCACTTTTGTTCACCTCTAACAACAACACCACCAAAAACAATACAAAGATGGCCTAAAAAGATTTTTATATTTGATTATTAACACAACTGAAAAAGAAGTGCACATGAATATAGTTTTAAGGATTATTTGTTTGTATTCTATATAACTGTCATTTGTCATTTTATTTTAGGATTTATTTATATTTTAATATGATATATGTTTATATATAAATTTTTTCTAATAAATTAATATTTTAATATGATCCGCCATGCAAAACATAACTTGACATAAGATTGAAATTAGCGTTTAGTTTGCGGTTAGTAGCAAAGCTTGTTTCTGCCACAGAATAATATATAAAAAAACATGGTCTGTGGTTTATTTTTTAATTTTTTAAAATTTTTTAATTAATTAATTTATTTTTCTGTATTTTATTTTATCAAAAAATATTTTTGCCTGGTGGTTCATATTTAATCTTACTAAACATGAAGAGGTTGATCTGAAGTAAAATTGAATATATAATATTTCATTGTAGAATCCGTTCCAGATCTTTGCCAGAATACATATGAAATTGGCCTTGAAGAACACATGGATGAGTTCACAATATCTGAAATTCCGGAGACTGTAACTTTACCCGATGAGACGGCACAGCGTCAGATGAACGGTGACGCTGTTTGTCCCACTGAACAGACTTCAAATGCCAATGAGCCACAAGATGACCAAATTTGCCTCACCGTCCAACCAGACAGAATACTATGCGGTGTAAGTACATGGCACATGAATGCACGCAGAGTCTAAATATAAACCTATTCTAAGAATATTTAGTTGTTAATGTCAGCATAAAGCTCACATGGTTTGAGATCACACTTTTTTGTGCTTTCAAATTAGACAGGAAGTCAGTTCTAAATGGGCCCCTATCTAAGAAGCTTGATTTAGATGATTTGAGCAATTTTTAGTTCAGTGACATGATGAAATAAGGATATGTAGCAGCCATGAGTGATAATATGACTAAGGCAACTGCTGCCCATGCTGTTCTTTTTAAATTGTGTATTATTTTCCAGTGAATGAAGTCTTCTTCACAGCCTACAGTTTGTTCCTGTCCACAGGGTGTTTTTAACTAATCACTTAAATACTCTAAGTAGTTTTGTACTTTTAAATAAATCTATCTGATTATGTGGGAGCATAATGAATGAAGTTATGCCTAATTTAATTTAATGGCTAAAACATTTTTTTCATGGTGTGGACATTTAAACACTGAAACTATTGTACTTTTCACACTTGTGAAATCCAAGTAGTTCATCGTTATAAACTACAGCTTCAGCATTTCACCCAGCATTTGATGACATTTGCAAAAGCTTGCGTTACTCGGTGTCATTTACTGTATTTAACATGTGGTCTCATGACTTTTCTCACCATTTGTTTGTTCCCACAAAGAATCGTGTGAATATTTATATAATCATGGTAAAAAAATTTGTGGATGAGGGCAACCTGGAGGTGGAGTTTCACTCTCAGCACTCAACACCGCAGAGGATGCCTGGGACTCTTGTAAACGAGTGTATTGTTACTGTACTGTCACCTGGTAAGACAAAAACACAGAAAGAGGAACTTTTCATATCAGTTCCTCCATACTTTTTCACTTTCAACTGAATTTACATATTGTTTCCTGTTAATGTGCTCTTTAATTATAAGAGAAGCTTTGTTTTTGAGGCTTTGTCAAAAGTTGTTTACTGCACAACTATTTTCTTTCTCTTAGAAATGCCAGCTGGGAAAGTCTCATTGACTCTTTATAATAATGAGTCTGTGGTCTTTTCAACAACAGTAACATATTTCACAGAAGTGGAGGAAATTTGCAGGTATTTAGAGAAAGCAACGGATCCAATGCATTTCATGTCTCAGGTAATGAAGAAACTGAAAAACAATCAGTTAAAACAGAAAAGGCTCTATACCAGTAAAAGAAAGCACGTAAACTGAAATAACTTGATTCATTTTGAGTTCATTCATGTCATGTTTATTTCTATAGCACTTTTCACAATATGTGTCACTTCAAACTAAGTTGCTTCATAGAAATGTAATTAATTATATAATTATAAAATAATACATAAGTGCTATACAAATAAACATGACTTCACTTGATATTGAATTCCTTATTATATTATACACACACACACACACACACACACATGTTGTGTTTCCATGTTTTATGGGGACATTCCATAGGCGTAATGCACTTTATACTGTACACACCGTATTTTCTATCCCCCTACACTGCCCCTGCCCCTAAACCTACCCATCACAGGAGACATGCTGCATTTTTACATTTTCAAAAAACATCACTTAGTGTGATTTATGACCTGTTTTCCTCATGGGGACTGAAAAATGTCCCCACAAGGACAAGGATTTTGGATTTTGCCATCTTTGTGGGGACATTTTGTCCCCATACCGTAGGGATTACCAGTCCACACACACACACACACACACACACACACACACACACACACACACACACACACACACACACACACACACACACACACACACACACACACACACACAAACACACACACACACGTCTGGTTCACTATGTTTGTGGGGACTCTCCATTGACGTAATGGTTTTTATACCGTACAAACTGTACATTCTATCCCCCTACACTGCCTCTGCCCCTAAACCTACCCATTACAGGAAACATTCAGAATTTTTACTTTCTCAAAAAAACTCATCCTGTGCGATTTATAAGCTTTTAAAAAAAGTGGATACCGCTGGCTGGTCCCCACAATGTAGGTGATCCCAGGTTTTACAATCCTTATGGGGTCCCCACAATGTAATATAAACAAGGACACACACACATAAACACACACACATTATATAAACAAAAACTTTTAAGTTAGATGTGATTAATCACCCTTTATACGTGAAACTAGTATAATATACAAATATATTTTTTAAATTGCCACATAACCACTTATATACAGTATGTGGTTTCATCATCATCATTCACAAATTGTAAACATGAGGACTGTAATGTCTGCCTTTTAAAAGAAAGGGAAAAAGACCTTTAATTTAAAGAGTAATATTGAGCTGATTTTTTTAAAATTAATTTTCAGGCATTTAATGTCACATCAAAGGAGTCATTGGATGAATTGCTCACTGACTCTTTGGAAGAACGCATTCCTCTAAATGGATTACAAGTGTTTGGAATTAGTCAAATTGCAGAAAACACAGAAGCAAGTACGTGGTTTCATTCAAAAGTACTTGCTTGTGATATTGTTTATAAAAGTCTAGCTTATGATTAATATCTTTAATGGTGGTAGATAACTTAACACCAAGTGGTGTGGATGGTTCATTTTTTTTAAAGACAGGAAACATTGACTTTCTTTTGAACAACAATAAGAAGAGATCTCTTTATTTCCAGATCACCGTGATGTGGAACTCCCAACACTGCTTCACTTCTCTGCCAAATATGGCTTAAAAAAATTAACGTCTTTGTTAATGCGCTGTCCTGGAGCATTGCAGGCCTACAGTGTGATGAACAAAGATGGGGATTACCCTAACAAACTGGCAGAGAAAAGTGGCTTCTCTGATTTAAGACAGTTCATGGATGAATATGTTGTGAGTTTGTTGCGTAAATACTCTCGATGACTTTTGTAACTGCAAACAAATTGTAGTAAACTGAGCCAGCCATCATTTCCTGAAAGGCTGTGACACGCATATTTATTAATGCATGTATAACTAAATATCATTGCTTTGTAAAAGTTATATGGCAATTTCATTGCACAGAATATTGGTAATGGAAATACAATGATGTAATTGTTATTTAGGCTCTGTTAATGATCAGCATACATTTGTACAGCAGTATTTCTTATTTCCTCATTTTCAATAGCAGTGATCATGCTAATTAATTATGTAAACTTTCTTTGTTTCATAACCAAACAGGAGACAGTAGATTTGGTGAAGACCCACATGGAGGAATCCCAGAACAACCCTGGCGATGAGGATGTCTATGAGGATATGTTGACAGCTTCCCAAAATTTCATCTCAAATTTCGATAATGAGGATATTTACGAGTCTATGATAAAACTGAATCCTGAGATGGGTTTGTACATGGCATTTTCTTTCAAAACTCTAGTATATTTTTTTCTTACACAAAACGGTCATTACTAAATGAAGTTGGAGCAGTTCTATTATTTTTTTTAGGTATATTTTTTTACAATTGTACAAAAAGACATGTTTTATAGGCCTATCTGTTTCTACAGATGATGATTTGGAAAGTGCTTTGGAGGACACCAACACGGAGACAATGCTCAGAAAGTTTTTTGAAGGTACATCAATGAGAAACAACAGACATAAATGATTGGTGTGACAATGACTTTTGACACTTTTTTTCCCTGTGTGATAACAACACCCTTCAGCTATCTGTCTTTACCTATTAAGTACAACGTTTTTGTAAAGGCTTGCAGTATTTTCCTCTTATTTGTAATACAACACACAGGGAAATAGATTAATTAGCTAAGCCATCTTATCTTATTCTGCTAGTATCTTAACCTGCGATCTCTGCCACAGGATGTAGAATGGTTGCATACTGTGAAAACAGAGCAGCTTGCTAATATATGGTATTTATTAAAATTTAAGCTAGAAATGTATTATATTTTGCAGTCAGATAATATGAATTCTTGAATTTGTTTTCGCTCAGCACAACCCGACAAGCATTTGCAATCCTTGCAACATAATTCAACCAATGGTGGAATCCCTGACATGGATGATGATGAATATCATGACATGGGCATTAATGTTGAAATCTATGGTGATGTAGAAGAGGAGGATCCGTATAATCCGTGCTGTCCTGAGCAAATTTATGACACAGTGGAGGATCATTCCAGCCCTGAAGTGATCAATCGCCCACCTGCACCGATTCCACGGCCAGCCAACCTGCCAGAGCCTGAAGAGAACACAACCTACATTTCCAAAGGTGCAAACCAAAAGTTCATATCGGTTATAAGAAACAAATACATACAGGTTTGGAACGCATGAGGATGAGTAAACGATGACACCGTTTTCATTTTTGGGTGAACTATGCCTTTAATGCATATCTTAACACTCATTTGACCTGTTTTACAGTGTTTTGTCTCAAGGAACCTGTATACTCACTCAGCCAAAGGCCTGAAAGGGATTCCTCTTTAGGTACAGACTGACAGTGTCTTTCTTGAGCCTAATTGGTTTATATGAACAGATTATGGATGCATTAAATTGAAAGTCTTGCTCAATTTATCTATTCTTACAGCTCCTGTACGGCTGGTGAGAGACAGAGACATGAGCAGTAACTATGACCCCTTTGCAGGCATGAAGACCCCTGGGCAGAGGCAGCTCATCTCTCTGCAGGAGAGGGTGAAAGTGGGAGAGCTGACTGTGGAAGAGGCAGTGCAGGAGTTCAAGGCTTGGCAGTTTGATCAAGACAAAAGATGGCGCTCTCTCCGCTTTCAGCAGGTAAGTAACTCAACAGAACTTTAACAAATTAAATTAGTGTCTCTGAGGTTTATGTAACCGTCTCTACATTTACTTCAAGGACAATTTACAAAGATTAAGAGACAGCATCACCCGACGCTGTAGAGACAAAGGAACAACTGGTAAGGAAACTCAGGACACCTTTCGTTCTACAATAGGGGAGAGCGGGCCACAACCTAACGCTTTTTGACTGTCTCAGTTTGTGTAAATCCACTAAGTATTAATCTTTTTCCCCACATGTCTAGTACAATTATGTGGTTTTGTTTCATTAATACAGTGTATACTTTTTTCTTGATTTACCCCGAAAGAATGGAAGTGAAATGTGACAACATGGGGTACATTTTAACATGTGAGGGGCACATTATAACATGACCAAATGACAGCTTAAAATGTTATCTGATATAATAAATAAATACCCAAGACAAACTAAAATATTTTGTCAAAAAAATACAATTATTAACTTTTTAAAATAAAATAATGGCAATTTTTTTATCATTAAAATATACACATTTTTGAGTTGTACAAAAAACACATAGCTAAATACAGCTATACAGCATAGTTCAAAACATAATAATAATGAATAATTTCTGAACATTGGCTCTCATTATTCACCCTTTTCTCATGGTTTCTCAAAATAATTCATACAATTATTGAATATAATCGCATATTTTTTAATAGGGGCTCATTGTAACGCAGTGTTACAAGGCACTTCACCTGCGCAACTGGGATTTAAACTGCGGCTCGCGTCTTCTGCTGGTTAGATCAGCATTAAAGAACTATCTCAACTGTTACATAACAGATATAAGATTTAAAAAAATATCAGACTTGTCATAATTTAAATAAACACAAAAAACAGAGATGAAAAATAATTACTTTTGCTATGGTAAAATAAATGTTCAGTAATATCTTCCAAAGATTTTTTTAATTTTGTCGCAATTTTTTTCTCTAAATAATGTTGATATGATAACTAGTAAATACACAAAGTTTGTCATCTTGGCACGTGTGGAAAGTTTTAAACCATGCGTGTTACAACTAACCCTGCGTTAGGTTGTGCCCCGCGCTCCCCTATACTGTGTTTAATATAGTGGTTAATATGCCGTGCTATTAGAGTGTACAAGAAATGTTTCAGTATTACTCTTAGGACTCAACAAAAAGTATAAATCAATGACCTGTGGACTTTGTAAAAGTTTTGGTAACATGTTATTTTGATCCATTTTACTATAAGTAACTTTGTAACTACATGTCAAAGAGTATTAGTAGACTGTCTGCTTAATATCTGCTAACTCTTTATGGTGGTGGTCCTCAACAGACATTCTACTGACTATAAGTAACTTTGCTTCTACATGTGAAGTTATTATAACCCACAACCTATCAGTCTACTAATACTCTACTAACACTCTAATGAGAGTAGGTTTAGGTGCAATGTTACTTAGAGAATGTGTTAAAGTGAAAATAAAATAAAAATGATGATTTTATAACTGTCATGAAGTTACTTAACTGTATTATTTCCACCTATTATAATAATCATGCAAAATAGTTACTTAACATTACAAACAAATATGTTTTATAAACTAAATCTATATTAAATATAAATATATTTTATAAATAATATATTTTTGTTTCTGGAACATAAAAAATGAGACATTTATGGTGGGGCCATTTACAATTATTGTTATATTTTGTGACATTTAGCAAGAATTTAGCATGAAACTAAACTTTTTTCCCCCCTCCATTAGAGCTTATGATTACAGCACCGATGCAAACAAACACTCAGTGGGGTTCTCAAATGAATGTGAATTGCTCCGTGTACGAGCCCACACCTCGCTCGATTGCCCAACCCCCTCCTGTTAGTAGACCGCTGCAGAGAGGAAGCTGGCAGACAGGAAGCACCTCCAGCACTTCTAGTATGTAAAAAATAAAAATAACTTCTTTAATCTCATGCAATAACATCTTCTGAAATAATACTGACTGTAATAGATTATAAGATAAGTTAAGATAGATTAACCCTTCTCCACAGCCCTTTCAGAACTTTTTATTTTGGTAGGATGCTTGATTCTTGAAGTACGCTAAAAAAGCTGTCCAAATGTTCCATGTCATGTTTTTTGGACATGTAGCTTCAGTACTATAGTATTTTTTTAAGTGCCTTGGAGTGTGATACCATGGTACAATCATTTCAGTAAAAATAAATGTAATGTTCGCACACTGATATGACTGCTCCAGAAAAGTATTTATTGCAATGCTTTGACCTCTTTATAGACCACAGGTGATCACCCTAATTACGTGTACGCTCAATCACGTGTACAAATATCACACAAGCAGAGGGAAAACAAAAACATTCAGAGTGTTTTTTCGTGCACTTAATTAAGGGGATCACCTGTTGTCTTGTACCTTAGTTTTGTTGTACACTAAGTTTGTGCCTGATGAAGACCTGATGGTGGAAAAGTTGCTATAAATACTTTTTTGGGGCAGTCATATCAGTGTGCGGCTGGACATTATATTTGTTTTTTGCTTCAGTTTGTCTCCTTTGCCCTGCACCTGAGCCCTGTTTGGGTTTGAGGAATGTGCACACTTTTTTTGTATTTTTTACATTAATTTCAGTACCAAAGTATATATGAAAATTTTATTGCATTACTATCTCAAATGTTTATTGTACTATGGTATGTTTTGGGGAATGTTAGCACACGTAGTCTTCTTAAAACTTAAATGAAAGTTCTGTCATTAAAGAGAACATTTCCAAAGGTGCGAACAAAAAGTTCATAACGGTTATGAACATTCTTCAAAATATCTAAGAAACAAATACAAACAGGTTTGGAACGCATGAGGATGAGTAAATGATGACACAATTTTCATCCTACTGTCGTTCCAAACCCGTAAGACCTCCGTTCATCTCCGGAACACAGTTTAAGATATTTTAGATTTATAGTCCGAGAGCCTTCTGTCCTTCCATTGAAAGTGTATGCATACTCTACAGTCTGTGTCCAGAAAAGTAAGAAGAAAGGTATGAAAAACATCATCAAAGTAGTCCATGTGACATCAGTGGGTTAGTTAGACTCTTTTGAAGCATCGACAATACATTTTGGTCCAAAAATAACAAAAACTACGACTTCATTCAGCATTGTCTTCTCTTCCGTGTTTGATTGAATCCGCGTTCACAAATCCACAGTGATGCTGCTGAGAAGACGCAAAGCGTGCGTCTCCCTCAGACTACATGGAAGCCAGATAACACACCAGCAGCGTCTTACGTCAGCAGTGGTTTCAAACAAACACGGAAGAGAAGACAATGCTGAATGAAGTCGTAGTTTTTGTTATTTTTGGACCAAAATGTATTGTCGATGCTTCGAAAGAGTCTAACTAACCCACTGATGTCACATGGACTACTTTGATGATGTTTTTCATACCTTTCTTCTTACCTTTCTGGAGACGGACTGTAGAATGTGCATACACTTTCAATGGAAGCACAGAAGGCTCTCGGACTAAATCTGAAATATCTTAAACTGTGTTCCGGAGATGAACGGAGGTCTTGCGGGTTTGGAACGGCATTAGGGTGAGTCATTAATGACAGAATTTTCATTTTTGGGTGAACTAACCCTTTAAGAAAATTGTCAAATATCACTATGTTTACTTGTATGGTGCGTTTCTACAATGTAATTGTAAATGTTTGACTTGTGCAGGTAGTAGCAGTCACAGATTGAGCGTTCAGAGCAATGTTAGCAACAGCAGTGGGATGGATGGGGAATGTGAGGTCAGTTTTTTTTTTCCTTTTAATCATTTATTTTTATTTGGATTTTAATTGATAATTATTTCTGACTCAGAGTCCTATAATGTATACACATTTGGAATCAGTAAGATTTTTGTTTTAAAGAAATTAATATTTCAAATAAATGCTGTTCTTTAGAACTTCCTATTAACTAAAAAATGCTGAAAACAGTGTCATGGTTTATATATTTTAAATAGCACAACTGTTTCTGAAGAATCATGAGACACTGAAGTATGTAGTAATTGCTGCTGGAATATGTATTAAATCAGAAAATTATTTAAAACTGTATTGATATTACTAACGATTTAACTGTATTTTTGATCAGATAAATGGGTTTGCATAAGAGACTTCTTTCAAAAACATTATAAAAAATAAAACTCCAAACTTTTGAATGGTAATATATTGTTTAAAATTGAAAAAGTGTTTAGATTGTGTCAAAGTAGAGATTTTGCATAATAATATTTGATTTAAAGGCTAAATAATAAAATTATTACACCTTAATGTTAATATGTCTTTACTCTCATGGTTAAGGAGCCTCCGGACATTCCACTTCCTCCACGGCCTCTCCGGCCTGTAGTAAACTCTCCACCAGAACTCCCTCCACCCCGGGTCCCACCACGTGTAACAGAGAGGTGCGTGTTTAAAATGCCTTAAAACATACTAGGTAAAACCAACTGCATTGAAATCAGTAAAGACAGGCATGTGTCATAGCTCTATTGTGATATACATTTCGAACTCAAAATAAAAAATAAACTCAACACAGCGAGACGATGTAAAGATAGAGCACGTACATATTAGGTTTGTGGCTTCAGCTAGTTTTATTTTTGAAAAGTTTCACTGCAAGAATGTACCAGATGACTGGATACAAGTTTGTAAGGTCGCAAAGGTGGTTCATGTATGAAACTCTACGCCTCCCCATGTGACAAACCACAGCATCATTCGCAAAACACTCTTAACCACAGTGCCGGAGTTTGTGAAGCTTAACTTTCCATCTGTACCTTTATAATAAGTACAAGTATGTATCAGCTTTTAAATCTTGTAAAGATGGAGTGTGGGTTTAGAATGCACTACTTCTTTATCAGTTACTAGACACAAACACCAGCTTGTCTGAGAGGGGTGAAGAACATCTGCACTCTGATGTGGGCTCCACACATCTATGATACATATCTCCACATATCTATATAATATAACTATGGTGGCCGACACAGGACAAAGATGTTGTCATCTGAGATAGCAGACAGTAGCTAGCGCTCTGTAGAGCAGTTTGTCCGTTTAGGGCTACTGTAGAAACATGGCGGTGCAAAATGGTGACCACTTTAAGGGGACCCGTGGTGTATGTGTATAGAAATGGCTCATTCTAAGGTAATGAAAACATAACGGTTCATTACGTAAGGTCTTTATACACCACTGAAAACATAGTTATGTATATTTTATTGCATTTCTATATAGATTCTCATAAATACCACACACAGCACCTTTAAGGTGTCTATAAATGGTGAAATATACAGTATGCAAGACAGACAAAAATCACAATTCGGTATGCAAATGTTACAATGTTATTTCTGGCAGTTACATTTTGAATGCTTAACATTCTATCAGTGTAAGTCAGTGAGAGATTTTCAAACTTTTTTATAAATTTTTTTTTAAAGTGAAAAACAAAAAAAGATAATTCTGTAATTGTTCATTACAATTCTATGGAAGCTTGTTTCCACCACAGAATAAGACATTTTAAAAGATAATTGCGATGTTTTAACTTTTTTTTTTTTTTTTTGTGACGGAAACAAGCTTCCATACAATTCAGCTTTGCCATCTAATGAATAAATTTTAAATTTAACCCACTATCTCTTAGGATTCCAGAGGTGCTAAACGAGCGATATGTATCGAGCCCATCCCGTCCTGTTCCTCAGACGCCTGCACAGAGGTCTATGCCACCTCCACCTATACCGAGACGGACATGGTGATGGCCTGCTTCAACATGGCTGGCTTTTGTTCTGTTCGGACTGTTCACTTTTCTTGTTGAGCCTCTGTACGTCTCTTCAAGATGGAGGAAAAGATACTGGCTGTGTCTGAAACAGTAGACAGCTGGTAGGCTGTCCTGTCAGTCGGTGATCTTACAGAGGATTGTATGAAGGAAGCTGGTTTTCCATTTACAGGTCCTTCTCAAAAAATTAGCATATTGTGATAAAAGTTCATTATTTTTCAAAATGTAATGATAAAAAATTAACTTTCATATATTTTAGATTCATTGCACACCAACTGAAATATTTCAGGTCTTTTATTGTTTTAATACTGATGATTTTGGCATACAGCTCATGAAAACCCAAAATCTCAAAAAATTTGCATATCATGAAAAGGTTCTCTAAACAAGCTATTAACCTCATCATCTGAATCAACTAATTAACTCTAAACACCTGCGAAAGATTCCTGAGGCTTTTAAAAACTCCCAGCCTGGTTCATTACTCAAAACCGCAATCATGGGTAAGACTGCCGACCTGACTGCTGTCCAGAAGGCCATCATTGACACCCTCAAGCGAGAGGGTAAAACACAGAAAGAAATTTCTGAACGAATAGGCTGTTCCCAGAGTGCTGTATCAAGGCACCTCAGTCGGAAGTCTGTGGGAAGGAAAAAGTGTGGCAAAAAACGCTGCACAAGGAGAAAAGGTTACCGGACCCTGAGGAAGATTGTTGGGAAGGACCGATTCCAGACTTTGGGGACCTGGAAGCAATGGACTGAGTCTGGAGTAGAAACATCCAAAGCCACCGCACAGGCGTGTGCAGGAAATGGGCTACAGGTGCCGTATTCCCCAGGTCAAGCCTGACCTGGGCTACAGAGAAGCAGCACTGGACTGTTGCTTAGTGGTCCAAAGTACTTTTTCGGATGAAAGCAAATTTTGCATGTCATTCGAAATCAAGGTGCCAGAGTCTGGAGGAAGAATGAGGAGAAGGAAATGCCAAAATGCCTGAAGTCCAGTGTCAAGTACCCACAGTCAGTGATGGTCTGGGGTGCCATGTCAGCTGCTGGTGTTGGTCCACTGTGTTTTATCAAGGGCAGGGTCAATGCAGCTAGCTATCTGGAGATTTTGGAGGTCTTCATGCTTCCATCTGCTGAAAAGCTTTATGGAGATGAAGATTTCGTTTTTTAGCACGACCTGGCACCTGCTCACAGAGCCAAAACCCCTGGTAAATGGTTTACTGACCATGGTATTACTGCGCTCAATTGGCCTGCCAACTCTCCTGACCTGAACCCCATAGAGAATCTGTGGGATATTGTGAAGAGAAAGTTGAGAGACGCAAGACCCAACACTCTGGATGAGCTTAAGGCCGCTATCGAAGCATCCTGGGCCTCCATAACACCTCAGCAGTGCCACAGGCTGATTGCCTCCATGCCACGCCGCATTGAAGCAGTCATTTCTGCAAAAGGATTCCCGACCAAGTATTGAGTGCATAACTGAACATAATTATTTGAATATTTACTTTTTTTGTATTAAAAACACTTTTCTTTTATTGGTCGGATGAAATATGCAAATTTTTTGAGGAAGGATTTTTGGGTTTTCATGAGCTGTATGCCAAAATCATCAGTATTAAAACAATAAAAGACCTGAAATATTTCAGTTGGTGTGCAATGAATCTAAAATATATGAAAGTTTAATTTTATCATTACATTATGGAACATAATGAACTTTTATCACAATATGCACATTTTTTGTGAAGGACCTGTATATTATTTTTACCAACTGCCCAATCTGCACAGAATTGTGCAGTGTATGCAGCAAAAATGTGTGTGTGTGTGTGTGTGTGTGTGTGTATATATATATATATATATATATATGCTCAAAACTAAGGTAGCAAACAGGATAATATGCAAACATCAGATTCAGAAGTCTTGAAGAAGCTATCTTATCTTTCATATACTGCCAGGTTTCTGTCATAGCCAATGGATCAGTGTCCTGCGTCTTTGCATTTGAATTGTTCTAGATCTACTTGCAATGCAAACAAACTTAATGTATAGGTTTTAAAGATAAATCTTCACCTGGGAGTTATGCAATATGTTTGAAGGTTCTTTTCATATGGTCACTTGTTTGCAATTTAGCTATTTGAGTGCCATTAGCAAATAGAAAGCTCAAGAACTTGCCTACTTTTTTATTAGATCTTTTTTTCTATTTAAAACTGCAATTAAGTATAGTTTGTGTTGGCTGTGATCAGTGCATATTAAAGTGGCCTAGCATATTTTAAATATTTATTCATTTTCATTGCTGGCTATGATATTCACACAAAGAGAGTTGTATTTAAGTGTGAATGCACAGTGTGAAGAGGGTATATGTTTTGTATATATGTGTGTGTGTGTGTGTGTGTGTGTGTTCATGTTTGTCAAACCATGGCAACAACATTGAGTAAAGTCACAATGAAACAGTAGTGAGAGATCTTTTCTTCCGGCGTCTAAGGGTATGTGTACACGACACCATTTTCAACAAAACATTTTTCATGCGTTTTGGTCATTCGTTGACACGACAACGGCGTTGTGGGGGGCCTGAAAACGCAAGCTTTTGAAAATGGGTTTTTAAAGTGCAAGGTTTTGAAATCCATGCCTTTAATGTCCTAGAATGTCCTAAAGTAAACAACAAAAACGCGAATTTGTGGTTACGTCATGTGCATGTGTATTACATATTCGACAAGTCAAGTAGTCATTTTCGCAGATCCTTGTGAATGGGGATCGATTTTACAACGTTGTCATCTATTTTTAGATTTACGGGCTAATTTACGGGCTCAAAAACCTGCCTGGAATGCAGCATAAGCGTGCGCTTGCATGTGCTCCATTCACACCATGTCCTAATTACAAGATGACAACCTGTGACTTTCTACTCTGAACTGTTATGCAGAATTATAATATTTGTCTATGCCAACATCAACAGCAATATTAATCTGCAGCGACACGTATAAGTCAGAGCTCTCAGAAAGTTTACAAGTCTCTCAGTTTACAAGTTGTAATTACGAGTTCTACGTGAATGCCTTTTACAATATGTAAATGAATAATTACGGTAATTACAATATGCCGTGAATGCACGTATAGGTGTTGTTGAAGAGAATTAAATGATTGGAGAACTTCTACTGTTAATGAAATTTTGGTAGGCTATATGTTTTTTTTTTTAACAAGTTATTTTTATGGTATGCCAAAAGGTGATCGTTTTATAATCAGGTCATCTTATATTTGAAACAGTACGGTACTGTAGTGGTTTATTTTAAATAAAAAAAAAAAGATGAAGAACCTTATGCGATGGAGAGATATGCTATAAAATGTTCTGAGAACTTTTCGTACTATAGGTTTTGTTTGGAAAGTGCATGATATTCTAGTCTATCCATTAGGGGTGTAACCATACCCTCATGTCACGATTCGATACATCACAGTACTGATCTCTTGATACTGAACTCACAATACTCAAAGACATGGTAAAAGGTTAACAAAAATTGTACTGTTGCTTAATATGCTAAATTTGGTATTACGTTGTGGAAATGAATAGGCTTGGACTTGGTGCTGGTAACCCAATGCACATGACTATGGTGACACCAGAGTAAAAATATTCATGATTCTGAAGCTGAAAGAATTCTTTTAGACGAAAATACTTGCAGTCAAACCAGATATTATTCAGACACCAGATATCATTTTTTAATCGCTGGGTGCAGGACACCTTAGTTAATTTATGTAAGTGAGGATAGCAAAATAAAGTAAACTGTGACATACTACACCCAAAATTCTTCATTCAGTGGACTACCAGTAAAATTGATAAAAATGTGTGACCAAAATTATTCAGACACTTTGATCTGACCATATTTTGCTTAAGTGTTTTTGTTTAATTGCTGATGTGACCTTTTACACCACAGACTGAACAAAATTAAGCATTGCTTGGTAATTGGTTGACCTAAAATGGTTATCTATTTGTGTACTTAAATTTAACAGCTGACAGCTGATTGTAATCCATTACATACCTTTCTATCAAAGTTATCTGACATTATCAAGATGAGTTTGTTCTGACACAGTTTAACTCTGAGTTCTTGTCATATTTTATTACCATTTTCTAAACTATAGCGAATAAACTGTGATAATATGAGAATGTTGAAGGTGTCTGAATACATTTTGGTTTTACTGTACTTAAAATAACGTAGGCCACTTTTTACTGGTAAAATAACACATTTGGCATTATTAGGACCCACAAATATTCATTGCATTATTATACATTATATTCAACATTATATATAGTAGTCATTGATAGTACTGACACTAAACTTGATTTTTTTTTCTCTCACAGTATTGTTTTGGGTGAACTATTGCATTTTTTTTATTGCGATATATTGTGACGCGATATATTGTTACAGCCCTACTGTCCATGGAAGCATTGTACATGGAACACATGTAATGAGGTCCTACACAATAGTTAACTTGAACTAACAATGCTTTTGGCTTATTAAAATTCTAAACTCTATTAAAACAAAGGTCTGTAGCATCATGAAAATCTCACGATTTTATGTTTGTTTTTTAAATCTGGGCCTATACTTTCGTTTTTGATTTTTATCTTCTTTGATGTGGTTCTTAACTAGGGGGCATTGGACCACTAGGGGGCCTCATCAAACTAGGGTGTAGCAAGATGGCTTAAAATAATTTAAAATAAGTTTTATTAACTTCATGAAAGCTCAAATTCTGAAGTAAGATGACGATATCTAGACTAGTGTACTTTTATTGTTGTAATTTAAAATAGGAAATATGTCATTTAATTTAATTCTGACTAAATGTATTATTATTAATTAAAATATGCAAGGCGAATGCACTTTTATTAAATTAGAGTATGAGCTTGATGAACCGTATGTGGCTCAACGGAACGCCCCTCTCCTCCCACTCCAGTGATATTGTGATGAGACCGTGAGAGGCTCCACGCACGGACGAGCGGCGTGCGGTGACCGTCACTGAATTGTGCAGCGTGCAGCAGCGTTATCAATACGGAAACCTGGACTGCTTCCTTAGAAAGGTGAGTATTACACAACGCATACTACATTCACCGTCATATTCACAGTATTTGAATACCTCGGCGATATTTCACATCAAACTAAAACGGAAAGTTTACGTGTTTACTTCGTGTGGAGAGTTATTATTTACCCATGGTTTATTACAATAAACCGCAGCGGCCATCCATTGCAGACAAATGTGCGCCAACGTGTTTCAGTTACTTCAGCACTAACGTTAGTGATACCATATAGCCTAGTGTTAAATTTATGGCTATATTGTAAAGGGTGATACTTTAAATAGCATTCTTATTGAAAAGCTCAGGCGTTTAAGATGTCAGATGAAGGAGACGGGATGGAGATTATTTGTATTCCGCAGGAAGAGAGCTCTGACTTCGGCTGCACTTGACATCCAAATAAGGAATAGGATTGACTGGATATGCGGAGGGAGCAGGACAGTGAAACGAGACTTCATGAGTTCAATCCACTGCATTGTAGATGGCTTGAAAAATTAAACGGGACACATAAGACAGTTTATCCAGATTTTAGTGCTAGAGTGCAATGATATAACAGCCTGTATTTACGAAGATGAACGTTAGAATGAGTTCTAATGCAATGCGGTTTATGCGGCAGGCGTAGAGTAGATGAACTGTCAGAATTGGGGCAGTTTAGATTAGTGATGAAGCACAGCCTTTTATATTTAAGTCTTCAAGTGTATCAAAATAATATTGTATGCAATTTCTAAAGACTTCATAACACAGTTAGACAGGCTACCGCTTTAACTTTTTTTCTCAGGTAAAATAGGACAGATTTAGCATCAAATGTGTTTGCTGCAGTTTAAATAATACAAAAATGCATTTAGAAAAGTTTTCTTTTATGAAAAGTGGGAAAAAGCTTGGTTTTTGGAACTTGTCTAAGGTGGACTACCGCCTCTAACTAGCTTTATCAAGGTCTACCCTGTCAACCTTGTTCTCACCAGCTGGTTGTCCATCATCTCTGACCATAAATGACAAGCGCTGTGTTTCTCAAAAGCATCATAAGCTTAAGATCGTAGAACCATTGGCACCAATGGTGTACGATCAACTTAGGTTACAATACTTTTGAGAAGTGCAGCCCAGCATCGTCCAGCTTGAATATATTTTGTTGCCAAATAGCATTTTAAAAATCCCAGTAAAAGTATAATGAAGGTGATTTTGATTCTTTAGGCTTGTTTAAGAAGAGCATTCTCAGTTGATGTTCAGTTGTGACATTTGTTTGTCCCATATTTAATTATGTAACTCAAACTTACATAATTATCTAACTTGCCATAATAAACAGGCATAACTGTTTAAATTCCCTGTAAGAATTTTTAAGAAACTCTAATTATTTAAATGGAAGATTTGTTTAAATTCGTAACTTAATAATTATTTAAAGAATTGAGTTGTATGCCTTTATTAGTTAACCCGGTGCAATTACCTTAGGACTTGTTTTTAGAGATTTGGTTAAAAGCCAGACAAATCTTTGTAAATAAATACTATACTTTTCACAGGAGTTGAAAACCCTGTCTTACAATAGCTATTATTCTGAGACTAATATTTAAGTGGAGCACCAAACTGAGTCTTAAATTAATTATAGAATTTATTTTTAATGCTAGTGCAAACATTGTTTATGAGCTGTTTTGAACTGTCTTGTGGCCTTAAACTTAAACTTTTAAACTTAATAACATACTTTTCCTGCTTTAAAACTAGTTTATTAGCATTAGGGATATGCTGCTATAATGTCAACATATTTCCCTTCTAGTATTGATAAATGTTAAATATCACCAGCGGGTTTTACTGCATTTGTTAACACTAGCCAAAATGCTATAACTAATAAAGTAATTTCTGTTAACCTATGTACCTTATTGTTATATCATCGATTGAAGCATACTGACATCTCACTCCTTAAAACTCACAGCCTGTGAAAAAATTGTATCTGTGTTTATAGATGTTTTAGCTCAACGCTTGTGCCAGACATACATGATGTTATCATTGTATTCTGGCACTGGAGGTATATAGTATTTCAGCAAAGAGGAAGTGAACAACATTAAAATCTTAAGTAGGTGAGAGACTGTAACATTTGGGTGAAGTTCCTGCCAGCGTCTTTGGAAGCCGTCTCCTTACAAAGATAATGAATAATTTGTGTTGGGTGCTTAATATTGTATAAGCTTGTAGAATCATGTTACAGTCTAGTGTGGTGAACAGGCACCAAAAAGATTGGTGGTGAAACACTGTTTAAATTAGTTCTCATTTGAATTGACAAATGAATAGACAAATACTTTAATACTATAATACTTTTGACATGGCTGATCTTGTATAGGATCATCAGGTTGTTTTGATACACATATTTCAGAATAGATCTATAAGCCATGATACCTCAGGATTTTTTTTAAACAGCTTTGTAAGCACTTTTTTTTTCTTTTTTCTATTTTCGCTTTAGTCAATGCCTTTTTGTAGCACTGCAATTATGCCCGGACATGCTTTGACTGCTAATAACATGCCATTATTCCATTTCTCAGTGTCATTTGCTGCCACTTCACATTTCACTTCTGTAAATTAAGGCTTTATTTTCCTCATTATGCATTTAGGCACGTTCTTAATTTTTCATAGCACTCAAATCGGATACAAACAGCCCAGAGAGAGCGGGCAGGCGTGTGACAGCTGATGGAATGAAGCACTGTGCTCTGGTAGTGTAGAGAGGAAGTGCTCTGAATGGGATTAAAATCGCAGGCTTCCCATTCATTCACGGAGCCCCTGAGTCACATCCAAAGGATTGAGGGGATTACCGTGTTAATAGTATCCCCTATTTTTTTAAACAAGTGGTTATAAGTACTTTGGCCATTATGAAGTCATGTGTTCTGTTGTCTTTGTCAGTGACCGGTGAAATTAATTGGCTGTAAAAATCCTCTGCAAATGTACATAGATTTTAGCTTTGTTATATTTGGTTGTATTGTATTTTACAACTGGTATTCATAGACAATTGCAAATACTTCAACACATATTCATGTCCAGTGTCCAGTATCCAGTAATAGATAAAGCTTTTTTATTGAGTTGCCGTTAAAAACAGAGCTTTCATTCTGTATTTTAATCATTCGTCAAAGCACCGATATAGTTCAACAGCGCTGGGACTTTTTACTGTTCGCATTTCACGTGTAGATACTGTCTTTATAATAATGTGTTAATACATTATAATAACTTTCATTAATAAATCATTGACAAACATTATGCTTAACAGATCATTATATTCACATAGCTAGAAATGCTTGTTAATGTTTAAATAAACGTATTATTCTGTAAAGGATATTTGGTCTTCGTTAGGCAGACTTCTAATATTTAGACATCTTTACAAATCATTTATTAATTATTTGTTCGTGTTTTTGCAGTACCCAATCAAAAGTTAAAACTATTCATCATTTGTAAATGTTAATAAATAATTACTATTAATCATTTTGTACTTTTTAGTACCTTACTATGTGCGTGTTAATGTTTACTAAAACATTTTCATATTTCTGTTTGAATATATATAAATTAATGATCCATTAAGCATTATATAATGTTTATTAATGATTTATTAATGAAAATTATGTAACATCCTTTTAAGTTTAACAAGAAAAATATTTAAATTATGAAAATTAATTATTTATTTGCTAAGTCAAGTAACCCTTTCTGCAAGTTACGTTCCGCTGGTAGGTGTCGACAATTGACTCTATTTACTAAATAGATTTGATTTGTTCGAAAATGCTGAGTCATTGAATCATTCACTCAGCCGATTTGTTAAAAAAAACACTGATTCATCCTAGAACGAAACACTAGTTTGTTGCTTGATGTGGACGGTTAATAAACACAAAATACACACGTAACTGGCATTGTTGTCTAAAATGTTTATAACATATTTTTAATTTAAGTGTTATATAAAAGCAATATTGCACTTACAATTGTGCAGTTGTTGTGAATATCTGGATGTTTGTGGTTATGAGATTGACAATGATTGAGGCGTCTTCGACAGATGCCACATTGCATCCGTTCCCATCCAAAATGTTTCAATGTTTCGCCATGTTGCTTAGCAACCTTCATCTTACCCCATACTTTTCCTTCTACCCCATTGACTGCAGTGTGGCTTTGAGTGGCACTTGAAGTGTGTGTCTGTCTGTATGTTTTGTTAGCGCTACAAATTTCAAGGTCTTTGCACAAAGCAGCAGGCTATTGCAAACAAGAAGTTGAACAGACCGTCTCTGCTTCAGATTGTGTTGTGCTGACAGATTTTTCTTTTCACCTCTTGCTGCTTTGACAGATTGTAGACCAGCTGGCTTAAGGTCAGTGTTGGGATGATGTTTGTACGATGAGAGTTTGAATGCGTATCATATTTAAAGAGAATGTGACAATGATATGTCAGAGCTTAAACGTAATGCATTTAATTTATTTGTCATGTAGCACATACCTGGGACATGGTAAACCTTCAGATAATGTAATTATATTGTTTTTTTCAGGTCGCTGCGAACTATACACCTTTCAAGAGAGTGTGAAATCCAAGTGTGTGTGTGAATGTGCATGGCTTGGCTTGCTTTATAAAGGCCGTGACTGGTGGTGTTGCTCAACACCGAGATTTGGGGTCCTCCATCATTAGGGAAGCACTTGAAATGTCTGGATTATCATAGAGCTGTTTTTAGGTGTGGTTGAATAGTCTACATCCCCTGACAAAATTATCAGGCACCAGCCACATAACTGAGAGGTCTGAAACAGTTGTCTCTGTCTGCATTGCAACTGGGATGCCTAAAATCTCTGTTGGTTGGAATAATATTGACAAGTTGTTGACCAGTGAGATTTTTATAGTGCTAAATATCTTTACTTTAGAAAATGTAGAAATATGGATGATGCCCTGGCAGAAAATTACCAGTATTGTTGTTAAAGGGATAGTTAACCCAAAAGGGATAGTTAACCCCTCATGTCATTCCAAACCTCTAAGACTGTAGTTGATCTTCGGAACACAAATTAAGATATTTTGATGAAATCCGAGAGCTCTCCGGCCCAATCCATAGACAGCATTTTATGAAGCGACGAGAATACTTTTTATGCAAAAAGACAAACAAAAATAACAACTTTATTTAACAATTTTGTTCTAGCCTGTGTCAGTCTCCTATGCAGTTTCCGTTGTAAATAGTGCAGAAAGTTCCTTAATATTAACACTCTATAAGCATTTGCATTTTACACTGTGTGCATAACATAAAACAACTAGAGTTACTGCTCCTTTAAGCGACAATGACACTTGCTGCTTTTTTGTCATGTTGATTAATTTAAAAACCCATAAAATACAGTTGATCCTTTTCTTTGATGCATCTGAAATCGCGTAGTGGGTAAAAAACAGTATGTGAAAAAAAGAAGCATGTCCACATTAACAATACTCATAAAAGAGTTGGCAAATTGTACTCGGATGACCTACTACTATAAGCTAGATTCTAAAGTGTGCGTATAGTGGACACTTTACTCTCTTATGAGGCCATGGGAGAAGATTTGTGAATGGCTGTGAAGTGATGCAATTGTCACTTGTAGGTCACATGATAATGACAACATGGCGAATGTAGTACGTCCAGATTATATTCATACTCACATTCGTACTATATAGAACATACTTTTTTAGCGGTTGTGATGTACTTATTCAAAATAAGTACCGGTACATACTCAAGAGAGTATGCGATTTCAGTATTTAATTTTGTAATTGAATTTTTTTTTCGTGTGTGCATAAAGTAAAAATTGTCAGGGTGATACAACTGTATAAAAAAGCCTCATTAGATATAAGATTGCACTTATATGTCATTGCCCCCCTAAATGTCACATCCTGAGCTGTTCACTTAGGCGCCAAAATTCAGTATCCCAAATCTCAGTCTGGTCCATTTTTATTTTTATTACCTACAAATTAAATCCCTCATGCCTTATGAGTTTTGTTAGTCATTTGATATCAAAATCCGCCCCCCATTACGCACTGCTTTAAATCCCAAGTGTGAAACTCATTATCATTGCCCCATCTGTCCTTCTAGAACATCCATGCCGCGCACAAAGCCTTTTTTTCTGGCCAGAGCTGCGGTTGATGCTGTGTATGCGCCGTGTGCCCCTCCCTCCGTGGCCGCCTGTTGTCCTGGTCAGCAAATGCCGGGGCCTGTGAGGGCCAGGCCAGGAGACTTTGACTCATCTATACACAGTTGTGTACTAGAACATCTTCCAGCATAATAGGCTTCTGTATTCCGTGACGTAATATCAGATGTTTTTTTTAAGTGTCAAGTCTATTTTAGATGGCACGATCTCTGTTTTATCGGTATGTTTTTGAATAAAGCTCTCAGTAGCTATGCTAATAAGTGCTGCAGAAGTGTCATGGAAATGTTGAATTAATTATACAGCTAGGTGATTGTGGTTGTAATATCAGTAATTGGTAGTCTCTACTGAGGAACAGTTAATCAGTGTTAATCAAGGAGAATAGAAAACTACTTAGTAATATAAAAATTATACTGATATATTATTAATTTTTATTACCAATATAATAGTTATTACTGTTATTATGTCATATAATATGTTTTCAATTATTTGTTCATATATTATATTATTAGTTTTCAGTTGAGGTGCTCATATAATTTTAATGAATACTGAACCCATTTGCTTAATATTTTATTATTTTTATATATGTAATTATATATATTTTATATGTAGCTTATTTGAAATGCATTAGCTATGTCTGGTCCAGCTTTGAAATGAAAAGTATTGCACAATTGAAAAGATGATTTGAGGTGCATAACTTCTGTTGAGTTAGTAAAAATAAAGAAGCGCACAACTCTTTGGCTATTTTTAGCATTATTTATGTGTGCATTTATATAAGCATCATTTTACAGTGAAACCAACTTTGTAACTGAATCATACACAAACTCTCCCCTTCTACACCGTATTTGTTTTGTTGGGAGTTATTATTTCCCTGTTTGTATTCTCTTTTCAATTGTTCGGCGTCTTTCACATTGTTCAAGAATAAAACTGAGAGGTTTCTCTGACAGTTGCTGTTTCCATCCACCTATTTTGGGATATCACAAAAAAGAAAACGCTGGATTGAAACGCCAAGATGCGCATACATTGTAAAAATGCAGGCCTCTGAACACGAGATAATATGACAGTGCTTATTGTATTTTGTCTGTGCGGTCTGAGACGAAAGTAATTTACGATGTAGGATAAAAGATCTCCAGTGGCTTCCCCAAATGGAGCAACTTCCATTTTTATGGATGGAATGGAAACACTGCTTTATTTGCAAATGTTTTATGCAATATTTCAATTTTGTGCATAAGTTAAATTCACAACTTTGGATGGAAATGGCTAGTGATGTCATGCTCTGAAAAAAGACATGTACTGTAGATAAATGGTGGCTAGTTGTAAATAGTTGCATACATTTCCTTTTATGATGTCGTTGTTTAAATGTGTTGAGAGTATGACAGTCTAGGCCTCCGTCCAGTGTGTCTGCTGAAGATGTTTACGGTACTACTGATGGGGTATTTTCTGTTAAACACCCACGGTTGTTCTTCTACAGTGCTACTCTCGAGCCATGTTTGGAGCTGTTTGCTGTGATCCTGGTGAGCTTCTCTCTCTCTCTCTGCCCCCCTCTGCCATTTGTTGACAAAGCAGAAGTCAAACTGTGTTATGTAACGGCCCCCCTCCCCTCCGGCCCCCTCGCTCTGGCTACAGCAGGCCCCTTGTAGATCTCCTTTGTGTATTAAAGCTGCACTCTTTAAAAGCTGTCATGGAAATAGAATGAGGCAATCCCCAGAGATTCTTGGGTGGAATATCATGGTACTTTTTCTTGTGTCACCCCCTTTATTATTTTAATGGGGCTGGCATAATGGAATGGAAAGCAGGAAAGGATGTGCATGATGACCTTCAGCTGTGCTTTAGAATCAAATGCTGTGACTTAATAAACTTTTTTGGATATTTTGATGGTTGGAGAGTTCTCACAGAAACGTCTTTTATGCGCCAATAATTAATATATAATTAATTAAATTAATAATAATTAAATAAAATGCCTCCAGCAGCATTACTGACATGCAGAAAATTGTGGAGAAAACAATTCCTACCAAAGGGAACATTTGATTTCTACACTGAAATATATATGGTAACACTTAACAGTAAGGTTCATTAGTTAACATTAGTTAACTACATTAGTTAACATGAACTAATAAAGAACTGCACTTACTCACTAAAAAAAGTTGGGTTAAAAATGACCCAACAGATAACCCATTGGTGGGTTGATATAGCACCGATCTATTGTTGGGTTGTTTTAACCCAATTCATTGGGTAGTAAGTTTTTAACCCAATAAATTGGGTTACAAAATAACTAATTTGTTGGGTCATTTGGCCAAAATGTTGCTTTAACCAACCTAGTATTATAATTATTATTACTATTATTACTGTTGTTATTATTATTGCCATGCAAATAAATAACCAACAACTTTAATATATTGACAATGCTTTATTTACATTCAATTGAAAGTTATAACCATTTTACATTTACATTTAGTCATTTAGCAGATGCTTTTATCCAAAGCGACTTACAAATGAGGAGAGCAATAGAAGCAACTAAACAAACAAGGGGCAGTGCTGTAAAGTCTCAGTTAATCTAGCCAAGTACACATATACACTTTAAAAACAAAACAAAAACAAAAACAGAAAAGTGAATAGAAAAGATAAGTGATAGTCTTTATTGGCCAGGTGCTGCTGGAAAAGATGCATCTTAAGATGTTTTTTTGAAAATGGCTACACACTCGGCTGCTCACTCTGTCATTCCACCAGGTGGGAACGGTCCAGGAAAAGGTCCGTGAGAGTGAGTTCATGCCGCTTTGGGATGGCATCACAAGGTTTCACTACAGCATTGTTTTCAGAGGGTTCTTCTGTCTATATGTGAAGAGAAGACATTTTTGTATTTAATTACAGTTTCAGTATACATAACCAACTGAATAAAAAAAATTACAATAATAACAACACGGCTCCTGTAGATTAGGCTATTTAATTTTACACTGTAGTTGAGATTTGTAGACATTTGAGCTATACATGTATAACGCTGCATACCTTCATCCACAATGACTGGACACCGGACGGACGAGGCTTCCGCTGGTTTTTAAAGCCGAGCTCGTCGGTTAAATATCTGAAAACATGAATAAATTCCCAAAAATGATTGAAAAAAAAAACAGAAAAAGTGAGGAGGGGGATCACAAGCAAGTTTTTTTTTTTTAAGCACTCGTTAGGGGGAGATATAAACATATTTTTGGGGAAAAGCGGCAATAGTACTATGTAAGGAGCTTAAAGTCAATTTATAATGGAAAACACATTAAATATAGTCCAATATATAGGCTAACTTACCCGTGTATCTTCTGTCACAGTTGCAGCGGGCAGCCGTTGAAATTTGAAATTTAACCCAACTGGCTGAGTTGTTATAGAATCAACCCAATAAAAGTTCGGAATAACCGAACAGAATGACCCACTATTTTTAACCCAGCTATTGGGTAAAAAAAATAACCCAAAGTTTTTTAGAGTGTATAAAGCATTTATTTATCATTGTTAATGTTAATTTCAACATTTATTAATGCATTATTAAAATCTTGTTAACATTAGTAAATGCACTGTGAACTAACATGAACAAATCATGAACAGCTGGATTTGTATTAACCAACGTTAACAAAGATTAACTAATGCTAATTAGTTAACTAATGTTAACTAATACAACCTTATTGTAAAGTGTTATCATATACACACACACACACACACACACACACACACACACACACACACACACACACACACACACACACACACACACACACACACACACACACACACACACACACACACACACAAACATTGTTGAATCAACCAGAAACATCTTAAAATTTACCACATAATTTTTATAGTTTTAGAGTTATATTTGTATTATTGATAAAAGGTCAATATTAAAATATATAATATATGTAACATGTAAATGTAATGTTATATTTAATAATATATAATTTAACATTGCTGAATCAACCTACATACATTATAAAAAAAAAAAAAAAAAAAAATAATAATAATAAATATATATATAAATATATATATCAAACTGTAAGAAGTGGTAACTGTATGTATATATATATATATATATATATATATATATATATATATATATATATATATATATATATATATACAGTTTGTTAAAGATAATATAAAACTACAAAATGTGTGTTGACAGCATGAGGGATTTTGTTTAATCATTTTATACTAAACAGAAGCTATGGTTGCCAGATGATAAGATGTAGCATTAAACCCTGATAACAAAGAAAATGAAGAAACATTGCTTAAATGAATATCCATCAAATGTTAAGTGTCACACAGGGAATTCTGTGGATGTCCATTCATGGCTTTTCAATGCAAATTATAAGGTAATTTACATTTTCAAAATCTATATTTAAAAGTATTTAATTGTTCTGTAAACTATTAGAGTTTTTCATTGTAAGCAGCAGTATAAGGGAAGTTACCAATAACCGATTTACAGGGTTTTTCTGTAGAATCTTTTACTGTTAAGATTATGATTTTTGTTTTTACGGTGCACACTGAACTGTAAAGAAGGATTTTATTTTTGTCAAAAAAGTTAAAAATTAAACAAATGTTTTGTATTAGGCTTTCAGTGAGCTATTTATTTGAGAAATGTAAGAGACTCTTGTGGAGGAATTGATTTATTGAGCTACCAAGTGCCCCTGCTGGAGGCCCCTTTTCTCACCAATGGCTATGAGCCAAAGTTGTGGACCTGAGTTATAGCCTTGATGAGGTTTGAGCCAGTTTTTTTGATTCTGAAACAAAGATTTAGACCCATGTCTGACATGAGCCTTTCCACTGTTGCTCAGTTTTACAGCTTTGCCCGGAGAGAGTGCAGCAGTTACCAGGCACAATGCAATTTCCAGCAATTTGTCTGTACACACAATTTGCCTGTTTGAACACAAAACTGCTGCACTACGAAATGATGAAATAGCAGCTGATTAAAGATTATGATGAATTCTTGTCTAGGTTATGGATTTGAGGTTGAATTTTGATTAACTTTGAAAGTTTGTGGTTATTTCTTAGGACATTTCTAGTAGAGATGCACCGAAATCAAAATTCTTGTCCGAAACCGAAAACTAAAAATCAAGGCATTGCAATTGCATAAATTAATATTAAAGTTTCAAATAATAAATCAATTACAAATTATGCAAATATTTATTTAGCACATTGCAACAATGCACAGTACAAAAAATGTAATTCAAATAAAAAATGTTGAACTTGGCCTCACTCATGTGTACATTAAATAATAATGTACAGGCCTACTGGCCTGCAGAAAGGTACAGCAATTTAAAGTAATCAAACATAAAATAACTGCATATTTCACTGTCTAAATTAAAGATTAATCCTTATTAAACTTACAAGAGCTATTCAATCAAGAGCAATGAGTGATGTCCTTGTCTTTTGTTGACATTAAACAGACCGCAGTAAAGGCTACTGCCCCTTTAAGACCTAATGTACCGAAATGCGTCGTCTTTCTCGACTGTATACAGTTCACTTAAGGCATATACAGACTATGGGTGCAAGGATACTCATCAAGATGGACATGTTGACATATTTTTTGTGTGAGTTTGTCCGTTTAAGCGCAAGATTTGAAAGAGATCTCAGTATTTGCGCGCTGTGAGACGAGCGCGCGCTTTCGGATGAGTGCACAGAGACAAATCTTCTCGCGAGTTCTCATTCGCGTCTTTTGGCTCTACACCCGGTGATGACGGCAGCACTCGCATGCGTTGAACAAAGTTTACAAAGAGAGACCGTTTTGGCCACGTTTTTCTTTTATTATCGCTGTTGTTGTAGTGTATCACTGAGGAGCCAGCACGTGTATCCATCAACAGAAACATAAACAAAGCATTATTTTCAAGTTACAAACCATATTATAGATGCGTCATTAGATGCGAGATGAACCACATTCGTCCACACTGCAGACATGTTGCTTGTTTAAACAAGCACGTGCAGGTCGCAGTTTCTGTTTGCGTCATAACAACATTTCGGCATATTGTTTCGGTGATAAAAGTCTTTCGGCCGAAAACCGAAAATGAACTTTTGGGCCATTTTCGGCCGAAAATTTTCGCCGGCCGAATATTCTGTGCATCCCTAATTTCTAGCATGCCATTTAAATCTTTTTGAATTGCTATGTTAGAACTATTTTATTTTTAACATGATGGAGACTGCAACTATCATAAGTGTCTCTATCACTCTATAGTGGTCTGAACTGTCAGTGTTCATGCCCTTGACCATGATCACACTGTTTACTGTCAAAAAGTTGTGTCTGGTACAACCCATTCAGCCCATGCCCTATTCTGATAGTTCTTAAAATAAACCACAGTTAATAGTCTGTCATATTTGTATGACAACATCCAGATTTATAACATATTTTGGTCTATTATCTTAATATAGTTTATAGCCTGTGCTTGTCATGCCAGACAGGGATGGAGAGGTGGATGGAAAGCAGGATGCTGCAATTCGTTCATCACAATGCTAAGTGGGTGCCACATTCCCAGGTGGCAGGTGCTGACATGTCCATCTTGGTTGTTGAAAGAGGTAAAGCATGGTTAAGTTCAGTTCTTTGAAGAGAACAGGACATGATAGCTTGGATTTGTATGATTGGCCACATCAAAGGACATTTAAAAGGGCGCCCTCCTTGTTCGGGTCTCTGTTAGGAGTTAAGCTCAGCTGAAGGTCCTCACAGGTAAGCTGCAAAATGCGAGTCGGTATGATATTAATAAGCTTTATATGCAGAAATAAATGTTTACATGTTTATTCACTCATTTGGCTTTGGATTTAGTTACTAAAACACCCTCAAAGTTCAAGCTAAATCAGGATTAGTAGCATATCTTCAATACAGGCTACATGTGGAGCAATCCAGAATATTAAGGATCCTCAAACTGTGTGACTCTTGACTGATGGATTGATGCATGCAGCTGTTATTCCTGGACCTGTTTTAATTTTACAATGGAAAATGATTCCCACTTATCTAATCCAGTATGCAATATAAATGTTTATATAAACAGCATATTTGTGTATTATTGAATTACAAATTGCTGTTACACAACTGCATAAGTCTTCTAAATTTAGGAGATATAGGCTCTGTTACATTTTGTAAGTTTAATTAGCTAGCTAATTGTCCGCTTCTGATTTCTATAGACCGTAACTGTAGGCTATAATAAGTCAAGTAGACAGATGGTTAATGTTTACATTGAGATCCATTAGAAATGCAACAGAAATATCTGCAATCATCCAGGACTTTGATGCTATTTTGTACCTCTAAATAAAGCTCTGTTTCCCTCATTTGGCAAACAGCAATTAGTATCTAAAATACTAATCAGTATCAAATTAGTTATTTTGCAGACTTACTTATTACTGGGCTGAAACATCTGTTCAAGGGAGATATCCATTGGCAGCTACTGAAACATATACATTTTCATTGACCCATATTTTCTTACTCAGCCAATGTTCTGCAACAGGTCACTTTGTATCTTGTTTCAGTGTGAACCACAGCCAAAGGTGTGACACATTAGTTAGAGGGATAATCAGTTTCCTCATGCATCAGCACTCTCACACTTACCTTATTAGAAGGATTGTTTGCAACATTGTTCCAGTCGAAATTTCACAGATCTTTGTCAGATCTTAAAGGGCACCTATTATGCCCCTTTTTACAAGATGTAAAATAAATCTCAGGTGTCCCCAGAGTGTGCCTGTGAAGTTTCAAAATTCCTAACAGATCATTTAATATACCATTTTGAAAATGCTGATTTTGGGGGAAAATGCTGTTCTGTGCGTGGCTCCTTTAATGCAAATGAGCTGCTGCTCCCCACCCGAGAGGGCGGAGCCTACACATCTCGTTCACAGCTCATTCACAGCAGTGAACACGCGAATGAAAACTGAAACATGATATCTGTTTGTTTTAATGATCATCTCTATCGCAGACACGTTCATGTGACATTAAAGTTCGTCATCTTCTTGAAATATTATCATCTGCATGCGTTTTAAAGCCTTAGCGCTCTCAACTTAAACACACACACACATGCTCCTGTCGCATGCGCACAGAGCTGGATGTCAGCACATCCAGGGAGTAGTCTATTAAACTAGACTAGTTCTCTATCAAACAATAGAAGATAAACAGAAATTCACTTGCTGCTCTTGACTGACTTTAGTAGCTTTAATAAGAACACATTTCTTACTTGAATGCTGCTGTTAATGCTCTGGCGAGGAGATAAACATTGCGGACTGTGTGAACAGCTCAGCTCTCTGAGGGAGGGGTCTGTGCTAGTATGTCAGTGTCCATCAACATGTGTGGGCGGGGCCTCTGCAGTGCGATGTCACGCTGCAGGAATCTGGAAATGGCTTGTTCTGAGACACTGCTTATGATTTATGGGGATAAAAAAAAAGGTGTGGGTGGATTTTTACCATTATAGGGTTGTTGTGTACACACACTGCCAACACACATTTATGTTCAAAGTTAATTCTCAAACAGAATTTTGCATAATAGGTGCCCTTTAAATATGAGATCAGGCCTAAATATACTTATACCAAAGCCAAGCCAAGCAAGCAAATGAAAAAATAGTCCAGTTTTCTTTTTCTTGGTAGCATTTATTCTGATATAGGCTCCATTAAACAATCTAAGTTTAATTATATGGTACTGATTTGCTATAGACAGTAGCTGCAACTATCCCCTACTTTTTGCACCAGCTTTTTTGCAATTTAAAGACCAGTTGTAAACATGCTTATGAACATATCATAGAGACCAGCATGTGTTGTTGTCGTTGAGTTGCTGAAGTCTTAATTGCCAATCACTCTATATTCTTTGTTCTCTTTCCTAATGACATGTTAAGCAACATTGTTCCCTGTCTTAGCATCTCCCTTCATCTCTCCTTTCACCCATTTTCATTTGCAGGGCTCTCCAGCAGAGGGCACAGGGAAATTTGATGCAGGCCCTGGTAAGCATGCCACACTTTCAATATCCCCAATCTCCATCTAGTTTCTTGAGGTTACACCGGCCTGGCTAGCCTTTATTTACAGTTATAGGTATGAATGAAACTTATAAAACAAAACAGTTGCAACACAGATATAAACAACAACAACATAAATTATAATGAAACCGCCAGTTTTAAATCTGTGCATGCAGTCTCCTATGATGCACTTTATGATATTGTTTAAGCCTGTCAAAATACATAGTCTAATCAAAACACTGTAGTAAGTACTACATAAAAGGCAGTAGCAAGGAATAATAGCAGTCTAATGTCTTGAGGCTCATGAGTAAGCATTCACAAACAGACTCCCTCTGTCTTCCTCTCTGGCTTGAGTCATTGTTGAATCAGTATTCTTACTGCCAGGCCATCTTATTTCCTTCCGTTCATCCATCTTTTCTTGATATTTGTGCCAGCCAGCAGAGAACACTGTGATTGAGATCTTGCTAGAACTTAAAAAACCCTCGGGTCACTATGTGACCATTATTAGTGCTGTTGTTCCCAGTATCTAACAATAACTCATAAAATGCAGTTGTTCTTATCAGGTACGTCATGACCCAAAATGTCACAGACGATGTGAAAAACAATGATATATGCAAAAAATGCAATTATAATAGCTCTGTTCAGTTTATTTTACCGTTCTCCCTATCTAAACTTATGGTTATATTTGTCTTGAAGCACGTCCACCCTGTCGGCGCACAGTATCTGCTGTGCGAGTAACACCATTGAGGATCATGAAGAGTTCACCTGATCTCATGCCTACTGGTAAGACCGGCATTTTAGGATTTGGGGGTCTAACGTTATGAATAGTATGAAACGAATATGGTTGCTGGAATCATATACACTTTATTTTGTGATTTGAAAAGATAAAATCAATTTCGCGGCTCTATGTTTTTGCAGAGTTGGACCCTACCCGCGTCTGCAAGGGCAAGGGTGCTGTTACTTTGAGGGCCACGCTAGTGCACATCGATGATGAGGACGGCACGAGCCAAGAGCTATCCATGAACTCTGCCAAAAGTGAGTTGGAAATGCAGGATGTGTCAATAGGAGAGTGCTCTGAATATATTGCACCAAGCAGTACAGTGCCAGACTAATTGTTGTGTCCTGAAAAAATGTTACTTAGGATATGTGTAGCTAATGTACTCTAAAAGTGTTTTTTTTCCTCTGAGCGATCATTAACGGGAAAATTCTCTGATTACAGGAATGGTGCTTTCTTGAGTTTCCTCTTCACATATTATTTTGACAGTCAATGTGCACGATGTGGTTAGTTGCTAGTAAATCATAAGCAAAAAAAAAATTGTGTTTTGGTGAGGAACATATACATCATTGTCTGACAGTCAACTTCATTGCTCAAATAACTTTCAGTGAATGCTCATACTTACAGGGGATAATCAAAGAAGTCTTTTGTTCACACCCACTTTGAGCTCTGGAAACGGAGACCTTCAGTGTGGACGTTTTCACCATCTCCATGTTGGAACTATCCTGGCTAACTGCCAGAGCTTGGGAGCAATGCCTTATTTATTGTTGTGCCTGAATAAAAAGGCCATTGGAACAAACACTTCTTACAGTGGGTTCAATGGTCTCCTTGTTCTCATGACAAAGTTCAGAGGATGGTTTTTTTCCAGTCATAAATTAGCATCTCCGTGGATGAAGTCTTTCTGTGGGGTTCAGTTCTGACAGATTCTGGCTGGTGATTCGTTTAATGGTGGATTAAGGAGTCTGTTGTGGCATAAATTGTGGTTAGCGCTGGAAACAAACAGGTTCGCTGCCAAATGGAGGCAGTTCTGTTTTTATGTTTATGCCTTTTTAGGTTTTAAAAAGTGCCTTGGAGATTCTCTGATCCTTTGAGAATTCAAACTGTTTGGATTTGTTACAGGTGGATGGCTTGGTGCGGTCAATGGAGATGCCACAGAAACAAGTCCGGCTGAGAGAAGTGTAAACAACACCGGAGCTGATTTAAATTCAACTCAAGTCAATGAGACACCAACAAAGGTGAGTCACTATGTCTGAAGCTCATTACTTTTTAGCAATGCTCAGGTTTTTTTTGTGTGTGCAAAAATACCATTTAGATATTTATATCAGTGCTAATTAAACAGCTCAATCTCAAGATCTCTGGAGACAACAGTGAGGAAAATGTCCAACACTTCACTCTTAAATGAGTGCAATGAATGAAATGTTATCAGTATTTCCCTAGCAAGATGACATTTGTAGATCTGTTTTACATTTACATACTTCTGTAATGGTATAGATAGGGATCCATGAAGGTACTCTAGGGCGTCAGTGGAGAAGATACTGTTAAAATTCATGGCATTTCTAACTATTAACTACTTTTTAATAAATTACTTGCTGAGCCATCTTTGTATTGTTAACTAAAACTTAAGCTGAAATAAAAATATTAGATGAAAAACTTAAACTTAAAAATAAGTTTAATCTGACAAATGCAAAAGTATTTTGGTAGCACTTTATTTTACAGAACTGTTCTATCCCTTTGTACATGCTATGTACTTATTATAGTAATTGCAATAACTGAGTAATATCTAGGTACTAACCCTTAACCTACTCCGGAACCTTAACCCATGTAGTTACATTATATTACCCAGTACTTTCTTAGGTTAGTACTCTGTAAGTACATGTAAGTGCATGTACTGTAAAATAAAGTGCAACCAGTATTGTTATTATAACACTTGAACCTAAATTAATGCAAAACATAAAAATACTAAAACACTGCAAGCATTGTATAAATATTCTTAAGTCAAGTTATTATAAAGTAGAGGTTGAATACTCCTGGTTTAGATGGCCTCATCAAGACAGATGACACATACAATAATTAGAAATAACCAAAGTGCTGTTCTATGTTATTGTCATTGTCTTTAGCAGCATTGCAGAGGAATCTTTGCAACAATCCATTGCTTGAGAGAGATGTTTAGTGAATGCAAATTTCATGCAAATTTGTGAGAAATTCAAAGTTGTCTGGATTTTAAAACCAATATGTAACACCAGAGTCAGTGCTTTTGTGTGTCCTCCTCAGGTAGACTCACCTGTAAGTGAGAGTCAGTCTCAGCTCACATCCTGCCTTGATCAGCCGAGTGCTATTACCTCATCAGCCAAAGTGTCTTCTTCATATCCCCCCACCAGCAGTGTGAACCCAACAATCGTCTTGCTGCAGCACAGCAGAGGTAAATACCAGCCTCTCAATATTTCAGGTGGTATCAAAAGTAGTATCAAGCGAAAAGCAAAATGCTTTCATGATATAGAAAGAAAAACTGTATAGAATATTTGCTTACTTCCACATGTGATTAGTATCCAAAGTTATGTTTGAGTTAAAACTTTAATCAGACGTTTATGATTTTAGGTACTGATTTGGAGAGAATCCAGTAGTTATTTTTAGAGTGCCACATTAGAGTGCCATTTTTAGAGTTAAGCTTTTTTGGGTATTACCTTTCAGGTAGTGTGTAATATAGCTGTTTGTGAATGTAAACGGTCTGCAGAGTTTCAAAGATCAAAGTGCCCGATACATGAGTTACTGTCTCCCAAAAGAACTGCCAGAATTGAGTCTTATTTCATGCACAAACCTACGTAGATTTGTTACAAATTTGGTGCCTTTCATTTGCTGCCTGTGAATTACGTCTGCTTGGCCCACCCTCAAACACCATAGTTGTATAGTTGAGCCTGGAAGAGTTTAGGTTTGTTCGACTTCATGCAGCGCTGTGCAGACCGATCGGCGGCTGACTTGAAGCAGTGCATGCTGGTTAGAAATTTAGTCTATGCAAGCTCTGATGATGACACACTGTTTCCATGATTGATTCATGTAGTCGCAATGTTAAATTGTGTCATGTTTATCAAAATAAAACTGATAAAAAAAATTTAGACCTCACTTCATTGTTAGTGTAGGCTTGTGTTGAACTTTATTCTTGAACAAACAGACGCTGTATTAAGCAGTAAATAAAGTATTGAATGAAAATGGCTCTGAAACGGTGTATTTGACAAATGTTGCAGCTGTAGTAAAGTATGCAAACACAGAACGAGATGAAAGCAGAAAGTGTCCGACTTCACGTTTCCGTTTTCAGCTCCTCCCCCACCTGCACGCGGCAACGCTCGCCGTTCGGTTACATCCAGCCGCAGCCGATGTTGAACTCACCTTATGGTTTGCGTAATGTCGAGAAGCACTGAGGAGGCCTCCAGAGCTGAAATTCAGATATGTGTGTTTTGTTTTCTGACATGTTGACATTGTTCTCTCTGTAGACCAAACACAACAGACTGAGCCATCTGACCAATCAGAGTAGGCTCTCAGAAAGGTGGGGTTTAGAGAGACCAACTCCTTTATTGAGCCGATTCAGACACTGTGAGAAAAGAGGTGACGCAGCAGTGTATTTTATAAGAAAATTCAAGTTTTTTTTTTTTTGCTCTTGGATGCATGTACATTTTTTCACAGTTTCCACAAAAATATTAACCAGCACAACTGCTACCACAAATAGCAGTGTTTTGACATTAGACTCCTCATATTGATTACCTTTTCTTTTTCTGTCAGATAGGATGCCAGCAGTGCTTGAAGCATCAACTGTCATTTTACCCATAAAATTGCCATAACAGTCTAAATCCATAATAAAGGTGCATCAGTCAGTGCCATGAGAAATGCAGCTTTAGTTTACGGTATTCAACGGTGATCAAAATAGATGAGAAGTGTTGCAAGAAATGCAAATATATCTGACCTTCCTAGGAAAAACGTTCTGTTCTAATATATCTATAGCCATGGCTTATTAATTTAAACATTAAATCTTTCATTGATTCCTTTGAAGGTATTGTACAGACCAGTGTGATGTTCATCTTGTGATCTGGTCTTCTATGATCTGACTTTGTGGTCATGTGTTTCAGAAGCTGTTGCAGAGCAGGGCTGTGGTCCTAATCGGAGCCCTGCCATCAGCCAGAATAGATCTTCCTCTGAGAGTCCAGCAGACATGGAAGGAAAGACAATGAGACTGTCTGAGTATTCAGCTCTCCCGGCACCAAGAGTCCCAGTGCGGGTAAGAAATGGGTAGTGCTCAAGATTCACCTGTGTTTACTTTGACTAAAATAGGTACATCAAGGTGCATCAGGTACTCAAACTTATATAAATTAAAGACCCTCTGCATTTTTTTTGGTCTTCTAGAACACAGAGCTATCAAAGGACTGGTACAAAAACATGTTCAAACAGATTCACAAAGTCCCAGGTAAAGATGCTCCTTGAGAATTACATGCATTCAACACTATGCCCTCTTTTTGTGTATAGATTCCAAATCTGAATATGTCCAGGTCACATCTCAGTCATGTGTGTATTCATCTTTGTCAGTGTGTTTTGTCTTTCACCCACCTTATACTCAGAGCCTATCGAAGAAAATCCATATCGTCCCACCTACATATTTCCTGAGACCAATGACAGGCCACTGAGAGCCAGAGGTACCTTAGTTATAGTTATAATCAGATCTTTAATTAAACATAACTCCATGCCACTCTTTTCTGTCTTTTCTGTCATTTAGCAAAACCATTTAACCCTTTGTCTGTGTTAGGTATCCAGTTAATGAAAACCAAATGAAAAACCAAAATGAAGTCTATGTTACAAAAGCTGCATTTATTTGATCAAAATAACTGTTCTATTTTAATATTTTAAATGCATTTTATTCCTGTGATGGCAATCAGCGTCATTACTCCAGTCTTCAGTGTCACACGATCCTACAGAAATTATTCTAATATGCTGATTTGCTGCTCAAGAAACTCTTATTATGTTCTTATTATTATCAATGTTGAAAACAGTGGTGTTTCTTTCAGGATTCTTTGATGAATGTTCCATAGAACAGTATTTATTTGAAATAGAAATCTTTTGTAAGAATATAAATGTCTTTACTGTCATTTTAATGGATCATAGCTGAATATAAGAATTAATTTCTTTTAAAAAATCGTACTTTTTAATAAGGTGTTAAATATGCGGGGTAGTTCGCTCCATCTTCTGTCAATTCTTTCACAAATTCCAATGTGCAATAGATGCTGCTTTATATGTACACAGTGCCAACAAATTGATTGTCCTAAAGAGGCAATCATAACACTCAAGGTGAGCTGTGGTAATGGAGCTATTTCCAACACACCGAGAAGACCACACCACCATGTATTTAAAACTCATAAATTGATTACCGCCATTTTAAAAGCTTTCATACCTCTGTGATGTGTTTCATGGCTGTGCTTTTAGGGAATCTTTCTGCTGAATTATTAAAGCAGTCACAACACACCTAATGGGCTTTGTGTATCCATTGGATTTTTGAGAAAGCAAAGTTAGCAATTCCATAGGCTGGTCTGACTCTGAGGTATTCAGCTTTTATTTGCTGCATAATCATCTTTGAAATGCCTAATTTCTGTAGATTGTGGTGTGGAAATGTTTTATTTGTACTGTAATTGACCAGCTAATAGAATATTCCAGATTCAGAAGAACACACTGCTGTGGTTATAGTGCCATCTACTGGTTAGATTAATCTGAGGAAATGAAGTGGCCTTGTCTTGGAGCTGCTGTTTAGTTGATAATGACTGCAATGTCACACTAATCCCTGTAATTTTCACCTACTATATATTATTAGATGTTTAGAATACCCCCGTAGATGCTGCATTAGAGCACAGGCTACACTAAGTAGAGCACAATAAAAACACGTAGGAATACATTAATACCATAGGAATACAATTGAAATTATATATATATATATATATATATATATATATATATATATATATATATATATATATATATATATATATATATATATATATATATATATATATATATTTTTTTTTTTGCTTCATCACTGATTATTATTAACTAAGTTAATTAAGTTTTTTTCTGACTCTTCCAGATGACAGACCAGCACATGGTGGTGAGGATGGTAAGTGTTTGTGTGTTAAAGGGATAGTTCAACCAAAAAATACAATTTTGTTATGATTTACTCCCCCTCAAGTTGTCCTGTATGAATTTCTTTCTTCAGCTGAACATACTACTGAAGATATTTAGAAGAATATGGGTAGCCAAGCTGTTTATGGGTGACAGTATGGGGAGGGGGTTGGGGGTCACACTAACGTTTTAGTTAACTGAAACTGTTTAGTTTCCCGTATTCTACAAAATATCTTATTTTGAGTTCAGCAGAAGAAGAAAAAAATTCATATAGGTTTCATATAGGTGAAAGAAATCAATATAGGTTTGGAACAACTTAAAGGGATAGTTCACCCAAAAATGAAAAAGTTATGTTTATCTGCTCACCCCCAGGGCATTCAAGATATATATTAACTCCAACCGTTGCAGTCTGTCAGTCGTATAATGCATGTGAATGGTAACAAAATCTATGCGAGTAAAAAAAACATGCACAGACAAATCAAAATTAAACCCTGTGGCTCATGACGACACACTGATGTCTTAAGACATGAAACAATCGGTTTGTGCGAGAAACCGAACAGTATTTATATAATTTTTTACCTCTAATACACCACTATGTTCAACAGCCTTAAGCAGATAAACATCACATTTTCATTTTTGGGTGAACTATCCCTTTAAAGGTGAGTAAATGATGACAGAATTTTCATTTTTGGGTGAACTATCCCTTTAATATGGCTAAAGGATAAAAATTACATGATCTATTCTTATTTAAAGGAAAGCTGTGTGTCAGTTCTATTAGTGTCTGTTATTTGCTTTTATTCTGAAGTGCGGCCAGTCCCTCGCTCCAAGAGTGCAGTAGACATGGGGAGCTCAAGAGGACAGCTGCCTGTGCCTACACGCACATCTTCCCTAAAACCTCAGAGGTGAGCCATGACACTACAAAATAAATATTATGGTTTATAGTGGAGATTCTAGCACATTTATTGACTGATGTTCTGAAACTTTCATATTAGAGTGTGAATTCTTGCACCATGCTAGTGTTGCTCAACATAGAGATGATGACATTTCTTCACAGGACCTCAATATGTGAAACACTGTATTTTAGCATTTGTCATGCTGCCTTACAAGCATGTGTTGGCTTAGAGATGTTGCTGTGTGCTACCAGAAAAATAAGGGATTAAAAATATAAATTGGGAGATAAATATGGTTTCAGAATTTGGAAAACAAAACATTATGACATTAAAGCTGCAGTCTGTAACATTTTTTGGTTAGAACTTATCCAAAATGAATTTTTGAGCAAGTACATAACCAGCCAGTGTTCAAAACTATCTCCTTACCCGATTCACACCAGTAAGCTTGTAATAATGTGTTATAATTTGAGTGGTACCGGTAGCTTTCCGTGGGTAATTTGAGCATGTCTTTGCATCATGTTGCATCTGTATACATAAAGAAGGAGTCCGGCTTGTAGGCTGTCACATGTGAGGATGCTGCAGTTGGCGCATTATTTATAGCCTTTTCTCACAGCAGCTGGAATAATTAAATGTATAATTTTGATGGTGGATTGTAATCAGAAAGATCCAAATGACAATCATCAGTGACAACTTTAGATTCACCCGTAGTCGAAAGCAAAAGGTTAGACTGTACAGAAATTGAAATCTACAGGTAACGGTAATACACACTAAATACATGTAGTCACGCAATGCTGATGCTGTTAATTTGAGAACATAGTATAACAATAAAAATAATTTGCTTGGTTTAATGTGATATGAGCTCATTAGATTCAATCACAGTTTGTAGTGCAATTTATTGTAATGCCTTTTTTTTCTCAGTTGGTCAGAACAAAAGTGGCAGACATGTTACTTACTTGTTCAGATGACATTTTTTTCCGGTGAAAATTCTTATTTTGGTCAAACTTCCAAGACATAGAATCTGTGATTCCGAAGTACAGTATCTTGTCTGGCTATCACCAGACCAAGCTCAATTTAAGGCTGAACATTGGTCTGGGGAGTCTGCTCTGTATTTTCTACTGCACAAGAGGCGTGATAAATGAGCATTATTCAAATGACACTGTACGCAATCGGATAGTCCTTCAACCAATCAGATCACAGGAGACGTGATAAACGAGCATAATTCAAACCAGTAGTGTTTAAATAGTGTTAAACCCGCCAATAGCATGCTAAGTAGAAAAGCCAGTCTGTGATTGGTTTCCACAAAAGTGTAACAGAAGCAGTAGAAATGAGAGTTGCAGGACGAAATCAAATCCCAGTTTAACAATATCCACACCGGTGCTGTGTATGAAGGACAGCCACACATACTCCTCAAAACATTAGATTAATCCGCACTGAGGGAGCCGAGCCGAGCCGATGCACAACCCACGTAAAGATGATAATTCCTCAAATAACTGCAATTGCAGGTTTCAAACAGAGATGGCGACAAAGGCAACACTTACGGATTTGTAGGTAACATTAGGATCTACACAAATAAAGAAATACTGAAATTAATGTTAATTTTTCAATTACAATAATGTCAATTAATGAATATTAGTCAATAAATTAGTTATCGTGAACTAACAAGGTTCTGTATTTTAATGTAGTTAATTAGTTTATTATGAATAAGAAAGAATTGATAGTATAAACACTATTGTATTTACATATATTTATATAAATAAACTACTGAATATTATTGAATAGCTATATACATTTTACATAGATTATAGTGTTGATTTAATAAATGCTGTAAAAATTGTTAATACAGAGCATTTGTAATGAAACATATGTATTAAATTAGAATTATGCAAAATAGGTTACTGAATATGTATGGGTAAACACTGTAGAATATTTCTCCAATACATCATTGTCTATTAGATGATTAAAGTGCTTTCATATGAGACATATACCTTGTTTTTAAAACACAAGCTGCATGTATGGGAACGCTTAACTAAAACTTGCCCTTGTTGGTTGCCATGACGACTCCCCACCTCCCTTGCTGTATCACTCCATCTCTCCCCCCTATGCATCCCTGCAGGAATGAGTGGGAGCCCCCTGACAAGAAAGTAGACACCAGGAAGTACCGCGCCGAGCCCAAGAGCATATTTGAGTACGAGCCAGGAAAGTCTTCAGTGCTGAAGCTGGAGAGACCGGTATGATGCTCTTTATACATGCATGTTTTCTGAGTGCTGTTGCTTGGTGGAGGTAGAGATCTGTGCATGCCGTTTGATGCTGCAAGAGCTGGTTTCTGCCTCTTTCACTTTCACAAGGACAGCACACTCACAGCTGTGTCTCTTAGTACTCTATTAAGTGACCTCGGTAGGTGACTTGTGCTGGTGACGTCTTCGATGTTGTGATATACTGTGCATAGCATATATAACATGATCATAGATTGTGTTCATAGCAGTGCACACACTACAGTAACGTTAAGTATAGACTATAGAAAGTAGGAGGACCTTTTACTCAGCTATAAAAAGATCATCAATAAGTGACACTTGCAGTGTCCAGACCCAGTTAAGAATAGAGACTCCTGCAGGGGGATTGTATGTGTCTGCAGTCTGGATATCTTCACGGAAGGTTTGTTACTATGACATTCAGTGATTCAATCTTTTTAGCATGACTCATTCTGGGAGCTGCTGGTATTACATAATGTCTTTCTGATGACATACCGCTGAAATAGGTTTATTGTAGAAGCCAAGCAAAGCACGTTGGATCCTCGTCAGTGAAACAACTGAAGCAGAGAAAGTGCAAGCTGCATTAGGTCTTTCATTTTCTCCTAATTGTTAGGGAAAGTAATTAAAACGGCTCTAGGTCAGGTCCTATCTAGGGCAGAAGATAATGTGCTGCCTGTGGTTTAGCTCTGCAGAAACAGTCCTTTATTTTGTGTAAAATTTTGTGTGGTGGAATATTTCGATTTTTTTAAAATATGTACACTAATGTTCAAAAGTTCAGGGTCGGAAAGATGTTAAAAAAATTAAAGAAGTTCCTTATGCTCATGAAGGCTGCATTTATTTGATCAAAAATACAGTAAAAACAGTAATGTTGTAAAATATTATCACAATTGATTTTGTTTTCTAATTTAATATTTTAAAATGTCATTTATTCCTGTGATGCAAAGCTGAATTTTCAATCTTCACTGTCACATGATCCTTCAGAAATCATTATAATAAGCTGATCTGATGCTCAAGATTTTTTTTTGATTATTGTCAATGTTGAAAAGAGTTTTGCTGCTTAATATTTTGATATGATGCATTGAATATGATTTTTAAAAAATCAGGATGAATAGAAAGTTCTAAAGGAATAGAGATTTCAGTAGTAATCATTTCTAACATCATGTCTTTATTGTCAGTTTTGATTCATTTAATACATTCTCGCTGAATAAAAATGATTAATTGCTAATTTTTTTTAATAGATTTATTTAAAATAAACTTCCTGACCCAAACTTTTGAATTGTTGTGTAATATGTTAAATATTGCTTAATTATTGTGTTATTGGTATTAAAAACAATAATTAGTGTATTTTATAAACAAACAACAATGCAAAAAGATTGATATTTATAGCAGAAGTGTGAAATTATAGATTTTGAGTATGTGTTTATTTTCCTTGTTCGCTTGTTATACAATGTAAAAGATTTGATCTGAGATCTATGGATCCCTTTCCGTCATCATTACTTTGTTTTTATGAGATCTTTATTCCCTAATTCCTGTTCCTTTGATTGCTGAGATCAACCAGACGTTCTTTCAATAAGTCATCAAGCTGGAAACAAATCCAATTCACTTTTTCTTTGCTGTCTGAGTCTGGAGCCTTTTTACTGTCTGAAATCATGACATTAAGAGAGAGTTCATGTAACATCATCATTCAGTCTCATTGTCTTTGTATTCTGAAACTTCCTCTTTCTCTTTCTCTCTCTTTGTCCTCCTTTCCTTGTTGCCATATTTCTGTAGACTCAGCACTTAAGTCCAGAAGATGTAGATTTAGAGAATGAGCCTTGGTATAGGTTCTTTTCTGAGATGGATTTTGGCAAAGCGGTAAGTTGGCAGTATATTCAAAAATGCATGCCATCCCTTTTTTTGTTCAGGACCTTTTTTTGTCTGTCTATTAGAACCATTGTTACGTTTCTTCCTTTCTGAACTGACCTTTCATATGTATGTTCCTTATCCAGCTCATTGAAGCTCAGTGCATAGCAATACAAAAGCAATACAGAAAGTAATAACATACATTACAGTGAGTGGAAGAGTTCTTCTAAATGTGCTTGAGAAGCCAGATCAGAGAGCTGTAGGTGATAAAACTACTGGTGCAGTCAAACATTGTAAGCACCACCTCTCAATTTCCTGATCATCTTCTGAAGCCTTAATCCGCCTGAAACTTTTTTTCACCATCTTTTCCATCTCATATTTGTTTTTTCTGACTAATTCGATTTGAATCTCAATATATAATTGTTTGCACTGGGATTAACCCTTTTACCCCGACGTGTACCGCCGGCAAAAAAGATTCATAATCAAATTGCTAAGCAACCACTGAATAAATGAACACAAAATAGATATAATTTTAAAGCTTAGAAACTCAGCTTTTTAATTTGATAAACTCTTAACGAGTGCTGAGTAGTCCCTCTAAACCAGAGTGTACCGGCCACAGGCCATCTTGCTACGAAAAAATTACTAATCATATTTTTCAAAGCTATTGCCTTGATCAGCACAAAATAGATTTGCAAGCTTTGAGTTCACATGCAATTTGATTAACTTCTAATTTATGAAATACTTTTTTCGTACTATGCACGGCAATGTGTCAAAAACATCTCATACTCATATCGGTCTAAAAAATCACAACTTTTCATTTTCCATTGGTCTTACTGCACAATGTCACTATAGAAGAGTCAAGTTTTAAATGGGAAAAATATTGAAGGTCTTTGGTCATCATTTTTGAGTGCAATGCTAATGGTCTAATCCGATTCAATGATGTATGCTAAGCTATGCTAAAAGTGCTACCGCCAGATACAAAGATTGGCTGAATGGATTCAAAAATGGTAAAACTCAACTGTTTAACTCTAAGGGACTTGGAAAATGAGCCTATTTTCAAAAAAGTGGAGTGTTCCTTTAACCAAAACCCCTTCATCTATCTTATTTCTTTCCTGAGTTATTGCATGTCAAAGATATGTAAAATTATTATAAAAATATATATTTTTGTCTTTTATAAGCAATTTCTCAGCATGACAATGTCCAAATGTAATTGATTAAAAACATTCAAAAAATCAAAAAAAGGTTTTCTATCAAACGATAACTACCTTTTCACTCTGCTTGCTATAGTTTTGGAGTTATGAGTCTTTACTTTTGTGTATGTCACTCATAAAAAAATATGTTTTTAGGACTTACAGGGTTAAACAATAAATTGCCATCTGATTTGTAGTTGGGTTTTGTCTGACAAAAATACTACTTTGAGGATTCAGTCTCTACCTCAAAAAAAAAGCGCTCATCTATTTTGAGTCTTTTTTGAGAATCTGCTATTGAGGCAGTGATTCTAGGTGTTGGCACAGATGACTTTGAGAAGGGTTCATGTAGCGTCCAGACTGGAAACGGACAGCAAGCTGTGATGATGGAGCTGGTTTATTATAAAGACAACACTCAACATTGGCCAAACTGTTTCCCCTGTGTTTAACCCTGTTGCCTGTTTTCAGCAGCATTGCCTGGCAACATTTCATCTGCTTATTGGTTGTCAGATTTGCTACATCCACCTTAACTAATGAAAAGAGCATAACATCCTTCTGGAATCTATTCAGTCATGGCGATTACATTTTTGCAGTGTGAACTTTTTTTGTCTGACCTTGACGCAGTAAGTAAGTAAAGCAGTGAAAAGTACCGCTTATGTCCCATCACTCGGGTTCATTGAGGGACAGGAAGGCCGTCGCTATGCTATAAGTGGCAGAGAGCCTGTGTAGCGTTGTCATCAACTCAACACCTGGGAGTAAATAGCACATTCGTTCACACTTATCTGCTTGGAGACACGTACCATGATACACCCCAAGGTGATTGGGTTGTTTCACCTTTCTTTTCAAAACTCACTGTGATTGTTTCTAAGGCTGGGTGACCGTAGTAACCATTTGTCAACAGAAACTTTTATTAAGTATATAAACTTTATAAACTTTTATTCAGCAAGGACACATTACATATTCAAAAGTTAAATAAAAAACATTGTTACAAAAAAACTCTATTTTAAATAAATGCTACTTTTGAACTTGCGATCCTAAAAAAATGTGTAATGATTTCCATATAAATATTAAACAGATTTTCAACATTGATAATAATAAGAAATTTTTGCAGTGCAGTATTTTTGAGGATCTATTGACAGAAATGCAATATAATATACATAACTGTTTTCAGTGGTGTATAAAGACCTTACATAACAAACCGTTATGTTTTTATTACCTTAGGTTGAGCCATTTCTATCCACATACACTGCGGGTTCCCTTACAGTGGTCACCATTTCGCACCGCCATTTTTCAACAGTAACCCTAAACTGACACACTGCTCTACAGAGAGCTAGCTACTCTCTGCTGTCTCAGACGACATCTTTGTCCTGTGTCGGCCATCGTAGCTTCTCTGTTTGAAATAGCTGCCACTAATATTTACACAGTGCACATGTAAGTAGCAAATCAGCATATTAGAATGATTTCTGAACGATCATGTGACACTGAAGACTAGAGTAATGATTCTGAACATTCAGCTTTGCCATCACAGAAACAGAAGAATCTGGTGGTGTATATAGTATAACATCAGATGTTGTACAATTTATAATATAGTATACTATCAGAGGTTATGACACTATATTGCAATTTCCCGCAAGACAAGAAGGGATCTATGGTCAATATTCAATAAATGACCCAACCTACTCTTACTGCCCATGCATGCCTCTTGTGTATGACAAGTCTTTAGAATTGGTTCTTCTGACAGTGAAACCAAACCCTTGAGCCACTGACTCACAGGCTGCATTCCTGATGGGTAGACTCATAAATCTGACCATCAACGTCATGGCACAAGTTGCTAGAAGGTTCCTGTCCCTTTCCCTTTTCCTTGTTTAGAGATGAAAGTGAGGAGCGGGTGTCTCAGAGTCTGCTAATGCTAATGATAAAATACACATGCAGTCCTAGTTTCAGAAGCCATTATGAAATTCTAATTAGCTTAGTGAGATTCCCATAAAAAAGTCAGATGTAAAAAGTAAAATTAAATGCATTTCTAAAGCTATGGAAACAGTCTAGCAAAAAGGGATTTGTTTTGTTAGAATTAGAAATATTAAGAACAGTATACATCTCATATACCATCTTAAGTTCTGAGGCTGAGGTCACAAAAAGTTCCAGTAATAGACTTGTTGGGCTTGTTGACTTCTAGCTGGGAGCAACTTTAAGTACGAAGCTGCGTGTGTGTCTGTGTCTAAGTGGGTCGAAGGTTATTGGGGACTGCATGTGACCTGGCTTCCTCTGTGATTGACACGCCAAACTCTATGACAGTGACAAACACAGTCAGCCTGTCTCCTATATCCTGTGTATGGAATGAGACATATGTACTGTACCAGCAGTCCATATCTATTATGTGTTTGTTTCAATTAGGCACAACACTGTTCCTGTGTACAGTAGAAGCTGTTCTTTTTATTATAGCAGTTTATCAAAGAACGAAAGAAAAATGTTGCATATAAAGTACTTTCATAAATGAACACATAAGCCCCATTTGTTCAAGTGGTTATGTTGCACAGCACCCTCACTCACATTGTATGCTATTTATATAATAGAAAAGTTGTAAATTTTCTTGAGTCATCTCCTGCACCTGTTAGGAAACTAGCACATGAAAATGAGCAAACATTATTAACACACTGTTCCACTGACTAGCCTTAACAATCAGGGGAAAGGCATTTACATCCTAGGAAATACTGTGGTAAACATCTCTTGATCTTTTTTGTGGCCTCCTTAGGAAGAGAATTTAACACATTGTGACTTATCTTAAAGGGACAGTTCACCCAAAAATGATCATTTACTCACCCTTATGTCATTCAAAACCTCAATGATTTTTTTGTGGACCTCAGCATCTTCAGAATATCTTCATTTTTGTTCCAGAAATGAAATGACAGAATTTTCATCAATGGGAAAACTGCCTTTTAAGGATTGATTGAGTCTAAATTCACCAAACGTAGTGTTGTATTTTCATTGAACATATAGGCCTACATACTTAAATTAGACCCTGTATACCCTGATGTGACAAATGGACATGTACCAGATGAGACGTTGGAAAATCTTCTAGGAATACTGCCTCAGCATTATTACTTTTATGACTGAGATGTAATTTCCTTTAAAGTTAAACACCTTATATGAGAAATGCTATTTTGGTTGGCATTTCAAATAACGTAAGGCTTTGAAACATTATCCTCTGTGACATACTGTGCACGTCACTTTCACCCACCGTCTCCTAGGGTCATGTCAAGAATGTCAAGTACCCAGATTAAATCTCACTTACAACAGCCCTGACTTGACTTTGGTGGCTGTGAGTGTATTTCCTGTAAACTCAAGGGCCCTTTAGTCCTTCTCGCAGACAGATACAAAATCATCTTTTTAGTCTGTTTACACTTTTTTTACACCATATACTTTAAAAACACTTTCCCCCCTGCTGTCAGATACAGTATATGAAACGTCCTGTACTTTATAAGGCCAGCAACAGAATTCTAACTTCATTGCATTATTTCACTTATCACCTCATCTTAACAGCTGCATCACACTAAGGTATTGTACTGGCTGTCTCAAGTATTTAGATTAAGATGCGTGGCACTTCAGATAAGGCTTTCATGCATGCTTCCTGTTTGCTTATTCTGTGCCAAGTCTCGTGCGAAAGCCTCTTGGGATGCTATGCAGGCTGTTTTCTTGAGAGAAAAAAATGGGATGAAAGGGACAAAAATACTAGAGGCCGCTTTGCAGACGTAACAGCAGCTTATGTCACTGGGTGTTCCTCAGGAAACAAACTTCTAGAACTTGACGCTGTATAAATAGAGCGATATTCTCACACAAAGCCTGTATTCATTGCGAAGGTTATTCGTGATCCTCTTTACCCAGCAACCAATGGGATGAGCATGTTGCGGTCAGGAGTTGAACTTTTCTTCTGTCGATCAGAAGAGGGGGCCGTGGGGTGCTGGCACGCATGTGGCATACCTCTAAAGGGACAGCAGCAGGCTGGGATTGTGCAATCGTATTTGCAAACACCACTTGTGCTTTTTTTTTTTTTTTCTTTGGAGGTGTGCTGTCATGCTATTTTTACCATCTGTGACGTGCACTTTGGGAAAAGCAACAGAAACAGCAGCCTAAAATTAAACGGCTCTAAACCATTCAAAATTCAAGGGGGGCACACGCCGTCCCAGTGAATGGCTCTTTCTGATCTGCCGTCGAGAGTTGCTGCCCAGCAATAACAGCTACTGTCCTAGTTGATTCAATGCATGCAGTGCTGGGTGTTTACCTACAAATTGTAGTCCGTTACTGATTACAAATGATATGTTACTTACTTAAATACACATGTTACTTTTAGGTTAATTTAGCATTTATCACGTTTATCACATTGATTTTAATACGATTGTTTTGTACCACATTAAAATAAAAATACAAAGAGAAAGAAAATATATTCTATTCTTTATTATAAACAACATTAAATGCATTAAATGTCAGGGTTTCCCAAACTGGGGTTGTGAAGGAACTGCAGTGGATAGCTAAATAATTAAATAATAAAAATGGAAACTTGGAAATGGAAAAAATAATTACTTTTAAAATAAAAACAGTACCAGACCACTAGAAATACTTTTTGTTTTCCTGCATAGTGAGAACATGTGAATGTGTTGTTAACATGAAATATTACCGTAAAGTCTCAGGGGGACTTTATTTTAGTTTTAAACAATGTGTCAATAATATTAAATAATATAATCCTTGAAAAGCTAACTGTAATGTGATTTATAAGCAATTAAAATGTAATCTAACTACAATGACTTAATTTTTTAAAATCAGATTACATAATGCTGATTACATGTAATCAGTTACTACCCAGCACTGGACGCACGTTATGTGAACTTCCTTTGACATACTAATGTTATCAGCCCTGTGATTTTGTACAGCATGTCCGATCCGACGCTCATGATATTCTTAATATATGTGTGTAAATCTGTTTGTGTGTGCGTGTCTGTGTCTGCCCATGTCATTTGGCCCACTTCCCGCACCAGCTGGTTAATTGTGTCCCTGTCTGGCCGGCCAGTAATGAGAGTGACTCAATAGAAGACAAAAGAGAGCCTCGGTGAGAGACAGCAGCTGATTGGTGGAAGCGCTGACAGCCCCCTCCCAAAATGGGCGCCCCTCACAGCCCCTGCTAATCCCACCCCTCGCTCCCAGTCGCTTGTTTTCCCCTCTAACTTGCATGCAGGCCAAAATACTTGCTTACTTCTCCACACTACGCTTCGTCCAGAAGACCTAAGAGTTTGAGAGCTTTGGACACGGCAGACGTTCGCAAGCCTGACTGACTAATGCGCCTTCTCCCTTTCCAGCTGCCAGAGAGTCAAGCCTTTGGAGCTATCAATGACTTCTTTGTTTGGTTTGTTGCAGAGTGCCCCCTCTTTCAGCCCATTGGAAACATCTTCCGACCTACAGCAATAGTAAGTCCATGCTTCTTTTCTCCCCTCACAAATGTTCCTTTCCACCATTTTCTGAGGTCTTGTTGTATGTGGGTGTGTTTGTGTCTTGCTCTCCAGCCATTTATTCTCAGACAGAGCTGTCACGGGGCTCTGGAGATATCCCTCGTTTCCTTTTTCTGTTTCCTGAACAACCATTTGCAATACAGGCTGTCCAGTGTAGGCGTTCGCGTGATGTATGTTTGTAAGCATGTGTGCGTGCGTTTGTGGAGGAGAGGCCACGGATAGTGTGATGATTTGTTTTCGTGCTGAAAATAAAGCCTGGATATCTATTAAAGAGAGATAAGGGACCTCTTACCTCCGCCCATTCTGTTAGCAGAAATCCCCCAAATCTTAATGCGCTGTTTGTGAAGCACGCAGTGAAGTGTCATTTTTTTTATTGACAGCTTTCCCTGTGGCATCTACTGTACGTGATCAAGCCTTCACAACACTGATGTAACAGTAATATGTCTTTATATTTGAAGACATTTTAACAAAATATGTTCATTTATTCAACTGATTATTTATTAAAATCTTACTTTTTTTAAATGATATAATTTACAAAGAAAGCATCTAGTGACTTTTATCCAAAGCGACTAAATGAGGACACACAACAAGCAACAAGCGATTCATCTTAAAGAGGCAATGCAATACAAAGTTTCAAACATTGTCCAGAATAGGACAAGCTAGAACAGGGAGAAATATAAGATATACTGGAAGCATTTTTTAATTCATTTATTTTATTATTTTGAAGCTTGAAGTTACAGAGTTCTCCAAATATTTTACTGGGCCTGTGGGTAGAACATTTCATTCTTAATATTAAATATTTGCATAAAAAACATCTAAAGTATTATCTAAAGCATGCCTAACAAAAATACAATCAATTTAACGTCATGTAAGCTCTCTTTAAAAGCATTCTTTAACATACTTGTGTGTTTGAACAGTTTAAAAAACATTTCTGTGCTTCCTTTGCCAAAAATGTAACAGTAAAACATACAAATGAATGAATCTTTTGTGGTATTCACATTTCTCTTAAGAATCTGTGGCATCTTTTAGCCTAGCGGTCTTCACTTTGGTGCGAGGATCTTTTTGATGTTTGGATGTGGTGTTTATTGTGTTATCAAAAGCCACATGGTTTAGTTATAAACCAGGAGGCCAACTAGTGTTCAGCCAAAACACTAAACCAAAAATATGCTCTCATGACTTGAGGAATGTCTGAGAGACAATCCCTCTGTAGGTGTAACCCTGAGAGAAACATAGTTTTGCCTTATGGCTAACAGATCTTTGAAAAGGAGCTGAACAGCATGGAAATATTTCAGCTTTACTAATGGTCAGATAAATCTGGTAAGACCATCTCCGCTCTAGCAGTTGTCAGACAGCTGCTCAGGTTCCTGAGTTTGGAGCCAGTGGCGTCTGGAATGACTTGTGCTCACCTCTTCTCACTTCTCCAGCGGAAAGCATCCCAGGCATCCCAAGGGTCTTGTCATTCTTCATGGGGACTTTATTAGGTGTACAGTATAATGGAATAATTCATAAAGCTGGAGTCACAAGAACGGTGTATTGTACGCACACATCAATTCTGTTGAATAACGGTTATTTTATTGTTTCCAACTATGAAAAAGTAGGAAAGTATGCTAGGGCCCTTAGGATTTTATTGGCATGTTGGCTAGTAACTGTTAATATGAATCCCTATGAAAAGAGCTGCCGATGTATAGGACCATTGTCTGTGCATTTAACATCCTTGTCATGGATAAATTCCCTCCCAAATCACTTAGCACGTAGCCCATGTGAGTCTGTTGTGTTAACCCTTATTGAAAAACAGCCTTATTTGGAGTCTGGTCTGGCTGGTCTGGTTTGGGGTTTTAGGCACTTGTAAGTTGGTCAGGCTATAAGACTAGCTAGACCAATCAAAAATAACCAACACCATCATGCATTTTTTTTTTCGCCAGAGAAAAGTCTGCTTAAAGCATAGCATGGCCTTCCATGGTATTGCTTCTTGCATACAGCAAAGAGACATATATTAATAAGTAAGCATTATATACTTTCATTTTCCCTATACCAACATAGACTACAGCACATAAGACCTGACACAAGACAACTTATTAAAGGTGTGCATCCCTAAATAACTTCTTACTTTCCTGTACACACTATAGGTTTATATGACTAACTTCTACATGTGGAAAACTTCAAGCATGTTTTTTTAAAGGATGCCACACAGCACAGGCCTCTGAGGAATGTTCTGATAAGGGCCAGAGCAGCTGGTGCTGTCTCATCTATATCAAAGAGCAAACACAGGCTGACTAAAAAAAAGTTTTAAATTGTTTGGCAACATTGCATATTTTTCAATCATGTATTCATTCTTTTTTTTTAAATGAGTAAAATAATGTAAATATGAATCTCTTTAAAGCATATAATAACAATAATAAACTCTTTTTTCAAATATTTCAAAAGTATAGGTAGGCTTAGTTAGTGTGCTCAAATAAATCTTCAATTTACAGTTTTCAAAAGTAATCCATGTAAAAATATTTTCTATAGTATTTTTCTGTTTTCTATATCTGCTTTTAATAAAAATAAATGCATTTTCATGTAAACATGACACTAGCATTCTGTTCCGACATGTCGCGTGAATATGATGATTTATGTAAGTCACAGCCTCATATCTCTATTTGTGCCCAGCTCAACCTGTAAAGCAGGCGACAGTGAAGCAGAGAAGGACAGCTTGTCTGCCAGCGGGCAGGCAGCTCCAGAATGTGATCGGCACATTTACAAGAGTGTCTTGGAGGGCGGTGACATCCCACTGCAGGGCTTGAGAGCGCTCAACAAGCGCCACCCCAGCACTTCTTCTAAAGGTAGGCTTCCAGTCCAGTTTAATTCAGTGCAATTCAGGTTTGAAATGATTTTGATTTAATGATTTATAATCGAAATATGATTAAAATCATGCTACATTATAGTAAAGGCGATCCATTTGTTGCCCGTTGAGTCCTCTTCATCAGCATTTTCTACATTCCTTCCTTCACAATACCACACAAATAACACAGCTCATTTGTCTTTCTGTGTTTCGTTAAAGCTGGCCATTTTTCACAGTTGACACATAACAGATGTCCGGTTTGACCTTTAGTCATTCACTCAACGCCGGCCTGTTAGACAGAATGGGCACATGAGGTTTGTCTCATGTTGGGTGTCAGACTGCTTTAGAAGTGGGCCATGGTGTGGATGGTGAGGAAAGGGGGTGGACTTAGAGATTAATAGGGGGATCTGATGGTGGACACTCACCCTGCAGAGAAGATAAACATGCAGCATGTTCAGGGGTGGTCAGGTATGAGGGGTCAGCTGTCAGTGTGAGGTCATGAATGGAGGATGGCCCGCTCGGGTCAGCAGGGGGGAGGAAAGCGGAATGAACCAGGGTTGGGGATGATGACTGTATCCGTTAATAGTTAACATGACCCACATGTTTAGACAGAGGCTTTGTTGACCACTGTGTGAAGATCTTTTTTTAACTCTTGTTTCCGTATGTTTGAATGTCCAAGACAACATGTTTTGCATGCAGAACATACAATGCAGTGTATCTTGTTATGACTTCATAAAGTTGTGTTTCTAAATGCATAGTTAAATATAAAGAAATCATTAAAGACAAAAATATGAATAAAGCACATTACAAAATTTGGAGCTGAGGTGTTAATCCAAATGGTGTGAGTTTCCCTATTCCTCCCCTGCTTTTAAGTAATCATTACTATCTATATAATGTTCCTGCTCAATTTTTGGCAATATAGTGCAAATATCTATTAACATTCTGCCTGTAATTCCTGTGGATGGCAGCTGGTAAATTCACAGCAAACTATAGGTTTTTTGGTGAGAAATCCCAAGACTTCTCAAGTAGTGCTTTCATAAGTTTATGACCACAATGCCAATGGGAGTAATTGCCTGTCTTGGAGTGGTTCGGGGGAGTCTGTGATAAAGAAAAAGAAAAGCATATTGGCACATTTGGACAAACCTTCACAATAGGTGAATTTGGTTGAATCAAGTCAAGTAAAATAAATGCTACATTTTAGATGTCTCTTTAAAACATAATAAACATAAACGAGTGACTGAGCAGGTGACATGAATTACCATGGGAGTCACATGCATGTTGGAAGAGACGTTCCAATTGGCAGTTTAGTGGTATTTTGATTCATTGTCAGTTGTAAGTTAAAGCAGAAATAAATATCGTTTTTTTTTTTTACTATACTAGCACTTATTTATTTGAAACTCTGCTTACACAGGACTCATTGAATATTTTGGTTTTGTTTTGCCAGAAGTAAAATCTCTAGTTGTTATATGATTTATTAATGACTTTTAACAGCTTCCCTGAATTATATATATATATTAAATTTTTTTTTTTTAAATGCACCACTTAAAACGGATAGATTTGAATCTGAATTAGCACAATAAAATAATTCCAAGCATGCTCTTCTTTTATATGCTATTCTTTTTAGTATAAGTAATGTTTATGTTATTGTGCCTCCATATTCATCTGATTATTTTATTTATTTTATCTTATATATTTTTTAGATTACTTAAATTCAAGGCTCCAGACTAATGTTTTTCACTAGGAGCACAGTGACCCCCAACTGAAAATTTTAGGGGCACAACTAAAAAATTTTGGGGTGCACACCGTAAATCAACATGCTAATTTCCGCTGTATTACTAATAAATACTCAAAGGATGACAAAACCTCGAGCCAATAGCGTTTCTATATGAGATGTGACGGAGCATGTGATTTGTTGAATTCAGTGAACAAATACGCCCTTTACTGACCGAGATGCTTTTGAGTCTGAACGAGAGATCTAGTTCATGAACGAATTGAACGAACTGGTACATGTCGTTCGTGAAGTTAACGAAATGAACCAGTTGTTGAACGATACTGATAGCGAACAGGTAGAGCTTGGCTCGTGTAGTTTGCCATATTTGCAGCAAAGAAAGAAATGTACACTTTACCATTGTAATGAAAACAGTGTAATAACACAGGCTGATGGTTAAATGATTACTGTACAGAGTATAAGCACTGGTATGTTTGAACAGTTTTCTTTAAAATAAAATGACTTCATTACATTTGAGTCATGTCATTTACTTCTATAAAAACTGTAAAACAAATAAAAAAATGTGACAGTATTGGTTAAATAGATGCTGTGTGTCACATCAGCAAATAAAGCATTCTAGAGAGCATGTCATTGGAGTGATCTATTGAATGAACACGCCCAAATTTACTGGTACATGTAATGTAAAATTCAGTTGCACACTCTCAAATTTTGGTAGCAAAATGCAACCATTTGGTGGCAGTCTGGAGCCCTGTATATTTAATATGTATTACTTTTAATATTATCTGTTAAATTATGAAACTAGCAATTTAATGTGCTTACATGCTTCACTGAAATACATTTTTTTGCATTTACTTGATGAACTGCTGTGATCCTTTCTTACTCCAAAGTGCAAACCCCGGCCAGCAGCTGATTTTGTTGGCCAACTCCATCATGTTGTCTCCTTTCAAGTTCAGACTTCATGCATTCAGTTCAGAATTAAAAAAAATCATGGATGAATGCCATCATGACAATGAGTAATTCTGCTGTCTATCAGAATGTGCTATCAATGCTATACAAAGGTTAAGATTAAGGTGGAGTGTTAAAGTAACACGCTGACTTTTTGGGACTTTGGCTTAGTCACCGTATCCCCCAGAGTTAGAAAAGTCCATACATACCATTTTTATCTCTGTGCATCCCATAACTCTATCTGATGCACCCACCGCTAGCCTAGCTTAGCACACAGACTGGAGGTAAATGGCTCCAGCTAGCCTACTGCTCAATAAGAGACAAAATAATTCCAAACATTTTCCTATTTACATGTTGTGATGTGTATGGTCACAGTGTGTACAAATCACAAGGTTACATGCACATGAGACACAGGAATCTTATAAACATATTTATACTGGGGACTATATTATCAGAAGGCGCAGCACTGCTACTTCTGCAGAGTGCGGAGTGATTTGCTCGCAGCACCTGAGAAGTCCCGCGGTTATAAGCAGAGTTTGCTCAGAGTTGGAGTAATAGAGTCAGCAATTACTAAATAGTTTACAGTCATGGGTGTTCACTGTATAGTGTATTGTAAAGAACTGCGACAATAAATGGGAGACCAGGTAATACCATGATATTTCATTGAATTAAAACGCTGACCTGATGAACCTATGGCTACTTGCTCTGGATATAGAGCCTCTATAGTCATCATCAAATACAATCGCGTTTGCTCAGAACATTTAACCGAGGACAACTATTTTGAAAAAAAATTAATTTGCCACACGGCCCATGAAACGTGTGCTGAAGGATACGGCCATCCCATCGGTAGTACAACCAGGGCATAGTGGAGCGGCTGCGGTAAGTGTTATGTTTTTAGATTACTACTGTAACAGAGCCGTTAGCTAAATCTAATGTAACATTAATGACACTATTACATGAATATGGTGGTCACTACGTTATTGCAGTTGTTCAATGTATCCCCTGCCATGTTAGTATTGTGTTGTGAGGAACGTGCTCTGTCACAGTAAACAAATTAGCGGAGCTAGAGGTAATTTGGCGTCTTGTCTATCAGGTTCCAAAGTTTGTAACTCCTCGTCTGTGTATTCTGGCTCAAAAACGATATGGTTCTGGATTTTGGTTTGATACCAAGGAAAAATCCACTGACAATTCCTCAAAACCAGCCATGATCAACAGTCACTTACTAGCTACCCAGTCACGTTGGTTTTGTTGACGGAAGTAACAACATGGCTTCTCAGGTGCTGCAAGCAAATCACTCCGCAGAAGTGCTGCGCCTTCGAGAATATATTCCCCAGTTTGTATATGTTTATAAGATGGCTGTGTCTCATGTAACCTTGTGATTTGTACACGCTGTGACTATACACATCACAACATGTAAATAGGAAAATGTTTGGAATTATTTTGTCTCTTAATGAGCAGTAGGCTAGTTGGAACCGTTCACCCCCAGTCTTTGTGCTAAGCTAGGCTAGCTGCGTCAGACAGAGTTATGTAATGCACGGAGATGAAAATGGTATGTATGGACTTTTCTAACTCTGGAGGATACAGTGAATAAGTCCCAAAAAGTCAGCATGTTCCTTTAAGGTGTTAGTATTTGTTACAAAGTTGTGAAGGTAATCAGCACTGTGATTGACATAACCAATGAAATCTTTAGCATCGGCTGCGGGATGAGGATTGCACTTCACTAGTTTGGGAAAAAAATAACGCAATATATTGCTCTCAAGATTTACACAGTTAAACAGTTGAACCTGCTTGAATTCTCTAGATAAAATGGCCTGGCAAAATTTACTTAAGTTGGAATATCTATTTAGCAATTAATGTAACATTTGACAGTTGTGTGATACTGTTGTGTTTGTGCTTGTTGCAAGTGTAATCTAATGCACTGTTTGTTCTGTTACCCTGCATGCCTGCCAGTGGATTATAAAGGTGGGAATGGCTGTTTGATTTCACCCTGCTCTTCTGTAAATACTCACTCAGTTCTTGCCACTAATGCACTAGCTTCTCAATATAAGACTAAAAAGTCCTTGTCAGCCGCCAAAGCCTGCATCCCTCAAATCCTTCCCTCCAAGTTTAAGCCCAAGCTATCGCCCTCTACTGATGAGAGCCTGGAAAGACGAACCGAGCCGACACAACAGCGGCCCAAAGCGCACAGCTGTGAGGATCTACATCCGGAGGCCTGTGGCTCACAGAATGGAGATACGCAGGATGCCGATCACAGGTTAAATTCAGCTTACAGGGGCAATGGTTCACCTGAGGGCAGGAACCTTCATACAAATGGACCTGTCGTGGGATCTGTGAGGAGCAGAGCTGAGTTCTCTGCCCTGTATCGAAACATGCACAACATTCAGAGGCCGAGCTCCTTGGGCTCTAGCCCCCACGGTAGTGTCCGCTGCCTGGCTTCCTTTTTCGAGAAGCCGGGGGACGACAATACCCTGGAGAGGACTGAGATCATCCCCCGGGATGCTGTCACTTATCGGGTGATGGAGTTTGAGCGTATCATTCAGCGTTCGAACTGTGTACCCACTCGCTCCGCCTCAATGCCCATTCTCCCTAGTAACCCAAGCCCTTGCCACAGCCCTGCGCCGGCCTGCTTTCTCCAGTCCGCTCTATCAGCTGAGACTCTCGTCATGCCAGAGCCTGCACATACCGAGGACTGTCCAACCATATATACAGAGGCCCAAACACCCAAAGAGGAAGCTTTTGTGCCAGACGAGTGCCTGAACACCTCAAGAATTGACTTACCTTTGGAAAATGAGGGCAAATCAGAAGAGAAAAACAGTTGTATTCAGGATGCTGCCAAAGAGACACCCTCCAGCGGTACCTCAGAACCCACAGGTCACCATCACCACGATCACTTCCCCTTCCACACCAAACAAAGCAAGTGTAAAGGCACCTGCCCGGCTTCCTACACACGTTTCACCACAATCCTCAGGCACGAGCGGCAACAGGCCAACACCCTGCAGGAGAAGAGATGTGCTCCCCCAAGAAACTTGCTTCTGATGGGACCAGCCCCTTTCTCCTTACGGAGGTCCCTACACAGTCAACAGGCCAAAAAGACTTGTGCTCTCTCTGCCATGAAGCCCATGGCCGGAGACCTCTTCTTGGCCAGACCGAAGCCTGTGATTCCCCAACGCCTGTCCTCTTTGGAGGTGCTGGAGAGGCTCAGTAATGGAGAGAGCTCTCCCTGTGAAGGGTGCAACTCGGATGACCTCATGGATGTGGAGGGCTCAGAAGCCAGTAAAGATCACTCTGAAGGTGGCTATATTGAGAGTGTCATGAGTGTCAGATTGTCCACACTCATGTTCGGGCATGACTATGTCTGTGATCACTCATCTTCCTCCAGCCTTTCTCTCCTGTTTGCTCTTCTGTCATCACCGAGTGACTTTACTTTTTCCATTTCTGTCGTGTGCACTGTGTGGCCGACTTTGTGTGGTTTGTAACCAGTTCAAGTGTGTTATTTCACTTTTTGTTATTCTCAGACTTCCACTTCAGCCATTTCGTTTTTTTTTTTTTTTTCATTGCCTTTGTAATACATTGTCCAGAATTAGCCAGAAACTATGACCAGACATAAATATGAAAAAGAGCAGGTCAAAGTCTTGATAAAAAGTACCACCCGTAGAGTGCAACAGTGTTGACCCTTTCAGCTGCCATGATTCTAGAATTAATTAATTTCAAAGCATTCTTCAATCAATTATAAGCATTTTTTATTTGTTTGTTTTTTAATGTTTAATTTTAAGCAAAAATGTGTTTTTGAAATTCAAGACAAAACAACAAAGGAACCTTAAGTTGTTTTGTGAGGGAATGATCTACACATTCAATGAAACATTGAGAATTATGTAATTGAATCATAAGCAGTGATATAATATCAAACGATTGACTTATATTGAGTCATAGATTATATATAATCAGTGATATAAAACAAGTGGTAACACTTTAGAATAATGGTCATTAGTTAACATTAGTTAACTACATTAGTTAACATGAACTAACGATGAACTGCACTTATAAAGCATTTATTTATCTTTGTTAATGTTAATTTCAACATTTACTAATACATTATTAAAATCTTGTTAACATTAGTTAATGCACTGTGAACTAACATGAACAAATCATGAACAGCTGGATTTTTATTAACTAACATCAGCAAAGATTAACAAATACAGTAACAAATGTATTGCTCATGGTTAGTTAATGGATTAACTAATGTTAGCTAATGAAACCTTTTTGTAAAGTGTTTATAACAAGTTTATATACTGTATATAATTTTTTTTTCTCCAATTATTCACCTATGTCATTCCTTAACTTATATGACTTACTTTCTTCTGTGGAGCATAAAAGAAGATGATTTTGAGAAATATGTTTTTTTCAAGTCAATGGTCACCACAACTGTTTGGTTACCAACACTTCTTAAAAATATTTTGTGTTCCACAGAAGAAAGAAAGTCATATAGGTTTGGAATGACTTGAGAAAATGTGATTCCCTTAAATGTTCTCTATAATGTTACTTTTGTAATATGACTGTTGCAATCTATTCTGTGGATCCCAGCCAGGTTCCATTAATAAATATTCGAGTACATACCAGAAGTTCTGTCTTCATCCTGCCGTAGAATAACGATAAAGAGTTGGAAACTGAGAGGAATTTTGGCTCAGGATTCACCCACTTATCTTTTAGCTTCGTTTTCACTCGGTTCAAGGCCAGTGCATTCAAATGGCTATTGTTTTTTTGTGTGTGTTATTTTGTTTATTATTATGTCTGTCACTTATTTTCAAATCTACATTATACATTTTACTCTAGACATTTTTGAAAGGAATGTCAGAACGTTGTGTATTTTTACCATACCTTTTCATGATGTTAAGTTTTGATGCATGCAACTTTTTATTTTGACTGACCATGGCTTATGCTTATCTTGCAGATTTCAAAATACTTGCTTTAAGCTATTTTAATGTTAAACTGTGAGATGTGTAAGCCATTGTATGTTCATGTAGTTTTATTTTATGTTAAATTGTATTTAACATCTTTTGTTGTATTTGTGTTATCTCCAGAATGTCTATATCATTCCCATTGACATGCTCTATAAAAGGACATTTCAGATATGAATGGTTGTGCAATGCTTGAGCCAAGACTGATTTGAATCATTGCACTTACCTTTACTTTATGTCATTTTAGCAAGAGAAAGTGAATCCTTTGTTTTTTCAAACAGACTCTGATTCCTCGCATCCGTTAAGCCTCGGAGATCATGGAGAGAACGCAGAGGAGGCTGTCAGGAAACGCTATGGAGATAAAGAGGTGCCATATTTGTTTTGACATTTTCTTCACACTGCAAACAAATCATTTTCTTAATTGCTATGTTTATGTTGTTTTCCAGGAACAACATATAAACATCCTTAAAACAAGATAAAACTTACTTGAGAAGGAAAAATTATAATATGACTTGTTTTCAGAAAGTATATCTTGAATATGTATATATTTAAGAAATATTTATACTATATATATATATATATATATATATATATATATATATATAATTTATTTTATATATAAATATAACATATTTTCCTTAATATACACATGAAGGAGTGAGTATTTATATATATATATACATAATAATTATACACAGTACACATTATGTAAACAAAAACTTTTATTTTGCATGTGATTAATCAATTGCAGAGCACTAGGCTAATATATATATATATATATATATATATATATATATATATATATATATATATATATATATATATATATATATATATATATATATCAATGTATTAACATTAACAAAATACATTAACAAAATAGATAAATATTTATTAATTTGTATATAATATAATATATTCTGAATATACATACAACAAGTGCTTTTCTATGGATCCTTTGGTCACGGGTCATTTAACAGACACGTATGGTGGATTTTAAAGCATGTTTTATGGAGACTTATTTTGCTGCTGTACAATGTGGTAAATTTGTAATAGGCATAATGAGTGAATTAAAAGCCTGTTTCTTTTTAAAGAAAATTCTGGAAGAGCAAAGACGGTTAAAGCGAGAGCAGGAAGAGGCGGATACAGCCGCTCGGAGACACGCTGGGCTGGTTGTGACTCATCAGCAGTTCATTACTAATGACCGCTTCGGCGACCTGCTGGTCGTTAATGAGAAAGAGAAGAGAAAAACCACAGAGGTGACATATTTTCTCCCTTGTTATGCTTCAAACGATCTTGTTTGATGCTGACCGTCTTTTTATGCTACAAAGAGAGTTACTGCGATAAAATGGATTGATTACTGTAGATATGATACTAATGGCCTCTTATTGTCTGCAGAGAACTCCTGCTCTGGCGCGATTTGACTTCCGAGCAGAAAGTTTAAAGTAAGTGTCTCGCAATTCAGTTCTAATGATGTAAATATCAGCATGTTGCCATGTAAATTAAAGAGTTCTACATTATACAAATCTAACCTCATTTTGTTTCCCCTCTATCAGAGAACTACCATTTCAAAAGGGAGATATTGTATACATCTACCGGCAAGTTGATCAGAACTGGTTTGAGGGAGAGCATCATGGGAGAGTTGGGATTTTTCCACGCAGCTACGTTGAGGTACATTCTGTTCATCCTTTAGTATTACATTTTTGTATCTAAAAGAGTTTTCAGGTGTACAGTAACCTGTCTTATTTCTGTTATTCTTTTTTACAGCTCTTGCCGCCAACAGAAAAGGCTCAGCCCCAAAAAAGTGCCCCGGTCCAGGTGTTGGAATATGGAGAGGCTATTGCTCGATTTAATTTCACCGGTGACACTGCTGTTGAAATGTCTTTCAGAAAGGTAATTCACACTGTTCCAGCAATTTAATGAAGCATACGCTTTAGTCCAGCGGTCAACACGTACCACTGTTGATATGCAAACAGCAATAAAATAAAAATGTGTTTTATTTAGTTTTTTATTTTAGAAATAGGAAACAGAAATATGGAGTAATCATTGTCCTGCAGCCTATTTTATTTACATATGAGCTGAATGTGAAGCCAAACAATCTTAAAAGTGTGATGAAACAAGGCAAGTAGAAAGCTTTCAGAAGAGGGAAATAAAAATGTTGAAAATATTTTTTAAGGAAAAATTTGCAGAAAAGTTTTTTTTTTTAACTGTATATAATTTTTTTTGTGTTAGAATGTCAGAAAATCTTATTTTTTTGAAAATCAAGTTTTTAGTTATGTATATGATGTATATTACGATGTTATGATGAACTATATGCCTTTCTCCACTGACATTCTGAGTAGTTGAAAGTGGATACTAAGGATACTGTTTTTTAGAAGGCAGAACATTGCAATACATTATTAACATTAGCAACACATTATTAGCTGTTTGATAATGTAGTCGAGCAAAAGGCTAATCATATTATTTACCATTATGTGTCCGACATTGTAAGAGAGATTTACCATTGTGCAGCGTTTACAACAGTGAAGTTGACTAAGTGGATCTCTGAGCTGGTGTGAGTGAGTGGAGGTGGCTAATTTGCATATTCATGGATCCACGTATACTAAATAAAGCAAGGGTGTAGAGTTAAGCTATTAAGGCATAAATATATTTTTAAAAATTACAGGAAAAACATTTAAATGTCATTTTGGTGATCAAAGATGAGTTTTAAGGGATATAATTATTGTGTTATTGTATTATGTTATGCTGCAGGAGCTCATTTAAAAAATCTTTTGTCCGCCTGTAGGGGGAGCGAATAACACTAATTCGCAGAGTAGATGAGAACTGGTATGAAGGCAAAGTTTCTGGCACTAACCGGCAGGGCATCTTCCCGGTCACCTACATAGAGGTGCACAAGAGACCCCGAGTGAAAAATGGAGTTGACTACCCTGATCCCCCTATCAGCCAGTCGCCTCATCGAAGCACTAATGCCTCTCCACAGGTAAAGACCTGACAAAATCCATGGCCCATGGATCATTTTTATTCAACTTATGTGAATTGCTTTCATTTTCCCATTTGTTTTTTATTTATTGATTATCTCGTACAGTTGTTTTCACCATTTCACCTCTCCCTTTCCCCCTTCCTCTTTATTGTTTTCAATTATACCTCCTGACTCCGGCCTTGCCCTCCTAAAAGCCCCTTCGTAATCGGCTCACCACCTCCCCTCTCCCTCTCCCGGTCTCCCGCCGCTCCATCTCCCCCGAGGTCCATGCCATCTCCAACGAGTGGATTTCTCTCACTGTGAGCAGCAGCCCCCCAGCTGCACCCACTCCACCCCTGCCCCCTCTGCCAAGCACTTCATACCGTTTGGGTGAATATCTGCCCCCTTCCATGTCAGCCAGTCCTGTGCCTCTAATCAGCGGCAGCCCCTACTGTATCTCCCCCATGGCTTCTCCCTCCACATCTCCTTTACCCCCGCCCTATCCACCCCGCCCTTGCTCGGCCACCCCGTTCCTCACCTTCACTCCACCTCAAGGAGAGGACTTCCTTCTTTCTCCACCATCTCCCCGCCTCTCCCGCAGCCTAAGTCCCTGTGGGGGTGCTGGGCTTGAGGGTTGGCTTACTCGGGGCAACAGGCTGGATCAGGAGTTTCAGGAAGGGGATGGGGCTGAAATAGACAGGGCTGGCAGTCGCCGCAAGGCTCCTTACAGCAGGAACAATAGCCCAGCAGAGGTATCTTCTGCATGGTGTGGTGTGTTTGTTCAAGGTGCCCATCATAAGGTGACTAAGCTCAAGGGACATCACCGAGGCACAAGTTGTAGATCTAACAGGCTGCAATAGGGAACAATATCTGACCCATCTGGTTATACTATTGAGTTATTAAATTCAATCACACTTTTATGGCTGTTGAGAGAAACACAGTGAAAAAAGAAACCACTGCATGAACCTCTAACATGATTAGCATGAAGCTTGGATGTTGATTTATTTTCTTCTGTTGTTTATTGTGAAATTATGCATGTCTGATACCCAATCTAAAGATAACAATGAGTGCGTATACTGACTTGACTACCGTGTCAAACGCAAATGGCACGTTGAAATGAATAAAAATGTATTAACAAACATAAATTCAGTAATAAATGTTGCTACAACAGGTGTCAAACCTTCCCAAAGTACTCTTAGAAGGATGCATTGCTGTGGACTATTGGCCAGTGAAAGTGTTATATTCATTCATTAATAAGAAAGATAATAATTTGACTTTTAAAGCCACTTTCTATAATATCTATTTAATGATTTATTAGGAGGATTTTCTTAGCAAATATTGATTTATGTGATTAAATGCGATTTATATCATGTCAAAAAATATATATTGATTGACAGCCCTAATTTATATGAATAATATTGGAGTAATGATGAATAGCTATGCTAAAGACTATAGTGTTTCCACTTGAAGGAGCATCCCAGCATGATGTGACACTGTTTTAATGATTGTTTGAAGTTTTATAGGAAATGTGGAGACTGCTACTAACTCACAGTTTTATTCCAGTTCATTGTGTGTTTGATGTTCTGTAAGGTTGTACTGGCGTCCTCTGCACAGAGGAAAATAGAAATGGACTGATCAAATGCCAACCGTACTGTTGTTTGTGCATACTTATTTCAAAAACTTTTGAAGGATGAACCGCTGTGCATTGACATGTTTTAAAAAGAGGCAGATGATTTCATTCATGTTCTTTTTTTCCACAGCCATTAAGAAATGATGTAGAATATTACGGGCGATCTTCAAGAAGTCCTGTCATGCTGTTTGACATCCAAGACAACAACATGAATGCCAATTCATTTACGGTAAATTAATTTTCGTGACATTATAATTACTCTTAGATGCACATACTGCTCCATACATCTTTCTTGATGTCATTTGTATTGATTATGAATGGTGAATATGAGCAGTTTCATATTCTGTACTGATTATGAGACCCTTATGAGGCACATCAGTCAATCATTAGACTCGCCCCAATGTTTTATTTTATGTGATTTCTAATCCTGAAACTCATCCACATAATGCATGACATCTCTGTTCCCTGCAAGTAAATCTGTCCTATATGATTGTGGCGTATGTTTCATTCCTTCCACATGCACTCACTCTGTTGTCTCACTCTTCCATGCTTATCCTCTGGACACTACCATCCCTCCCGGCTTTCCTGGTATTAATGGACATTCCCTCCTTTCTGCCCTGTTACTATCTTGTCTAACCACACTGCCCCTTCCTCAAACTCAATTTTCCATCTGAATGACTGACCCTACTTCCTGGTTTGTGGCCACCTCGTGTGCCGACCCTCTTCCACCAATAGGAGGCAGTGTGTAATGAGATCATGAATATTGCAGAGACCTCAGTGAGGTACTGCAGCACTCTGTCACGCCCTATAGACTCCGCCCACAGACTCCTGCCTCCTCCCAGTAAACACTCTCTCATCATTTCCCAGCAACCCCTGTCCCAGAGCAGCAGTCCTGAGCCTGGACGCATGAGCTGTGGGATGTAAGTATGATCTACCTCAGTGTATTTCTCTATGTGGATGCACCTGTGCTTTTTCACTGACCTGCACCTTAAAAAAGGGGAGGACATCCCATGCATCATAACACTATGAAACCATATACATAACGCTGAGTTTTCTATTTTAATATATTTATATATGTAATTTATTCCTGTGATGGCAAAGCTGAATTTTCAGCAGTCATTACTCTTCAGTATTTTTTCTCGGATTATTTGATGAATGGAAAGTCCAGCATCTATTTTAACTTTTGGACCCACTTTATATTAGTTGGCCTTAACTACTATGTACTAGAGTTGTCATGATACTGGAACTTCGTTACGATACCTGGAAAAGTATCGATATTTGATACCATTTTCGATACCACGGGGAAAGAAACGCTGCATATACTGTCATATAGATATTTTTTTATATTATTTCTTTTTTTGTCCATCTATTGAAACTATAGGCAATAAAAAATATGATAAATTATATGATATGTGATACAGTAGAATAAAGATGCAAATGAAATAGGCTGCTTTATTTTCTTCAGGTAGGTCTAACAGTAGTATTCAGGTAAGAAACTGAATTTAAAAAACTAAATAATCAAATACAAAATAACATTAGATAATATTCATTGTAAAAAAATAAAATACAGATTAATCCATTAAAGTTGTATTCGACCATTAATAAGCTGGGAAAAGGAGCTCATTTTTGCACTTCTATGTCAGACTCAGGCGGCTTTAATACTGTATGTATGTGCGCTAAATCTACGGGAATGAGTAGAATTATGTGCAATCCCGTGCGAAATTCAGACTTGTCACACCAACACTATTTAACTGGAGTGAATGAGAGGATGTGTGTCATGTCGTTGTCGGTCGGAGAGGAGAGCAAAAAAGCGCAGCTGATATCAGTGTACACGTTTCAGACTACACACACATATCTATGTAGCTTTCATGTGGTAAACACAATAACTGTATTTCATGTTACTGTGAAGGGTGTCTGACTGCTGGCACACTGAACACTAGTAATCATGGTACTCTGCCAGATGTGCAGTTTGACATATATCATTGTGTCAGACGGACAAAACTGTGTGCGGTGCTTTTAATTGAAGACCATTAACTTTATTTCTATTTAAACTGAACCGAAAAGCATTTTTACATTTAGTCAATACAATGTGATTTGTGCAGTCGCTTCCTCTTCCATGTGTAATGATGTTTTGTGTTCTGCTGTAGATATCAGGCTCTGTACAATTATATGCCTCAGAATGAGGATGAGCTGGAGCTACAGGAAGGAGACCTGGTCAACGTCATGGAAAAATGCGATGATGGCTGGTTTGTGGGTACGTGTTATTGATTGTCCATAAAGCCATCTCTCTCCTAATAAATCCATATATACAAAACTACAGCGCTACTAAATCAGTCTCTGTTGTTCGGGAGTTTTTCTTTTATTTGTATTCAGACTCTTACGCATGTATTGGTTTCTCTGTGCAGGTACATCTAAGAGGACGAAACAGTTCGGCACGTTCCCGGGAAATTATGTGAAAGCTGTTAATTTGTGACATGATACTATTAAAGAAGCAATGGTTTGTATGAAGAGAAACTAGCACTATGCTTAAGCAGCCTGATCTGTTTGGGACATTCTACCTTCTACCTGAAGACTTTTCCTCCCCTCCAAAATTAGGTCATTCCCAGATGAATGTCCAGGTATGTGATCAGTAAGGTGTGCGGCATGTTAGTGAAGAAGATCATGCAGTTCAACTGTACTACAGTGGCAGCATTTGTTGAATCTCTGAAGGATTTAAAGGAAGAATGATGGTATTTACCAGTTAAGTTTTTTTTCACTTTGTTTTTTGAAAATGCTAAAAGCCATTAATATAAAATATCAGACTGGGAAAAGGTGTTTAAGTTTACAGCTGCGAATTGTACTGAAGTACAGCGCAAAATACTTTAACTTCATCACATACCTGACATAACTGAAAAACATGAAATTTACAATTTATTTTTGCTAAAAATGTTTGATGGACTTTATGTGGCATAAGAGTAAGAGTAACAGTTTATTGAAAGCACCAGAAGGTGTCTGTATTAAGGGTTACAGGTTTAGCCATTTAAAAAAGTGTTTATATCACCATTTACACTCCCGTTACGATTTATGGAGCACTCTTATAAAGAGTATGATTTCAGTTCTATTCCAATGAGGGCTTGAAAATGAGAAAGCAACATTAGTATTTGCAAAGCCATTTGTAGACCTCAAAATGATGTAAATGTTGAGGTTAGTCATGTTAGGGAGGATAACTTCACAGCACTTACTGTACTCTCAGATTTTTTACATTTTACAATAAGCTCTCATTTGTTACCATTAGCTAATGCATTAGTTAACATGAACTATGAGCAATGTATTTTTCAGTATTTATTAATGTTCACATTGCATTAACTAATGTTAACAAATACAACTTTTGGTTTTAATAATGCATAAGTAAATGTAGAAATGAAGTATTGTTTATGTTAACAAATGAAAGCTTATTGTAAAGTGTTAGTACAATTTCTGTTCATAAAATTACGATTGAGTGACCAACTCAAGAAACTCCAGACCTAACAGAGTTTTTTAACTGGTAGCGAAAAAGAAACAAGCTTTGTTTGAACGTTACGTAGTGAGGCGAAGGGCTACAGCTAAACAACACTAAACAGATCCGAACATATTTTGATGCTTTGACTCAAAATGTACTATTTATTTGCTTGAGTGATGCATATTTTTCTCTTTCAGTCATCCATTTTTTGAATTGGTTGTTCTGAAGAGTGTATTATGAGTCTGGGGCACATATTTACCTCCATTAACATGAGCCTCGATAACATCTTAACCCAGGTACCATTTGACAGTGACATTTACGTAGTGTTATGACTGCTAATATAGTCGAGTGTTGGGAATCGACGATCCATGTATAAGATTGCCGTACCTCATTTTCAAAGTGCCATTCACAGTAGAGGATGCTACATGTGGACCGTTGTGTTGATTTCATTCGGTAGTTTCCTTTGATTAGCTTGTGGTCTTCCTTAACTGAATGTAGTTCACATCCACTCCAGGTTGTAGACTAGCTTTCACTTCCTTTTGAGAAGTTGAACTCAAATTTGAAGATATGTAGTTGAGTTTCTTCTTTTGATGAAATTGCGTCCCCTTTAGTTTTATACGGTCCATTCCATAATGCCAGAGAACGTGCTGCTAGAGAGCATGAGGGTCGTCTCGTCTGCGACTCGCTTTACCAGCCTTCCGTCCTGTTCAAAACAAGAATTAGGAAAAGATCATTTGGACAGAAATGAGTTATTAAAAGTATCTAGATGACGTATTTTTCATTTTTTAAACCAGTGCTAAAACTTTTGTCAAGAATCACATATAAGATCGACGAAGAATTCAAATAGATGCGATCTCTATATGGAATATGAACTTGAAAATGGGTTTTGGCCTTTTGAACCGTTATAAGATAGCGTAGCATATCTGAATGTAGTGCTCTGAGAAACTTTTAACTTGGATGTGAACAGTTGAAATTCACGGTTTTCCTATTCTGTCAGAGTTGTAAATATGTAAAGTATAAATGAATGAAAGTGATTGAAGTTACAGCAACCTCTATAAATATTACAGTTTATATTAAATGAAGAATATTAGGAAAGCACAGAGATTTGCGTAACACAGGCCGTCTCATATGAATGAACGAGTGATTCTGACACTGTTGGGATTGAAATGCCTTTCTGTCTCATGGCTTCATTGAACTGTGCCTCATTTTATTATTATTATTATTTTGCCTTGATGTAAACATGTTACTTTTTAAGGATGTTTAAAGAGTACCATTTTGGCCCAAGTGTGTCACACGAGACAATTACTGAGTTCTTTACCACAATCACATGAGTTACTGAAGAGTGTGAGATGACACCTGAAATATTTAATGTTTAATTATTACTTTGTGGTCTGTATGCAGAGGCATATTTTTCGGTTTGTTTTTGTTTATTTGCAGTGCTGTTACAATTACAATGAATTTAAAACACTATTTACTGCTGTGATTGCCTCATTATGCAATATTTAATAAACAATATTACAGCTTTTTACGGACCCTGTTTGTTTATTGTCATGATGTGCACTGCCTGTGGAAATGCCACCCGTTGATCATTTGATGTGTACACTGTTATTTATTAATGAAATAATAGTGTGAAATTATATCTTCTCATTAGTTCAAAACAATAAAGGTAACACTTTACAATGGTTTAACTTAAATGATGTAACTAAAAATGAGCAATACATTTGTTACAGTATTTATTCATCTTTGTTAATGTTAGTTAATAAAAGTACAACTGTTCATTGTAAGTTAAATGTTAGCTCAAGTCCACTAAATAATATTAACTGATACACCTTTTTATTTCAAAGTGCCCCTATTATATTTTACAGGCTTTAAACTGTTTTTTACAGCAAACCAAAATATGCAGAAAAATCCTTTCCTCATGAAAATGTAAAAACACGCTATGAAGCGCTGTCAAGAGCATGCCAAACCAACAGGTGGCAATATAACCATATAAAGCCATGTTGGCCAATCAGAAGCTTAGAAAAAAAGGTTATTGCCATTCCGGTTTTGACACAACAAGCCAAAATCTCCTGTTTCACTGTCCACATGACGACACATGGAGTTTTCAAAAAAGTTTGGTTTCAGTGTCCGGATACTGCGTTTGCGTATGGACGAAAGGCCAAACCGCAAAGAAAAAGCTCCTGTTTTGAAAATACCTGTGTTCATGCGGACAGGGCCTAAATCCGTGAGCCTGCTCTGCTCTGATTGGCCAGGTGGCCCAGTCTGGTGTGATTGGTCTATCTCCTGTCTCGGAAGCTAGACGCCCATTGCCATAACTGTGCTTCAGTTTCGTCTGGAGGCTTTCTAAAGCTCAGCGATAAAGACAGTAACAATGATGTTGATTTTACCATATCAATCCGAGCGCATTGGAACATTGGAAGAGCTAGTTATTAAATTCAAACCTCCATCACAAGGACGACTTGAGCAGGACGTTTCTCAGTGATGCTACTCAGTTTGAGGTATGTTATGAGATGTTGCAACTGTAATTCGTCACCATCAGCATTAACAAGAGTGTTCATCAACAAACCGATGTGTATATTAATTTCTAATTTATTGCGGTGCAGGGTGCACATGCGGAACTGTATCAATAACAGTACGTTAGCCGAGCACTAACGTGAATGACTGATGTAACATAAACGTTTGTAAAACAAATCTTGCTCCATCCTTTATCTTTACTCAAAGTAGTAAGAACAACTGACAATCTGCAATAATAGACACAGTTTTAGGTAATAATGGCACACAGCTGATTTGCAGTAGTATTTCAGTAAGACAATAATAGTTACCCGGAAACATATACACAATACAAAACTACATAGTTTGAACATGCAGTAGAAAATATATACATCAATAAGTCATACTTACAAATTGTGATTCTGAGGAGCAAACTGGTGCAAATACACTGGCACTGACCCATCTTTCAAGAGCAAGTATTTTGCAAATCCTGTATTGAACTCCGAAATTTGAGAAGTCGTCAGTAAAATGACGTTTGAAGGCTGGTCAAGTTGTTTGCAGCTGACAACAACATAGGCGGGCATTATACAAATGTGTTTTCTAGTGACGTAGAACGGTCATGCATTCGAAATACAAACGACTCGTATAGACGGTTCAGAGTCGATTCTTTCTTTTGGGAGACAATAACTTTACAGTGCACATTCGACTTTGCAGAACGTTTAAACTCACAGCTATATTACACACTGCATGGAAGGGAATATTTGAGAAACCATATGGCACTTTATAATGTATTAGTAAAAGTTGAAATTCTAAGATTCATAAATGCTTAAATAGATAGAAGTAGGGTGAATTCAGGGTGATTGGGACATTTTTTGCAATTGAGATGACTTGGAAAAAGTGTCCGAATAACCCTGAAATCACCCTATTTTTTTTGTATCGATAGTTCATGTTAAACAATGTAACTAACGTTAACAAATGTAACCGTAAAGTGTTGCCACAGTATCTAGCACTTTTACTTAACAAGGTCAATATCACAAAGTTTCTTAGAATGTATGTGAACGTTTTTTCCGAAATAATAATAATACTTTTTTTTAACCCTTTCGATAAATTTCTAAACCCCGCTGTAGAAATATATGCAAAGCCCAGCATAGACAAACCTGCTCCATACGACCTAATTATACATCTATTCCCAGATAGCACACATACGTTGGGCCGATGTCGACCCGATTCACAAAGTTCCATCGGCAAGATGTAGCTCAGAGAGCGTTTGCTAATTGGGAAAATGTCGCCGAGACATCGGCATCTGATCGCGAATGCTCTCCGGCCGACGTGTGGACGATGCACTGTAAATCCTGGCCACTCTGCATGGCCTTTCAAGGACCTTTATTCATTTAGGTCGAACCTTTCGGGCTACACCCAAATGGCACACTGGCATAGAATCAACGTTACTCACTGCTTCAAAGACCAACGTCAGACAAGCCGTTCAAAACTAACGTTAATCTACGCAGATGATTTGCTTACCTTATGCTGAAACGACGTTGCTGTCAGTTGAGTGAAACACGATGTTGATTTCAGTTTGCTTTAAGTTTTTTTTTACAGTTAAGACCGTTTCTGTTTACAAAATAGCAAATAATTAATACTAATAAGATAAATTAGCTTGTTTCTGTAATAATCACACATTACATTCAGTTAACATTGTTTTAATATTTACAAAGCAGTTACAGATAGCCTGCATGTTTAGAGCAATATATGACCTATACAAATCTTCAATATGACTAATAGAAAAGGCATATACATTCAAATAACCAATATTTATACAGGTAAATGACAGACTAAACAGTAAAATAAAATAAAAATTAATAGCAATATTTACTCAAGAATAACTGATCATGTACCAAACCTATGATTTTTATTGGAGCACAAATGGAGATGCAAGTCAGAACATAATGAGACTCAAATCATGGGTTATTTTCCAATGAGTCTCCTTTGTGTTCCACAAAATAAATGCATATGGGTGAGAAGATGGTTTAAAGAAAGCTTACCCTTGAAAATGGAGGGCAGAAGAATATAGCAGATGAATCAGTTTTTCTTTGTAACTATTATACTATCAGCAAATGTTAACTCCTTGGGTGAAAAAAGTGACAAAGACGTAAAGCAAAATTTCATTAACATAGAGAAAATATTTTTACTGTAATTACTTTCAAAAATAAAATACATATGAGCCAAAAAAGAAGTTTAACCCACACTGGAAAGTCATTATTAAATACCCATGAGAAGGATGCAATACTAGAGAAACTAAAGTTTGACCATTGGATGAGAAATACTGATTGGGTCAGCAGGGTCCAGGCAATCTCTTGTTAACAATTAAATATCAATTGTTTATATATTGATTACATAGTAAATCAATAGTTGTTAATAAGATGGACATGGTTTGGCATTGGTAAATGTGTAATAAAAATGTAACCAGAACATCGACTCAAATTAAGCATGTGCTGTATAATATCTAGTATTATTGTAGCAAAACTAAGCACCTGTGACAGTGGAGAATATTTCAGTAAAGTCACTGAGAAAATGTATTAGGATTAGTAAACTTGTAGTTTTCTTTCTCTCTCACAAACACAAGAGTTAAATTTGTACTAATACTATTCTACAAATCACAAATGAATAAACTCTTAGGCTAATGTTTTTTTTAGATCATTCAAATTAAGTAAAGTTTAAGGGGAACATTCATAAAATGACTTGTATCGCTTTCTAACACAATCTTACATATTAATTGTAAAGTAGAAGCATTTATAATAAATTAGCTACTTTTAATTTCATTCCAAAACCATAATTCTACAGTGCAGGGTAGTTTCGGGGTGGTGCTGTTGATTACTGATTGATTAATAATGACAAGAACATGTTTATCACGGGATAGAGCACGTGTGAGTGGAACGTCACATACTTTGATATGAGATATTATATCATATATTATGTGAGATCTCACATATCAGTTAACAAGTAACATTTGTCCATGGCTTCACACTTTTGATACAGCAACCGCAGAATAAATGTGCCGTCACACTACATTTTACACCTTTGTGGTAAAGTCAGTAGATATATTTTTGAATATACTATTTGTTAAATTTTGAATTCATGTTTATAAAAAGACTCTGCAGAGCTTGACATCATATCAAGTCTATTCTACAAATCTCACAATTTAAGACATTCATACATATGCTCATATGAATGTCTTAAATTGTGAGATTTGTAGAATAGACTTGTGCACCACCAGAAAATAATTTGAAAAGGTTTAACTGTTGTATTCTTTGTAAGAGAGAGAAAAGTTTGCAACTTCTAAAAAAAACTTTTTCTGACTTTAAGTACTGATGTGTGACTATTCTTTACAACTTCAAATTCCACTGTCACAGGTGCTAAATTTTCCATAATAATACCCTCACAGAACATGGTAGTAATCAGCCATCCATGCAAAAGCAGAGGTCAGTGTGGTGGACTGTTGGTACATCGGTCCAGGCCAACATCTGATGTCTTCATGCCTTCAACTGGGGATTCCCAGAGAACCTGTAACAAAATAGCAAAGTTCAAAATCCATTGTACATACATACTCATTACAAAGTATTGCATCTGGTAACACAAAACATCATACCAGGTTCAATTTAACTTTAGCTCAATAGACAATATTTGAAGAAATACTCTGAATATTCCTTTATTATGGCATTTTGTGAGAAGCCTTGTCGCATTTTCATACAAAATGTATGATTAATGTAGGGCTGAACGATTCTCGAGTAACTCGAGTTACTCGAATTGAAAAAATCCTCGAGGCAAAATCATCTGCCTCGACGCTTCGTTTAGTTCATTTAACTACACACGGATGTTGCAGAAATATATATTTTTGTGTATAAGGACTCGGAGTATGCGCGGATCGCGTTAAATCTGCGATTCAGGTGGGTAAACATCCCAAAATTGCGGGTGGATGAGAGAAATCATTAATGTGTTGATTTTAATTAAGACGCTGAACTCATTTCACGGTAAAACGCAATGAATGTGTCGCTTTTAACTTTCGTTTTAGCTCATGGCGAGATCAAAGACTGCAATGCGAGAGAGACTGGCATCAGCACTGCTAATATCATTTAGTCTCGCTATTTTTAGATGAAGACAACTGTGTGTTGAGCTTCAGGATACGACACTGAACATTTAGGCTTCATTTGCAGTTCGCGGCAGCTGAGGAGATACGAGCAATATTTATAGCTACTAACTTAATTAAACAAGCTGTGTTACAATGCTGAATATGATTAGCTCAAAATGTAAATCTGTATGTGCGATGTAGGCTACTTTATCTGAATTAAACACAAACTCATCTCTCGCGTTATGCAGGTCATGAAGAGGTGTCAACCCGCTTGGGTTATTTAAAACGTGTAATTTCGCCAAAGAAGATTTGTTTTAAAGCAGCCTACTTCAGTGTAGCTAAAATGTGACGATAGCACCGCGCTTGGCTCTGTTTGTGTGTGCCCGTGAGTCTACGCTGAGCAAAATATCCTCTAATATTGCACTAAAGTTAGGGGGTGTTTAGCCACGCTTGGAATGCTGGTGTCTTAGAGCGGTGAAGTTAGGCTGCAGTGCGCACCACCATCTCTCAAACCTGTGGTTAAGATTTAAGCTCACCGGACACTATAGTTACTCTATAGTTAAAGCTTACACTACTCCTACATCGCGTCAGGGTTAAAGCGCATCCGCTGACCGCTGGAAGCTAGTTATTTTAGTCTATAAAGTTTTAAATATCTTTATTTTTTTACACAAACATGCCACTTCGCTTCAGAAGGCCTTTATTAACCCCTGGAGCCGTGTGGAGCAGTTATATGATGGACAGATGCACTTTTATGGACCGAATGACCCAACAAGTCACTGCCATTATAAAGCTTTGAAGGGCATTTTTAATATAAATCTGATTGTATTCGTGAAAGAAGAAAGCCATATACACCTAGGATGACTTGAGGGAGAGTAAATCATGGGGTAATTTTCATTTTTGGGTGAACTAACCCTTTAAATTCAAATAACAAGATTACAACAGATAATTTCAAACAAATTAGATGTTGAAATTTTTTTAATTTTGTGGAAACGTTTTCCCTAATTTAAGTTCGTTCAACAGCTTTGTTTTTGAGTATATTTTCCAGACTAATAATGTAAAATTAAACCTATCCAAATAGATTAATACAGATTGAAGCCTGTTGTGTTCAGTCTTTTGATCTGGGATAGTGACAGCTATTGGGAAACTCACCATCTTCATGTACCAAGTGTAGATGGCATCAAGGCCTTGTCCTGAAGAATCTCAACACCAAACGCTGGGCTTTATATATCATCTGGTAAAAACAAGGGCACAGCCATTACTGTAAGAACTGTAATGATATCTTTACCCCTGATATGATATTGGTTATGTAATTCAAACATTTTAGAGGCTAAGAGTATGAGCAGTGAGTAAGCTGAACAGTAACTTAAATACCTAAAGTTGTTGACCCTGAACCACAGTCAGCATATAAAGTATTTAAGTATTTAGTAAAAGTATTTAAGAATTGATCAGTAAAATATACATACAAATAGTGGGGCACTGTTGTATGGTGCCTAGGAAATGTAACTCAAAACAGACCTAGAGAAAATATATTAATGACCATAACATCCTGTTATCATAATAGTTTATCATAAATACAAACTATAACATTAGATGTCACCTCGTCTAATTTTGTTTTACCCTAAAGGCTTTTCAGACAGTCTCACTGAAACAACCTGGTGTTAATGATGTTAAAATGTTAAACTTTTTTAAATTACAGACCCCAAACTTTTGAATATTAGTATATTTTGAGGTTTTGCTTACTAGTCAACTGGTTTTTAGCCTGAAATTTTCTTCAACAGGAGTGCAGGCCATCAGCATGGGAGAATCTAGGAACATAAACACTTTATCACAGAGCCTATATAATGTCAGGTTAATTAGAAGGAAACAAGCTAGAGCAGAGATCAAATGCAGATAAGAGAAAGTAGAATATACAGAGTATACATACAATCATTTCTTAACAGAATTAGTTTTAGGCTTACTTCACTTCACATTGCTCAGTGATACTTACGTTTGGATGTCAGAACCTTGCAAGCTGTAATAAAAAAAATAATTTTGCAAAAGAAAATAACATGCTCTGTGATATAGGTAAAATATATTGTGGGCTAACACTTTGGTATGGGAAACATTCACTTTTGCCTCAAATTCTTAATTTACTGCTTAATTTATAGTAAGGTAACGTTAAAGTTAGTTGTTTTTAGTGTTTAAGTGTAGGTATCAGGTAGGATTTAGGATGTTATAGAATTAGGTCATGCAAGTCAAGTATTAATATGTGCTTAATGCTAATAAACAGCAAATATGCAGGCTAAGAATTGTTCCCCTTACTAAAGTGTTAACTTTTGTGGAAAAAAAAATATGAATGATTTTGTGAGCTCCCTCAGTTCACCTGAGTTTCCTACTGCCCTGTCAGCAGCCCATGGATCCTCCTGTGCCTAGCTCCGATGTTGTAGAATTATTTTTTTCTGAAATCACAGAGAAAAATGCTATTAAATGTAATTGGTATTAAACATTAAATGTAATCAATGTAATTTGTATACCATGAAATTTCATCGAATTTATAGTAACGTTACGTTAGTTTAAATAAATTAACTCGCTTCCAATAACCCATTGACAGATTACCAGCAAAACTATCAAAGACTCTCTTATGCACATTAAGACGTGATTAACAACTCACTTTCATAAGAGCTAAGGTAACTTAACGTTAACGTTATATTAGCAATAACGTTAGCTGTTCTGAAACGGTTGCTAACAGACTTTTTCAAAGGCACTGAACTATTTCAATAAAGTAAATATTCGACAGAAGCGTGTCTATTACGAGTAAGAAACGTGTACGGAACAGTTTTATATTATTTGTGTGAAGTTTAGGGACTAAACTTACCTGAAAGCAGAGAAAACAACAGGAGCGTGTCCGTTACTGTGCTGCCAGCCCGGCCCGTTTCCATGGTAACTTCTTCAGTGTTTGAATGTTCAACGCGCACGCCCGTTAAAGTCACGCAGCCAACAGCATTACATAAATAAACATCTAACGTTACCATTACCAGTTTAGTGAGCTTGTCAGTTTATTTTGCAGGGGATGACAAATGTTCAGACAGTTTGGCTACTTACAAAAACGTTGGCACAAGATTATGAACATTTCTGAGCTAAAACTGCTCGTCTAACCCATTCAGTTGCAGTGAGAAACTGCGATTACAAACTGCCTGTTATTTTTCTGATTTCCTCCAGCTAAAAGTTACCTTTAAACCACGTTTAAACCACGTCGCCTTGGTTGGTTGCAAATGATGAATGGGCATGAGCAAATAAACGCGCATCGGCCTCCAGTATATTGGGCCGACCCAAAGCCGACGAGCTGGAAATAAAGCGCTATTCGCCTATGCCTGGCCGATACTTATTAGATGTTATAAATTGGAGGCCGACGTCCGCAACGTATGTGTGCTATCTGGGTTGCAATACCATTCATTACCACTAAGGGACAGTACAGATACGGGAAATCGGGAATATACTTTTTCCAGAGGTAAAACGCACAGCAGTGCAAGAACAACCCCATCTGACAAGCTGTCATATAGTGAAAACATTCTAATGAGAAACACAACAACACCATCAAAAACCAATAATGCATTAGGCTACCAATTACATAATGTGCAATTCCAACCAAATAAACCATAAACACGAAGTGCTACAGTAAAAACACCTTCAGTCTGAGATGTTTGCAATTATAGGTCTACTTATAGGTCTACTTGAAAAAGTAAATTGAGACGAGGGAAAAAACACTCAGTAGGACGCTGATTATGTGACATGAAACACTAGCAACTAATTTTTTTCAAACAACAGGCGGTAAATTTGTCTAATTTAGTAATTTAACTCCAATAGTGTTTATATTGTTTGTTAACAAAATAGTATGTTGAAACAGTAGGAGGCAACCTGTAAATCTGTATATGTATAGCGAAATGTTAAATGAAGCTAAATGTTTAAAAGTAACTAACAACATGGCGACTTCTCTTTTTTTTTTTTTTTTTTGAGTGGTGTTTTATTCCGCATATCAGGGGCGATTCTAGGATGTTTCCTTTTAAGAAGCTCAGCCCACAATAGGGGTATCAAAAAGAAAGAAAAAACAGTTCTCACTATTAACTTGTAGGCTAGCTTATTAGAATGCATAGGCCCTATAGGAAATATGCTCTTTATTATTAGGCCTACTTATGAAGCAAATATTAATGCCGTATTCTGCATGATATTGTACATCCCTTAATAGTACCCAGGAATGTAGGCAGGGCTTTATAACCACTTATGTGAGGTAGTTAGTTCCTGTAAAAAAAAAAAAAAACACTTTACAAAATAAAAGTATCTGAGGCTCAAGGATGTTTCTTTTAATTTTATACTTTTAAATTACAATGAATAATGGCTTTATATGTCCTTAGTCTTTGTTTTCTGCTAATGCGTAATTCTTCAATAAAAAAAAATTAAATTTATATTTCTAATATAAAAATAAGATTTTATAATATTTGTTGAATAAATTTGGTTGAGTGGTCTGTTATACTTTATAATAAGTTGTAGCCTATATCCCACTATGCTATGACCTGCAGCTTTGCTAATTCCCGTTTAATCAGCTGTAAATGTAAAAAAAAAAAAAAAAAAATAGCCTATCTATAAATAATAAAAAGGCTAGTTTGTGATGAACATCAGTAACCTACAAAAGTACAACGGAGATGTATGTGTATGAACAATTATGAATGAAACATGGCTAGTCACTCTTTGTATATGTAGCCTATTTGTAGTTCATAGTGACGCCCATGATGCATTTTATTAAAAACATAATAAAATAGCTAAATAAATAGGCCTAATGTAATAGATCAAATCTATTTTAAGCTGCATAGCTAATCAAGTCTCAAGTTAACAGAGTCTCGGTGTCATGGAAAAATGTTGACTTAAGTTTTAACAAGGAATCCCAAATACTGACCTACTTCAGCTCCCATGGAGTAAGAATTGTTCATTTAAACCTCAGAGGGGTTGCTCTCTGCATACTGTTGATCTTTTTCAGTTGAGGAAGCACACTTTTGTTTCATGGTGCTGTGTAGATGTTGTAATGTCGACTCTCCATACTTTGCGCGATGCTTTGATCTAACAGCACTGCGCTGATCAAAATACAGTTAAAGCATCCATGCTAATAATCTTTACTTAATTATTTATTTTTTCTTTTGTAGTCTGAATGATTGATCAAATATGTCAAAATGTTAATTGGTGTAGAGGTGCTGCGCTCAGCGGGGGTTCGGGAATCACTATGGAGTAATCAGTTCCCTCTACGATTAAAAGAGGAGAGAAACTTTTGTCTTTATGGAGAGGCAGAAAACTCTGTCTCTGAGAGTCCCCCATGCCTTTGCTCTGTTACAATGGGTTTTTACTGTTTTATAATGCAGAAGAACTACAGTAATAGGCTATTATATTTAAGGATACAAATCTAGGAAGATTTTGATGTTTAAAATTGGCAAAAGTGTGCAAATTTCTACTCTGTATAGCATCAGTATTATATCTTTATATATAGTAGACAGCCAGACCTTAATTCAAAACAAAATGTCAAAGTAAATAAATGAGAGACGGGCAACTGAGGAGACACTAACTAGGAGCAGTTGCCAAACTTTTCTAATTTTATTACTCATGCATCAATTCCCATGGCTGGAATAATTTAACAGCTTTCCCTCATTTCCATTTCATAATATCATCGCTACTTTATTCAGAAACAAAGGAGAAGCAAACAAAAATCCAAGGATATTATGTAATGGGAACATGGTGATCTTATTTAAATTAACATACATCATCTTATTTTCAAGATCCACCAATTACCCAGCACATACAAATCTGAAATAAAGCGAATGAAGATATGAAGGGGTAATATTCATCTTTAATAAAGAAGAACAGCCCAATCAACATTAAATGAACCCTTAAATGCGTGAATGTTTCACCAGTCATTACATATTCAGGTCTTTAGCGACCCGGATCTATATCTAACATTGATGGATCTCAACCTGTCATAAAAATATAAAACTCTTCTGATATTAGAGTAACAATTACAGAACAAAAAGAAGATATTTTGTAACCTTAGAGCTTGGAAGGGTTCAGTTTGAGCAGATGTTTGATACATCATCACTGTCCTCGTCAGAGCTCAATTCATTTCCCAGTTTATTCAGCATCTGGCTCATATTCACCATCTCAAACATATTCTCAAAACTATCAAATCTCTGACAGATTCTTCACCAGATCCACCATCAAGTGACAGTGACACAAATATTTGTACGTTCAGTACTTGTTATGCAGTAAATCACTGAGCCATTTCAAGTTTTGCTGATGATACTTCCAATTCTTTTGCTTTCTGCCTGCGGTAACTATGAGTTAAACGTCACTTCATCATTGTGTTTCAGACATTGCCTTCTTGATGAATAAATGTGAATTGCAATTATTTCTGTCATCAAAAATTAAATTATTGTTGTGCAGAAAAAAATATACTTGCACTGTTACACCTCTCGGGTCGTTAGCGACCCTATACAATTTTATAAAAAAATAATGGCAAAACAGGAATTTTTAAAATAATTTTTATTACTTTTTCTTGTTATATGGTTTATAATTAATTGATTGAGAAATATTAATAAGGTTGATGTCTAACTTTAAAAAATTAGTTAGGTGGAGTATAGTGATTGACGTCCTGGGTCACTAAAGAACCGAGGTTTAAGGGTTAAACAAATACAGCTATGTTAGGGGTATGTTTGGGGTATTGTGAGTTATGTAATCAGATTACTTTTTTAAAGTAATGAGTAGTAACACATTACTTTTACATTTACAACAAAATACATGAGTCAAATATTTCTTGTATAAATGTTATTAAGTATGCAATGTCTAAATGGTACTAAAAAGTAAAATATTTTGTAATCTGTTTAACATCGAACTATACGTCAATAGTCAAAGATAACTTTTTTTAGTATACTGTTTAGGAGTATTTGTTTCCTTCTTGATGTGAAAAGAGCTCATTACTTCTGGTGTAAAGCATCTTTTACGTTTATATAAAAGATCAATTAAATTAAACAGGACAAACTGATTAAAGCTAACGATACAAACTATCTGAAAGTCTAAAGAAATGCAAAATAAGCTCAACTATTACTAAATATTATTAAAAAAACGTTATCATTTCAGCATCTCCGTAAACTCTTCTTTCAGATTCAACCCGTAGTGCAGGACGTCCTCTTTAATGGAGGCCCAAGCCATGCGTGGTGTGGTGAAGCTGGCGGCCCAGTCCCCCGTTGAGGACAGAACAATGGCGCCTCCACATCCCTTCACTCTCTCGCCCATGTACTGGAGTGAGGCGGCGGCGGCGGCCGTGGCTGATTTCCCTGCGTTCCACAAAGACAACACACAAGTACGTAACAGTATCAGCAAAGTAAGCAGCACTAAATGAAGGGAGTTTTTGCTTAAAACAAGCAAAATGATCTGACAATATAAAAAATAATCTATTTGGGACAAAAATCAATGAGAAACATTATTTTTCTTTGTTTAATTTTGCTTTTATTTTCCAGAAAACAAAAAATCTTATGTGATTTTACTTATCTAAATATTATAATAATATTTCACAATATTACTCTTTTAACTGTATTATTGATCAAATACATGTAGCATTGGTAAGCAAAAGAGACTTCTTTCAAAGCATAAAACCCCCAAACTTTTCAAAGGTAGTGTAGTGTATTGTACAACATATTGCTCTTATTTTCCTGGTATTTTCCAGCAGAACAGGAAAAAACAAAATCAAGAGCATTTGATCTCTGTGTGCCGTATATGAAACACTGCACCCACAGTGTATGTGTCCTTGGTGACCCTGTCCAGGTCACACTGTGAACAAAATATGTTGCTCTCATGGTTTACTCATTCCATCAGTCTTAGCGTTGCAACTATGCAAACGTCTAACATAAAAAACATCATTAAGTGGGGATTCATGGGCTTCTAGCCACCTATTAAAGCTTTTATAATCACTATATTTATTTAATATTGAAGTGATAATGAGTGCCAATGTAACAATCATTTATTCTAACTTATATAATGATATTTAAAAATTAATTATATGAAGAAATAAAAAATCTAAATAAATTAGTCGACCTCAGTCAACTACAGAAATTTTGGACATCAAGTCCAGATCCTAAGGGCAAGCCTAATAATTGATAAAAGAATGAATATAAAAATGGTATATATAAACAGAGTGGCTGTACTTGCAGTATCATTACCATAGAATGCCGAAGCGAACAATAGCCTGCTGACCCCTTCACACTCTTTCCACAGAAAAACACAGCTCATTATCATCTGCCTACTGTGGCAGCGCATTCGTCCTGTCTCGCTCACACACCACACACACACACCAATTAAAATGAGTGGCAACAGCAGCATCCAGTTTTTGTATGGTTTGACATTCACTCTGCTTGGTTATACAAAATCTGCTAATAATAGCAACATGTGGGTGAGGTTAAAGAGGGAGAGATGATCGAGACCTTGCAAGACAAAAAAATATGAACAAATTGCATTACAGAAAAAAAGGGAATGACATATAGCAAGGGTAAATCAAATGGTTAATTTCATTTAAAATATACAAGTAAAAAATATTGAAAATGAATACTTATTGTTGGATAACAATCTTTTTATGTAATTTAATGTAATAATAAGTGATATTGATTAACCTGGCATCTGACTGGACCGAATAAGATATTTGAGAAATAAGTATTGTATTTGACATCATTGTGACAATACACTCCATCTACACCTATTTTAATTTTAATAGCTATAATTATTTTACAATTGTTTTGCGCACAGATTCTATGACCTCTGTTTTGATAATGTGCATAATTATACTGTAAATAGGATTATTTAAAGTATAAATAGTCAAAAATAGACAAAAAGTGAAGATTACAAATGTTGACATACTGTACTTGTAGACCTTAAATATATATGATCCCTTATACATTCATATAAATATTCATCTTAAATTGGTAGAAAACAGACATGCTATCACCTATGTAAAAAAAAATATAATCATACAGTTCTGTTCAAAAGTTTAAAGCCTGTAAGATTTGTTCATGTTTTTGAAAGAATTCACTTATGCACACCAAGACTACATTTACTTGAAAAATACAGTAAAACAGTAACATTACAATTTCAAATAACTGTCTATTTTAACACTTTTTAAAAATGTAATGTATTCCAGTGATAGCAAAGCTGAATTTTCAGCATTGTTACTCCATTCTTCAATCACATGATCCTTCATAAATGATCATAATACGCTGATTTAGTGCTCTTTTCTGTAACATTATACATCCTTACTGACTTTTCATTGTAATTCATCCTCACTGAATAAAAGTTTTAATTTTGCTATAAAATTTTTTTATACTGACCTTAAGTTTCTGTAAGGTAGTGCATATTGAATTTTCTCTTTTGCCAAATGGATTAGGCGCTAAATTAATTAATTAAGCAAATACGGACACTTTTGTGCCCCTTAAAGGTAAACGAGCATGCGTGCACACTCACACAATCATCAGGATTAGTGTAAAAGTCTCATACCTTGCTCAATATGAAAGAGGATTAATCTGGCTAAGGTGACTTTGAGAATAGACTCTCCATGACCAGTACAGGAGACCGCGCCGCTTCTATTGTCTGCATATCCACCAGATCCTTATCGCACAGGAAAAGACAGCAGCACAGAGAGAGTCGGACGTTAATATGTGTTACCTCAGGGGAAAACACTCTGACAATTGAGTATTGATCAGAGCTGACACCTTCAAACCGAAATGGCTCATTCAATCGAGGCACTGCTTCGAAATTAATGTTGGTGTGACACTGAGATTATCTCTGTCCTCTATCTCTGATCGGACTCACCTATAATAGGAGAATCGCCAACTCTTCCCACCATTTTGTGTCTGATTCCTCCAGTGGATGTAGCACAGGCCACGTTACCGAAAGAGTCCAGAGCCACCGCTCCAACAGTATCATGGCCCCTACAATTATAAAACAAGTTATATAACCTTACATATATTTTCTTATTAAATATTTTAATTCCATTTCTGTGTAAAGCACTTTGAATTTCCACTGTGTATGAATTGTGCTATATAAATAAACTTGCCTTGAATAATAAAGATTAACTATGAGATTTTTTTTCCCTCGGATCTTTAATTTTATGGTCTCAGACATGGTATTTTCAAAAGGTGCTTTGAAGAGAAAGTATTATTATTCATAACACTCAGAGATGTGCCTCTAGCTTAGTTCCTCTTCATCAGACAGACTTTTGTCCTGGAATTCAACTTAATAAGCTACATTCATAAGCCTCCCTCCCTTTTAAATTTAGCCTCTGCGCAATTACTATTGTTTCCTATGTGAACTTCAGTCCAAAAAAAATACATGTTCTGGTGATGTGAGGGATGTCTGAAAGGGAGTGTGACAACCTCACACATGCTTTTAAGAGTGCCAGCACACCTGAAAATGACTCATCATCATCTGCCTGTCAACAAAGGAAGAGAGCGAGAATAAGTGCCCTTCGCCACTCTGAATCACAGCCGCTAGTCTAGCAAAGTACACTCAGAGATTTCTGGGAAAGTGTTATATCAGTTGTGATATTTCTGTAGACACACGAGGAAGTATGCATTCTTCTTCTTCAAAAAAAAAAAAACAAAAGCCAATTCTTATGATGTGCACATCAGTCTTCCCTGCGAGTTCACTCTAAAAGAAATAGAATAGAGAGCAGAAAGTGGGATGAACAGAGAGCCTTGTATTTCACAGGCTTCATATCCCATGAAACTCTGATTAAGGCAGTAGTGCTGTGGAAAACAAGCGTGTGTTATGAGTTTGAAGTCACATGGAGGACAAGGCTTCAAGGTGAAATTAAAGAAAACCATGCCTCCATGTCGTTCTCCCCAGAAATGGGAGCACAAACATGGTCCTCGTGGAGAATATTTGTCTGAAGCAGCTGGCGAAGAATCACTTGTCAGGCTCTAGATTCGGGGCATCAATCATTTTTGGCAGGCGCTTGATTGCTCTTTTAAATCACAGGCGATGGCTGGATCTTGCTCATCGGTTCAGGTGAAAACGGCTTTTAAAAGCAGCTTGACGGTGGACTGTATTTCACACTTCAAAGTGATCACAGAGTTCTGCGGTAAATCTTCACACATCCATAAACAGCCTAATGAAGTGTGCAGATATTGAAACAGAAGTTGGTCGAGTTCTCATTATGAAGAACAAGTGGTTCTCTTAACTTTTTGTTGGAAATGCTAATCACTAAAACTAAACGACAGTATACATTTGAAGGGGACGTATATTGAAGCTTGTTTCTGCATGAGTTATAAAGGTAAAAATAAAGGTAACCGTGAGATGACAAAAAAAAAAAGTCACACTGTTGAAAAATAGTCACATTTTGTGATATCAAAATATGTTATATAAAAAGTCATATTGTGAGTTATAAAATCATTTCAAGAATCGAGAATTTCTATTGCAAAACATAAAATCACATTGTGAAATATAAACTTAAAATGATGAGGGACAAATTTGCAAGTCAAAATGTTCTTTTTTAATTTTGAGATTAAATTTTTAGTTTTGAAGTATTCAAATTCTTTCACCTATTCCAACAGTAGACAACAGTAAACCATTTATAGGTTGATTCAGACAAAAAATCAAAACACTGTAGCACTACGATATACTGTTCAATACTTTAATATTATAATACTATAATAATAAAATACTAACCACCCACAGCAACACTGGCTCAGCCAATAGTGTGAGTTTGGGGCGGGGCTATCATTTTTTCATGACCAATAGCAGATGAAGATTGTTTGAATCAGAATCTTTGCAATTCTGTTTGTGTCGAAATTACACATTTTTTCATACATAATTCCAAACCCTTATTTTTTACATAACTTATCCAATGCGGGAAGTAATGGCACATCTGTGATTTTACAAAAGCCTGGTCAAACCAGCAGGGAAGAGGTATGCCATGTAATCACCTAAATAAAGGTGGAGGGTAATTGAGTTCTAGGGCCTGTGTGTTAAAAAGCCCAGTGATGGTGGTACAGGGCGAGCAGAGGGAGGCTATCAATAATGAAGCCACAGCGGGAAGTAGCTCAGCCAACTGTCACTTAGTACCTCCGCAGTACTATTTTTACAGACTCCCTCGGGGGCTGAGGTTACACCCCGCCATGGCCCTGACTCCACTACTACTCAACACTCAGCCTGGGGAAGTGGAGGTGGCAGGTAAGGCTGCTTTGCTGGAGCCCACACATCTCTATCTGCACTGCCTGAAGGCCTCAGGGAATGACCTGAGCTATGTGCAGGCCAGCATGCAAATGCTGCCATTCTCAGCTCATGACCTCAATGCCAAGGAGAACCACTGTCCCTTCTAAAACTAAACGATTAAGAACGTTATATAAAGACATCATTAGAATCAGTATTAAAGGTAAAATAATGAAGAGGGTAGATAATGAGCACACAAAACACTTCATTCCAAAGATGCTGTTGACAATAGACCATTTGGGTGTTTGCAAACAGCGATGACGTTTTGTTGGTGAAGCCTACCTAGTGTATCCCGCAATTCAGAATTTTTCCCTTATTCCGAGGGTTTCCGTGTTTTCCTTCACTTGTTATCACTGTTTTTTGAGAGGCTGCTCACTGCAGAGCAATTGGGTGGACCTTGACGTCCAGCTCCCTGGACATAATGGGTGGAGTTAGAGAGTCCAGCCCCACCCTAACCCCTCCATAATGCTATCATAAAAAAACTCCACCCATTAAGTCCACAGAAGGGGAGCTGGACTAGGTTAACCTTCACCCATTACGTCCAGAGAGAGGGAGCTGGACGTCATTTGGCACTGTAGTGAGCACCACTTGTGTTTTTCTGCCACTACAATATGGGTGCAGCTGCAGTGGTATAACTGTAACTGCAACTCTAAAAATTTTGTCACACAAGTTCCCTGCACAGATTTTGCTCTTGTTCTAGTTGGTCTCACAAATTTGCCACATTCACCAACAGAACCCACATGAAAAAATGCTTTAGTATATTATAGTATTTACTACACTTAGTTAATTTACTGTAGTATCTTTACTATAGTATGGTTCAAAAACACTATAGTATTTACTAGAGTCATTCAACTATAATATACTAAAGTATTTTTTCATGTTGGAAAGCTGCCTTGCTTTGAAAGTGATTGCTGTGTGAGCTGTGCTTCATTCATTGCTACATTACTGACAATGAACAACAGACCTGTGCAATCTCACTGAAATTTCACTTACATGAAATGGTAATCAAAATCAGTCTCTGAAATCAAGTATGTAAAGAAATCAGGAAATTAAAAGACATCTTGAAGCATTTACCGGGATAACTACAGTCAATTTGGAAACAAACATGAAATTACCCACCATTGTGTGTTGAAGAACTTTTCGACTCCGTCACGATAGCTTTTGCTGTGCTCCCACTCTTTACGCTCTGGCTCAGTCACCAAATCATGAGCTACTGCAGTACCAATGCGCTCTGCAAACATGTTTGCCCCTCTGTCTGTTAACATGACATGATCTGTCTGAGTAAGCACAAAAAAAGTTTTCAAAAATATAATTAGTAGCATGTTTACTTTAACCAATCCAGTCAAGTCTGACATCACTTGTCACTGTTTCCAGGTCCAAATGTTAAGTCAGATTTCAAAAGCAAACAACAAATGGTATATGCACTCATGGTGTGCTGTATAACTTAAGTATCATAATCCTAACCTTTATCTCCATACTGAAATCAAAGTTGGACAGACAGTGATTGATTTTTTTATGAATTGTTTAAATATTGGTTTCGGGGAAACTGAGTTTTTAAAAGCTTCTGATGATAAATAGCTGGTGAACGGAGTAGAGCAGGGGTTCTCGAGATCCACTTCCCTGCAGAGTTTAGATCCAACCAGGATTGAACTCATCTACATGTAGCTATCTAGTTATCACTTTAGGTTAAAGGTAAACTCAGCAGGAAAGGGCCAGAGTTAAGAACCCCTGGAGTAGAGGCTTGGACCTCGAAAGAGTATTCGATAAGTCATAACTTAGAAAGCAACTTACATACTAGCTTTTTTTTATTTTATTTAAGGGTTCTCTATAAAAATGTATGTTTGATGTATGACTGTCATTATATAGAATTACCTAGGTCTGGCATGAATCTCTAGATGGTGAAGGCTGATAGGTCCTTAATTAATTTGGCAGCGATCTCATCATTATCTACATAGAGCAGCTGATTGGTTGCTGTGACATCAGCGGCCAATAAGCTGCGGCTCAACATTCAAATACTGGTAGTGTTGCTGTTAGCAGTCTGCAGCGCACTTCCAGAAACCTTCATACGTTACATGTACAGCAGAATGTCTTACATGCTCAAGTCATGTCTGTGAATGTATTGGCAGTAGCAAGTCTCGGTACTTGCTCTGCAGCAGAATCAGCATAGCAGATCTATTCTGCCAAGACCAAATGCATTAACATTTCCATGTCCATTACCATGCCAATCTCTGCGAAAGTTGTAATGACAGATCAGGACTTCTTGTCATATAAGTAACACTGTCATATAATGTAACTTTCTTGTCAAAGTGATATAATGTAACCACACACCTTATTTTACTCATAAATCAAATATTTTGTGTTTAGAAGGCCTAATTAAGTCCATTCAGCATTCAGGAAACCCAAGGCAAATTACCCTTAGGGTTGGCCAACAAAACATCTCTATAGCAGATGTACAGCAGTGCCTTAAAGGAATAGTTTACTCAAATGAAAATGACCCATGATTTACTCACCCTCAAGCCATCCTAGGTGTATATGACTGATGAACACAATAAGAGTTATATTAATATCCTGACGCATCTAGCTTTATAATAGCTGTGAACGGCGGTGAAAATGCATCCATCCATCATAACTGTACTCCACACGGCTCCGGGGGTTAAAGGGGTCATCTGATGGCCATTTTCCATAACTTGTAATTATTTTTTAGGGTCTTCATTTAAAATCTGTAACATTCTTTGGTTAAAATTCCTCAATGTTTGTGTAAAACAACACCCTTTTTACCTTTTCAAAAACAGCTCTGTTCACAGCGACCCATTTCGTTGCTTGTCTCTTTAAATTATAATGAGCTACTGCTCACCCAACCACTCTCTGCCGTGGGGCGTGTAGAAACAAGACACGATAGGCCTGTTTGACCGAACGGTGGCTGACTTGAAGCAGTGCATTCCGATTAGAAATGCTTCTCATTTTCGAAGGGCGGTCTGGCAGAAGCTAAATATTTTACTTTATAACATGTTAAATATTAATATTTTCTTACACAAATGCATTATTTCACTTCAGAAGCCCTTTATTAACCCCTGGAGCCGTGTGGAGTACATTTATGATGGATAGATGGATGTATGGATGGCCCCAAACTGGTGGCCCGGCCCATTCACTGCCAATATGAAGCTGGGAAACATCAGGATATTTATTAATATAACTATGATTGTGTTCATCAGAAAGAAGAAAGTCATACACACCTTGGATGGATTGAGGGTGAGTAAATCATGAGATAATTTTCATTTTAGAGTAAACTAATTCTTTAATGCAGATGATACAAATTGAGTTTAGCCTTGTTTGCCATGGTAAGTTCTTTGTGCTAAATCAGTAGTTGTTCTGTTGCAGTCTGATTTTCTTGGGTGTGCTGTGTTATATTTAAAAACTCTCCCACAACAAAAATGATAAATAGGATGACATGTTTATAGAATAATACAACTACACAACAACTTATGTACATTATTCCACATTATTTCCATATTTACTGTTCACATCTCCATGTGGAACTGCTATTATTTATTGAGACAATACCTTGCTGTCTCTATTAATACAATTTTATTTCTCTACAAAACTTTCTGTACAACATCACAATGGATTAAACCATAACTCTGACTTAGGAAACTTTTAAATATTAACGCAGTTATTAATGTCATTTTTCTTTGTCAAATACTGTGCATTTTAGATTGCAAAGCAAGAGCATGAGGTCAGTGAAGCTTGATCGCAGCATTGATCAAGACCTGATGAATTTTTAATAATGGCTATTAAGGAGATCTGCCAATCCACTGTATGGCCAAGGTCTTTTGGGGCAGTCAAGACAGGTGCTGCAGCTAATCAATTATCATGTATTCTTTGGGTTTTGTTTCCTCCATGTCCAACGCCTTGCAAGGTGAAAACTGTGATCTCTTAGACATAATTATTTAATGCCTATCATCTCCTATAATTTGTATATCAGCAGCTGTCTATAATCTGAAAGATTATGACCAAAGCTATATGTGTTTATTAATATTTTTTTATGTGTGTTATCAAACCTGATGCTGTTATTAAAGGTTCTGTAAGAGATTTCTTGCAGAAAAAAATCCTACTTCTCTGTAATAACTATCCTAAGATATCCGGCTGATCTCAGTGACATCCTCATACTCTGTTAAGTTAAATAAAGTTTTTTTGTTGGTTATTGTTTAGTCAATCAGAGTCCTTTGTGCGATTTCTGTCAAGCATTTTGCATGTTCACAGCCAATTTTACTGTAGATATGGGTGGCGTATGATTCAACTGGTTGCGCCGCACTGTTTACTCGTGTGCCCTGCACTGCTCCTTCCTTTGGTTTGACTTCTCATTTAAAGACACCAGAAAGCTACGGAATGGGAGTGAACATTGGTAAAGATTTCATTGCTAGAGGGAGGTGAGGGCTTTAAATCACTTGAAAATAGACAAGGAGCTTGATTGCTTCTGATAAAAAAGGTAAAAAAAATAAATAATAATTGGTTACAGCAAAGCTGCAGTTGTATAAAGATTTAATTTGTACCCATGTAACTTTTAATCAAAATAACTTACCCGCTCTTGCTAAGTCTTCTCTGATGATGTATTTACTGGCGCGAGGGTAGGGCAACCTATCACTCATATGAGATCATAGCAATAGCAAATCACACCATCCAAAGAACCAAGTAATTCCAGATGGACAAAATCAAGTCTTTACTTAATTTTTCTTGTTGGAAAAGCTTTTAACTTGGATATATAGTAGAGGATAGTTCACACCACAGCTACAATGGACAAACAATAAGGACAAAGGGGAAGGATGTCGTTGGAATCTAGTTGATGAAGGATAAAAATATTGACAGCCAATCAGAATCCGCCCTTTAAAGAGCTTGCCCATTTAAAGCGGCAGACAACATAACTGCGTTGCAATAAAAAGAGCATTGTCATCTGTTGGTGTGCAATTAGTTATCATTATAGATAACCATTATCTTTATACAGTAGTTAGCGATTTGAATGGCCCTTAATTCAGCTAAATCTGGTGGAAGTCTAAAATAGCTAACATCGCTAATCGCCATTTATGTCTTACTGCAGTTTGCTTTTTCTTCTAAGCTGATCTTAAAATAGAGTGAATGAAGATATCTTGCTCAGATCTGTATTAAGGTTGTAGTCGACTTTTGGCTGGTATTCCTAGCCTACTGATGTGGCAAGGACTCATTTCAGCATTAGGCTGTGTTTTTGCTTCACTATTGCGATGTATTTCTGTGTGAAACAACTTCTAAAACAAGGAAAAATGTAGGATGGGACTTGATTTTGTCCATCAGAAATTGAGTGGATTGTTGGATCATTGTCGTGCTGTGATCTCATGTGAGCAGGCCCGGCATTACGAGGGGGCAAATGGGGCCATTGCCCCAGATCTGATCCCCAGCCAGTGAACATCATTAGAGAAAGGTAAGAGATGTCATTGCAGGTCTATGGAGGACCAAATTACTCAAAATGAAATAATTCAATAAATAATTAATTCAATAAAACAACAATTAAATGTGCCAGTTTATTCTGAAATATTTAAATAAATAGTTCATCAATTTCATAATTAACAAATTAATTTAATTATTTATTTATTAAATAAACAAATGTATCTATTTTGTACAATTACATGACTACAACATTTACTGTTTAATATATTTCACATTTACCTCTTACACACACAATATTGTTATGTTTAAAAATCTATTTTTTCATGATTAAATGTGCTTTTTCAAAAAGCCGTTTTTCATAATAATACGCTGCATTTACGATTGATGCCTATTTGATGAATCATGGATTTCCAAAGCAGGATTTTCCCAAAGATTTTTTTCATAATAATACAGTCCCTGACAAAAGTCGTGTCGCTTATCTATATTGTAGAAACACCTGCTATTAACCTGACTTTTAATTCATCAATTGGTGTTAGAAATAGCTCATATGAAAAGCTAAAACCCTCCCAAATTTTTGTGTTTAATGCACTGAAATTTTTATGTTTAATGCACTGAAATAAATTAGTTTCACTGAAAAAAGATTTATCATTTAATCAAGACAGAAAGGTCAAATTTTGGCAAGACAAAAGTTTTGTCGCCTATACAGAAATTGAACAAATTTACAGCAAATACAAAAATACGCCAGCAAATTAAGTTTTGGTGCTGTGAGATCCAAATTTAATATCTTGTATGACTTCCATGAGCTTGAAGGACTGCATCCATGCGGTTTGGCAAGGATTCATACAATTTATTGATGAAGTCATCAGGAATAGCAAAGAAAGCAGTCTTGCATGCCTCCCAGAGTTCATCAATATTCTTTGATTTCGTCTTCCATGCTTCCTCTTTCATCCTACCCCACATATGCTCAATGATGTTCATGTCTGGTGACTGGGCTGGCCAATCCTGGAGCATCTTGATCTTCTTCGCCTTGAGGAACTTTGATGTGGAGATGGAAGTATGCGATGGAGCACCATCTTGCTGCAGAATTTGGCCTCTTTTATGGTTGGGAATATAAGAGGTAGCTAAGATTACTTGGTATTTTAGACTATTGAAGTTGCCTTCCACCCTGCAGATCTCTCACACTGTCAGAAGAAAAGGTACAGTGCTGTCACTGAGGGCGGTACCCTAAGGTACAAAAGTAAAAGGTACATCTTTGTACCTTACTCACCTCTAAATGGTACATATTAGTACTATAAGAGTGCATAATAGTACCTTAAAGGTACATATTAGTACCTTTTCGGTTTTGTACCTTATAGGGTACCGCCCAGTGACAGCAATGTACCTTTTTCTGACAGTGCATACTGGATGTAACCCCAGACCATGATTTTTCCCGCACCAAACTTCACTGTTTTCTGGGTGAATCTGGGATCCATGCGGCTCCAGTAGGTCTCCTGTAATATTTGCGGACTGTGGTGTAATTCAACAGAAGATTAATCTGAAAAATCCACCTTCTGACACTTTTCCAGCATCCATCCTTTTAGCAAGCTGTGGGCTTTGGCAAATGCCACACGTTTTTCAATTGTCTTTTGTTTAGTGCTGGCTTCTGGGCACTGATTCGACCATGGAGGCAATTTCGAGACAGAATCCGACAAACTGTTCTGGTTGACACAGGGACTTCAGGTGACCAGGTCTCGTGGAGCTCTGCTGCAGTGGAAAATGGGCTGGCCTTGGATTTTCGAGCCAACAAACGCCAAAGTCCTCTCGAGCAGTTGTCTTGCGGGGTCTGCCCTACCTGGGCTTGTCAAAAGCGTCTCCAGTCTCTTCAAATCTTTTTTTTTATCCCCTGTACTTGACGCTGAGACACATTGAAGGTGTCTGCCACATCAGCAGTGGATCTGGTCTTCAGCCTCTTGATAATCAAAACTTTAGTCTCAGGGTGAATCTTAGGCATGTTTGCAGAGGTCTAGTTGCAGTTGATGTGAAGGTCTAGTGCACTGGGGTTCTTTTTATACACACCTGAGATCTAATTGATCCATTATTAGTCATGGTTGAAACTCATATGACAAGGCGACAACACTTATGTCTTTGCAAAAATTGACTCAATGGGCTTTACCAAGCTGTGAATATTAGAATATGTTTTGACAGTTTCATGTTGCACTGAAACATTATTACAAAAGCTGTTAGGATTAAAATGAGCCATTTCTTGTAAAAAAATCTTGATAAGAAATATATTTCAGCGGCACTTCAGTTCAAATTGTACACAAGCGACAAGACTTTTGTCAGGGACTGAAGAGGACATTTCACAAATGCCAATCAACAGGCAGTGGGTGGTGCTTAATATAAATTAATTATGTAATTATTTCAGAATAAACTGGTACATTTAATTGTAGTTTTATTGAATTCATTATTTATTTAATTATTTAGTTTTGAGTAATTTGGTCCTCCATACAGGTCGGAGGGAAAGTTATTTTGATTAAAGACACGTAAATTAAAAAAATATATGTGTGTGGATAAATAATTCAAAATAAACTGCAATATTCCATTAACAAATAAGAATAGCCAATTTCACTGTGATAACTAACCCTTCACATGTTAACTAGGTTAACATGTTCAATAACTTATGCCTTGTTTTGAAATGTTCAATACATAGGATATATATTTTTGTAGCTAAGATTTTAAGGTTTGTTCCTACATGGAAATGAACCTACCCTGAGAAATAAGTAGAAAAGTCAGGTAAGGTTTTTTTTGTCTTTTAGACGTATAAGACTGATATCTATGTCATTACAAAGAGCAATGATTGAAATCAATCTGAAAATCAGCTAGCATTTATTTCCCTTTGGGACTATTATTGCAACGCTGCTGATGAAATGACAAGTTACAGCTTTGCAGTCATTGAAAATTCCCAAATCTACAGTCTAATAATTAACCTTTGAAGTCAACACCACATATAGACCTCCTTGATAAGGGCAGGCATATTGGACTAGCTCTCAGATCATTTTCCTTAACCAGCGTAAATGCCTATTTTAGACATATACTGGATATATACTCTTACAAAAAAAAAAGAGTGAGTTTATGATGGAAAATGAAATGAAATAAACCTTTATGACTGAGAAATGGTTGATGAATTTGAGTTTATGTATTTGCAGTGTTGTATATGGAATTGATGAAAATTGTATTTCAGAAGTTAAATGGGTTGGAGGTTTACCAAATACACTGTACCCGAATTAAGTGATCCAAAAAATTAAGTCAACTAAAAAAAAAAAAAACAGAGAATACACTGTACCCAAATTACCAGAGAATACACTGTACCAAAATTAAGTGATCCAAAAAGATTAAGTCAAATTTGAATTTAGATTTTATGTAATATGACAAATTGAGAAACAATTTGAGAACAAAATATACCTTTTCCATCACAGCACGAGCCAGACTAACAGGGTTAGCAATGTTTCTAACAGAGGCCACAGCTCCAGCGGCAAGTGTTTGCCCATCCATGATGATACTGTCCAGCTCCACCTCTCCATCAATATTCAGCACTGCACCATGACCTGCACATGAAAGATTTTACAGTCCAATTATGAAGTCCAAATGTCTGGAAAGACCAAAGATAGATAGATAGACAGACAGACAGCTGAGCTCTGAACTCTGCAGGACAGTGGCCCTCCAGGAGCAAGAATGGATACCCCTGTTCAAGAGAAATACAACATGATCTCATTCTCACACACATATCTCATTCTTATCTCTGTCATGGCACCCTGAAATACTCTAGACTGTTATCCACTCTTATGTCTACTCTAAACAGGATTGCATTAGTCATCTATTGATCAGTCTGTGCCTCTGGCTACCCAGTGTATAAAATGATACTGATGAGCCGCTGAATGTGCAGCTCTGATATGAGGAGGATTAGCCATTTCACTTATGTGGCAGTTAGCCATCACAAGTGAGATTGGCACTGACAGTCCGGGTGTGTTAATGAAGTGTCTTGTTTTATCTCACTTTCCTCCTTGTAATCTGATAATTATTGGAGAACCTCTCACCTTACTCTCAAGATGATCATTAACAAAGTGTCAAGGGTATGTGCTGAAATACTGTCCCATTCAGAGCCTAGATGAAGTCTCTCACAAACTACTGAATCTGTACCTTCTCTGCTTGAAGTCAAGGTCAAAAAAAAGTTTGGAATAATTGAGATTTTTGTAAGAAGTTTCACGAATGCTGCATTTATTTGATTACAAATACAGTATATAATATTGTGAAATATTTTACAATTTACATTTCTATTTGAATATATTTTAAAGCAATTTTAAGCAATATCAAAGCTGAATTTTTAACACCATTACTCTAGTCTTCAGTGTCACATGATCATTCAGAAATCATTCTAATATGCTGATTTGATGCTTAAGAAACATTTCGTATTATTATCAATGTTGAAAACACTGTTGTTGTTGTTGCTACTTAATATTTTGCCATTTCAATTTATCATGATATATTTTTTAAGGATTTTTTGATGAATTGAACATTGAAAGCTTTTATATGAAATAGAAACCTTTTGTAACATTACAAATGTCTTTACTGTCAATTTTGATCAATTTAATGCATCCCTGCCGAATAAAAGTATTAATTTCTTATTTAGTTTAAATCTCTTTTTAAAACCGTAGGCTAGAGACGTGACAGGTGGGGCGCGCCAAACGGGAGGAAATTTTCCTATTTATGCTTTATATGGTAACGTGAGATCAAATCTTCCGGAATCTGGAGCAAGACCGCGCACTAGACTAAAGAGTGACTGCGGTGTGTGTGTGTGTGTGTTAAACACGTCATCTCAGTTGCATTTTTTTATTAATGGTTACAAATGAAATGTTTAACCTTTTGAGCGGTATCCGGTTTGGTCCCATATAGGCCTATAGGATTTTTATTTCTGTGCCCCTGAGAGTACGGTCCCACATTTGGGATTTAGAATGTTCAGTGACGTGACGTGACACTGCCAGATTAAAATTGTGCTTTCGCGCGTTGGTTGGCGCTGAGCCTCATAATGTTTATTTTAGGTTTCAGCCATTTTAATACACATAAGCACTAGTGAAACAATACATTTGGAGTTTGTAATACACACTGATGTCTGTGGAAGCAGCAATAACAATCTATTCAAATATAATTTGCCGACGTGTGTTATTACATCAGACAAACATAGTGGAAGTAACTATAAAGTTTACTCTATTCTTCTCGGAGTTCACGGGCCACTTTCTTGCATGTATTTCGGGAGAATCTGATGGCAGACAGGATTCTCTGAACTAGGCTACGTCGCAAAGAAACATTGCTGCGCCCATCTCGTTATATATCAATATTATTTATAAAGGTTTTTAAACGACATAACACAATCACTTACAAATTTTTGAGAATCGGAATATCAGATAGTTGATGACATGGTAAGCAAGTTTGTGAATATTTTGAAATAAAAAAAAGGAAATTAAGGCGATTTGTTATTGTGGCTGCGGTGTGTCACGTGACAAATGACGCGACGCTATGGAAACCTTTGCCACATCATATCTCTGTGAGATGGGTTTTTCAGCTGTTGCTTCACTGAAAACTAAGTACAGATCTCAGCTGAACATTGAGCATGACTTGAGAAAGGCAGTATCAAGCCTGCAACCCCGCTTTGAGAAATTGTGCAATGCAAAACAGGCCCATTGCAGCCACTAATGCACGGATAACCTGCCAAATGGATTTCTTTCTTTTCTTTCTTTTTTTTACAGTGTGCAAAGTGGCACTTTTATATATTATCTATTTTTGAAATTAGTAATACATTTGACACAGCTGCACTTTTATTTTCCCTATTTTTTTTTACATTTCATGCAAGTTATGATGATACAGCTGCACTTTTATTTTCTTAATTTTTTTTTTAACATTCTGTTATTTTATGTAGGCCTATATAGTTTGTATTTTAGATACAACTTGTTACTCTGATAATACTTGTTAGTTCAATAAATTGGAACATGTTAAGCTTGTTGCGCATTTCATTAGCATTGTGTTGGGGCGATGGGGGTAGGTGGGGCTTTAAAATCCCCCCTTGTCTAAAGTGGGGAATGACCAAAAAAGTTTGAGAACCACTGCCCTAGACGTTTGAATGGTAGTGTATCACCAAATTAGCATATTAGAATGATTTCTGAAGGATCATGTGACACTGAAGACTAGAGTAATGGCTGATGAAAATTCAGCTTTACCATTACAGGAATAATTACATTTAATAAAATAGAATACACATATTTTAAATTGTAATAATATTTCACAATACTTTTTTTTTTTTTAATCAAATAAATACAGCCTTGGTGAGCGGAAGATAATTCTTTCAACATAAAAAAATCTTAATATTACAAATGTGTGTGTGTGTGTGTGTGTGTGTGTGTGTGTGTGTGTGTGTGTGTGTGTGTGTGTGTGTGTGTGTGTGTGTGTGTGTGTGTGTGTGTGTGTGTGCGTGTGTGTGTGACCAAAAATGTATTTACCTCTTGTTTAGAGAACTGTTAGAAGAACTGTTGCCAAACATAAACATGTTAAAAAACATAATAATCAGGGCAATAATGATTCAACCATAGCATTTTCCTATTTAAATCCAAACAGTGACTTTTTTTTTTTTGGTTAGGCAGTGCATATATATTATACCTGCATCAAACGTTGGGTTATCTTCCAACAACCTCACAGCTTTTTCCACAGCATCAATTGCACTCCCCCCATTCTTCAGAACAGTATCCCCTGCCCGCACAGCATTCTTGACGCCAGCCACGGATGCTTCGACTAACGCATCCGGGATGGCCCATGCGCCACCATGCACCACAATCACAGTCTTCATCCTTAGCCTTCCTCTAGCCCAGAGGAAACAAACGTGTGTGTGTGTCAGGAGAGAGGATATTTCTGAGAGCAAGCACATTTTAATATATTGCCCTTGGACTTTACTGAGCTGTGTAATTTATTCAGATGAACATTGACAGAGTGGGTAAATGCAACTTTCACAGATCATCTCCATGAGAAGGGTGTCTGGGGTTGTTTACAGGAAGCAGGTTCTCAGGATCCTGTCATGTTTACTCAAGCTCTATTAAAGTGAGGGCTCTGAGAGATGAAAGGAGCAATTCCATTTGGTTCACCTGAAACAACTTTCATATGTTTTACTAACCTAAACCATGCCATGACTAAATAAAAACCACTACAAAAATGTACCATTGTATTAACCAGGGTCTTTGACAAAATGCCACTGCTTTTATACAATATACACTGCCATAAAAAAAGAATGGAAAAATGCATGAAGATTCTGAATGCTTATACTTTTCGAATCCATTTTGACTTATTATAACATAAACAATTCTAGTACACTATATAACCCATTACAAATTAAAACATTTTTAATGTTGTTTTCAATTTTGGCGGTAAATACTGGTACAATAACGAAATTTGCTAAATAAAATATTCAAGTGTTTTTGTTGTGCATGTTATTTGTTGTTATGAAAACGACGCTAGCCCCAAAGCTGCTAAAAAAAACAACACTCCCCCAGACGACCCAACTTCCATAGACATTGAGGAATGCGGAAGTAACGGGAGTTGTCACTGTCGTGGTCCTCGTGGGGCAAATCCCATTCATTTCAGTGTTTCTTAAGCACACTCGCTGGTAAGCTGATGACATTTTAACACATTAGTTGACTTCTCAGAAATGTGTTACAGTTAACGTTTATCGTTAGATAATAAATAGTTAAGACTATAGCTGTAGTTAGAGAGTGAGCAACACTTTTAATAGCTACCACAACGCTAGTGCTCATATTTGAACAGTTTTTAGTCTTTCTGCAATCTTTCTCTCCCTGTAGGAGGTCGAATGAGTTTCTATGAAGACTGCCCATTCATGTAATAATTTATCTAGCGCCTCACTGGACATATTAGTTAGCCTAATAAAGAATTTAATGCAGTGGGTTACCTTGTTTTATTTTAAACACTATTTTTAAACTAACGCTAGTCCGATTGGAGTGGGGGATAAGACCTTATATGTCTAATTGTAGTTATTAAGTAATCAATTTAAACTATTTGCAAATAATATATTTTTAAAATATGCACACATTCACTCTTATTTGTGTCTAATACGTCAAAAACGCAAAATGTTTGTCTCATCACATTCAGTTATGAATCATGATAGGATATGTCCAATTTAAAACGGCAAAATTTCACTGCATATTACTGTAGGTCGTTGAACATGTCTATTATAAAACAGCTGTCGAATATGAACTGTTTGTTTATCTGCTTACCACCGCACTGTTTCGCACTTGTCTTCTGTGTGAACAAGACCCGCCTTCTTTGACTTGATTGGCCATCTCGTAAATAACGTTTTAAAACCGGGTTAAGCATGGTGTTAAAAGCACAGGAATCTTGTTTTTATCTTCATTTACTGCGTGCCTCTGCTCTGAGTGCTCTCGATTATTAAAAAAAGATTATGACACTATAAAATACCAGTGGACACTGGTATGAAAAGGACATTTGAAATGTGCTCAAGTCATGTGGAAACTACACTATCAGCTTATTGTCAAAAACTGCACCTGCTTACTGTACACAATAGGTTAAAAACTGATCGTAAAAGGATTAGCCTAGTTCATTTTAAAATGAAAATGACCCCATGATTTACTCACCCTCAGGCCATCATAGGTGTATGACTGTATTCTTTCTGTTGAACACAATCAGAGTTATATACTATATCCTGATGCCTCCATTGAAGCACAAAAAAGTGCATCCATCCATCATAAACGTACTGCATGCGGCTCTGGAGGTTAATAAAGGCCTTCTGAAGCGAAGCAATGCGTTTGTGTATGAAAAATATCCATATTTAAAACTTCATAAAAGTAAAATATTGCGCTTCTGCCAGACCGCCTTCTGTATTCAACTTGCGCAGAAAGTGTAACGCCTCTCGTAGTTCAAACCGCTTACGCCACTTCCGACGTCATATGTTGTGCCAGTTATGTTTTTTCTGTAAGTTGAATACAGAAGGCAGACTCTGGCCAGTGTAAAGTTATTAAACATATTTACACATATTTGCAAATTGTACACTGCGTTAAAAATGGGCTTTCATTCGTTATACATTTTTACACTTTCTGAAAGAAATATGCCCAAATAATGAAAATGAATTCCAAGCATGAATAAATAAACTTAAAAATTAAACTCAGGATAATAAATAATGTATTTTTAAATATATACTTTCAGTGCATTATTACAATTACAATTTAGAGCATACTGTTTAAAATATACCTAAAATATATTTTTAAGTAATATTTAAATAAGCTCACTTTTAAAAAATGACACACTTCTATTTTAAGTATATTTGTCAAATATATATTTTAAAGTGTGTTAAAAGTTGTATTGTGAAAATAGCTAAACATATGATGTGAATAAACTATTTATAAAGATGGTACACATTGTTAGTATATGTGCAATGTAAAGAGAATACACTCACCTAAAGGATTATTAGGAACCCCTGTTCAATTTCTCTTTAATGCAATTATCTAATCAACATGGCAGTTGCTTCAATGCATTTAAGGGTGTGGTCCTGGTCAAGACAATCTCCTGAACTCCAAACTGAATGTCAGAATGGGAAAGAAAAGTGATTTAAGCAATTTTGAGCGTAGCATGGTTGTTGGTGCCAGATGGGACGAGTATTTCACAATCTGCTCTGTTACTGGGATTTTCATGCACAACCATTTCTAGGGTTTACAAAGAATGGTGTGAAAAGGGAAAAACATCCAGTATGCAGCAGTCCTGTGGGCGAAAATGCCTTGTTGATGCTAGAGGTCAGAGGAGAATGGGCCGACTGATTCAAGCTGATAGAAGAGCAACTTTGACTGAAATAACCACTCGTTACAACCGAGGTATGCAGCAAAGCATTTGTGAAGCCACAACACGCACAACCTTGAGGAACGGGAACGTGGAACGGAGCTTCGTGCCCTGGATGTGCAACTCACAAATCTCCATCAACTGCAAGATGCTATCCTATCAATATGGGCCAACATTTCTAAAGAATGCTTTCAGCACCTTGTTGAATCAATGCCACGTAGAATTAAGGCATTTCTGAAGGCGAAAGGGGGTTAAACACAGTATTAGTGTGGTGTTCCTAATGATCCTTTAGGTTAGTGTATATTTGAAATACAATAACATTTTTTTTTTCTCTCCAGGGAAACTTGGAAGCATCAGGATATTTATTAATATAACTGCTTGTACTCATCACAAAGAAGAAATCATATACACCTAGGATGGATTGAGGGTGAGTAAATCACAGGATAATTTTCATTTTAAAGTGAACTAATCCTTTAGCAATTGTGACACACTGGTTCTTCTCAGCCATGACAAATTTTACTTAAAGAATTAAAATTTTCATAAAACTTTTTTCATTTTAACAGTAGGCACTGTGTTTTGCCTTCGTAGGGCCGTATAAATGTAGGCTACTTATATCTTTGTACTATACTCTGTACTGTGTTTTAACAAAAGCATTTACACAAGCAAATGATCTATTCAATTCATTTAATGTGACTGTAAATCAATCAAACCTAGCTCTTTCAACTAGACCAAAACTGTTTTACATTTCTTTATTATTGCCATTACTTCAAGCGTTGTCTTTAAAACATAGATAAAATAAATAGAGGCTACCGTTTAATCGTTATATAACAATAAACCGGTTCGGGGCAGTTTCAATTCAAATAGGCTACATGGCTAATCTGATTTGATTGTGCAGCACTACAAACATTTAAACATTAAAGTAATATATTGGCTACTCACTGTCTGGGTCTTCGTTTGCTGCAAGTCTTTTGTATTATCTGTTCTTAGCATGACCAAGCAGATTTGCTTGTCTTTTATTGTGCTGTTGTGTTATATAATATGGACAAAAGCCAAGTCTTGTCTGAGACATTCATTAAAGGGCTGATGTAAATTATTGATCTACTTAATACTGTTAATTCATGAGTTTCCATTCTGTACACCATAATTGTTGCAGACAAGTACATAAGTTTGGAAAGTTGGAACTTTGGGACACATTTTAAAGTTGTTAACATATTGCTAGGAGGCAGGAAACAACCCAGAGATCAGATAAAAACAAAACAAAGCAAAACAGTGATTAAAACAATGATAAGTGTTTGTGCAAGAACAGTGTGGAAGGAAGTCTGGGGTAACACTTTATTTTACAGTGTCCTTGTTACATATATTACATGTAGATATTGTAGTAATAACTATACATTATGCATAATTACATACAACTAACCCTAAACCAAACCCCAATACTAACCTTATAGTAAGGACATGTAGTTAATTATTATTACACAGTACTGAAATGCATAATTACACTGTAACCTGTAATACACGGACACCCTTACTATAAAGTGTAACCAAGTCTGGTAGGGAAAATAACATTATTCCCTCATATCTGTTGTGGATTAGTTTATTTGTCTCCACCTGTGTTCATTAATTAACTCATTAGTTCCTCGTTTGGTTTAGTACTTATACTCCTTGTGTTCCAGCCGTCCTTGTCCTGTCAACGTTAAGGTGTGTTATCACTGTTTCCCTGGGTTTTCCTGTGAGTTTTGTGGATTAAAGACTGTGATCCTTTCTGTGATTTATTCATCTCTGTGAGCTTTATCCTACAGCCACCCGTGACAATATCAAGTCTTTTCTCTTGGTGTCTCGTTGTAAGTTTAAGTAACTGTACATGTACCTACTGTATATTTAAAGGGTTAGTTCACCCAAAAAGGAAAATTCTGTCATTAATTACTTACCCTCATGTCGTTCGACACCCGTAAGACCTTTGTTCTTTGATGGCCAATTTCAAAACACTGCTTTATGAAGCTTCGGAGCTTTATGAATCAGTGTATCGAATCATGATTCGGATCGCGTGTCAAACCGCCAAACTGCTGAAATCATATGACTTTGGCGCTCCGAACCTCCGATTCGATACGCTGATTCATAAAGCTCCGAAGCTTCAGGAAGCAGTGTTTTTAAAATCGGCCCATCACTATATAAGCTGTTATTTTGTTTTTTTTTACACACAAAAACTATTCTCGTCGCTTCATAAAATGATTGTAGAACCACTGTAGTGAGATGGACTTTGTAACGACTTCTTTAGTACCTTTTATGGGTCTTGAGGAAATGTCATTCCTGCCAATGGAGGCCTTTCTGAGCCATCAGATTTCAACATAAATATCTTCATTTGTGTTCCGAAGATGAACAAAGGTCTTACGGGTGTCGAATGACATGAGGGTAAGTAATTAATGACAGAATTTTCATTTTTGGGTAACAAACCCTTTAATTCTATATATGTGTAGACCTAAAGAGCTGAAAACTGCTTCAGAGCATATATCCTGATTATCCAATTATTTTTGGATGCATTATTTGGATTTGATACAATATCTACATTACAGGTTGATCTTTGTTTATGTTATTATTTAAAGGGTGAACTCTTTTACCCCCAGTTTCACAGACAAGGCTTAAGCCTAGTCCCAAACTAAAAGGCATGTTTGAGCTGTTTTAATATAAAGCAATGTTAGTGCCATTTTTTTTCATGTCTTATAATGCACACCAGTAATGTTTTTATTCTACTTAAAAAGCTACTTAAATGTCATAATTGAACTAAAGCCTAATCCTGGCTTAATCTAAGACTTATCCTTGAAACCAGACCTTAGTATTTTACTAAATATAATTTATAATGTTTTAATCTCTCAACCAATACAATATATACACCATAACTCATAACTTAACTGACTGAAAATTCTTCAAGAGATTATTCTGTAAGATAACAAATGGTGACTGAGTTGAACAGATGTGTTCATTACAAGCGGTGGCATGAGGAAAACTAAAAGATTATTGTGATCTATGTTTCATGTCTAGAAGTGAATCATCAGGCAATTCACGTCTTTCAGATTGAGCTTGACAGATTTCGCTAGTGAAGAAAAAAATGAGAGAAATGAAAGAAAGTGCATTTTAGAGCCAAAGGGCACGTATTAAAACCCAATCTCATTGGGTTAATGATGAATTAACGCATCATATTTCTCCTGGTGGGCCTTGCATATTGATCTAAGCATTGCTCATGCATTTAAGAAGACAACTGGGAGTTCAAACACTTAAGCTATAGATTCTTTATTTAGATGTGGTTTGCGACTAATGAGTAGGGAAATACTAGCTGTTGTTTGTCCCTGAGAATGCTAGCAAGCTCATTTCCTTTCCTGCCACACTGCAAAACTAATGCCAAACACTCCCAATGACTTGCACTATGATATATGGGGAGGTATATACTGTGTGATGCATTGCTCTCCTCCACTTACACATTCATTTGCACCTTAGAACCATTTGTTTCTTAAAATCAATGCCACATATTTCTACAAACATTCTGTATGTTGTGCATTTGTGGCAATTAAATGTATTAGATTCCCCCACCACAAGTGAATGAGAAAAATGGCTGACTGTACCACTGCTTGACTCCATTGGTTTAAGCTGCTGTGATTCTTGTAATGTCGTTGCATTGATTATGTCCATTCATCATTTTTTCGACCTCTTCGTGCAGTAAATTTCACTGTGATTTTACAGTATAGTCCATTCGTCATTTTTCCTGGGCACTATTCCATGTGTAGCACCCAATGTGTCACAAACTGTACTTATGACTAGTGTGATGATGAAGCCTGAAGCCTCAGCTGGAGGGTAAAGGGTCTGATGGAGTTCAGCTATACATTTTATAATCACTTTTATCATTAATTCTAGTATTGATCTTACCGGGTGTTCATACTAAACACATGTGCTTGTCCGTTTTCCATAACATTTTGACATTTCTTACAACTATTACAATATTATTAGGCAGCATTTTTCTATATAATTTTTAATTTTTACTCATGACGCTAAATCAGTCTTTTTATCTTTTAATATTTTTAATATAGTACTGTAAGTTTACATTTGTAAACTTACTGTATACAATTAAAAAAATTGGGGTCAGTAAGATTTTCTTTTAGTAAATACATCAAGATGGATTAAATTGATCAAAAGTGAAAGTAAAGACAGTCATAATCTTACAGAAGATTTCTATTTCAAATAAATGACTTTTTAAAATCTTATATTCAAAAACTTTATCGGTTTTTACAAAGCAGCTGTTTTTAACATGGATGATAAAATAATGTTTCTTGGGCACCAACTAATCATATAAGAATCATTTCTGAAAGATCATGTGACACTGAAGACTGGAGTAATGATGCTGAAAATTCAGCTTTGCCATCACAGGAATAAATTACATTTTAATATATATTAACATAGAACATTTTAAATTGTAACAATATTTTATTTTACTACTGTTTTTACTGTTCTTGGAGAGTAAGCATAAGAGACTTCTTTTATAAACATTGAAAAATCTTACCAGCACCAAATATTTGAATGGTTGTGTATATCTTTTTTTACATGACAGATGATTAATTTAGAATTGTAAATACAGACCATATACAGCAAACTCTCAGCTATTGGAGTACTGTTTTTCTTAGTAGTGGTCCTCAAAAGACAAGACATGTCCAGGACTATTTGCAAGTAGCCTGAGGAGCAATAAAATGAGTTAATCTTAATTGATCATGGAGAGTGCCCTCAGTAGAATAGGCAAACTGTAATAACTGCTGATATTAGGATGCCCTGTGGGTCAAACAAAGCTAATAAGCTATTTCAATTAGTAATGTATGGTCTTTTATATCCTTTTTTTTTCTTCTTTTTTTTGCCCAGAGGCTCTTATTAAACTTTCCTTCACAAGGGAGCTCACAGTGGAAATTATTGTGGATGACAAAGGGTTTGGGCTTGTCAGGATATTGCAGACTCACTATTTAACCCTGCTGGCCATGTGGACTCTTATTGCTAGGGGCAGTGCCAGCTATTATCTGCTCTGGCCTTCACCATCATAACCCTAATTTAGATATGCTGTCCTAACATTGCTTTAACACATTTTGCCTGAACGCTGAACTGCATGAATCATAATCTTTAAATGAACACCGCCGAACAACAAAGACCATTCCTCCATACAGAATCAGATCCTTCAGATCCATGTTGGCACTTTTTCTCTTCAGTTCAGCCCACTCATTTTCTATAGGGTTCAGGTCAGGGACTGGGATAACAAGGGGGCAAACACTTTTTCACACTACTGTATATTGTGCTGTAAATATATGAAAAACCAGTGTGACCAGCTCTTCTATGCCTCTGACTACCACATGCTTTGACATGGAAGTCCGAAAACAAAGCTTAGTAAAATTGATATATATATATTATATATGTGTTTAGTGATACATAATCCAGTCTTGCATCAATTTGAGTTTTATCAGCCCCTTGACCAGGTCGGTTCTATGATTTCAATATTATGGGGGCTCAGCCTCCAATTATATATATATGTATATATATGTATAGTGGGGCAAAACAGTATTTAGTCAGCCACCAATTGTGCAAGTTCTCCCACTTAAAAAGAGGAGAGAGGCCTGTAATTTTCATCATAGGTACACTTCAACTATGAGAGACAGAATGAGAAAAGAAATCCAGAAAATTACATCGTCTGATTTTTAAAGAATTTATTGAAAAATTATGCAGCGTGGCGTGGAGTCGATCAGTCTGTGGCACTTCTCAGGTGTTATGAGAGCCCAGGTTGCTCTGATAGTGGCCTTCAGCTCTTTTGCATTGTTGGGTCTGGCATATTGCATCTTCCTCTTCAGAATACCCCATAGATTATCTATGGGGTTAAGGTCAGGCGAGTTTGCTGGCCAGTTAAGAACAGCGATACCATGGTCCTTGAACCAGGTACTGGTTGCTTTGGCACTGTGTGCAGGTGCCAAGTCCTTTTGGAAAATGAAATCTGCATCTCCATAAAGTTGTTCAGCAGCAGGAAGCATGAAGTGCTCTAAAACTTCCTGGTATACGGCTGTTTTGACATTGGACCTCAGAAAACAAAGACTCTGGGACTCTAGGAAATGCAAAATTTACTTTCATCAGAGAACATAACTTTGGACCACTCAGCAGCAGTCCAGTCCTTTTTGTCTTTAGCCCAGGCGAGATGCTTCTGACGCGGTCTGTTGTTCAAGAGTAGCTTGACACAAGGAATGCAACAGCTGAAACCCATGTCTTACATCTGTGCATAGTGGTTCTTGAAGCACTGAATCCAGCTGCAGTCCACTCTTTGTGAATCTCCCCCACATTTTTGCATGGGTTTTGTTTCACAATCCTCTCCAGGATGCGGTTATCCCTATTGCTTGTACACTTTTTTCTACCACATCTTTTCCTTCCCTTCACCTCTCTATTAATGTGCTTGGACACAGAGCTCTGTGAACAGCCAGCCTCTTTTGCAATGATCTTTTGTGTCTTGCCCTACTTGTGCAAGGTGTCAATGGTCATCTTTTGGACAACTGTCAAGTCAGCAATCTTCCCTATGATTGTGTAGCCTACAGAACTGAGAGACCATTTAAAGGCCTTTGCAGGTGTTTTGAGTTAATTAGCTGATTAGAGTGTGGCATAAGGTGTCTTCAATATTCGTGATTCTTTTGAAATTAATTCAAACTATGATATTAAAACAATAAAATAAACGACATAGTCGAATTCCTGAGGATGAGAGCTTTCTTGTGATATATGACTCTTCTGTTTTGTGAAATATGTGAAACATTATTTTTCATATTTATATTTCTTCATCATCATTAAGGGGAGGGGTGTTTTTGGCAAGATTGTATATTTAAGCTTGATCTTACTACTTTGTGTAATATAAACACAAGCTTTCAAATGGTATCATATATGGGGTGATAGTATCTCCAGAAACCTTAACAAAATGAAGTCTAATTATTATGACGTCGTTCTGGGCCCGCCCGCAGAGCAGAAAGAGTTAAGGAGTTCATTGCAAATTTTTGGGTGGTTGGAAAATTTGGGGGGCTAAAGCCCTCCTAAAATGGGCCTAGTGGGGCCAATACACTTGACTAAAGGTGCGATCACAAAAAGGTCTTTCAAACCAAGCAACTTTTCTGTAGGTCAGTGCAGTGAATTTGCTAACTTGAACACCAGCCCTCGCGCGAAACTCACAATTGTATGATTCTTATGGGAATGGCTCGTGCTATTTCACTTAGTAACGGCAAACGTGACTGCACATTTTCTAAATATATTGTCTTTAAATTGTCATGATATCTTTTCTTAGCCAACATTTTATTTTATTTTATGAATGTTTGATTGCATTGGCTGCCCTTAAGATTGTCACCTGAAATCTATCAATTTCAGTGGCAACAAAGTTTTGTACTACAAACAGAATGTACTACAAACTAAGACAGTTGTTACCAGCATGCTGTTTATAGCATTGTCCCAATAGGTCTCTCCACCTGTCAGGGTAGAATTGTTTTGTGTGAAGCAGAGAGCTTGTAAAAATAAATAAATACATAAATCTCAAGCGAAAAAGCAGGAGGTTGATGTGACACGAGGGCCTGAGAGCCATGTGAACCCTTAGTCCTCAAATTGAGCACAACTTAATATCCCATTACCCCATTTCCTCCCCTCTCCTGATTTCTCTTTCAATAGTGCTGCTTAATAATTCACAATGTGGGCTATTGCATTTCCACAATCCTGAGACTCTGCTAAAATACCAAAGCTATCATCCCTGTGCTGGTTACATTCACTCCAAAGTTTTTGATAAAAAGTGCAGCTCACTACTAAATGTTATTTTTCTATTAGGGACTTGCTCTGAGGTGTAAAGTCAATGTACTAGCTCTACTTATTTTGATAACATAATAAAGATTGATTATTCCTAACACATGGTGCTGTCACAGCCTTGTCATTCATCATGTATTTTTCCAAGCATTTTTAAAGTCTAATTATCCTTCAGTGCTTAATGTGTCATCAATCCATAATGAATGACTGGATCTGGTGGGTTTTTTTTCTTTCAGAAAATAAGCGCCAGAAAAACAACACAGGAGACATATTTGACGGTTGGCAGTCATATTTTGAATATTAAAGGTGTTCTGTAAAGTTTCAATGACAGATGTTTTTATTTCGTTTTTAAAAGATTATTTAAGAAAGTTAATATTTGTTAAATGCATCACTTTGCCAATTAAAAATTGTCCCATCTAGTGTTAATGTATTAGGCAAAGTGACAGCAGGGAATAAAACAACAATCGCAAACAACAAATTGTGTGATGGCCAGAGTTTGTTTTGTGTTATAAATTATTTTCTGCCAACAGCTTAAAACCACAAAATTTCAAGTCATAATTAGAAACCAAAACGATCAGATTCCTGTTCATCTTATGCCATGTTTAATACGTTTGCATATTGTTTGGCCTTTTAATATTATGTTTTTATTTTTATTTTTAATACTTTTATACGATTAATACTTGGTGCTGTGTTGAGTCACTGCTCATTAAATGTAAAATCTGGGTCTTGAAGCAAAACCAATTTAGAAGCAGTATTTCTACTCGTCCTGTTGTGTTATTTTTGGCCACAAGAGTGCTGCAGAAAGCCATTCTTACTACTTGGATACATAATGCAAAAGAATCAATTATGCCAAGCTGTTACTAAGTGTAACTACAGAGGTTTCTCTAATTGTATTTTCTTGACCAATTACCTTCATGTATTTATTTATTTCTGCAGTAGCTGGTATGAACACACAGGTGTAGGAAATTATTGAAGGTGTGATGTTGGATAATAAATTGTCATCCAGTGATGTTTCCTCCAACCTATATCAAAATAAAGACTCTCATTTAGTGAAAACGAGAACACAGAATCAACAAAATAGCCTAAGTGAGAGACTTTTGATGCATCACAATCTTTTGATGAAGCAATAAACTCTTTTTCATCTTGTAGAAAAGTGACAAAAGAAGCGTATATCACAGCAACTGATAGCTTTTGCCCTTCAGAAGCATTTCATTATGTTGAGTGGTGAGTGATGTATAGAAGGTGTTGATCCTTCACAAACCCTTATTTCTTTTTCCTTAATCCCTTCCCATTCACTACACTCAGAATCAATATATAAACCCCCAAATCCATTTGATTATCCTATTGTCAAACCGATTCTGTCGGCTATACATGAATTGTAAGTCACTTGAGGGAATTAAGATGTTAGAAACCAAAAAGCAATGTACATGGTAGTATAACTACTCAGAAAGTGCCTCTTTGGTGTTAGAAATTAAAGTTTCAAAAGACTTCCAATAGATTTCAATTGTGTGGATTGTATTCAATTGTGTATACAAATATAATGTTTTTTTTTTTTTTAATATATAATTTTTTAAATTTTTTTTTACTTATTTTCTGCTTGCATGGCTTGTGACATATTACACTATATTATTTTGCATACATAAAATATTTAATCTATGCATGAGCATGATTTATTTCAACCACATTTTTATTTTATGAAATAAATCAGTATTGCATATCAGTATTCGCGTGAGACTTTTTGATGTTTTACTTTTTAATTACTTCTTCTAGATATTTTTTTATTTTATTTGTAGCACTACCGCTCAACACACTCTGTGTGGACCGGTATTCTGTAATTATGTTCATAGTTCACAAGCAGACAGTAAATATGACACTTGGGGTACAGATGTTTGCCAACAGCACTGTAATCCATTCAGTTATTAATTAGGCAAGCTGGTCCTGTCCCTCTTCCTCCTTTCACTGCCTCTCTCTCCATCTTCTCTCCCCTTATCCTCTGTGGCTATTTCTCCTTCCCACTCGTATGTGCTTAGCTGCTTGGTTGTGTGTGTGTCTGTGTGTGTGTGTGTGTGTGTGTGTGTGTGTGTGTGTGTGTGTGTGTGTGTGTGTGTGTGTGTGTGTGTGTGTGTGTGTGTGTGTGTGTGTGTGTGTGTGTGTGTGTGTGTGTGTGTGTGTGTGTGTGTGTGTGTGTGTTTGCGAGTGTTTGCACTATCTGTGACTGTCTGTCACAACAGCTTAATCCATGTTGGCAAACTGAGGCAAATGGGAAATCCACTTATTAGTATTCGTAGCCGTTACCAAATTTCCCTTCCAACTCTGCCGTCTGCAATGGAAAACTTATGTTTGTCCTGGATATTTATTATTTTGCATTTTCAACTTAATTTTACCACTATGAAGCATCTATCTACCATCATTTCAAGTTGATTTCAGCAGCCAGATCATAACAATATTGCATGTTCACATACATTTGTTGTCTGATGTCTTTCCAAAGCAAATATACAAAGGATATCCAATGTAACTTCTAAAAACCCATAGATTTGCATATAAGATGAGGTGTTCAGAACCATGGACAGGGGTGACAGATCAGCGGTTAGTTTACAGAATGTCACCCTATTCAATCCTATAGACAATATCTGACATTTACATGCAGTTTGCTCTCTGCCATGACCAATCCAGATATAGATGGGCGGAGTGAGAGTACAGATTCGGAGTCTGAGGTGGGAGGTTTTACATGAGAGACTCGAGGAGATGTGTACACTGCATTGATATCTTCCACGCTGTGCGCGAAAACCACACGATCCCTCCCCGATATTACGCAGTCTATTTAAACGCAACAACCACACACCCATTCCATCACTCACCTCTTTGGTCGTCTCACCTGCACTCGCAGTGTTCAGGAGAGGAATCCAGTGATGGATCAAGACAAGTACCTGCCAGAGCTCATTGCAGAGAAGGAGAGCTTGGACACGTCGTTCGTGCACGCGATGCGCCTTCTCGCGGAAGGTAAACTATGCTTTCTCCTGCCATAATTTGTAGGCTGGTATAGGTTTGGAGTGGTGTCGCTGCTGTAGATTGTTACAATATTCATTTATCATGTTGGATACAGATAGGCTATGGACGCCCGTTCTTGAACCATCAGATGTTTAATTTATGTTTTCAGGTGATTATTTATTTAGTAAAATAAGGGAATTGTTCATAGACAGGCTTGGTCTTTATAAATAATTGTTGTGTGTAGGGTTGTCTTTTCCAGTTATTGGCACTATGCTCAACTTCGTCCGATAAGAAATTAGAAGCAACACCTTTTCATGCAACATACACCACCAAAAGATATTAGGCGGTTGTTCTTAAGTTCATGCCGTTCAAAAAGTTAATGTGCTTTACGATGTGTCGCTTTCTATTTTATCACAGTAATTAATCCTTGTTTTCGAGATGGATCAAGCAAAGGTAAACGCGTTCCTATAGTGAATTGTGTTAATCAAATGTAAATGAATAGAGTAAAACTGATTGATCTGATGTTCAAATTATTGCATTTATTAGGCTATTTATTCTAATTCATTTGGCTAAGCCTACTCTATATGCTAATTATACATAACTTTCAGGGAAGTCGAGTAGCCTATTTACATTTTTTTTTAAAAACGTAGTTTTTTCTTAGGAAATTAGATGTTAAATTATTAAACGTAAAGTTATTTCGTAGCACAATCTGCCGATGTTCGACCACAACGTCACATTTTAAATAGCCTATATACTATTTTGATGAAAATACAAAACACAAACATTATCACAAAGTTGTGATATTGGCTAGGCTAATCATTTATTCATATGCACATCGACAGTATATGCTTTGTCCACGTAGATCGCGATGAAAATCTCACGCTCCGCGTTTTATTGGTTCCTTCCTCTGCCCAACGAGCCAATTTTTCTCTTATAGCTTCGTATTGGACTATTCCCAGTTTTATTGATACTTTGACCTTAACTGATACTTTGACGATAGATTTTCCCCCTTAAGAAAACCCTAACACTATATGAACTTTTACTCCCCCTTGAGGTAATTCAGGCTGTAATTAAATGTTTAGGTTACATATGCTGCTCTGCTGTTCAAATGGTTGGCCTATCTCTATTGATGTAATGTTCAGCACAGGGAGTTGCTTAAATATTTCATTGCCAACCCGTGTTCATCAGTGTAAGGTCATGACGGCAAGCAAACATGGTAGAATTGCTATGATCTGAAAATATTAGGCTATACTTGGTGTAAGATAAAAGCAGTCCTTGACAGCTCATCAGATAGTAAGCAGAGTAATTAAGAGGCAATTATGGCTATTACAAAGTACTCACACTGGCTTAGATTATCTCGAGTGCAGGGGAGCACAGTGGGGTGTGTGCTGTTGAATAAGCATGCATGTAATTAAATGACAACAATTGTAACTGGCCCAAATTAATAGGACATTGTAAATAATAGTAAACATATTTTTTTAACTAAACAATGTGTAACATTAATTTAATATTAAAACATGAATGCCTATTAGTGTCGTTTCGCTGGAAGTGTACCTGCAGCACATGCATCTGTTGTGTTGTATTAATTCATGAAGGTCAGATTCATCTTCTTACAGAAACAAAAATCATTCTTCAAGCTTATGAAATGGCATTGTCTAAAGGATTATTCAGGTCATTCAGATGTATGTGATCAGGTTAGTAATCTATTCCATTTTAGAGCTAGGAAAGAGTGAACTGAATTGGAACCTAAAACAGGCTGTGCATTCTCAAAAGGGGAAATGTCACTAGGGTTTTCTGTAGGTAACAAATGTGTCCAATAAAAACCTCAAAATGGTGCAAACTATTTAGTCATAATCTTAAAACCAAATCAAGCTAACATGTCTCTTCGCAAAAAGGGATAATAAGTCATTTGTATGCTATCTTTCAAATGAACTAAATTGGCCATGGTTGTGAAAGCCTACATACATATAGCTTACGTCACTATTATTCAGTCTGAATATTTTGCCTCTGCACAAAAAGGCTTATTGAACCGAAATTAATGGTAATTAGTGGCAGTCTATAAAGATACTTAGTCTCCTGTGGGTCACATTTAATCTAAGTAGACACCCAGTGTCTTAAAATACTTAATTTGTATAGTGCTTTGCCCCAACACATGCAGAAAAAAGGTTGTCTTTTTTTTTGTGCAATTATTTGAATCTAAATTATCTTTGTTATATTTAGCAATTGTCATGTTTAGGGTTATATAATTACATCATACTATAGAGTATGCAGTTTACTCCAAAATACTTAAAAGACATAAACATGTTTTACTTTATTATCTCTCACCTTGGTAGCACATTAGTAAGACTGTTTCAATAGTTGCAAGGATTAAAAAAGCAAACCTTGTGGTTTGTTAAATTTCATGCTGAGCCACTGGTAGCCTGCCAGTGTTTATTTACCCAAGCACATATTTTATTTATTTCAGAATGTCGCATGATAGTCAGGCCTCTTGGCACTGCATGTACCTATAGGGCCAGTGAACAGTACAGCCAACCTGAACATAGGAAATGATTCTAGCCCGGCATGCTCAGGGAACATTTTAACATGTGTTTTCTTGTTAAAAATGTAAAACTCTATCATGTTTGCTGTCCATTTTGGGATAATAAAGGAATGTATGCTTTCACTCTCAAAGTTGCTGGGTTTAATACGAGTTCAGGCAAGGAGTCTCTTTCAGCTTAGTTATTTTGGTACAAAATTTGTCGCACCCTTTAAGAGGGAAGTGATTAATATTATGACGCCGATCAATACAAGCGTAACTTATCCTAAACACCAGGCGGCCTGGAAACAACTGACGACTAAGCACTTTAGCTAATGGTCCGTGCCTGCCGTATAACTCTAATGTCTAGACCTCTCTGAAACGGCACAATTCCAGTACAGTATATTCACTGTGAAAGAACTTGCACAAATGATTAGAATAGCTCATTTTAGATTTTTTTATAATATGAAAAAAGAAGTGATACTTATCAAGATTTATTTTAGTGCAACAAATCAATGATTTTTTTGATATACAAAAATGAGATAATAAAGGGAAAGCTTTTGATAATCTGCCCTACTTTTGGCTGTTTTCATGATGATCATATATATATATATATATATATATATATATATATATATATAGAGAGAGAGAAAGAGAGAGAGAGAGATAGATATATATAGATATTTAGATATATAACAGATAATGTTATATAGATAACAGATATAACTGCATAATATAATAGGGAATTACTTTTTTCAGTTAATCTGTGTATTGGTATCTATTGGTTTTACTTAAATGAAAACATCCTGCAAGTTTAATATTTTAAAACATCCTACTCATTATAAAAAGAAGGACACTGACGTGAGGAACAAGGTTTAGTTTTAACTGCGTCCCGGCTTGCGCCGGAGGATTATATGTTGGTTCGGAGCATTTGACTGCAGATTGTTTTGTAAACGAGGCACAGTGTAATGTAGAGTTCGCAAAGAAACATTTGTCTGTAAATGACAGTTTTATGGATAATGTTTTTAAAGCATTGATACTTTTGCAATGACGTTGGCTAATCATAACAGTGGTGGTTTCTTGAGCCGCCCATTAAAAACATATTAATTTCAGACAGAATGACGGTTATGTCTATTTGTTTTTACTGACCCTCATGTTGTTCTGATCCCGTAAGACCTTTGTTCATCTTCGAACACAAAGTAAGATGTTTTTGATTAAATCTGAGCGCTCTCTGACCCCTCCATAGACAGCAATTTAATTACCACTTTCAAGGCCCAGAAAGGTAGTAAAAACATTGTTAAAATAGTCAATTTTATGAAGCGATGAGGATACTTTGTGCGCAAAAAAAACCAACTTCATTCACCAATTTCTTCTGTTTCTACAAAAGTATTCTCGATGCTTCATAAAAGGTTGAACCACTGGAGTCACATGGACTATTTTAACATTTTTTACTACCTCTCTGAGACTTGAACGTGTTAATTAAATAGCTGTCTATGGAGGGGTCAGAGAGCTCTTGGATTTCATCAAAAAGATCTTCATTGGTGTTCCGAAGATGAACGAAGGACTTACGGTTTTGGAACGACATGAGGGTGAGTAATTAATGACAGAAGTTTTATTTTGCAGTGAACTAACCCTTTAAGTATCATGACATAAGTGATATAAGCAAAATTAGTTGACTGGTTTGTCTCAGAAACTGCAGAGAGATAGGGGAAGTTTGACTGATGGAGACTGTTTAAAGTTTATGCGTCTTCTCCGTCCAGATGCTTTGAATTGCAGGTGAGACAGTCCTCTTCAGATAACCACCAACCTGGAATAAGCTGTTCCTCTTGGGGGAACAAAGAGAATGCTTCAAATTCCAGTCTGTCATTTCGATCTTGTAAAGCACATTGCTGAATTGCTTTTATAGAGGTGACTTGATGCAAACTACTTTAGAAAAGGGCAGACTACTACTGCATCCACTTCAGAGTCCGTTTTTCTAAAATAGAGCCTTTCGCCTTACAAAAAGTAAGGCATAAAAGAAATCTGCTTAGCAACAAAATTTTAGGAATGGGTATTACAAGGTGGTGTTAAAGATGAGGCAGGATTTCACTGAAATGTTTCCTCCCTGAATCACTTTTCAATACTGAGATGAAAACAAAACATTTAAATCAAAGTGTTATATGATTTGGCCATGACACTATATGATTAAAACAGCTGGTCATACATTGCTGGACAGATGTTTGTGGTAGATGGTGACATAATGAAAAGTGGTACAAAAAATTGTAAAGGTAGTTTTATTCTGCTTTTACAGTACATATACTATATTATTACTTTCAACAACTGTAGTTATTAAATTGTGGTTTAAACAACAGTAATATATGACTCTCAAGGATTGTGACTCTCATTGGTGTGCCTGATGGGAAAATTCTACCACTACAACCTTTAATTATATAGAACAGCATAAGCATTTTTTATAAAGTTGGTTTATACGTTCTTGCATTTTTTGTGTGTGTGCTTTGTAATGCCACGTTATAATATCTACCAGCAGAGTCTAATTGCACTATGCCAAGCAGCAAATTATAAACCTCTTTTTGCTTCTGCATGTCTAACAGAGATTCATAACCCATTGCTTTGAGTTTAGTGGTTGTAGAATAACTGCAAATTTGTGCAGTCCACGTTAACCATATTCAGTGAATCTATTTATGTTTAATACACACGTCTGTCACAGGTCAAATGCTTTCAGATGTCTATAATGAATGCAGTTGATTGTCCCGACAAAACGAAATCATTAGGCCAGAGAATGTGTCTCAAGATAGAATGAATGTTTAATGATATGTTTCCATTTTCATAAGCAGGCTTTTAACTTGATTTAGTTCTCCTGCAGTATAAATATGACCTGCGAATCGCATAGGTACAGACTTTGATAGACCAACTACAGCAATCTTCTGGACATTAGTATGTAAAGTGTGAGCTATTTAAAATGGGCATGTTGATAGGATCAGCTGTTCCTAACAGCTTCCCATTTGAAAACTTATCAAGCCACAGCTCTCTATCACAGAGTAATCATGTGCAGGCTAATAGGTTAATGCAAGCTACCTTAATATTTTGATAAATTTGTTGATGTTGTTCCACAGCTGAAATTGATAGATGGCTTGATACACTGTTCTAAATAATATAGGATGTGCCAGGTCTCTTTTATGGTTTGTAGTCATTGGAGGCCACAGGAAGACCTATAGTGCAGCTGTGAGCTACTAGATTTGGACTAAAAGACTATACTTTTTTTTTTTTTTGATACTTTCTCTCAGGCCTATTGATTGCCAGCCACCTCACTATATTGTGCTTCAGCATAATGATTCTTTAGCATGTTGCCTTCCTGAAGTAAATGGCTGTGAAAACTGAAAAATATTGCAATATCTGGAGGTAAGAAGGCATCAAGGAACAACTGACTCCAGTGAGTAATAGTGCCTTTATCCGAGTTGGTTTTTGAAACCATCGTAGATGTAGATCCTTTGCTGTATAAAACATATCCCACAATCCTGTACGGTTCATGTTTGGTGGAAAGAATAATTTCTTTCAAGGTTTGAATACATTTCTACAGAGAACAGACAAATACAAACTTTCTATATAAATAAGCTCTACAAAAGCTCACTTTTTAACTATTAGGTTTTGTCTTTATATATTCTACCATGATATTTTTACCAGGATATTTTTTTTGGTCCTCATCATCTTCCTTGGTTTCTCAGTAGCATAACTGGCACAGGCAATTTGTGTTTGCTATGAGATATACATACAATGAGGTGCACTGTATAGATTGTGCCTGAAACTCCAACTGGAACAAAAGGTTCCCAAGTACCTTTGTTTTCTCTGGCTGGATGGCAGGTTTCTTTTCTTCTTGCTGTTACAGCAACACCTTCTAAAAATGGGATGATCATACACTTGGTGTGAGAAAGCCAGTGAGTAGCATTCTCTTGTGAGCGTGTTTGGGGACTTGATGAAATACCATTCTTCGGGGAGAATGGGAGGTGGCTGACAGCCCATTCGAATGGACTTGTCCTTGTGCTCTTAATGTGCATGTGTTAGCTCAATATTATACATGTGGCAGATGTTAATGTGCATTTTGGCAAAAGAACAAAATGGATACAGAATTAAGTGTATGATTTTAACATGTTGGGGGCTTTACGCAGGTGAAGCAAATGTGTGGGATCTAAAAGCTTGCCGTCTCTGTCCCTGTGCTCTTCTCTATGATCATCTGTAGCACTGTGCGAAAGGAATCTGAGCAAAGCTGGAGCAGACATCATTTCGTCCTTTTAGTGCATGACAACCACACACTCATTTCCTTATTCATGCATAATATGAGCCCCGCGGCAAAGTTCAATTAAGGAATCTTCTTATGATTGGGGAGCCATTTAAATTGTAATGGAGAAAAGAGATTTGCTAAAAAAGCATGTCAGAATGATTTTTGTGTTTTTGTCACTGTGTTACTGTTATTGAGCTGTCAAAAGCTGCATGAATACAGTCCAACTGTATGCAGTCTGTTATGGGCAGTCTGTAATTTGTGCAAACATGTATGTTTTTCTCAAATTTTTGTATAAACATGAGAACAATCTCCATATACTGTATGTACACATATTGCCAAAAGTATTGAGACACTCCTCCAAATCATTGAATTCAGGTGTCCCAATCACTTCCATGGACAAATGTGTATCAAATCAAGCACCTAGGCATGCAGACTGATTCTACAAACATTTGTGAAAGAATGGGTCGCTCTTAGGAGCTGAGTGAATTCAAGCATTGTACCGTGATAGGTTTCCACCTGTGCCATAAGTTAATTTGTGATATGACCTCTATATATTACACGGCCAACTGTTAGTAGCATTATAAAAAGTGAAATTAATTGGGAACAACAGAAACTCAGCTACAAAGTGGTAGTCCACATAAAATTACAGAGCGGGGTCAGTGCATGCTGAGGAGCACAGTGCACAGAAATGTCGCCAACTTTCTGAGTCAATAGCTACAGACCTCCAAACGATGTGTGGCCTTCAGATTAGCTCAAGAACAGTGCGTAGGGAGCTTTATGAAATGGGTTTCCATGGCCGAGCAGCTGCATTCAAGCCTTAAATCACTAAGTGCAATGCAAAGCGCTGGATGCAGTGGTGGACTCTAGAGCAGTGGAGACGTGTTCTCTACAGTGATGAATCACGCTTCTCTGTCTGGCAATCCGAAGGATGAGTGGGTTTGGTGGTTGCCAGGAGAACGGTACTTGCCTGACTGCATTGGGCCAAGTGTTAGGTTTGGTGGAGGGGGATTATGGTGTGCGGTTGTTTTTTAGGGGTTGGGCTTGGCCTCCAGTGAAAAGAACACTTAATGCTTCAACATACCAAGACATTATGGACAATTTCATGCTCCCAACTTTGTGGGAACAGTTTGGGGATTACCCCTTCCTGTTACAACATGACTGTGGACCTGTGTACAAAGCAAGGCCCATAAAGACATGGATGAGAGAGTTTTGTGTGGAGGAACTTGACTGGACTGCAGAGAGTCCTGACCTCAAACGGATATAACACTTTTGGGATGATTTAGAGTGGAAACTGTGAGCCAGGCCTTCTCATCCAACATCAGTGCCTGACCTCACAAATGCAATTGCCATAAACACACTACTAAATCTTGTTCATGTGCATGTGAAGGCAGGCGTCCCAAAATTTTTGGCAATATTGTTTGAGTATGTATATATATATATACACACACATACACACAATACATTCTACTAGTTGGAACATGTCTGCTGGGTGAAATTTGACATTCTGGTGTAAACAGGTCTGTTAATTAGAGCTGATATTTTTAAAACACGATTAAATGATAATTACATTTAAAAACCCCTTTGTAATATATTAACTCTCCTGATTTGTTTAGCGGCACTCTAACATTGTTACGGCCCTCCTGAAAGGTGCAGAAACCAACTGTGCTGACATCTGTCGACCAGCTATCCTTTAGACCTGAGAGTTTACTTCCCTACTTATTAGAAGTTCAGAGAGCAGGTGAAAGGAGTGATGCAGGCAGCACACATCAGGCTCACTTTTATTCTAATTATGAAGCAAGACAGGATGTTCTTTACTGTGGAGGTTAAACATTACCGTTCAGTGTCTTTTCCTGCCCCTTAAGAAACATCCGGCAAAAACCATTATCATTCACCCTGAATTGCTGTTCAACCTTTACAGCACATTTGTTGCGGAGATATGAATGCTTAATGTCACTGTTAATGTTTGACTTTGAAGCATCCAATTGTGTAGTTTTAATGGTTCAGTCTCTTGAGCTGTATGACATGTAAATATTACCTCTGACTAAACTATAAAAAAATATCTACATTCCCGCTGGGCCTCTAAGGTTAATTAAGTAATGTAAATTAGGGTGATGCATGATGAAAGGTTATGTATGATGGGGAAAGAAATGAAAAGAGAAGATGTTTCTAATAGTATTGACTTTATTATATTTATTGAGATTGGCAGAAGATGGAACCATAATATTAATATATTAATATTAATATTCAGAAACTGGAATGATTTTCCCAAACTCAAATGAAACAAATATTATGACGCCTATTGTAAAATTATAGTACTGGGAAGTGACATGTTTAAAGTATAACGTTTTAAACAGCAAAATATTACATGCAGATCTCACTCTTTGAATATGCCGCATTTGGTTTTGTGTCAGAATTGTATCATATTTTGACATTTTAACGTAATTTCAACCAGCTTTGCATTGTTACGATGTATGTAAATGAACACCCTTTTCCATGTTACCTGAACCCAGATCTCTCAGTTTATTTGTCAGCTAAAAACTTGTGACAGCTCCATGACTGAAATGTAGGATTTACATTATATGGAATAGGTACTTTGATTATTAAGTTCTTAAGAAATATTAAACACTAGGCTGGTTTGAGTAACATAACTAGCCCAAACTAATTTACAATCTTTCACGTTTGCCAGTTGCGTCCTCCATATCCAGTCAGTCATCACCTTTAGCTGGATTTAATCATTTTTAAAATATAACTTTGTAGCTTTATGTGTGTATGAGTGTGTCAGGAGAGTGCAAAGCAATTATGCACTGATTCTGTTACCGATTACAGAGAAAAAGTGAACACAAAGTGAGAATGACAAAAAGGAATCGTTATGAATAACCTTGAAATGATATTAGACTGAAAATGTATTTTACTAGAACAAAAGGGTGATTTACCTCCCTTTTTTATAGCAGTATTATCCTTATGTGGGTGATTTTGAATTTCCATGTGCCACAGGGTCCTGATCAAGAGGTCAGATTGATGTATTTTACAATGTAGAAGTCATTTTCAGTTAGAAGTTTCATTTTCCAGCCAGCAGGATGTTATCTTCAGATCTTCAAAGTTCAGTATGGTTGTCTTTTTGATGGATTGTTAGAAAAGGTGAATCAAGGGGTGCAAAATGTATTATATTTCAGGGAACAATACTGTGGGCTGTGGCATTTCAAATAATATTCGGAAAACCATAACAGCCTGTTTTTTTTGTATTCGTGGTAATGGATCAACCTCAGATTGCTTTGGCCCAAAGGTCTTTTCACATTTTCTTTTGTCTTTGAGAACATTATTATTTGGATGGATCCAGCATCCATTAAATTGTACCCAATTGGCTCAAGCTGAACAAGGATCATAGAAATCAGTCTAGAATGTTCTTGTGAACTACAACCGTAGAGAAACTTCACAGAGCACTTAGATGAGTGAATATAGCTTCATTCTTTCATTCATTTTTCCTTGCTTATTGTATGTCAGGATATATATATATTAATATATATTAGGATTTATATGCTTAAAGGTTTTAATTTAAGCTTCATTTGACCTTCAATTGTTAATGCATCTGTGCCTGTACTCTTTAAACAAGCCGGGCTGAAGTGTTTTATGAAGGGTGTAAAAACAGATGCCAGAGAAAGAAGCCAGACCAGAATTTAAGCCTGAATCTTCCCTATTATGCTGCGTTACTCATTCCACAGGGCCATTCACCCTTGAAATTGTTATATGTATCAACTAAAAGCCCATTTGTGGACTTTTTGGTCTTTTACTCACTCAATAAGATCAGATCACCATCTCCTAAATAGCACCCCGAGACTTTTGTTATTTAGGGTTGTCATGCATGCATGCATGGCATACTCAAGAGATGGCTTTTTATTGTGTTTAGGGCCATCCGAAATCAATGAAATCCGAAAACACATGAGGTCTTACAGCACTGTTGTTAGTTTCATGTTGAATTTGTTTGTTTTTCAGTTTACTGGCAGCTACAGAATGATGCCAAAAGTCAAAGGAATACAGCAGCTTTGTATTTTGTCTGATCAAATCTTTTCTGCGCAAATAAAGTAGCAATAGAAATGCACAGAACAAGAGTCTATTCCCTGTGGATTACAATGAGATACATTTGCAGCTACCAAGCCTGTGCTGAACTGCTTTTCATGTTTCAAATGAATATATATTCATAAGAAAGAGGACAAAGAGCTTATACTTTCTTCACATTCATATGCTGCTGTGGATGCAGAAACAAAAATTATTTCAGGACATGTCCATATAGCCACTTTCCTTAAAATTATTTCTCAGCATTCCATGTTGTTAGGTCTCCCTTTCCAAATATGCCTCAATTTCGGCCTGGTTTGAGTTATTTTATCAGCCAGAGAAAAGAGAAAGACAACAGGAAGAATGTCATCCTCAGGACAAAAAGGTTCATAAACCAATCATCAGAATCAGGCGACTTTACTTTTAATTATTGTAAGGATATAGCCACAAGAAAGGTTTATGGTGTTTCTTACATGTCCAATATCTGCCTTTGTAGCACGGAACGATAGGCTTCTCATGTGCACAAAATGGCCGCTGTGAAAGCCTGAGTTTGAATCGTTGTTGTAACCATGACCCCCCATTCCTCCTCTTCCTCTATCACCACGCACACGCTCTTCAAACATGCCGTTATCAAAGCAGTAGTTGTTACAGCCATTGTAGTTGTCAAAGCCGCCATGTGAAGGAGAGACAATTCAATACTTTAATTTGAGGTCTGAAACAATAATAGACCGTCAATAAAAGCTAAGTCACAAAACGTTTACTGTCAGCAAATACGCAACCATTCAAAAGTGGGGTCTGTAAGACTTGTAAAAGGTTTTTGCAAAAAGTCTCTTATGCTCACCAAGACTGCATTTATCTGATCAAAACACAGTATAAAACAGTAACACTTTTTTTTCTATTTTAATATACTATAAAATGTAATTTATTCCTGTGATGCAAAGCTGAATTTTTAACATCATTACTCCAGTCTTCAGTGTCACATGATCCTTCAGAAATATCATTCAGATGTTTCTGTGGAAACGGTGATACATTTAAGGATTCTTTGATGATTAAAAAAAAAAACTGCATTTATTTGAAATCTAAATCTTTTGTAAAATTATGTCTTTGCTGTCACTTTTGATGACAGTTTTAAGTATAAGAAAGTACTAATTCAATTTATATTAAAAAAATCTCACTGACCCCAAACCTTTGAACATCGGTTACTATCCATCTTCACTGAAACCAAGTGAGGGTTAATTAATAAAGACGAATAAAATAGCATACTGCCACTGTAACCACCTCCGCTGCGTATCTGGTCCAGGACGGCACCTCCCCTTCCAGGCGCGGGCCCAAAGAAGTTCCCGCGTCCCATTATGGGTCTGTCGTATGGTCTAGGCCTCTGTCCCATCATCCTCCGCGGTACTTCGTAGTAAGCACGCATTTAATTTCGGCTGCTTTTGAATATCTCTATTTACCTGAGTTTACTTAAATCATGTCATTGTTTACTTTGGTGATATAAATTTGTCATTTTGCAGATGCTTTGCAATTATTTACTTACAGCCACCTGAGAGTAAGTGTCATCCTGAAGGGCAAGCAATGAAGCAAGACCTCTGTAACGTTCCAATTCATGGATCTCCTCAACTGGGATATAAACTCTTGTTAGTGCTAAAGAGTTAGAAAGAAGGTTTTCAAGTGAAAATATGTTAGCTTTAAAGCAGTGGTTCTTAACCAGGAGACCGGATTCCACTAGGGGGCCTTAGCAAAATTCCAAGTGAGCTGCAAGTGTTTAAATTGCTGAATTATTATTAATATATTAAAAATGAATTTTCTAATGAAAATGCTAAAAATAAATACATAAAATCAAGATGTAAATGTTTTATTTGATCTCTATTTAAAGGGGTCATGCATTGTTTTGTTGTTTTATCCTGTAATGTTTCCTGTGGTGCACTTATAAGGTTAGTATGATTTTTTACATCAGATATTGTCATAATTTAGAAATGAAAGACATTTTTCATATGCTGATTTTAGCCCTCTGTGAGGCTTCAGTGTAAACGCCCACTGCTGTGATTGGCTTCCTTTGCACATGACATAGCAAAGTATTAGATGTGTAACTCTCTCGAAAACTTATAGTAATGACCTCTTATATGTCAAAAGCTCAAGGAAAATTTGATTTCTTAATTCATGACCACTTTAAAACAGTTCTGGAATAATCTTGGTTTATTAAACGTATTTAAAATTTTTTGAAAACAAGCAACTTTGTCATGATACCGGAAATATATTTAAATACCGAACTTTGAATATTGTGTTGGACAACAGGGAACCTTTGAGTCAAAAGCGATAAAGCAATCAAAATGCTGTTCAAAATGAATGTTTAGTTCTGTCATTGGTGGAACATGTTCAATCTTAATGTGCTGAAATACACCTGTGGTTGCTTTGATAGGACGCCTATGTGAACTTGAGGAACTGGCTTAATACATCCTCTAAAAATCACCTTGAGACCAGCTGAATAATATAAATAACTGCAAAAAAAATGTTTTACTTATTTTATTTATTTTTCAATGTGAGTTCATCCTCTGTTTTTGCACATAAATTCAAAAGATTATATTATAATCTGAAAATAATTGCTTTCTAGCTATTTATTGTAAAGTTTTGTAAAAACAATTTATTTAGAAAAAATGGTGAGGTGAGAGTTTCATCCAGAGGGGAGGTGAAAAATAATGGCCTCCCTTCACCCGCTGACTTCCCTTCCCTTCTTTTCCCACTCCATGTTTTACACGAGTTGCACAGGTTCATAATTCTCAATTCTGCTGAGCATTAATTTAGCAGCGACAGAAGGGGTTCCCTGGAGGAACCCAGGTGACAGCTTCATTTCAAGCCTCTTTAATGTTGTGTGGCTGCTAAGTCTCCGGCTCAATTCTCAAAAGCACCATAAAATTCCTCAAGCACAAAATATTACAGTTTTGAGCAGCAGCTTTTCAATTTGTGTTTGTCATGCGAATAAGGGCTTAGTAGGCTTACGCTGACAAGTTACGTTCTACGCAGAGTGTTTATTTAATTGTTGTTAATAAATGTTCCACTGAAAGCTGTGAAGATCTGAAATACTTTGAGCTTTTCCTAAATTGTCTGGGTCGATCAAGGCAAATCATGACGTTATTTGTCCTCAACTTTTTTTTTCTTTTTTTCTTTCATTTAGAGATTGAAAAGTTCGAAGGAGACGAGTTGAGGAAAGATGGTGAGGTGAAGAAATACTTGGATATCATCAGCAACAAAAACATCAAACTGTCAGAGCGTGTGCTGATCCCGGTGCAGCAGTATCCTAAGGTAAGACCTCAGTGTTCCATACAACGTACAAAGGAGTGATGACGTGATGGCCAAATCAATATAGTCATATGGTGATCAGAGGGGATCAAAAGCAATTCATAAGCTTTATGGGATTGCTGTGCTCTTGGTAATGACTTAATGCGTTCTGTATCTGGCAGGAGCAAACTAGATTGTGTCAGATTCTGATTTGTGCTGCACTGCAGATCTGCTGGTATTTACACCTTATATTTCTGTCCTAGCTGAAAAGGTTCATGGCTCTCTCGGAGTAACAGGCACGCCACATCTGTTTCTAGCTGTTCAAACATTATTCTGCCTCATCTTGTAATCAGGAAAATATTCTTGTTTTTTTCCAACTCCTTTTTTTTTTTACATCGCATGCATCTGTTAGGAAATATCAGCTTCTCAGCGCCAGTTTAATTTTATTCAGCAACACGGTCCGGTTTGGACCAAGTCTCTTGATTGATTGATTGATTGATTGATTGATCGAGCTGTCTGTGGGGCTTCAACTTTGTAGCAATTGTATTTGTTATATTGATCAGTTTTATTCACCGATAACAGCTGAGGTATTTAAATGTGCCATAAAATGAGACATGTATATTTGGCGCTGGGTGGTTAAGTTTGATTTCCGCTGATAGTTTGATTATAGTGATTCAGTCATTTAAGAGCCAGAACTGCCTGGTTTGATTCATTTAGAAACAATATTACATCCTGCACATTACAGTTTTGCAAGTAATAGTAAAGTCAGTTTTTATTTTAGGTAACTGGTTATTTACTTCGGACTACTCTATCGTTATCACGTTCGGTGCACCCGGCACTCTTTTATTCAGCATTGTGCTGCTTTAAAATGATGCTTTGAAAATGAGTGGAAAAAGCCCATGAGCATCACACAGACGGAGCCATAAAGCTTCTGAGCTTCTCATATGCTCCCTCGTTTTTTACTGTTTCTGCTTTAGGAAATGAATCCCGGGAGCACTAAAATGCACAGACTGTTTGATGGGTTTAGTAGATTTGTGCTGTCGAAAAACGAGTACAAAGAACACGCCTTAGGTTTAGATTTTACATGTCTTGTTCGAGTTGTAACAATGGCTTTTTGTTTTCCCAAATCCTTCTTTCCTGAGGATCTTGGCTGCTTTGTAGTTATGGTAATTTTATGGGAAAGTTCTCTGGTGATATTCCCGAAATGTGAGAAATATCTGTAAAATGTCATGTTGCATTGATCAAGTAGTTTATGTAATTTTTGGGGAATTTTACTTTTTTGTTACAAGAGGCTGTATTTTCCCCACAAATTTAAGTAGATGTGTTTTTGTGAAAAATTATATTTTTAAGATGCGATTTGTGGAATCTAATTTTAGACTACACAGTATATCGGAATCATATCGGTCAGTATATATTTTTCTTTTAATTTGTCTGTATTGGTTGATTTAATTTTTTTTTTTTATTCTCCAATTTTTACATTTAGAATATTATTAGATTACAACTCACTTAAAGTTAATCAATAAAAACACTAATACTTTAATAACTGTTTTTTAAATGTAATTTTGAGCAAATCAGAATGAATATAATTTTTTCTTACTGTATGGTATGTTTTTGATGCCAAATTCACAGTAAATTAATACAAATGTATTTAGTTTTTAGGGTTTTATTTTTCTATTTATTTATAAAAAATAGTATAGAATTTTAATATCAGCCATATATTGGTTATCTACCATAAGGTTTGTCGCATAACAAAAAACACATAAAAATAATTATCATCTTATTGTTATTTATTTCTGCATGCTTTAAAATAAGTCTTGCTAGGAAAACATTTTACAAGTATCTGTTTTTTTACTTATCATTGCACTTGATACGGATTTACAAGCCATTTCTTTGGCATAGACAAGGCAAAAAAAAAGAAGTTAGCTTAACACTCAGAAACCACCTTACCTCAAAATCAGTTGATCAATGAACTTGTGGACCATAACAGATAATAGCTTATAGAGTCTAGACATTGTGATGCTCTCTGTTACAAATCCCCAGGATTTATCTACGTGCAGTTAATTAATCTGTGTGTGACGACAGCGCTGTCTCCGAGTTTTGTTTAATCATGCTTGATGAGACAGTCTCCAAGGAAGAGCATCTCTGCTGCAGCTCAGAATAAGTGAGCTGGAGTCGATATTTGGTTTCTTTGATCCTCACATTAAATTAGGCTAACTTTAGTTATATATTTGCATAATGAAGAATAGGCCTTGTGGACTATTTTGTTGACCTTGACATGAATTCCTTGTTCTGAGTCTGAGTTTGAGTCTGCATCATTTCCGATTGAGACTTTTTATGTGCTGCTCCATTGCTTTGAAGACCTTTGTTTTTCATGACAAGATATTCACATCACTCTTGTGCTATAATGCAATGACGTTGTGTTCAATATACATTCATGGCTTGTAACAATTCATGCATTTACTGACAGTAGGCTCTTTTTAAATGATTTTATTCAATGAATATTATATTAACTGGCTTCTCTGAGCTGAGAGAGATTGACAAGGTTATAGAAGACAGGGGAACTAAATCTTAATTATTATTATTAAAGAATGCTGATTGTTTCCAATGAATTGCAGCCTATATTGTCCACAATCCACTTTATGAATTACACAATCAGGGGCAAAATGATCATGAAGGGAGAGTACAACTTGGCTCTGCCATGATGAATGATTGATTGAATATGATTAAAACACACTTTGTTATTTATGGTAAACAAGGGGCAATTGTAACTTTTTTTAAATTTTCTTTCATAATTCACAGACCACTACAAATGTCTGTTTTGGTGTACAAAATAAAAATGAACAACTGAACTATTAATAAATTTATAATGAGAAAAAATATCACTATACCTTTGGATGCACACATTTAAAGGGTTGGTTCACCCGAAAATGAACATTTTGACATCATTTACTCACCCTCAAGTTGCTCCAAACCTGTATGAATTTCTGGTAACACTTTATTTTAGGGTTCTATAATAATTCTTGCTGTTAAGTTGTTGCTTATTAGCATGCATATTACTTGGCTATTTATCAGTACTTATAAAGCACTTATTAATGCCTTAGCATGACCTTATTCTACACCCCTTAATCATACCCAACTTAAATGCTATAAATTGTTATTAAGCAGTAAATTAGGAGTTTATTAAGGCAAAAGTCATAGCTAACAGTGAATATGTGTTCCCTATACTAAAGTGTTACCTAATTTATTTCTTCTGCTGAACATATTTCTGAAGATGTTTTGAAGAACATGGGTAACTAAATAGTCGATCGAACGAACAGGCTCCATTGACTGGTGGGGCCCATCAATTTTCTTCTTTCATCCAAAGAGTTTTATATAAAAATCCTGGCTCATCCAAGCTTTATAATGGGTGTGAATGGTAACTTGGATTTTGAAGTCCACAAAAGCTCATTCATCCATCATAAATGTATCCAAACGGCTCCAGGGGGTCAATAAAGTCATTCTGAAGCTAAGCAATGCATTTTTTGTAAGAAAAATAACCATGTTTCTAACTTTTATAAAGTATAATTACAAGCTTCCGACCGGGAGTCTAGTTACGGTGGCCCGACGCATGACGTATTGACCAATGCAGAAGCGCAGAGAATAGAGCAAAACAAAACACCGGGCATGAATTAGAAGTCCAAATTATAATTTTTAAAGAGAAAATAGTTTGAACCGTGAGAGCCGTCTACTAACTACTCACCTAAGTTAACGATACACCTACAATCTATGTTGTGTTGTGATCACTCTTCAGCCGGAACTGTACTCACGGATGGTCATTACCGGAAGCTAGAGATTATGACATAAATGACAGAAAATTCTGTCAATTGCAGAGAAAGAGTTAACCTTCAGTATTATTCGAGTGAAATGAACTCAAATGAATGTAAGAGTTAAACACAGTGATAACATGAGAACTGCCTTTTTCTCAGTCAGAGAGAGAAAAGTGTCATCCCACGTAATTGCGAACTTTTAGTGTGTTACATTACCCCCAGTCTCCCCTACATCTGGTTGGGAGTCCAGTTTCTGCTACTGTATTGAGAAAGTCAGCAAATATGCTTAGTTGATGTGTTTTGGATGGTGTCCATCAAATGTTGTGAGTCACTGGATATTTTTATTGTGGCTTTTTTTTCTCCTACAACTCTTCTTCCTTATATTTCTTTACACTGTATATATTTCATTGTGACATCACAAAACTACACACTCTTTTCATTTTTCATCAGTTATCTGTATGCAAATAAAGTGTTTGATTTACCATAACTTGCACAAAAGCACAGTCAGTGGTTTGCAATGAAATATAGTCCCTGCTGACATAGACCTCAGATACCTGTGAGAACTGATAGAAATCAAGGGAGCGTCACACACACACACACACACACACACAGAGAGAGAGAGAGAGAGAGAGAGAGAGACCAAAAGGGAGGCCAAAAGATGAATGGGGGTACCTGCATCACCATCTAGCAAAGTCAAAAGACACGGTCACCATGGAAACCACTGTATTTTGATTTAAGAGATGGATTTGGGCAATCTATCAAAGGGCATATCTGCACATCTGAGCATCACTGCAAATTTGTTTTATGAGTGTCCGTGTTTTTTTTTCCCCTCTCTCATAGGTAATGGTATATTTTGATCAACAGTATTCAGAAGGGATAACTGGGACATCTTGCTTTACACTGTTGTGTACTTCATTGTGTTTGCATGGGTTTATAAGGTAGCCAGACCGCCTTGGCATCTGATTTGTCAGAGGATTCTAATTAAGACTTAGCAAATGTCCTATGGGTACATCTGTTTGTGCAGAGACTCATTAGAGGCGCAGTTGACGCTATGCTTGTTTTGGTGCAGTGCACACTGATGAATCAAAATGGTGCGGAGTGTATGTTGTGTAGTAAGCTATGCTATCATTCACCTGATTCCATTGGGCTGAACATTAAATTGACAAACACATGTCCAGGCGGAAAGCACATGCTAGTGGTGCAAAAAAACTTGCATCATCAGCACCTGGATCAAGGTGGTTGCTGCATTGCCCATATTTTCAGCTGTTTTCTGATTTTTATGCTGCACTATTTCAAACCATATGTCAAATCATGTTATAAAGAACTTCCTTTAAGGTATATATATATATTATAGTTCAATGGAATAACAAATATCTATATCACACACACACGCACATGTATCTGTGTGTGTGTATTTGTGTTTATATTTATGTACGTATGTATGCGTATACTTATATATAATAAATTAAATTCTTAATATTTATCACAGATCTCTTAAAGGTACAATATGTAAGATTTTTGGATATATATATATATATATATATATATATATATATATATATATATATATATATATATATATATATATAAAAATATAGTTATATATTTTGTTGACTTGTGTATACATTATCCCAAATGTTTCCAAGAATGTTTAAATCTGGAGAAATAAGCAATTTTAACCAGGACACAGACTATGTCCGTGCGTCGCCTATCAATAATATTTTAATAAGACGCTTTAATATATTATGTGTTTTTATTAGGCAGGTCAGCAGCTGTTTGGATACATTCATCGACAGAAAACTAATAAAAATGATTGGTTACATATTGAAAAATTACATTTTGTGGCTTTAACAGTTAACACTGATTAATAGATGTTATATCTAATTTAGTACAATAATAATAATTATGTTAAATTAGATGTTGTTATATCTATATTTTGGTGGTTTCAAGGCTTTAATGTTACTATTTTACATTCATTCAGTATATTGCTTTTCACTTACAGTGTTGTAAAGTCAGGCCTGCAAGAAATGAACGCATGAGAAAATTACTTTAAGCATTAAATGTCAAAAACTGTAGTGCATTTGATTTCTTGAAGATATTTATAAAAACATGTTAGTGTAGCATTCAGATTTCACAGTGTTGCTTTATTGCTGTGGTAAACTTCCAGCTTTACCTAAACCTTTCGTCAAAACCAGGCAGCAAGAAAAGACACTCACAGATCTACCACTGAGGTTTGCCTTTATAGTTCTGAAAACACAACTAATCCGTTGAATAGTAACGCCGGAGGTTGTTGTCCCCATAGTATGTGGCTTATCTGTCTCCAGTTTTATGACCTTTACATGGAGGTGTAGGCAAGCTCTGCACACAAAGATAATCGAATTGTTGTCTTGTTAAAGAATTCCCTAGTCCCAAAGGCCGACCAACCTTGTCAAAGGTGTTTAACATAGATAAGCTGCTGAAAAGATTCAAAATCGAACAGAAAACAGAGGGGAATGTAAAAATAAAAAATCAACAATAGTGAAGAAGTTGTATCTTCTTAATGAATTAAAAGCCCCTGCTGAGGCACCTTTCTTTGTTTTCAGCAAGGTTATTTATATAATTGTAAACATGAGCTCAGATAACGTGAATTTCTTGTGGTGCACAGTTGTTGGTTCAAGATTTGGAGGGATGGAAAATCATGGAAAGAAACACTGAGCCTTTGGGAATATGGCTTCTTTCCTAATCGGTTTATAAGGCTTATCCCAGTATGTTTCAAATGACCAACACCCCATGGGATAACACACTCACTAAGCAGCCAGCGGAATGATGTTGGTGCCATAATCTTTAGCAAACAAATTTTTTTGCACTTGAAAAACTTGTAAATGTTTGACTTTCCAATTTTTCGACCTTTCCAGGGCATATGTTTGTTTTAAGTGCTAACACCAAAGTAACATGGGACATGTAGTCGAGGGAAGAGTGTGGATGGCTCTCATCTGTATGGGTAGCAGTCTTTTAACCTGTCAGACTCCTGACTCTGAGAGGGTCTTAATGCTCTGTTTGTTTACCCTGCATCTGTGCTGTCAGCCCCAGAGTGTCAGAGCTCAATATGGGTTCTGTAATGCAGGGGATCCATCATCAACTTTTCCTCAGGCTGTTACCTTTTCTAGTGTTGCAGTGAACACAATGTGTTCAGAATGTTGGAACATGCTTTAGATTTATATTATACATATTTGTTATGCATTCTATTTATGTGTATCTAATTTTCTCCCATAAATATGCTTAAATATTTATATAATAATGTTGTAAAGTTAGTCAGGCATATAGCTTTCTGTGCAGGCAAATATTTACATAGTTTCAGCAAGGGCCCATTCATCAAAATACTTAAAAATTCTATATTAAATTAATTAATGCTATTGTTTTAAACTTTTTATTCATAATATATATAAAGTAAATGAGTAAATTGCATTTTTAAAATATTTTTTCCAGTGGTAATTTACAACAATGTTTTACTGTCTTTTTGATCAAATTAATGCAGCCTTAATGTGCAGAAGAGACTTTTTAAAAAAAAACCATTATATATGCAAAAATATTCAAATGCACTTTATTAGTCATTACCACAAAGCCCTTTGGCTTATTCTGATGTTAAATATGAATATTGTTGAATATTGTCCAGTATCAAAGCTCTCCCTCTTTCTTCTAGCTCATTAGCCCTCCACTAGCAGCCAGCACTGGCTCTTTGATTCTCATCTCTATTTAACACCATAGCACTCTGCCACTGTTTAAACCATTCTTTGCTAATGCCTGTGTCCATTGACTGTAGCCAAGCTATCTCTCCTGGCTATTATTACATCTCTCCCAGTCCTAGTCCCCAACAATAATCCTGCTATCAGCCAGTGCTAGACCTCGCTAGCAGCACAGCTGGCTTCACTGGCAGTAGCCATCTAACCCCATCTGCGGATCTTATCTGGTTTCACAGCTTATGGCAAGGGTGCTGTGTTTCAACCTCCAACTCAAACTGCACTAATTATTATGTTAAGTGTTCCCTTCACCAGCTTTGGCTGGCGGCACATTTACTTGTGAAACCTGAGAAGTTTTGTGCCATTTTTGCTGAAACAGCCTTTGAGGATATTTAGAAGTTTATTGGCCCTAAACATCATAGTCATGTATACTGGATAAGATGCAGACTGTAGCTTTTTCTGCAGAGTCTATAATTCCAGGTTTAATTGGCACAGTCTGAAACCCAAATCTGTGAATAACACAAGATGGCGTGTGTCTTGTGCTTAAAGGGGTCCTATTATACTTTTTTCTTTCTTTAGTTAATGTTGCAGTTTGAGCATGAAAAAGGTCTGAAAAGTTACAAAGCACAAATTCCACTCCAAAGAGAGTTGTTCTCCATATCAGTAAGCAATGTTTCGAAACTCCCTGAAACGCTTCGATTGTGGTCTATAGTTTTCTTCCGGGAACATCACACAATCACAATTTCCCTCATTTAAATAATTCCCGGCCAAAGTATACGAAACAAATAAATAAAAAAAGGGGTGAAGTTTGGTTAAGTTGCGTTAGTACTGTGTTGTCACAATGTCCAAAAGATCCTGCACAAGTCACGCTTGTTGAAGTGTTTTGGGTTGATTAGCTTGTTCTTCTTAACTGTCATTATCGGACTCAAACTGATATGGCAAACATTGACGCCATAATTAGCATAGCTACAGTAGTGTTTACAGTGCCTCAGGAAGCCTGAGCAGCTGATACTTGCCAATTATATAAGGTGTGTTACATTTCTGACACATGCTCTAAGTGGTACAGTCACAACAGCTTGGGGCCAGCTGACCAATCAGAGCAGACTGAGCTTTTTGGAAGGCAGGTATAACACAGTTTGTTGTTATGGGAAGAAGGAGGTGGGAACCAGTGAACGTTCAACACTTTAATAAATCAAAATAAACCCAAACTGAAAGTAAACACGGCAGCCCCTCACAAACGGCTGCTGCATAAACACAACGTATAGTCCAGGCCTGGTCCTCTCTCGTCCTTCACTGTCATCGCTCCTCCTTTTATGCGTCCGAAGCTCCTCCATGAGAGATGCGAGACCGGTGCGGCGCGCAGTTGGCGCTCATTATCAATCACGCCACTGGCTGTTCTCACACGGTCTCTCTGCCTTGTCCTGCTTGCCAAAGCAGGTTTTAAAGAAACTGAAACATTAAATGACATAAACGTATTGTAGTAGACTGCATAAGCAAAAAAATATAAACATAAATTGAGCATAAATGAGCATAATTGGACCCCTTTAATGTTTCTTTAGCTCAGTAAATCATATTCAGTCATTGTAAATTGGCAGCAGATTGAAACTGTGTCTGTGTTCCTCAATATCTCCTGTTCCAATTTGTTTTATATGATGAGATGCACCAAAAATAGATTAGTATACTATTGTTTTTTCATGACAGATATAATATGCACCATTACAAAATGAAAGTGTAGAAAAAAAAGGACTTGGATAACTATAGAGGAGCAATTTGCATCAATTTGCATCTGTTGAGATTGGGACAGCAGAAGAGAACAGCACTCTTCTAGAACAGCACTCTTAGTGCACCACAAAACCAAATTCAGAATTAAGTATGCATTATAGGGGGTAGGAGACAGATTTTAAACTCTTAAGACTCTTTTTGAGGAAGTTTAAGTTAACAAGCAAAGCTGGTCTTAGTGCAGGGATACTCAACCTTATATGGCCTGTGACCCATTTTTAAGTTCCAAAATTCTTGAAATCTCAGGCAAATTCCCTGCAAAAAAGAAGGTCTATACCTGGAGAGAGCTATCCACTGGCATTCCCATTCATGTCTATGGCAACTGATATTCTATTCTATTCTATTCTATTCTATTCTATTCTATTCTATTCTATTCTATTCTATTCTATTCTATTCTATTCTATTCTATTCTATTCTAACCAAACCCATCATACCAAATTTCACCTATGCCTTCGCAGAGCAATTAAATATTATTAATTTATATTTGTTCCTTGAAAGAAAGAAAGAAAGAAAGAAAGAAAGAAAGAAAGAAAGAAAGAAAGAAAGAAAGAAAGAAAGAAAGAAAGAAAGAAAGAAAGAAAGAAAGAAAGAAAGAAAGAAAGAAAGAAAGAAAGAAAGAAAGAAAGAGAATGTGCATGGTTACGTTAATCTTGGGGGTAAAAATATTTTTTGATGCCTATTGTGTAGTTACTGCATAAATGATGACACGTCAACAAAAATGTCTCCGATAGGATGACTGTCAGTATGTGATGATGGTAAAATGTCTGGCGGTGATCGTGCCAATATGAAGCTGATCAAGAGCTCAGTGGTCTTGAATGGCTTCTGAAAAGATTTTGACAGAGAAATCAATGTAATGCACATCGGCGAGCGCCGAGAGCAGGTGAAGGTCCCTGTCAAAGGGACTCATGTGTGAAAAGTCATTTGTTCAGCCAGCCGCACACACACTCACTGTGGGCTCCAAAAATAAGTGATTCTGCATGACAGCACAGTGAATAGCCATCCGGGCTTTTTAAGTTATCAATAAACACTGCAATGCATGCTTTCACAGGATTTCTGCAGTGTTTTCAGACATACACACTTATCTAGGCTCTAGAAGTGTGGGTCAGTGATCTATTCTCCATCACAACAGCATACCATGTGTACTTTCTTAGGAGTCACATTTGCTCATAATAAGCCAATGCGGTTTGACACTTATGCCTCCGGTTGTCAGGTTTATCATCCTCAGCCTGTCAGTGCTGCATAATGCCCATCATTCTGTGCCCTGCCTCTGCTGGGGACTGCGAGGGACAGCTTGCATCGCTTCAAACCTCATCCAGCACTGAACTGTGCCCCCTAATAAAGCCTAAATTGCCCACCGTGGAGCAGGAGAGTGACTCCAGACATTCATTAGCTTAATGAAAACAGGCCACTCCACTGCAGCCGCCCAGTGAGCATCTTCACACTGTAGCTGAGGCAACCATCTGCTCCGAGGCACCCAGCCAGCTGCAGAGTATTCCTGTCATACACACCCCATTGGAGGGGATGCAAACAGCTCACCTCCACTCCGAGAGAGTTGGTCATCAAGCTTTGGCACAGTGCTGCAGTGTTGCTAAATATACTGCCCTACCCTCACCTCAGCCTTTCACCTGAAACTGTTTTCATTTGCTTTGTGGCTCCGGCCAAATTCAGTGACAGTTCTTTTGCGTTTCGCCAGCTAGAGTTCCCTACAGCTGCATCTACAACCTGACTGGGAAGAGCATGTGTTGAGGAGTTTCCAGCCATGTGCTAGGCAGGGTATGTCAACATGTGTTATAGCCAACTGTTCATTCTGGCCGCCACAAATCAGATAACCTTTACAAATATTTCAAGGGCAAATTTACTTCCCTTACTGGTGTCAGACCTATTGGTCTGGAAACTAACAACAAATAAACTTTACATGTGTTCTACACAGAATGCTTCATTTATGTTATAGTTTAACACATTGTTGACTTTCATACACTATCTACATTTACTTATGTATGCATTTTGCACGGTAAAATTCTGCAAATTATTGCAGAGAAGTTGCATCTTTAAATTCATCCCCACTACTACAGCCATGCACACTGTGACATTTTGCTCATTTCTGGACATTTTTTATCCTGTTTCTTAATGTATTTTGACATTCAGCAGAGTATTTTGTAAAATGACGTGTCAAGTTAAAATACAATGAAAAATAGTATGACTACACGACAACTCTTGGAATAGTCTCAGCCTCAGACGTCATGCTCATGGACCGTTGGCTGAATGCCCACACTTTTTTGGGGGGAAATACTTTAGGAGTTTCATAGTCGTCATCTGATTGGTTGAATTCTACAGGGCGTCCGTGTTTGTTACGTTCTTTAACGGCCCGCCTGGAAACAAATGCTGTGACGCCAAACTCCCTCATGGAAGAAGAACGCCGTCTTGTTTACAACTGTGACAATGAGCGCTTACCAGGATCAACTAAACGCTGGATTTTTAAAAGTATGTGAAGTTCTCCATTGTTGCAGTAAACTTTCACTACGTTCTTGAAATGAATAATTTATAGATGCACACCGGTCTGTTATTGCAGGGACATCGATTTTGGAACAAAACAAACTGTGATTGGTTGTGTTACATGTCACTCCTTGGCTAATGAAAGCTGCGAAAAAGTCCAGACCTTCTGCTGTCAGTCTTAAGGTCTGGCTATGCGAGACAACTCTTGAAATAGCTTTAGCATGTTTATAATATGACAATGCTGGTCTGATGTATTTGGTCCAATATTTAGATCTGCTACGCATGCTGCTGAAGAGCAATGGACTTGCTACTGCCAAAAGATACACTGACACGCTGTAAGCATGTAAGATATGCTTCTGCTGCATGAATATGCATATATAAATCCCATAGCAGATCTAGACAGGTGGAGCTGGGGGTGGTTGAGTGTTTCAGGGGAACTCTGATAGTGTGCTGCAGGGCTACCCTACAGCAACCTGAAACCAGACTATTTAAATCAAAAATCAAATCAAAATTTAAAACAAGTGATCTCATTGACTGCAGGATCAGCAGAGGCCAATCAGTTTGTGCCATGTGGTAATGATTGCCATCTATGGCTGAACTGGATCTATATAACTGATGAATAACGATCTGTTTAGATGCGTTTTCAACATCCAAAAGGTCACTATCTTATTCTGTTTTATTGTCCTTAGTAAAGACCATGAAAAATGCTTTTTTAAAAGGTTTCTCAAAAACATATTAAATCTAAAGTGAATTTAGAGGGGCTGCTGGCTAAGCGGATTGTGGCAATACATCAGAAAAAGTGATGAACACTGTACATGAGTAGACAGTGATGAAGTGAGACCGTTATAAAGGGAATTTGATGCACCATTTTATACAAGGGCACTTTTTCTTACAATGGCAGCAGTTATTGACTACTTAAGATTGGTTGTTATCCTGGGCATTAGACAGTCCTCAGCAGCCCAAATCTGATTGCAATGTGTAAAAGACTCCGTAATCCCTTGAAGATACAGTTGTACGATGCAGAGATGTGAGTAAAACAACAGAGAGAGTGTGGTGGTGGTGGGGGTAACGGTGTGGGCCAAGTGTTCTCAATGACCGCTGATCTGGTGTGTGACTGAAATGTTAGTTGTTGCCCCAAGGCAGTTACTGGATAGCTCATCATCTGTGTAGTATTACTTGAATCCCCATTGGAAATGAACTCATTACGTTATGCCTCATTCAAGCATGGACTCTGGATCGTTTTGAAGATCCCTTTTGGCATTTGGTACATGCTATAATATCTCTGAAAGCAGCGGAGCCTAACCACTGACCCCAAACATCGATTAGACACATGAGTGGCCACAGTGCCCTACAGAAACAGGTGTAGACTCTCACATCTTTTTTAATCGTTTCTGACAAACTTCACAAAAACTGTGAAAGCTGTAAATATATGCTTGATTGACGACTGCCACAGATTTAATTTTGAGCCAAAAAATAATTTTTCATTCTTTCACTGTAGCTGGTTTTGTGCATGATGGGAAAAACCAACTTAAGTTTCGAATATTTTTTTTTATTGACTGTGAGGTAACTGAGGCAACTGTCTAGGAAGCAGGCAGTGTGAGAGACCAACCATATTGCCTTTTCTCTCCTTATTACAGTTTAATTTTGTTGGGAAACTGCTGGGGCCCAGGGGCAATTCCATGAAAAGATTACAAGAGGAAACGGGAGCAAAGATGTCCATCCTCGGCAAGGGTTCAATGAGGGATAAAGGCAAGGTAAGATGACTGGCAACAGCTCTTTTTTTTCTGTCCCTGTGTACTGTATAAAATGAATGTTTCATTAATGCTTTGAGAATTGTTATTATTGACGTTTATTTGTTTGTAACCATAAATGCCATAACTAAACCAGCATATTTTCAGATATTAAATGTCTAAACTGACTGCTTATGACAAAAGCAAACTACCTGCCTTTGATTAGAGCTGCGTTAAACCATTTTTTGATTTTTGTCAATGACAAACTAAAATAGCTTCTATGGAAGCTTATTTCTGCCACATAAGAAAAAAACTAATCTTGCTTTGCTAAATCATAATTATGACATAAAAAGACAAAATTATGATATAACAAGTTATTATGAGATAAAAAGTTATAATTATGAGATTTAAAATGAATTAAAAAGTCATACGTTTTATTAAAACATTTGGACTTATCTATAATTATGCCTTAATATCAATAACTGTTGAAATAATACCAAGTCATTTTTTGGTCATAATTGACTTTTTTTATCTCATGACTTTATCTCGTAATTATGTCTTAGTATGTCGTAACTGACTTTTATCTTATAATTATGACCTATGTCAACTTATACATTTTATGTAATAATTATGATTTATAAAGCATGATATTTTTTCCTTATTTGGAGTAAATGGGCTTCTATAAGCTTGTGCATGCTGTGCACACTGCATTTATTCCAGAGCAGAGTGCTTTATCCCTTAAATCCTGTAAACCTTTCATTTCTGCGAGTCTAACAAGCATCAGAGCTGACAGAGCAAAGTGTGAGATGACGCTGAGACTGAAGATCATTACCTGCACTCTATGCTACATAGAGGAAGAAGTGCTGTTTTAGCATTTACTGACGTATACACATTCTTGAAAAGAGAAATATCACACACAGACCTGTGTAAAGTAGCACATGGCAGGACTAGCACAATAACTGAATGATATTTAAAGTTTACTTTGACTAATTTCATTGTTTTTTTTTGTTTTGTTTTTTACCACGAGTGGGCTAATGATTAAACATTGACTCACAAATCATGTAATTTGGCTGAAAATAAAGCCTGTTCTCTCTAATTCATCTTAAAAGCTTGAAATGGTTCAATGGTTGACATACTTCCTATTGAAACAAAGTTGGGGACATATAGAAGGGCTTTAGTTTGGACATTGTAATAAGGTGTCTGAGAGGGTGATGAAGATATATTGAGGATATATGCCTGTTAGTGGAATAATTTGATAATTTTCCTATGCATTTTACTATATTATAAAACAAATGTGGAAAAAATATAGTTTTGTCAGCTTTTAGAAGTGAATTAGCAAATGCACATGAACTAAAAACCATAAAACTCAGATTTTGATGTAATATGGTCTTTCAATGCTGATATGATAACTCCTCAGACTTCACAATAATCATGTTAACACCTAAACAGACTTATGTTTTCTTTTGGGAAAGCAAAAAAACTGTTTTGAGGATCTCTAGGTTATAAAGGAGCTGTTGAGACTACAATATGGATCTTTCTCAGCGGATCTATTTTAAACATGTGCTTTGGATTGAGTGGTGGTGAGTGAATTGTTTAGAAATGGCCTTTTGTGATTCAGCCAAAAAGCTGCCCTAAGAGACTTGCTGGTCATTTACCTAGCCAGAGTTCGCTCCAAATGTAATATTTCTCGGTTTGCTGCTCCTGTCATCTCATAAGAGGCCATCCTGTATTCCTCAGTTCAATAAATTGTTCATTGAATGTAATTTTATTGATTGTAACTCCACTGAATGAAAAACATTCATATCAAGCAAATATTAGTTTTCTTTCATGTGGTGTATGAAATAGAATAATGCAATAAGCAAAGCGAGGATGTGTGCTACAGTTGTTCAACCGAGAACAATAGATAAGAATAAAACTGAAAAATTGCCAGAAAATTTCTGTTCGTGCGATCAGCAATGCATTTACAGTTACCTGAGATTAATTATTTACACAAAAGCGGCTTTGTCCTCATTTGGTCTCTAAAAAGTGTTCAGAACTTGTTAGAGGAATAAAAATGTTTAGTGCACAGTGAAAAACCCCTGTGTCATGTTCACATACCACCTGCTATCTATTTTAACCAGGTGCTACATGTACTATGTTTTAGCGCTGTGGTTCTTTTCAGCACGAATATAAATGAAGCTCCTTTCTATATAAATTTAGCTCTATACAATATACCAACTGGATCAAGTTGGTTACACTTTAGAATAATGGTCATTAGTTAACTACATTAGTTAACATGAACTAATAATGAACTGCACTTATAAAGCATTTATTTATCTTTGTTAATGTTAATTTCAATATTTACTAATACATTATTAAAATCTTGTTAACATTAGTTAATGCACTGTGAACTAACATAAACGAATCATTAACAGCTGGATTTGTATTAACTAACGTTAACAAAGATTAATAAATACAGTAACAAATGAACTTCTCATGGTTAGTTCATGTTAGTTAATACATTAACTAATGTTAACTATTATTCTAAAGTGTTACCATTACGGTTTTTTTAATCTCCACTTTCACATGCACACATACACATACGCGCCTGTGTATTTGTAGCCTTGCGTTCATTTATACATTTGCATCGTTGCAATGTGCACACAGCCCCAATTTTACCTTTATCTGATTTACATAATTCCTTAAGTGAATTGTGTGCTCAAGCAATGCAGATAGCATGCAAATAAAATATTCTTTTAAGGCCGTAATCTTTTTTTAATGAATCCCCCCACAGACTTTAAACATATAATATGCATATTGTTTAAAATCTGTCTTCATTGCAATAACTTCAAAGAAACAAACAAGACCAATGTCTTATATTGTTAAATGCTAAAAATGTGTCCAAAGAAACAAATGAGACAGGAATATGCATTGTTTTTTTACCCAAGTAACTCTTGGGGGAATTTCTACAAGCAGAGTGTTCATTTTTAAGTTTCATGAACAGACTTTTCACCGGAATTTCACACTCTTTTAACAATGCAGATGAACCGTGGTCTGAAATCTATTTAAATTTATGGCAGAACTCAAACAAGAGCCTGTTGGATTGTTTTAAATCCCAAAGGCAATCATTAATGCAAACATATTCCATTATAAAGAGTCACCTTGAGCTAGTACAGGTTTGTTATACATATGAAATTAAGAGTCTGCCTTGCATCTTTAGATTTGTCTCGGCAGTATCTGAGGTACTTCTACTGAGGTCTTCATATAAAAGACTCTATACATCCCGGGTTTAGCAAAGCAAAGAATATTGCATTTGGAACGGTTCCCTGTGCAGGTAAATGAACAGCATGTGTCTGAGGACAGCAATTTGGCTGCAACAAAAAATGTCATTTCAGGTCATTACATTCACCACCATGCAAAAAGACATCTTATTCTGAGGATAGACACAAATGTTATAGCAGAAAAATGCAACTAAGAAAAAATCCAATCCAGTGTTTATTATGGCCAACATTGCTCATTTTAGGAGTAGATTTTATTTAGCTCTATAAGCTTGTGTTTGAATGTTTCAAAACTGAGCTCTTTAACTCCACAGGGGTGCTGGATAACTGTCAAGCTTATAAGTGTCAGATTCACTATTTGTACTTTACTGGGAATAAATATGAGGAACCCTTCATGTTGTCATATTTGAAGAGGATTCTACTGTGCTTAGACATACTTACTTGAGTGCCTTTTGAAATGCATCCTGGGAGACAGACCTACCTTTTGAAACAACAGAACATTTTCTTCATGGATTGACATGAAAGGAAAGTTAAAGCTTTCAGACTTGAAACAGAACAACTGTCATCTGACGAACAGTTTTCCAGAGGACTGTAAATGTGGCGTTGACTTTTCACCATCTCCTTCCTCCTTTTCTGTCTGTCCATTTTTAAGTCAATCTGGAGACACCCACAGTGCCAACACCTACATGCGTATATATGTGTCTACTCACAAAATTACCGTCTGAACAATCGCATTTGCACAAGTCTTCACCTTGCGTATATCAGAGGCCCACAAAATATGATTACGCCTCTCAGAAATGTTGTGAAAGCTTAAGTGTCTCCTGACCTTTTGTCCATGCAAAGCATGATGGAAAAAGTGCTTGGGTCACTTTGACATGATAGAGAGATGGCATCGGTAAGTGTTTATTAAAACTGAAGGGGCTACAAGGGCCCGTATCAGTGATCAGGCTTCTATGAATGGCCCCCTACATCAAAGCCCGTCTTTAAGAAGAAGCCACTGCCGAACGGTAATCAACATAAAACAGAAATGTTGGCTGCCGTAATTACAAGCTTTCTAAAGTTTCAAGTTTCATGAAGAGCCACAGAACACCTTCAGCAATCAGAAAGAATTGAGAAACTGAATACTTCTGTGAAATATCACAGATTTTCTGCTTTTCCAATGGCAGGATTTAATCAGAAAGGTGACAGTGTCAATTTATTTCTGACAAAAAGCCCTCAGGCAGATTTAAACATAATGATGTGAATCTATGTATCCATTATCTGTGTTACAGAGTAAGGGTGTCAATAGGTTCCATTATTCACAAAAAAAAAAGTCTTTGAGACATTTTGTCAAAATACATTACAAGAACATCATTATCTCAAAAAGAGCTTCTTTCATAATGGCATAATTCACCAAAAAATGACAATTTTGTCACATTCATGTTGTTCCAAACCTGTATGACTTTTGTGCATACGATAAAATCCAATGTGGCCCAGCGTTCGTTCGTTCGTTCGTTCGTTCGTTCGTTCAATCAATCAATCAATCAATCAATCAATCAATCAATCAATCAATCAATCAATCAATCAATCAATCAATCAATCAATCAATCAATAAACCAATCAATAAATCAATCAATCAATCAACCAATTAATCAATCAATAAATTAATCAATCAATTAATCACTAAATCAATCAATCAATCAATCACGATTGATTGAATGAAGAAACAAACAGTGGGCCACATTGGTTGATCAGTCAGTCAGTCAGAAAGTACAGGTTTGGAAAGATAGGTATAAATGATGACAGAATTTTCATTTTTGGGTGAACTATCCCTTTAATGCCTTTCCAGTTCACTCTCAGTTCAAAATATGCATAATATGGTTAGGGGGAAGAAAATCACTCTCTTTATTTAATTCATTAATGATATGATTAATTCTTCACACAGAATTCCTGACTTTATATTTTTCCATCTCTAGGAGGAAGAGCTGAGAAAAAGTGGAGAGGCGAAATACGCCCATTTGAGCAACGATCTTCATGTTTTAATTGAAGTTTTCGCACCACCTGGTGAAGCCTATTCCCGCATGAGCCATGCCCTGGAGGAGATTAAGAAATTCCTTGTTCCAGTAAGTTTATAAACTTGAATTCCTTGAAAGATATGGTGAGCTGGAAGCCAAGATGAGAGGAGGACACTATGCTGAACTCTAGTGCTCTCCTGCAGGCATAAATTTATGTTTACTCCTAAGGAAAAAAAGAGATTATAGAGTTAGGCATATGATTCAATTAAATATATATATATATATTGGAGATTAGCCTAACAAATGGATGTTTAATGTTGGTGTTGGATGAAAATGCTGCTAGTCTCTGATAATATCTTTTCTAAATTAATTTCACCCTAGGCACCCTTTTTCTTTTCTTATAAAAAGATGGCACATAACATCTTTAGCAGGACAGAGAAGCAGTACACAAGGAACGGAAAGGGCTTGAATAAAGCGTGTTTGGCTATAGATAAAAATATTAGAGGCGAAAGATCATTACCGTAAACGACCGGCGCTTCGGGTGCGAACCTGTCCGTTGTTTTGACGCATTGCTCATGTTAATCTGTAGAAACGGTGAAACTGTAAAACAGAAAAACCAAATTCTAAGGAACCGTGTGTATCCATTTCAGTTGCCATAAAAGCAGCTGCATGTGTAGACAGCTCATTAGGGTTTGAAGCTAATGTCTTGACGTCTTTCTTTCTTTGAATGTGTTTATACATTTATCTTTGTCAGAAAGCTTGATTCCTGTCAGAAATAAAAGGCATCTCAAGATTGTGCACTTTGAAATGTTTATACTATCCAGGCAGTCATGTGAATTTAAATATTTCTTGATATTTTACAGCGTTTGTTTTATAGAGATGTGACATTACAAAATCACTACATGGCCCCTTTGTAATTAACGATTTTGCTAGGCCCCTTAATTTCAGTGAAAACAAACCTTAATACATTCTAGTGAATTGTGTGCTTCTGACTTTGTTGCAATATTTTCAGGAAGCCCTTCTCTGTTCAAGCATCACAATGCCCTTGTGCACAAAGCAAAGTCTATTAAGAAATGTTTTACTGAGTGTAGTGCGGAAGGATTTGACTGACCTGCATCAAGCTCAGATCTGAACACCTAATCACTGGGATGAACTGGAACACAGACTGTGATCCAGAACACCTCACTCAACATCATTACCTGCCATTGGTGATGCTCTTGTGTCTGTTTTGGAGAAAATCCCAACATCCATGTTTCCACATCTGCTGAAAAATCTTCCCAGAAAAGCGGAAGCTGTTAGCAAGGGGAGACTTAACTCCAGTCGTTCCAGTTAACCGCTTCAAACATTTTACTGTCTATTTAAGACAATAGACCATAAAGACTTTCAGGAAGATTTGCTTGTAAATCTATATTATTCTCATATAACAAAGCCACACACAGATTACCTGTAGCTGATGAAATTGCACTATGAATTATGTCAAGTTCCATTGAAATGTATAATTCCAGTTTAGCCATGGTTAACATGTCTTTCAAAAACAAACAAACAATACGCCTTTGCAGCTTGTACTGATAGGCCTAAACCTTTGTTGATAAGGCCTACAGAAAGCCCATTATGTGAATATGATTACGCAACCTCGCACATGCCACAGAAAAAGAGTGAATCATGCAAGATGCAGCATCTTCAGTAGGTGTGAGTGGGTTCTCCTCAGCAGCAAGACTGTACATCTATTGACTGTAGTCTCATTAAGAAGGAAACTGAGTAGTTTTTGTAGGAGGAAGTTTCCATATACCATTAATACATGAGAGGATGTAGACACTCATACAAAAACAAGTTCTTTCTATTTTTTTTTTTATCTTGACCGGCAATTTGACCTGGTGTTTCTAAGACTCACTGTTTATATCCTGAATCAATGCATTACCGCTGTTATTAAATCTGATTCAGAACATAATTAGCTTCACCGCGAGACACTCTACATAATGAATCCATCAGAATGCTCATTACATCTGATCAGTATGAAATACATTTCTGTCTGTCCGGGTGTTGCCCTAATTTCTCAAGGCAAGGAATGTAGTCTGTCTGTTTAGGTGCTAAGACATGGGCTGCCCTGGCAACAGGGAAAACCTAGCTAGCGCTGATCCAAGCACAAACGCCACGCACTTCACCTCATTTACCCACACCTCCCCCCTTTCAATCTGGTAATAGAATAGAAGCTATCAAAATTCCTAACACTGGGTCTTGAATTTCTTTGGTGATTGTCTCTGTAGCTACTAAGAGGATCTTCAGAGGACTGTGGAGTTGAAAAACCTCAGAGTTAAAAAAAGTCACAAGATATGGGTGTGTAAAGCTGTGGAAAAGTGGGAGAGTAGAAGATGGGAAAAGGGGAGACACCAACCAGTAAAACACAGACCTGCAACACACTCATTACACAGACATACAGTATGAATATTAAAATATGACCCCGGAGAAAAAACAACAACAATTCTCGCTGTAATGTGATCTTATGTGTAATACAATGCAGTGATTGGCTTTAAAGAGTTCATTCTCATGAATAAATGCAGAGAAACGCTCATTCGCAGTTTGTTCTCTGCATCAAAAATATATATGAACTCTTTTGCATAACTTTGATAACTTTTGAGGCTTATTTTGTGGAGTTTTATAAGCCGTTTGGTTGGTTGAATGGCTGTAAAGAGCAGTTACACTCACAGTGTGGATGAATCGCGTTTGTTTGAAGACTCGAGTCGGGATCTATTGAAGAGAACGTGGGTAATTTATAGCAGACATTCATACAAAGCGGAAAAAAACACTCGTTTTGAATCCATTAATGCATCTCTCACTGTATGCAATCTAACTGTTTGAAGCGCCAGTCAGACCAAAATACCATCAACGCATGCTGTCATGAATAATTAAGCACGTGCTGTCATGAATTAAGCAACGGTTCTTCTCATAGGATAAAGACACGCAGTCTCATGAATAATTATGGGGCACCGATCATCGATGTACTATCGTACAAGAAAGCTCCACAGCCTATGACGTTGACATGAAGACTAAGGGCGTTTTCACACCTACCTTGTTTGATCCGGACTTTTGGACTTTTCAGTTTGGTCCGAATCAAAATTACAAGTGTGAAACTTCCCTCGGACCACGGTCTGGACCAAACAGACAAAATTTGGTCCGACGAAAAGTGGTAGTCTCGGTCTGGGTCAAACTAACAAAGGTTTGGTTCATTGCTAGTGTGAAAGCATTGTCTGTATGGTTCGGACTTTCATTTACATGAAGTTCCGGCGGTTCCCACGTACCCAGAACAACAGAAGAAGACAGAACTACCAGAACTGTCACATAAGATAGCAGGAAAAATGAGCCGTGGTAGCACATGGGGACAAGGTTTTTTATTAAAACACGGCGCCGATAAAATGTTTGCAGAATGAGGACGTTCATTTGGCGAATTTTAACCAGCCTCGAATATAGTTGGTGCTGCAGATTGTAATGCCATAGCAATAACAGCATATAGTGGCAACGATATGCGTCTGTTCACTTCATCACACCTGGTGCGATTGCTCAGTTAGTGCGGTTCATTTGAACATATTGTCAACTTCAGATCGACCGACACATCGACTAATTGAACCGCACACACGGCACGAATTCAAGCCGACAGCTCCCGAACTTTTTCGACATGTTTAAAAATTATCGTGAGGTCGGGAGGTGCTCTTAACGAGGTTGGCTCATCTCGTAGTTCCTCTCACACGCTGTGAGCCGCGACCACACGAGCATCAACGATTTCCACGCGATTGAAAAAAATCGCCTGCGAGCTCGTATGACAGCAAAAAACGCACTGTGTACGCCCGGCTTAAGCGGACCGGGACTATATGTTTTGATTTTTGGTCAGGACCAAACAAACCGAGCTACAAGTGTGAACGCACCCTAATTTAAACCAGGAAGTTGAAAATAGAGCAAAAAGGTTTAAAATTAACTAGTTTTCTCACACATTCAAAACTAACAGATGGTAACATTGTCTATGATGTTCAACATAATTCTGCTAAAATCTCAGAAAATTTGGTTTAGGGTTTCATGACCCTTTAAAACATGTCTCATTTGTATTTCCAAAAATATTACCAATTAGCACTGTTTTCTGCGAGCCTGAGATGGGCGTGTCAAGCAGGCAGTGTGCATGCTCCTGTTAACATGGGAGCCGAAATAAAAACGGACACGCCACGCAGCGGAGATGCACACGCCACGCTTGCAGTGTGTAGCTGGCCTTACCTATATAGAGAGACGATTCACACCAAACCATAGCTATGTGTTCTAAACATAATTAGCAACAACACACTTCTGTTCTGTCAAGCCCTGAGTCCGATTGTACATTAACAGCAAACTTAACGGGGCACCTCGTTTTTCCTGGAAGTCATCTTTTTAAGTCTATGCGTGCTTCTCAATCAGCTCCCTAGTTCAGTAGTCAGGGTATTGATCAGGACATAAGACAATGGGCTGACTCCCTGATCAGTGCCCTGACTACTGAACTAGGGAGCTGATTGAGACGCACCCTATGATCACGACAGACAGATTGTCATGCTCTGATAGGCGCTCGACTCGTTTTCCTATCCTGGGTAGCACGGATGTAACCATTTGAATATTTGACTTTAATTTTTTCGATCTGAATTAGAGCAGTCGAATTAGACTGATGTTTTATTTGAAAAATATTAATTTGAAATTTGAGATCTGAATTTGAGCAATAAAATTTGATCCACGTGAATCTATTTTATCTGAAATTCTGTACGTTGAATTCTTTTTTTGTATCTGAATTTTTTAGCATTGAAAAATATTAATCGAAATTCAGGTTTTGAGAGGTAAATTCGAATGGTTTCCAAAGTAAAATAATTTCAAAAGGGTGAATTCAGAGCAAATAAATTCAGATAAATGTTTTTCAAGTATTCAGTGGCTGTTCAATTTCAATGAATTGAGTCTCTAATTTGCTTCCATATGGCTGCTAAAAATCCAGCTTTGTCATCACAGGAATAAATAACATTAAAAATATATATATTCAATTCAAACTGTAATGATATTCCAAATAAAGCGGTTTTGACTTCATTTGTAATCGATAAAAGGTAGCCGTTGTGAGCATAAGAGACTTCTTTAAAAAACATAAAAAAACTGTACACAATCTTATAAACATTATATATATTATATACTGTGCAAAAATCTTGTTAGTATTTTCACCAAAAAAAGTTTTAAGCAAGTTATGTACAGTATTGTTCAAAATAATAGCAGTACAATGTGACTAACCAGAATAATCAAGGTTTTTAGTATATTTTTTTATTGCTACGTGGCAAACAAGTTACCAGTAGGTTCACTAGATTCTCAGAAAACAAACAAGACCCAGCATTCATGATATGCACGCTCTTAAGGCTGTGCAATTGGGCAATTAGTTGAATTAGTTGAAAGGGGTGTGTTCAAAAAAATAGCAGTGTGGCATTCAATCACTGAGGTCATTAATTTTGTGAAGAAACAGGTGTGAATCAGGTGGCCCCTATTTAAGGATGAAGCCAACACTTGTTGAACATGCATTTGAAAGCTGAGGAAAATGGGTCGTTCAAGACATTGTTCAGAAGAACAGCGTACTTTGATTAAAAAGTTGATTGGAGAGGGGAAAACCTATAAAGAGGTGCAAAAATGATAGGCTGTTCAGCTAAAATGATCTCCAATGCCTTAAAATGGAGAGCAAAACCAGAGAGATGTGGAAGAAAACGGAAGACAACCATCAAAATGGATAGAAGAATAACCAGAATGGCAAAGGCTCAGCCAATGATCACCTCCAGGATGATCAAAGACAGTCTGGAGTTAACTGTAAGTACTGTGACAGTTAGAAGACATCTGTGTGAAGCTAATCTATTTTCAAGAATCCCCCGCAAAGTCCCTCTGTTAAAAAAAAAAAGGCATGTGCAGAAGAGGTTACAATTTGCCAAAGAACACATCAACTGGCCTAAAGAGAAATGGAGGAACATTTTGTGGACTGATGAGAGTAAAATTGTTCTTTTGGGTCCAAGGGCCACAGGCAGTTTGTGAGACGACCAAACACTGAATTCAAGCCACAGTACACAGTGAAGACAGTGAAGCATGGAGGTGCAAGCATCATGATATGGGCATGTTTCTCCTACTATGGTGTTGGGCCTATTTATCGCATACCAGGGATCATGGATCAGTTTGCATATGTTAAAATACTTGAAGAGGTCATGTTGCCCTATGCTGAAGAGGACATGCCCTTGAAATGGTTGTTTCAACAAGACAATGACCCAAAACACACTAGTAAACGGGAAAAGTCTTGGTTCCAAACCAACAAAATTAATGTTATGGAGTGGCCAGCCCAATCTCCAGACCTTAATCCAATTGAGAACTTGTGGGGTGATATCAAAAATGCTGTTTCTGAAGCAAAACCAAGAAATGTGAATGAATTGTGGAATGTTGTTAAAGAATCATGGAGTGGAATAACAGCTGAGAGGTGCCACAAGTTGGTTGACTCCATGCCACACAGATGTCAAGCAGTTTTAAAAAACTGTGGTCATACAACTAAATATTAGTTTAGTGATTCACAGGATTGCTAAATCCCAGAAAAAAAAATATTTGTACAAAATAGTTTTGAGTTTGTACAGTCAAAGGTAGACACTGCTATTTTTTTGAACACACCCCTTTCAACTAATACCCCAATTGCACAGCCTTAAGAGCGTGCATATCATGAATGCTGGGTCTTGTTTGTTTTCTGAGAATCTACTGAACCTACTGGTAACTTGTTTGCCACGTAGCAATAAAAAATATACTAAAAACCTTGATTATTCTGATTATTCACATTGTACTGCTATTATTTTGAACAATACTGTATATCATTTGCTGTAGTATGTGAGTAGGACAATTGTTTTAATTTCCAAACATTCCTTCTGCCATTCAATGTAATAATCCAGTAAGAGTCTGACAACAGCCAATATGATCCAAACGGAGATCTGGATGATAGATTTTATTTATCAGATAACTTCTCTAACTAAATCAAATCAATATTTGGTGTGACTAACCTTAAAACAGCTTTTGTTCCAGGTCCACTCTCCGCATGGATCACTGGCTGTTGTCGCGGCAGTGGCTCAGTGGTTCATGTAGGTTGTCTACAAACCGGAAGGTTGGTGGTTTCTATCTCCAGTTCCACCTGACCAAGTGTCGAGGTGTCCATGAGCAAGACACCTAACCACAGCTGCTCCGGACGAGCTGGATGGCGCCTTGCATGGCTGACACCGCCGTTGGTGTGTGAATGAGAGAGTGAATGGGTGAATGTGAGCCAATATGTAAAGTGCTTTGGTGTGGGTCAGTTGAAAGCGCTATATAAATGCAGTCCATTTACCATTTGTCAGACTCCTCATGCATACAGAAAATCTGGATTATTACAATTAATGGCAAAAGGAATGTTTGGCAATGTAAACTGATAATTCTTACTGACATACTACAGAAAAAGATAAATAACTGTTTTTTTGTACAAAAAAATCCTAACAAAGCAGTCATAAATTTGTTCTTCTGAACATGCAGTGTAATAGAGTATTAATATACATTTTAAATAGTAAACTCTATTTATACTCTATTTCTTAATCTTCTCTATGCTCTTAATATATCAATGTACAAACACGTACAGGATGTACAGAAGCAGATCTAATGCAATCTTTATTGATTGTTGAGCATATCTCTGTGGAAAGGCCACTCTCCTTTAGCTGCCATGTCTGATATTTGCCTGTACACAGCTGTTGTGCCAAACAGGAAGGGAAATAAGTGGCTGGTGGAAATGAGGCTCCGTTTATCTGCCTGTGGCAGCGACATGATAATAAAATAAGCGCTATCCACTCTGTAATCGTCCTTGTGATTCAGGGCCCTGTCATGTTCAATCAAATGAGAGAGGGACTTTATAAATGCAGAAAGTGGAATTATTCTTTCACAACAATGCACTGATAGCTGATGTCAAACAAAGTTAATAAGCCAGTGTTCTATTTTTCTCCTGCCTCTATCATTCCTCTTACTTTAAATGAAAGATATGTGTGCATCACAGTACCTCATTCTACACCATATTTTCCGCTGGAGTGCGTGTCATATGCCGTTTTGTCAGTATGTATACCAAACTGTTTCTTGTCCTCCACATTTGAAAAACAAGCTAAAACAGGTTTCATTTCTTTATCCTTATTTTTTAGTTTGAAGTCAGCAAAACTTTCTGGCAGTAAATTTAACATTCCCTGCCAACGTTCTGGTTGTCTGGCAATGCATTTGAAGCTCAATGCATCCAACTGGATCATTTCTTTTTGCAGTGGTTGAAGAGAAGCATGTCAGATGAGGTGCACATACAACACCTTTACCTTGGTATATAAATGTATTTATACAGGGTTTTTTTCCTCCCACAGGATTACAATGATGAGATCAGACAGGAGCAGCTTCGTGAGCTCTCCTATTTAAACGGTTCAGATGACCCAAGCCGAGGAAGGACCGCACGAGGACGTAGCTTACGTCTGACCTCCACAGCCTCCACACGGTACAGTCATTTCACCTCACCACCACTCTGAAGAATCACAGGAACCTTAAAGGAATAACTCACCCAAATGTGCATAATTTCTTAATCTTTATGTCGTTCCAAAAATATATGACTTTATTTCTTCCAAGGAACACGAAACAAGAAATTTGGAAGATTTCTTAAAGATAGAAAAATCTGATTTCATTTAAAAATAAAATACAATAAATGATCGTGTAATATAATAATATATCATAAAAAAATATATATTCTCAATCAGTGTTTCTGATGAAACTGAAGCCATCCAAGTTAACCACTTTGACTCTGACTGTTAACAACCCCAACAGACGCCCAATTTTCAATCCCAAACATCTGCGCTCTGTTGGATCATGAAAGTGCCCTGAGGTTCAGTGTTATTAATCAGGTTAGCAGGTGAAGCTTTAATTGTTCTCATCAAAAGCATAACTTATATATATCATCATACATTATTTACACCGTCTTTAATGTTTATTTCATAAATTCCACACTGCACTTGTTCTGGCTTGCTGGAGCCTGTGAAGATCCCTCTAGGATTCTCCCACAACAACGACAGCTTGCGTTACCTCGGGTAGTAATAATAGATTCAAAATATGATATTTCTGTTTACCGTTCCTGGCAGATAAAGCTATAAAGTGCCTCTTCTCCTTGATGTGCTCCTTGTGGTGCCCTGAGAAGTCATTACCACAAATCAGCATGGCAAAAACAACACTGATGAGGCCATTAGTCTCTGTAGGATCTTTGGATTTGGATAGACAGAATGTGGATCTGGACACCAGGTCGAATATTACTCCAGAAACAGGCAACTTTACCCCTTGATTCATCCTAAAAACAGGAGCACAACCGTAGATCAAAAATAAAGCTGTCTCTCATCGTACTAAATGAAACAATGTGTTCTACAGTTCGGTATTTGATGCCATGCTTCACTGCCACTGTTATAGTGTGTAACCAGAGCAGTGCTATGAAAGAAAAGAGCTGAGGCAGTGAATATTGCAATAGCTTTGAAAACTCATGGTTCACAGGGCTTTAATAGGCTGTCTGTGATGAAAACACTAGCTAACAGCAGCTCACTATTATAGCACTGCAGCAAATGACTTCACACAAAATGCTAATTTTTCATCTTTAAACACTGGAGTTGTGCTGCACTAATTTTGCATAGTGCTGTCACTGCATGTAGTCCTGCAGAACAGTTAGATTACAGTCATGTCAAACAATTATGAATAAATTTGGTAATAGACTACAGTCAAATTAACACCTAAGATACACCTAAGATAATGGCTACACTGTAAATTGCATATTTAGAAGAATCAAAATTGATACACATTAAGCTAAATGTACATAGACACCAAACTGTTTTGAATATGATTTTTTAAATCATATTTATTGACATATTGGTTCATGAATACTAATACATATTTTTATTTTCATATAAAACAGAAACTTTTTGTGCTAAAAAGAACAAAACATTCCATTTTCTCATTTTCCTGTTTTTAGAGGTCGAGGAGGGGCAGCTCCATCCGCTCCTCCTGGACGAGGAGCAGCAGCACCCAGAGGAACTGTGGGCAAGCGCACCTCCACCACCACACCCACATTAGCCAGAGGAGTCTCTGCACCCCGGACCAGAGGAACTACAGGGACCCCTGGATACAGAGCCTCGCTACTGCAGGCCACGCACAAATCATATGATGACTACGTAAGTGAAAATTCAGTGACAATTATTATTTTATGTTTTAGTTAAATGGGGTGCATTCTCTACACCAAGAAGTTTTGCTGATCGATGTTATACTGTATTTGACCGAAGTTGAGTTGATGTTCATCTGCTCTCTCCATTGACTGTTATCTGAGGGTGGCAATGAGTTTGACTATCACTTTCACTATTATAATTATGATTATTATTATTATAAAAAATATTATTAAATAGTGGACAACACCTCCACATTGCAGACTTTTGCACCCAGGTGTGCACAAGGTTATTTTTGAGAATTCTCAGCCAAGTGAACGTCAAACTCCAACCTAATGAAAAAAGCAATATCTCATGGATTCGATTCCCTCTGAGCTTTTGCCTAATGCAAAAGTCCTATATGTGCAGCGCTGTGGCAGATTGGTCTGTCTGCATGGGGAAATGTTAGAGTACAGACTCATTACCAGCGTGAATTGAGTTCTGCTGGAGAGCCTCTGTATTACGGGAGACATGGAAAACGTGGACATATTTCTGAGTAATTGGGTCTTGGGTAGGCAGGTGGAGGAAAGTGGACTAAAAATGAGTAGTTCATAGGAGCACCTTTCAAAATCTAACCTTGCCCATCTTCAACCTCGAGAATTTCTCAATCCCTAGAAAATTTGAGAATTTAATTGTATATACATAATACAAATAGAGAGAGATTTGAATCTGAAAATTGTGTCATGTATTACCTATTCACATTTCATTGATAAGAGGAATCAGTATCTTTCTGAATCTGAGTCATATTACATGTGCGCGATTAAAAGTTAACATGTATATTACAGTAATATCAAACAATCATGGGAAGGTTTGATGCTGAATGCTGATACATAACTAGATTATGAATACACTGTTGATTGCATAAGCATAATAATCAAAATTATTTTAGATTTAAGCAAAATTTACTAAGACCCAACCTGTTTTGAATATGAAGTTTTGAATGTTTTGAATGCATTAAATTATTGACATTGTAGGAAAGTTGGTTTATATACTTTCTACTGTATTTTATTTAAATATAAATAAATACATTAATAAGTATTGTAATATAAATAATAAGCTTGGTAAACAAATAATAAGCTTGGTAAAAAATTATAAATAAGAAAATGCATTAAAGAATAATGTCTACAACCATGCAAAGGATATTTATCCAAACTCTTAAAATAATATGCACTGCCAGTTATATTCTTTAATTAAATAGTAATTTATTCACAGGCTTAATGGACTAAAAATGACTGAAAATGTTCCTGATAAAGGAAAGAATGTATGTATGCGTGTGTGTGTGTATAGGGGCAGTATTTTGAAGGATTATGTCTCTGCTTTTATACAAACTTCACTGTCATCCAGGTTTAAAAGGTATAAAATGAAAGACACATGAATATCCACTGTTGCATGGCAATGTTCTGCTCTTTTTATTGGTGAGCATTTGAATCCAGTTAATCACAGCTCTTATGTATATCAGCCGAGCCGTGCCAGACTGCCTCCTCCTCTCCCTCTCAGCACAACAGCTTTACTCAAAGATCACAAGTGCTTTCTCAGAGGGCTCTTCACTCTTCTACAAACCAGTCCGACACTCCTCTATGAGCTGATGCCCCTTTTCTTCCCACAAAATAAACAAACCTCTGAATTTGTCTTAGTAGAAAACTAGACGGATATCTGTGCTGTAACATTTTTAAAATAATGTTTAAAGCTGCTTGCTGATTTGCAATTATACAGTTTTTCTTATCTGTTGGCCGTTGTTTGTATGTTGTTTGATGTTAAAATACGTTCTCCTATTCAATCTTAATATGCATTGCAGAGTGACCATAAGTCATTTGTAGGAGATTGTGAAGGATTAGCAAACATTGTTTTGTTTGATTATCCTGACCAGCCCAGCATAGCAACAGGGTCTTAACCAATGGTGTTAGATTGGGACGGGCTATCTGATCAATGGCAGATGTGGAAAGCTGTTTGAGAACAATAATTCTTTTTTTCAATTCTTTTGGATAACACTAGATAGTTTGGCTAGTTTGCTTATTGCCCTTGATTTTATCAGGTGTGAGGGTTTACTATGTGAATATAAAATCCCTTGATATATGTAGTTAATTCTTAATTCCTGACGAAAACCTTGTTATTGCCTAACAAAACATTGCTATTTTATTTAAGTTTCATGGGAGCTCAGCAGATAAAGAGGGTGCCTTTTTTTCTTTTTTCTTTCTTAGATTTTTGGCATTTTCTGACCAAGGACCTTCCCAGTTTTGGATGTGGGCACACTACTCCAAATTTAAAGGGATATTTCGCCCAAAATATATATATTTTTTATTTACTTACCCCTTAAAGGGCACCTATTATGCAAAATTCACAAAGAGTTTGAACATAAATGTGTGTTGGCAGTGTGTACACAACCACCCTATAATGGTAAAAATCCACCCACTCAATTTTTTCTCATAAGCAGTGTCTCAGAACAAGCTGTTTCCAGATTCCTGCAGTGTGACATCACACTGCAAAGGCCCCGCCCGCGAGTGTTGATGGACACTGAAGTTTCAGCGTAGACCCCGCCCTCAGAGACCTGTACACAGTCCTCCATGTTTATCTCCTCACCAGAGCATTGACAACAGCAATTAAGTAAGATATGTGTTCTTATTAAAGCTACTAAAGTCAGTCAGTCAGGGGCAGTGAGTGAATTTATGTTGTTCGGTTCATATTAACAGCAGATAGAGCAATACATACTGCATTAAACTGCTTTTACTTTAGTAACGACAGATGGATCTAATATACACACGAGATTTCTGTAACTGCATACGTGCACAGGCACAACCAACTGTTTTCATTACCTTGTGAGCATTTGGCAGTTTAATCGCAATAACATATGCAAGAGAACTAGTTTAATGACTACTCACGGATGTGCTGGCATCCAGCTCTGTGCGCATATGACTGGAGCATGTGTGTGTTTAAGTTGAGAGCGAAAAGTCTTTAAAACGCATGCAGATGATAATATTTCATGACGATGAAGAACTGCTGTCACATGAACATGTCTGTGATAGATATGATCATCAAAACACACAGATATCATGTTTCAGTTTTCATTTGTGTGTTCTGGTGTTCACGAGCTTTTCACGAGCTGTGAATGAGATGTGTAGGCTCCGCCCTCTGGGTGGGGAGCAGCAGCTCATTTGCATTTAAGGGGAAACACACTAAACAGCTAATTTTTCTTCAACCCCAAAATTGGCATTTTCAACATGGTATATTAAATGATCTGTTAGGAATTTTGATCTAAAACTTCACAGGCACACTCTGGGGACACCTGAGACTTATATTAAATCTTGTAAAAAGGGCATAATAGGTGCCCTTTAAGTCCTTCCAAACCCATAAGACTTCCATCCATCTTTGAATCACAAACAATTATATTTTTTAAATGAAACCTTAGTGATTTCTGTCCATTACACCAAAATTGTAACCAATTCACCATGACACCTCAAAAAAATTATAAAGATATCCATATGAATTGAGCGGTTTAATCCAAGTCTTCTGAAGTCAAGAAAGTATGTTTAAGCGTCCGTTTGATGTGTCTATGTACGCACACATTGATCAATGCACATACAGTATGTTTCAAGGATGAACAAAAGTCTTATGGATTTGGAACAACATGAGTAAATAATGACAGAATTTTCATTTTGGGGTAAAGTAACCCTTTAAGATAGCAACGACGCTCTCAGAATTTTCATTTTACCTCCATAATATACTGTTTTAAAGTACTAACTGTTCGAAAATCCAATTAAAAAGCATACAGAATGCATTCTAAGGTCACAACCATCTCAGTGTGGATAAATAAATGAAAAGGGTCAATGACTGTGAAAGAAGCCTTTGAGTGTCTCGGATATCACAGTAAAGCTCTTAGACACACAATCACACACCACTTCATGTGGCAAGAGCCGATTCAACGTGCAAAATAGAATGTTGCGAAAAGGCCTCACTCGCACGGTTCTCACCGCGGCTGTAATTGTTTTTTAACAATGGGCTCGCTTACACCGCTGACTTGACATTTTTGAGGTGAACTAATTATTGAAATGGAATTCCTCATGCAGAACTCCCTCGTTTAATAAAACAGATGTACGACACACACCTCGAGAAGAAGTTTAATAATTTCCTGCTGAAGAGAAGTATGTGAAATGCCTAGAGGCTCTGCATATTATTTCAGGTCTGAGAGCTGCATAAAAAATAGGGAAAAGTAGCACTTGTGCTTTTGCTGTGAAAATATCATGAGCTATATAGATTGCAGTGGTTACATTGATGTACAGTGCATGCAAATATCAGGCCTTATGCTTTCTATTAGCAACTGCAACAGTATATTTATTGGTCAGTGATTACTGAATCAGAGCTCCTTGTCATGTATAAATAACTCCTACTAAAAGTTATTGAAGTATGATGCGAAGTAGATTGCTCTGTTACACGAATTGCGGCTTCTGAAGGTTAGAAATAATAGCCTACTTGTCTGTCATCAGCTTACTGAACTAGTTCTTTTTTATTTGGGTGATTGTAAAAGTTTATGTAACAAGTAATAAGTGCTCCTATATTTAAACTGTGAGATATTTGGCAATAAACAGTCTTGGTTTATTACAAAGCTCCCTCAATACATTTTTGCTGCCACCTTCTTAGTCTGCTTTTCAGGCAAATCAGGCATTCATGATTTTCGAAATTGTTATTTTAGCTCTATAAATATTCATGTGGTTGTTGTCGAGTTGGTGGAAAGGGTCTTAACAATTCAGCAAGCTGTTATCATAAATTAATATACATCTATTATTTGCATTTCCAGGTGGTAAGTATAGTAAGATTTTAATTCCGTAGGAAAAAAAAAATTTAAATTAAAAACTCCTGGCCACAGACAATAATCTTTGCCTAAAGCAAAGACTGTGTTCTGTGAAATCTGAATATATAATGATTTCTCCACATATGGAACAACACATGGTAACTGACATATTTGCATGAAAATGTATAGGGAAATCAAAGAGCAGCTGATCAATGATTTTAATGATCCAAGTTTATTTAATATACTACTTAATTGTGTGGTTATTTATTTCCTAAATGTGGGTCGAGCGGTTTTGACTAGCGAATGTGTAACTTAATGCTATGAATCCAAACACAAACACAGTTTGACACCAACGATAAGAGCAAATACCAAAGCTAGTTGAGTCATTAAATAGTAAAATATGCAATGTTAACAAACCGGTCAATTAGTGGGATAGGACAGAACCCTGACCCTGTTAGCGTGAGGAAAAACAAATAGAAGGAAACTTGTCTTTCTGTTTTCATTCTTGAACTGTTAACTGAACATGCTTAGTCCTAGTACACATGTACACAGGTATTTTTAGGGGTTTTTGCTCCATTTAAAAAAGAAATTGCGTCCACATGAAAACGCAAAAACATACTATGAAGTGCTGTCAAGAGCATGCCAAGCCAACAGGTGGCAATATAACCCTAACCGTAAAGCCATGTTAGCCAATCAGAAGCCTGGAAAAAGGTTATTGCTGGTTCCAGTTTTGCCGTAGCAAACCAAAATCTCCCTGAAATGCCAAACCGCAGAGAAAAAGCTGCTGTTTTGAAAATACCCGTGTTCGTGTGGACAGGGACTTAAAGGTAAGGTAGGCAATTTTCAGAGAGGCTAGCAATAACACGCTAGCTCTGAAAGCATAAGATCCCACCCTTCCTTCAGAGCACTCGCTAAAGCAATGCCTACTTCAAAACGCATGACAGCAGGGAGCAAACAAAAGCGTCACAAGAGACGGCGGTTAAACTACCTCATGTCTTAAAGCACATAATATTACAATAATAATGAACATACACAGTTTAAAGAGCACTGACCTGCACCACCTGACTGCTGCAGATTCATTTGGGTGTTGATAGTGTTGCCACTGAAACGCATCAAACTACTCAGAGTATAACGTCACAGGTTTCCATCTCTTCCAAATTGCAATAGTCCCTGTTGAAAAAAAAAACCTGCATATGCTGGTTAGGTATGTTTTGAAGCATGGCAGCTGGTTTGAGCTGGTTTAAGCTGTTCAAGTGCTGGTCCCAAGCTGGTCATAAGAAAATAGCTCCAGCTCAGGACCAGCTTATAAGCAGCTCAAGACCAGCTAAGGACCAGTTTAAACCATCTCATGACCAATTAAGGACCAGCATAAACCAGCTGCCTTGCTTCAAATCATACCTAACCAGCATATGATGTTTTTCAACAGGGGTTATGCCATACAAGTAGCGTGAGCTTGTTGTTTTGGTTCAGGAGGAACTGTAAAAGGTGGCTGATGTTTAAGTTGTGGTGCTCGTGCTGATTGCCTACCCTTCCTTTGATTTATCATTAAATCTCTTACTCGCTAAACACCATGATTTGAAATGCATTAAAATCTCATTTTGATTATGTTTGAAAGAATAATGTCCCTTCAACATTTGCAACAATCAGAACAGTCCATTAAATAGATGCACTGCCTGTTGGATGTGAGTATATTTCAGACCGCTTCAATCCTGTCTGGCCTTAAGCCCATGTTTGCTCATACTTCAAACTGAAAGTATTAGGCCTGAAAAATTGGTGGAGAAATAAGGGATAGACAAAGAGGCTTCATTCAATAAGCAAACAGCCAAAAAGCGCTTTCAACCATTCGTTTCCTTTTGCTGCTCTCCAGTGAGGAATCATATTCAGTTGCCGTCCCACACAGAGATCAGTCACTGTCAAGGGGTGTTGGTGGTTGTCAATTGATAATGAAGCTGAGTATTGAAGACCTTTGGCTGTCTGCTGTATTAATTACTCTTGCAGTGCTCTCTACCGCTTGATTTATTTCCTGTTAGCTTGCTCAATAGGACCAGAGTTAATTGCTCTTTCAAATAAGTGTGGAAATGTAACGATCAAGCACCATTAACTAGAGCTTGCTCGAATTATGCGTAGTGGTCTGTAAGTGCATGGTAAAGTCAGAAAGGTCGGACACAAGGACCTTTTAAACAGCACTTTGTTAATATACTAAGTAATATCCTGGTCACACAATGTTTGCATACTGTAAGATCTGAAATAGTTTGCAATGTCATGTTTGAATGTTTTCATGTGTTCATTGTGGTGTTTTGCCATTTTAAAGGAGTAGTTCACTCACACACATTCTTTCTGGATCAAACAGTTCATTGAACAGATCATAACATGGCATGAGGGTGAGTAAATGATGACAGAATTTTCATTTTTGGGTGAACTATTCTGTTCGTTTATTAAATGTCAGAGCAGACAAAAAGGACACTTTTTCATTTTTCATGAGTGTTGAAATGGAAGCTACTCCTTCCGCACTTGATGAAATGACCCTATTAAACGGCAAGGTCGGCCACTACCTCTCACTGTTCTGCTAAAATGTATTTCCTTAGAGAGCTGTTGGTATTAGTGTGATTGACATGTTCTGAAATATGTCATTAAATAGTAAAACATGCTGCCTCTTCTGTACTCTGCTGCTTAAGATATGCATAGCACTCTATCACGAGGCAATGTTAACAAACCGGTCAATTAGTGGGAGAGGACAGAACCCTGACCCTATTAGCATGAGGGAAAAACTAATGGAAGGAAACTTGTGTGTTAGATCTCCTGAACAACTTAATCCCTGGCATAATCCATGACTTTAATTTACTCTAATCCTTCTTCATACTCATAAAACTAGACTGTTGTGCAGAATTTGAATGTAAAAGGAATAGGCAGGGTCAAAATAGCTTTCCCAGGTTTTTCTGACAGATTAGGCCTAATAAAAATGGAAGCATTTTTGAGATAGTCTACCTGAACAACAAAATGGAAACACAATACTGGATTTTATGAGTTTACATTTATGATTTTTTTGGAGTTTACCTAATAGATAGTTAATTTAATCAGTCCGATATAGTGTCATAGTGTGATCGCTGTAATATTGTGTATTATTGTGCATGAATGTAACGCTTTGGTAACATCAGAAGCAAGGAACAAAATGATCGTTGTATCGTTTATATTACTACACAACTCTCTGGAATATGTCATTCTGATGGCATTTTGCTAGTCGAAGGGGGACTTGGAAAACCTCCACAGAAAAATGTTCATGCTGCATATCTTCTACAGACCCAAAAATCTGAAGTGTTTGGGTGAAGCACACACACACACACACACACACACATGTTGTGTTTCCATGTTTTATGGGGACATTCCATAGGCGTAATGGTTTTTATACCGTATAAACTATATATTCTATCCCCCTACACTGCCCCTGCCCCTAAACCTACCCATCACAGGAGACATGCTGCATTTTTACATTTTCAAAAAACATCACTTAGTGTGATTTATAAGATGTTTTCCTCATGGGGACCAAAAAATGTCCCCACAAGGACAAGGATTTTGGATATTGCCATCTTTGTGGGGACATTTTGTCCCCATACCGTAGGGATTACCAGTCCACACACACACACACACACACACACGCACACACACGTCTGGTTCACTATCTTTGTGGGGACTCTCCATAGACGTAATGGGTTTTATACTGTACAAACTGTACATTCTATCCCCCTACACTGCCCCTGACCCTAAACCTACCCATCACAGGAAACAAACATCACATGCACACACACACCACATGTTTTTTATGTTTTATGGGGACATTCCATAAACATAATTATTTTTATACTCTACAAACTGTATATTCTAATGACTAACCCTAAACCTACTCACCACAGAAAATGTTCTGCAATTTTACATTTTCAAAAAACATAATTTAGTCTGAATTATAACCTTTTTTCCTCATTGGGACCAAAAAATGTCTCCACACATACAAGGATTTTAGATATTGCCATCTTAGTGCATTTTAATAATAATAATTTCTCACAATATCAGTAGCCGCGTTTGAAATTGCAAAGGGAAAAGATGACCAATGGAAACCCAATACGCCCAATCGAAAAAAAAATGTTTACGCTTGCATGAGGTGGTTTTTCAGGCAATTCGACAAAGGAAATTTTCGCAAAACTGCAATGGAAACAGACAGATTTCTTGATTAAACTCATAAAAGACAATATCATTACAGGAATACTGGATTCTAAACAACAAAGAAGAGTTTTTGCGCAAATCTGTAATGGAAACAGGGCTAGTGATAGCTCTAAAAAAAAGAGTTATAATAAGTGTATGGATGACACCAGTCATGTAGGATCTCTTAGACATCTTATTATGAAGTTTTAATCTGTTTATTGTTTCTTTTTTCTGTAATATTGAATCGACCTAGACATTGTCCATTTGTCTTCAGGCATGGCAAATGAGACAATTGTCTCTTACTGATCAATATTTTCTGTTGGACATGATTCAGCTGTGCCAGTCCACCACTCTGGGAGTATATTTATTAGAGAAATCCTATGGCAGTGTAATTAAACATTGATTTTCCAACCCTAAACAATTAGAGTACTGCTTTGAGACAGATTCAGACCTCTTACGTCTCCCTCTGTGATTATTCTTTTGTGTTTCTGTGATTTTAGGGATACGATGATGGTTATGACGGGGAATATGATGATCAGAGTTATGAGGCCTATGATGACAACTACAGCAACCAGTCGAAAAGGTGCACATTTCATTTTGATAGACATTTTGTCACACCATGAGCTAATTAATGCATATTTTCAGAATCTGACAAAATCTCTCATAAGAATTTTTTTTTCTCTCCTACAGTGTCTCAGAATATTATGAATATGGACACGGCAATAATGAGGAAACCTATAACAGTTATGGTAAGGAATTTATCTGCAGTTCTGCTAAAGCATCATGACTTTCATTTCAAACTTTTTTTCCTTTTAGCTCACTAGGAAACTATTAGGATTTTAGGTCAACCATTTTTGAATGATGCACCACCCACAAAGAGAAACATCCTCTTTGCATAGCAGTAGTTCGCATAGCAGGCGGGCTGAAACTCAGTCATGGCACATTGCCCACACCAGTGAGAAACCTCTTTGCCTCATTCATTTTCCATATTGCTGTTAAATGTTTCAGAGCTAAAGGTAAGGAAAAACACCTAGCGGCATTCGCCAGTTGTTAAATCACAGAAGCCCAGGACACAGCAGCTGCCATCTTACCTTACTAGTCTGCTTCAGGGCTGGGTTTTAAGATGCACTTGAAATCATGGACCAGAGCCAGTAGAGAGCTTCAGGCATTGCTGAGACCCACCAAGGGACTCAGAATGGCCTTTCAGCCCACACTTTGCCTTTTGAATATGTGCCCTGTCTGTATTATATTTGATGCAGGATTCCCTCTGTTCTTGGCATAGACTGTTGTGTTCCACTGATGCCAGTTTCCCATTGTATATGTGCCTGCTCATCCATTTTGCATTGTGTCAAATTGTGCAGTGGAGTGTCTCTGTTAACAGGAGTGATTTGATATTTTGCCACCTTTTGACTTGAGACCAAGATTGTATTGTGTTACAAAAGGTTTTTCTTGTTAGGCAGTTAGGATCTCCTATTGGATTTCCACCTTTAGAGTAAAATAAAAAAGGTAACTCTTGACTTTAAATCTTACAATAGCAACTTTGTATTGCATCTGTGACTTCAAATGCATCTTTAAGTCTCACAGTTGCAAATGAAGTAATTTCTAGTAATTGTGACTTCTCGCTATGTGATTTTATTTCTCACAATGTGACTATAGAACAAAGGGTGACTATATATATCACAATGTGATTTATTTCAAATATTTAAAGGGTTAGTGCACCTTAAACAAATTCTGTCATTAATAACTAACCCTCATGTTGTACCAAACCTGTAAAACTTTTGTAAAACTCTTCGGAACACAAATCTGAAATCTGAGAGCTTTCTGTCCCTCCAAATACCACTTTTAACCACCAGAAAGGTTGTAAAGACATCATAAAAGTAATCCATGTGACCCCTAGAGGTTTAACCTCAATTTTATAGTGTTTTTTTTTTGCAAAAAAAAAAAAATTAACACTTAATTTACAAAATATTTATCTCCAACATGCGTTCACGTCCTCATGTCAACACACATGGTGCTCTCATAAAATTGAAGTTGAACCACTGGATTCACACGGATTATTTTAATGATGTATTTACTACCTTTCTGGGCCTTGAAAGTGGTATTTGCGTAGGTCAATGGAGGGACATAAAGCTCTCAGATTTCATTAAAAAGATCTTCATTTGTGTTCCGAAGATGAACGACTGTTTTAAGGGTTTGGAACGACATGAGAGTGAGAAATTAATGACGCAATTTTCTTCTTTGGGTAAACTTACCCTTTATCTCACAATATCATTTTTGGAGGCGGAAACAGGCTTCCATAGGATCATAGTAAGTTGCCAAGATCAGAAATAGTTTTTCACAGCAAGAAGGATGTAAGGGGAAACATATTAAGCATAATGTGAGTAAGGGAGGGCTGTTTGTGTGGTAGTGATCATTACACAGAAAACTGGAATGTAAGGGATTTTGTCATGATGTATAATGGTTTTTCCTCCTTTCTCTGTGAAACGGTAGTTAGCAACAATGAAGGTTAAGGTTCTTTGCCCTGAAGGCGGGCTGATTGTTTCCTCAATGGCCCAGCGATCACACTCGGAGAACCTAATGGAGCATCGGCTCCCGACACATACTGTATTTAAATGACAGCAGGGTCATACTGTGAGCTCAGCCAGGATTTCATGCCTCATCTGCTCAGCCTTTGGTAACTGATAATTAGGGCAAAGTGACATTGTATATTTCTGAAATCTATGATAATGGACCGAGGCAATATGATGTGCCCAAGATGAGATGTGGGAACGAAGCTCTAATTGGTGAAATGTATATGTAAGATGATCAGCTGGTGCTCAGTTTATCATTTTGTAATGCATAAAAAAAGCATTAAAAATTGCTAATGTCACATGGAATTACATGGCCTTAGGATATCCATCCTTTGATGAATCGTCATAGCATTGCATTTCAGCCTTTTAAAGAGGCTTTTCTACTTTGTAACATCTGCATATCACTTGTGTTCAATTCATTTTTTCTGTCAGATACTTTAAATGAAAATTTAATCATCTTACTTTTAGCAGAAGAGGACTGGATATCATCCCGGCCCAACCTCAAAGCTCCAGCATCAAGACTTAATCGAGGGGGCTACAGAGATCACCCCTATGGTAGATATTAAAGGTGCTCCAGATCATGTGACCTCCGTACAATGCAAACCGTATTTACTAAATAATCTAAAAAGGGATTTTTAAGTAATAGGTCAACCATGTTTTTAAACTAACCTTGGGTGGGGTCCCTTCTTTTCTTATCTGAAACTGTTGACTTCTTTGTAAGATACCATATGAACATTAGTTCTAGCCAGAATTTGGCAGTGTACCTTTGTCATTGAATGCTCCTTCCTTTAGTTTCCCATTGTTTGTCCCCCAAATGTAAAGCATGGAATTAGCTACACATTGTGCTTCCCTGATTTTGGGAATCTTTGCGTTAACGATAAAATGTATGGCCACAGTGAAAAGACTCATTTTGTACATAACATCTTTCTTAATACTTCTTGATTTGATGATGGTAAATACTGAGTTTGTATATTTGATTTTGATATCAGTATTGGGTTTGAAAGCAATTGGCTATGTACGTAGCCACATCCAAGTGCTTTGCTTTGTGTGTAGCTTGTATTTGTACATAAAAATGTAATAAAAAGGATGTAAAGCGCCTTGTGCAAGCTTCTCTAAATAGGTAATTGTTAAACTTGTGTTGCTATAATTTGTTAATAAGGATGAGATCATTTTTGTAAAATTAGATTAGGTACGTACTTGTCTCTAGTACTAAATGCCTGTTTGACCTGAGGAAATGGCTAATATGTTTTTTATATATATATATATATATATATTTAACAAAGAAAAGCCACAAAAAGGAACCGTAGAGACGTTGTCAAGTCATTTTGTGTAATAAAAGATAAGCTACATTAATAGAATTAAACTCTGTTAAATAATTTTTAACATTAGCTCTAAATTGTTCATTGACTCTTGACTAGTCATTTAAATGTTTAACATGTTAATGGGAATCAACTGTTTAGATCAATAAATTGAATCTTTTTTAACACACTCTTTAAGCTTCAGCTTATTAAACAATAAGTCGGACTGACTTGTCTGCACTAACGTGACTCTGAGAATGATATGGAGATTCAGGAGGTAAGAACGTCCCCATATTCCAATAAGATGTTCTAAGTGCCTTCAGCCTTTGGTGTTAACCACTGTAGCAAATGTGAATATGGCTGATATTCACACTCACATTTCATCACTCACAGGAGTGAATGGGATCCAGTTAAACTGCTTTATATCTGCTACCTACAGTATATTTTATTCTGCTATTTATGTTAATGAACATCAGAAGGCTGCATTTGTGTTGTAATACCAATGCTTTTAAATATCAGCAGCACTATTGAAGGCCCCATAGAGACCTCAACTCTTTTTTGTGACTATTAGAACTGAATGCTGACGCGTATTAAGACTTCGAAAGGATGACTAAACGTTAAGCAGGTAACCCTAATAATAACTCTAATGTTGCGAATGCCAGTCATAAATTAAGTTATTTATACTTCAAAAAGTAAACCTGCCCTCACTAACCCCAAATAAATGCCTCAGCCCTCTAAATCCGCTAATAAAGTTAACTAGTGACACCAAAATGACTTACTAACACATAAGAAAGAAAAAACAATTAACAATCCATCTTTTAAAACAAGCTAAAACTGATCTTTAATACCTGACCAGCTAAACTAAGCTTTTTAACCAGAAACGCTGAAAAAGATGGTTGCTCTCAAATCATATTCTGCTCTGACAGCTTTTGTCCAGCCCCACAAATTGGTTTACTTTTTTGATAGTAACATATGCTTTGTCAAACTGTTTTCAATCCATCTGTTAATCATGCATGCGAGTGTACGTTTGTTTTGACTTGTAGCCTCACTCATAGTCTCTTCTTCATTTGTGTATTATTCTAGTAGCACCTCAAAATCTTTATCTTAAATACGCTTTATCCTTCCAACAGGTACCAGTCGCTCTGTGAGCTGAGACGCACTGGATTGAATCAGACTGGGTAAGCTTCAAAAGTGTCTCTACACGACAACAATTGCATTCAAATATAGTTTAGTTGTATATATTTGCTTTTTACTTGGGTTTATTACAACCTGCTTTAACTCAAGTCCATACGTTTTCCCAGTGTCAGATATGGTCAGAAGTCATTTAGCATAAATCTTTCATGCTTCATCGGAAACGCTGAAAGTACCTACACTGTGAAAGAAAGACTGTATGTATGAAAATGAAGGGATTTTCTGTATTGTTTTTTTTTACAGGTGTTTTAATTGTATTTAGGATTTTGAATGTTCTGTTAGGGTAAAATTACTGGACAATGTACAGGTAATGAGCAGCCAGTACTTTTTCCGTAATTTTACAGATTTATTTTTTACAGTGTATTAAGGGTTAACAGAAATTTCTTTGAAAATACTGGATTATGTCCTGGCAAATTACCAGTACATTTTCCCTTTTTTTTTTTTTTTTTTTTACAGTGCATACTGCAGAGCTGTCTTGGAGCAAGAGAAAACAATAAAGCAAACAATTGTATTTCAGAGTTACTGTAGGAGCATGTATTAATGTTTTGTTGTGACAGTACAATTAATAAGCCATTTAGCAAGAAGCACAAACATCCCTTTAGGTTAGCTTGAAGACAGAATCCCTCTCAATATGAAATAGACTTGTGCAACTATGCACAGATTAATTGCACACGCCACTAAAATATTAAAGAGTGATAGTATGACCTCGAGTGAAATGTGGCCTTCAGGAACAATGCTTTGAACATTTGGGTAATTAACCATTTTTGTATTAATTACAATGCAGGCGATCCCCACATGTGGAGCATAACAGCAACAAGAGACTAATACACAGTGTTCTTTAGGATTCATTTGGCGTGTTTCTTTCTGCTAGAGCAATTATGTGCATTACAAAAAAAAAATTAATTAACGCAACCTTTTCATTATCAATTTAAGCTTTTTCAAAGATTCAAATCTTGGAACTTCCAAATTTCCTAAATTAGTCATTCTATTAATTTGGACCATGGTCACATTATTTTGGTTCTCTTGATGGATGGAAGTCTTTTGTAGAGGTCAGCCATGTTTTATAGTCTAATTAAGGACAAGACAGGGACATGCTCAAACAGATGCGTTTTTTACACGGAGAACCATTTGTAAAGCAACAAAGGAGGATTAAACCGCTGACGCCTATCAGATGGCTTATTTTAGAAAGTAATAGGAACGGAAACCATGGGAAGATGTTTTAGCTGCATTGACACTGCTGTGGTTTTTAATGGACGTTAATGGACTGTTTGAAATAAAATCTTTAGGTGCTATATTTAATTTGTGTTAAATAGCACGTAATTAAATATAATAAAAATGGATTATGCATTATTTAAATAATATTTATGGTATTATTGTGATTTGTGGACAGGTAACAGAATGGCTTTAGGCTTGCTAATTAAAATGGGCAGTGTCTTCTAATCAGTGGCACACAGGTGGCGATTTTGCAGTAGTACCTGCGGCATGAACATGTCAGCAATGGATTTCGAAGCTTGGATGTATTGCTCATTTGTCCTAAAACACTCTTCCACAGTGTAAGAGAGTGCAGGAGGTCTGATATTTCGACTGCAAACATGAAGCTTTTAAAGGGTTTATGTCTCATATGTGCTATGAATTAATGAGACATGACAAGCAACTGGAATTTTTTGGTCTTGTGTGATACAAGATGCATTTGTCTTTTTCTCTGTGCTTTTACGATGACAATAACAGATTAATGTTAGATGTTTTCTGCTGGGAGACTGTAATTCACACACAAGACGTTCAATTCGCTGTCAAATACTAGTAGAATTTCCATCACTTGAAAATCACTGTTGTTTTCTGTGACAGTTGGTCATCACGTAGAGAGACTGAGATGGAGAGTCGTTTGAACAAAAGGGCTTTAGACTTGTCGTCACATTTCTTTTCGCGTTGTGGGAATTACTTGTTTGTGTAAAGCTGTGATCTTTTAATATAACCATGATATTAAAAACTAAGGGCACTTGCACAACAATCCAATAACAAAAATGGTAATTGCTCTATAAACACCTTGCTTAGCTATTGGCAGTTTGCTTCAGATCTATTTCAGTACATTTTACTGCTTGTTTGCCCTTTCTACATAACTATCAGTAGAATACGGGTAAAAAAGATAAAGAATATCAAATACCTACATTTTAAATCAAACATATAAACATGCAGATATGATCATATTAAACACAAGAATGAGTTAAAATGATTTTGTCAGGCAGCATGGTGGTCCTGTAATTCAATTCCTAAGGGTTTTTAACACAGCGGGAGAGCAAACAAACAAATGTTAAGGACACAGAGCTCTTAAGAGAAATTGACAAGCTCTGATTTCTAAATAGCCTTTGAAATGTTAGAAGAGGAGTCTATTGGGCCTTTCATCTTTTCAAATGTAGTCTTATTTTATTGTATACCCTTGTGATGCTGATATCCCACAACGTCAGTGAAAGCCATTGTACGAGAATTAAAAAGACTTGTACAACTTGTGCATGAAATGGTGTGCGAGCCTCACGGCCGAAGCCTCTTCAGAGGATCCTTTTGAAATGAAGGTGGATAATGGAAAGAGACCAGTTAATCCAGCCTCCATTACTGTTCCATAATCAATGATCAGTGCAGACGATGTAGAGATTTGAGAATAAATCCACTACATTCTTTTAAATAAATCTTGTAGCTTTTATTTAAGCCTGGGAATGTTATGTGAGATGTAATCATTACCTACTTTAAACCATCGGACAGTCGGTGTGGAAGAGATTGAAAGAAGATACAGGTTTTTCTTCAGTAGATCATGAATCATAAACAGGGTATACAAATCTTTAACAAACAAAACTTCTGAAACAACCTCCTGATGACTAAGAGACCTCTGAGGCGTTTCGGCTATTAATTTTTTGACAACTACCAGAATGTCAGACCAAAAACACTGGTCATATTCATGTTATCTGGAGGCAAGATTTTAGACACAAATATTATCACTGAGGAGTATATGATGACTATCATCAGCTGCCTCCCCAACCCAAGTCCTCCCACGTATCCAGCTCTCTGCCTTTTATGCTGCCAAGAGTATAATATATTTTCTCAGCCTCCCCTTAAACGTTGTGTTTGTTTAACCTGAGTAACATCTCTTCTCTGCCGTTGCAGACGCTTTGCAGACGATATGTGGAGCATATTGATAAAACCAATCAGTGAGAAGTGAAGGGGCTCCGTCTCGTTTGGCTGAGGAAGTACTTATGAGCAGTCTGTGTGCAGGTGCTGGATGTCAGGTAAGTTATAGAGTATTGTTTATACTTGCCTTTTACAAGTGTACAGAACACTCAGTGAAAAATAAGTAGACTGCCTTATATAGATAATGCAACGCTATTTCATGACCATTTCACACAATTTGTACAACATCACTCTTACAAATTGGTACGATTTGTGTAAACCCCAGTGGCGGGTGTAGGATTAGGGGCGGTGTTAGGAGGAGGTCATTCGAACGAATTTAGCAAAATTCTTACTAATTTGTACGACCGAATTAGCCCCTTGTACAAATTGCTGTGAGATTGGGCTTGATAATAGCAGTATTAATATCCTAATGCATATCTGATTATACAACAATCCTATACCCGTCAAAAATTTGGAAACATTAAACATTGGAAACAAGTTTGGTTTTTAATGTTTTTGAAAGTAATCTCCTATCTCACAAAGGCTGCATTTATTTGATCAGAAATAGAGTAAAAACAGTAATAATGTTAAATATTTCTGGTTGCAGTTGTAGTATATTTTATGTAATTTATTCCTGTGATGGCAAAGCTGAATATTCAGCACCATTACTCCAGTCTTCAGTGTCACATGATCCTTCAGAAATCATTGTAATATGCTGATTTGCTGCTTAAGAAACATGACTTATTATTATTAATTTAAACAGCTTGTGGAAACTGTGATTTTGAGATTCTTTGATAAATAGAAAGTTTTAAAGAACAGCATTTATTATAAATATAACTTTTTTGTAATATTTATTAATTTCATAAATGTCTTAACTGTGTTTTTAAATCAATTTAATGTGTCTTTGCTAAATAAAAGTATATATTTTTTCTTTTAAATCTTACTTACCCCAAACTTTTGAATAGCAGTGTATCACGATTAAAAAAATATATATATAAACATTTAAACATTTCTAATTTAAACAAGGCTAAACATTTCAACATTGATAATAAGAAGAAATTATCTTAGAATGATTTCTGAAAGATCATGGGACATTGACTGCTTTGCCATAACAGTAATAAATAAAATTATATATATATATATATATATATATATATATATATATATATATATATATATATATATATATATATATATATATATATATATATATATATATCAACAGAAACCAGTTCACAATATTACTGTTTCACTGTATTTTTGATCAAATAAATGCAGCCTTGGTGAGATCAAGAAACTACTTTCAAAAACATTACAAAAAATGTGACCAGTACTGTATATATACACTATAAATATAACTATATATAGTTATAAATATAAAGGTGGATTCTGATGGTTGTCAAAGTTTTTATCTTTCATCAGCTGGAAAAATTGTTCATAAAGTGATTCCAATGATATTGCTCATCTGTGTCATTATCATTATAGAGTCTCAAGGAATTACAACGATTATTCAAACTTTATACTTTTAGTTATTGTCCCTGGCGTGGTCCTTTACTTCAAATTTGATTTGCCAAATGGCATTCCAAGAGGGCTAATAAACATCCCAACAGCCCTGGGACTTTGAAGTAGTGTCTGTCAAAAGAAGTGTCTGTCTTTAAGTGTGTCATTGAATCATTCCCTCAAATGATTAGTTCAAACACTGCGTGTGTAACTATTTTAGTTATCACCACAAGAATTGACAAAGTAACTGGCAATATTGAATATATGAATATTGAATTGTTGTAAAATATTACACTCGCAATCATTCTGTCGGTCTGAATATCAGCGCGACACACGCCCGAATCACAGCTGTGCTTCGAAACCACAGCACTCTTGATTGTGCGATAATGAAATATTCTATTCAGTATGCTAGACACAATGTAATTATCCTTTAGTTTTTAATGAATCTCAATTAGCAGTAGTCCCACTCTTCTCATTATAGAGAACTTTCCTCTTCATTTAATAAACACTCCATACGCTTTAGGAGGACATGCATTTGTGGCTTATCCTATCTCCTCCAGTGAAAATCACACTCCGGTAGTCCCTCCTGAACACAGCACCTGGAAAATGCAACCAATGTTTGCATAGCATCTGTTTATTTTTGGTGTTCGACTGATTAGTATTATAGGAGTGTAATGGATTCCAGCATTATTGGTGCTGTTTTGGCAGACACATTACACAGAGCCATTCTCATGCTGAGCTTATAACTGTGTGAGCCAGGGGCCACATTCCCAGAGTGCCTAGCGCCTGTTTGTGAATTCAGAGTGCAGCGAGCCTTGTTGTTTTCACCTGTTTTTGTGTAATCATTTTACTACTCACCCATCTCTTCATCTGTTTAATTCTTTGCAAATTGCAGCTTTTTTAGGAAGTTAATTTTTCCGCAGTGGTTCAAGGACATTTGAAAACAAGACAATGAGTGATTAATTAAAAATGTTGAGTGCAATCTTTGTGGGAAATGAAGGTTGTATCAAGGAGGTCAATAATAACTGGAGAAAGATATCCATTAGCATCTTTAATGCAGTATCATGTGCTGTAATGAAGTATAAATGATAAACTGTACTCTATATGTTGCTTCCATCTTTTTTATTTTGTCAGAAAATTCTAATCATTTGAAACTTGGTATTCAACAGAAGTTTCTTCTCTGTTGTGACGTATATCCGAGTGTAACGGCTTCTTGAACAAGAAAATGTTTTTACTGTGATCTCACATGAGTGACAGGTTGCCCTCACTCAAGCAAACATGTCATTTCGATTAAAGGTTACGAGGGCACATGAGTTAAAAAAATAAATAATATTAATACAAATAGTGGGTTACACTTTATTTCGATTGTTCCCTTTTAGACAATCTGTTGACTATAAGTAACTATGCACCTACATGTAACTAACTCTTATTCGATTGTTAAAAATCTAATCGCCAGGTGCATTTTTCAAGTGTTTTTTCGCTAGTTTCAGCCTGACAGCAGTTATTATTTTGGGCGTGCTGGTCTGAAAACGAGGTGTGTTCAGGCGCATTGTTGGCATTTTGCTATTTGAGGCAACTGAAAACGACTGTGCCATTGACCAACAAAAACCTGGTCTAAAGTCAATGGCGCAGAATTTTCTTTTTATTTTATTTTATTTAATGGCCCTATTAGTAATATGCGTCTGTAGGCGGGTACACAAAATGTGTACACTCTACTTGTTACACACACAGGAACGTGCAGCCGCACACAAACATGGCAAATATTAAAAATAAGTTAAATATTAATACAAAATTACAAAATAAAAGATTGTTATTGTGTACATACTGATAAAAATGCCTACATGTCATTGGTAGTCATTGCATGTATCAGAATGACCTATTTGCAGTAATGACGAATGAAATTGGCTAATTATTTGACCAATCGTGGCAATTCACACATGTATTTAAACTGACTCGTCAGGTTGAGGGAATCAATATTTTGCCATGAAAATAGCAATCCGCCATGGTGCAAGCACACCTGGCTTTTAAAGGAATGAGAGATAACACTCTGATGAGTTTATTGCACGCCCAAAACACACCCATGACTCATTAAGAGACTATAGGTACAAACCTTTTGGCCTGTGTGCATGGCGCGCTGACAATTTTTTCCATCGTTAAACTAGCAAAAGTGGATTTGGCACACGCCCTAAGTGCACCTGCGCCATGTGCTTCAGACCATGCACTCAGATCATTAAAATAGGGCCCAAAGTGTTACCTAATGATGTGCACGGATAAATCATTTATAATAAATACTGCAATTTTCCATAAAAATACAAGAACAAGAATTGTCCATTTGATTTTTTTACTTTAAACCAGCCGTCAAAACAGAAAGTAATTTGGCCCCACTTTATATTAGGTGGCCTTAACTACTATGTACTTACATAAAAAAATAAGTACAATGTACTTACTGTGTTCATATTGTGTTGCAAAACACCTTTGCTGATATTGAGGTGGGATAAGGGGTTGGGTTAGGGACAGGTGTGGTGGGATGGGTAAGTTTAAGGGTAGGGTTTGGTGTAAGGGAAGGGTTATCTGTGTAATTACAAATGTAACTACAGAAATTAATTACAGATGTAATTACATCCAGGTATTTTTTTAAATGTAAGTACAATGTAAATACAGGAATGTACACAATAAGTGCAATGTATCAAATTATTAATTAAAATGTTAGTACATAGTAGTTAAGGACACCTAATATAAAGAACCAGGTATGGTGGCACTGGTTACGGCATCCATAACATGTTAACCAGCCTAACCATGAGCCCTTAATTTGAATAAGGTGCTATTTTGCTCATAATGCATAATACTTTTTGAATTCATGCTTCACTTTTTCACAATTTAATTTAGCCTCATTTAGTTCATTTAGTGTTTTTTTTTTTTTATGCACCAAAAGCAGTGAATATTGTTATGATTGAAGAGTCAATTAATGCAGTCGGACTGAAAATTCAGAGGTTTTGACAGTGATACAATGACACCATCTGCTCGCAGGAGTGCACTTGCACTCTCTTATTCTCTGCCATTATGGTAACGCTACACACTTGGCAAGTCGACTGAGGGATTTGTTCTGGAAACCAAAGATAATTGCAGGGCTGTAGACAACAGCTTCCAACTGACAGACGTTTGTCAATGTAACTGTGCTTTCTCTAGGTCACTGCCAACATTGCTCGAGATGTGTTTCAGCCCACAGTGTTTGAGCTGTCTTACTTAGTTGTGACAGTGTTCTTCTTTTGGGAGCTGTTAGTAAAAAAGCATTAGTGCAGAAGTGTACCAGAATTAATGCTGTTCAGAATCCATGAAATATGACTTTTCTTTCGCTTTTCTTTCCCCAGCAGTGTTGAACTTCTCACTTCCATGGATCCCACAGCTCTTCAATAGAGCTGAACTCGACAGAACACCACTGCAGGACACAGATGACCACTGAACATCCATCTTGTGTAAGTCACTGTACAAACACACGACAGATGAGAAAGGACAGCATGAGAGAGCTTTAAGAAATTATTACAGTAAAATAAAATAAAAACGAAATAGCACAGGTACTGTCTGGTATGTATTAATGTAGAATACAGTGTTTATCTATTTTTCCCTGTTATATGTATATACACATGAATGGGATTTGTCTTTTGAGTGACACTAAGTTAAGATGCATGTTTTATTGTCTTTTTCAGCAAAATGAACAGAAAGCTGAACAGTACCTTATGAGGCTGGCCTCACTCCTGGATTGGCTCATTCAGACCACCATAGAAGAAGCCTTTCTTAAGCTGTATCACATCTAAAAATCCAGTTTGAATTCTTCAGAGATTTGGTAATATAGTGTCAAAATTAACATAGCAACATAAGGCATGCCACATATTGTGGTGTAATATAAGGCTATGTTGATCTTATCATTGTTTCCAGGTTTAAATAACAGCTAAATCCTTTTTCATGCATAATGTTGTGCTGTAAGGTCTTGCATTTTTTTGGTCATATCCTCTTTTGGCTTAATCTTTTTATCCCACAGAACAAAAAAAGGACATAATTGGATTAAATGGCTGATGAAGATGGAGTATATTTTGTCTACGCTATGTCACCTCAACGACAGCTAAATGGGAAGGTTTAACATGGTGCATTAAATCTTGATAGATATACAACTACATGCAACTAAAAACCTATAAATATCTTTATGCCACACAAACAGTTTTGCTTGTATTTTTGGGATTATAGAAGCAGCTTGTTTCTGTGCTTTCTGCCACATCTGTGAGCATATGACTCAGTTTGCTCTGCGTATGTCACTATACAGCACATATTACTCATCAGAACCTGTGCTTTAAAAGCCTGAGGCTTCACAAATTATTGAACAGCTAAACAAAACATACAGTAAATTAATTTCACACATTATGCAGCCCATAAACTCTTTTATGACAAACAGATATACATAGTAATGCTTTGAGTTCCTCAGCTGGATGTGCTTTGGCTTTTCTCCTTGCAATGGCAATTTCAAACCATCCAATCATGTTTTTCTAAGTGGCATTTTAACAACGTCTTAAGTGCCATTGAGGTTATCAGCACAGCTCAGGCAGAATTTTAAAATTCAATTTTCTTATGACTACGAATGAAACAACATCTTTTTGAAGAATGTGGAAAGCCTGTAGGATAGGAAACGCATATTCCTGAAACCAATCAAAACTTTTTGCAGAATCGTCTAGGGTTTGTCAAATATAAGATTTTGTATGCATTCCACTGATCCGATAAAACTATAATTGTTTTTATAGTCATAAATAAACAAATCTTTTTAATCATTTTATTTCTGAAACCAATTTCAAACAAGTTTACTGCCAATTTCACTCAACTGCTGTCAGGAAATCTATCAGATCTCTCTGTCATCATCTCTGTTATATGCTGACAGAGAGAATAAGGTGATGAAAATGATTGTCCAATAGTAGGACATATGAACTAATTTGAATCATAATAAAATTAAAACTCTTCGTGATAACACTACAGTATGATAACATGTCCTATTAAAAAGTAAACACTGATAAAATAGAGTTTTATACTTCACAGTACAACACACCAATGCATGCACCAATGAATTATCTTTCAAATAACATACCGGTAGTCATTTCATTTCCAGGGTACGTTTACATGACAGCGGCGTATTAAAAACAGAAACGTTTTTCGAGTACAGACAACAATGTAGTGTTCGGATCCGTGAAAGCGACAAGAAATTGTGCATGCCAGGCAAGCAGTTGGCAATGCCGCCTTGTAAAGAAACACTACTTTCTATAGACTGGCAGGCTGATCTCATGAAATGGCGTATGTAAGAGACGCCAATTCGTATGCCATTTTGGCGTGCTGTCAAGACGCATAATCGCTTTTTAGTGTGTTAATTAACGCTGTTTCATTCTATCCCCCTACACTGCACCTACCCCTAAAATACCCATCACAAGAAACATTTAGCATTTTTACATTTTCAAAAAAAAAAACATAATTTAGTATGTTTATAAATACATTTACATTGTGGACACACACACACATAATGGTTCGTTTCGGCGTACACGCGATGCCGTCGGTGTATGAATGAGTGAGTGAATGAATGGGTGAAGTGAGGCAACATGTAAAGCGCTTTGGATGGCCATGGGTCTGTCGAAAGCGCTATATAAATGCAGTCCATTTACCATTTACCACATACACACGGAATCACACAGCGTAGACATACACGCGGAGATGATGGTTCATTTCGGCGTACACATACACGCGAAATCACACGGTGTAGACATACACGCGGATAGCTCAAAATGCGTACAGTTAACACGCCATTTTTGGCTTTAGAAAGTGGCGTGTATGTTTACGCAAAGTCATGATGTCATGTTGATCTGGACATGTAGGGGAGACCAGGTATAGTTGTAACACGGGGAGAGTTGTAACACTACCAATTCCAAAAATCAGGGATAAGATAGGAGTCATGTGACAGTTTCAGTTTCCTCAGGCTTCCTTTACGATCCCACTTGGAAGTTTTCCAGTCTGTGTTGATATCTCCTCTAAAGCTACAGCAGAAAAGCTAATATTTTGTTTAGTACTTCTACTTCTATAAGTTATATCAGGTCGAAGTGTAGTTTCTCTAGTAAAGAATGGTGTATCAACCTCCTGCTAATTTCAAAGCACCATGCTAACACAGATAGCTAAACTATGAGCGACAGTGGCGGAGTAGTTTGTAACACGTGTTTTGAAAGTGTTACAACCATCCCCTTACATAAAGATAAGAATTATTTTGTTGTTTTTTTAATAAATCTACATAATACCTATGTTTATGTTAATTTGCTCTCACTTACACACACACATATGAATGTGCAGGCATGCACACACAAACGCACATGCACAAACACACACAATATCCACATACACACCCCATATTCACACAAATTGTATTGTTGCAGCTATCCATTTAAAATAAAACTGTTGTTGTGGCATATCACTTGGAGTACCCTTAGTTTTTGTGAATTTTGTCTACCTGTCACAGTAGTGGGGTAGGTTGTAACAAAGGACCAACTTGTATTTGTCATCATCTCACAAAGTCTGTGATATAGTTGATTTTTTTTAATTGTTGCCATTAGTAGACAAATGTGGGTACTTTGCCTAAAAGTTTCAGACGTGTAACTAAAAAAAAAGGTATTTTTAGGTGCTGAAGAAAAGTGTTACAAGCATTTCCGGTCTCCCCTAATAAACATGCGCATGGGGTCGCAGTTTACACAGAGACGACAGTGGTATCGTTTTCAAAAACTTGCACCTTGAAACCCGTTTTCAGGCCCCCAAAGCGCTGTTGTCATGCAAATTTACAGCCAAAACCCATATATTTTCCACTTTTAGTTGAAAAATGTGTCGCAATAACAGCACCCTAGACCATAGGCTTTGGGCTGGGATCTTGGCGCAACTGTACCCATCATGCATTTTTCTGCTTCAACACTAATTGAACACACCTGAAACCCATCAGGCTTTACAGGTTCACATGGAAATCGCTGGCAGGTGTGCTGGAGCAAGATGTACACTGAATGAAAGCAGATCCCAAGGCCTCATTTAATATATGCAAATGCCTGTTTTCAGTACTTTCAATTTTGGATCAAAATTGTATCCAAAGGTGTAAACAATCAAAAGTTGTTTAAAACCCCTCTTCCAAAGCTTAATATTAATCGTTTGGAAAATGTATGCTGGGCTTTGTGTGCCAATTTGTCTGAAACTGTTACATTCATGCAGCCCTCCACATTTGAAATAATTAAAAGCGTTAGAAGAAAAGTGACATGGTTAACATGCAAAGGTATGGAAGACTACTATAGCAGACGATAATTGTTTACTCACATATAGGAAAAAATATTGTTTATTCTGAATACTGAATAATTTTGCATTTAGAAATCTGATATTTGGTCTATATTTTGAACTTTGCATTTAATTTCATATTGAATGTATCTTCTAGGAGCACATTTTACAAGCACCCAAGGACAGGATAGCATGTATGACGCGTAAAAGCTTTTCTGACAGGACAAGCTTTCTCACACAAATGCTTGAAAACACTGTGAGCTTGAGCGTGCCATCATTAAAGTGTGCAGCAGACCCTGGTGTGACTTTCTCTGACGTTAATAAATGGTGTGCAGTGCAGTGCCAAGCACAAGCATGTCCCATCATTAGGCAGCGAGGCCCACCGCCGACATAAGGGCCAGATGTCACAGGGGTTCTTTCCTGCACAAATCTGTCCCCTGCAGCAGAGATGCGGACAAAACACAAAGCCCTTTTCTTACGGCGCATCTAAAGGGCCGTCGCTGTGACAGTGAATAAGCGTGTCTGATGTCTGGCATCTGGCAAGTTGGAGCTAACACATGGAAAAGGCTGCAGTGGAGCTTTGAGAGGTGCTCTGTCAACTGCACTGTTCAGGGATTTTCATCATGTCTGTATTATTACCACAAGGGGGGATATCTGTCTGAATGTCTAGTTATATTGCAGTGCATATTCACTGTTTAAATGGCTCGGCTGTATGCACTGCGGCCACCATTTATGAGTTTTCCAGTGTATAATATAATTTCACCTCTCATTTACAGTAAGTGAATAATGTTCCATTCAAATAAATATTTAAAAGGGAACATGTCACAGTGTAAAGCTCCTTAATCTACCTGATTATGAAACACACAAAAAAGGGTGTTTTAAGAAATCATTATGCTAACACAACCAGTGGTTAAAGTGGGATTTGGCAGGTGGGGGAACCCTCCTCCCATTTTGTGTAGGTACAACAGGGAAAAATTAGTCACCTTGGGACAACATATTGAGTATCGTTGTATATAAATACTTTTTGGGACAAGAGTGTCACTGTGGCACCCAGTATCACAATACTTATTTGATATTTTTTTTGTTATAGTTTTATTTTGGTCTATCTACATCTACACTGATATGATGACGATACTATGTTAAAATTGCAGGGCACCACAATATGGAACATAGCCTTGTTTTTCACAATGTATGTTCAAACATAAAAATGGGAAGTCCAAAACTGATTAAAATGTAACACCAAAACGGCTGAAGACACAACTACAACAGAAATAGATCACAACCTAGATAGACCAAATGCAGAATCAAAAGTTTTGCTGTATCATAAAACATAAGAAACTATAACAACAACAAAACAACAACAATGTATGGTGGTCTAAATATTGTGGCTATTCTCACATCCAATCAAAATAGATTTGATTTGTCCTTTTAACTCCACTGCAATCAGGCCCGGATTAAGAACACGCAGGGCCCTGGGGCTATAACAAACCCAAGGGCCCCCATAGTAACTGATCTTGGTGCCACAGAGTTTTCTACCACAGAAATAATTAATATGGTACAACATGACTCCACATAATGAGAAGAGCAATGTGGGATACATTTAATCAGCTCTCTCTCTCTCTCTCTCTCTCTCTCTCTCTATATATATATATATATATATATATATATATATAATTAATTTTTAGCGTGTACAGTGAAAGAGAATGGAAGCTTTCCCTGAGATAAAACAGTGCACTAGATCAAACAGCATACGTCCTCCTAAGCTACGAGACAGGTAGCTTAAACAGTCAATGTCATTTGATGAGCTTTGGTCTTATCTCAAAACAGTCTATAATTAGAATTTCAATGATGAAACAATTCATCAGAATTCTTTTGGGGGGTGGGGTGGGGGGCAGGCTTGATTTGAGGATATACGGTTGAGCTGACAGCTCGAACTGGTTCTTTCCTGCACACATTCTGACAGCATCAAATTCAAATCTGTTCTTTCAGGATATGTACTTTTTGCTACCAGCACAAATGTCAGCGATTTATAACCGTTGAGCTCAGTGTAAATTGTTATGTTCCAGACTGCAGCGTGCTATAAGCAGTGTTTCACATTCCATCACACTGCAGGACTATTTCAAATGAACTAAAAGCAAACAAAATAAACATATTGTGACCAGTTATGGTGGCTTACAGCAGGTCATTCCTACGATGCAGTCAAGACATGTTCATGACAGCTTCATTTATGATATATTAAACTCTTTATACAATCTTTAAAGATGGAAATCATATTAGTGAGTTTTCTTTCATTACAGTTCACAATATAACTGACAGAATATGAAATGGCAATGTTTTAAGAAATATTCCATGCGTTTCCTCATTTTAATTGATAATCAATTTCATTTTCCATCTTGTTAGTCTGGTGTAATATACCTTTAACTAACAAAAGCCACTTAATGGTATCACCCCTCAGGAAGTGACATCCTTTTGGTGGGAAAAAAGCACATTTGATAATTTCTGTGGTTTTTGTAATGTTTCTCTTTAAAACCTTCTATCCCATTTGATACAAATTCTAAAATGGTTGTAATATCACAATTATTTAAAAAAAATCTAAATCTTCAAGTAGACTAATTAAGTGCCTCACTGAACAACTTTAGATCTTTTTCCATCATTGTAATCATTCATTTTCTTGTCACTGTGTAAATAACTACATTATAATTAAACAAGTTGAAGTGCCTGAGCTTGAGCATATTTATGGTCTACCATTTAAATAAAAAAAAAACATTTTTACTGTAGTTCAAAATGTAAACTTGGCCACGGAGCAATGAAAGAAGGTGGTCTGGTCTGATGAATCATGTTTTCTTTCACGTGGATGGCCGGGTGTGACGTTTACCTGGATGCTCTATAAGAAGAAGGCAAGCCGGCGGAGTACCACCTACCTAAGCATTGTTGCAGACCATGTACACCCTTTCATGGATATTCCCTGTTGGCTGTGGCCTCGTTCAGCAGGATAATGCGCCCAAAAAAAGGTTCAAGAATGGTTTGAGGTGCACAACAATGAGTTTGAGGTGTTGACTTGGCCTCCAAATTACCCAGATCTCAATCCGATCGAGCATCTGTTAGATGTGCTGAACAAATAAGTCAGATGGAGACCCCACCTTGCAATTTACAGGACTTAAAGGATCTGCTGCAAACATCTTGGTCCCATATACCACAGCATATCTTCAGGGGTTTAGTGGAGTCCATCCCTTGACGGATCAGGGCTTTTTTGGCAGCAAAAGGGGGACCAACACAATATTAGTAATGTTGAGTATGAAGCATAACATTATGATATTAATAATATCATAATGTTATGCCTGATCGGTGTAATTTGTGACATGAATGCTATGTAATTGTTATTTTACCACAAGCTTATGTGTCTAAATATCAAAGCAGCCATCAGAGCTTTAGCATTTCCTTCTCAAAATCCATGAAGCTCTTTCACACTCTAATGCATTTATCTTCTCTAATAATGATCTACTCCGCCTTTTTTCCAGTTGAGTTAATCAAATAAATAAATTATTTAGTAGGTGTCAAACCAAGGACAGAGATTTGTTTTAAAAATGCATTTTATTATATCAGAGTTGTGTTAAATCACGTTTGAACATGCAAGGGTTTAATACAACAACACTTCCCTCTTCCTTTAAAAATCCCAAAGCATATAAAACATGTTTAACATCATCCATTATTAATATATTAGTTTTGCTTTTTTTTTTACATGATAATAAAACCCACTAATGAATTATGATTTGTTTTTAGAGCTGCCACAATATGGCCTTCCAACATTGCTTGCAAATTGTTCATATGGAGAGCACTTCTGAGCAGTTAGCACATGAAGGCAAACCTTCTCTGGTTTGTGGTGACAGCTGCTAAAAATAGGCTGTTCAAATCTCACAGTAGTCAAGGACACTCCAGTGATTTACATAAAAGCAAAACTTCAAACATGTCACTGAGAGGGGTGATTTTATAAATTTCCAAGAATTTTTGGCTCTCACCTTCTTACCAGTGATGCACTTTTCTGTGGGAAGAAGATAAAAATTGAAAAAGAGCTCGGTGTGTGTTCCAGCACACTGGCTAACTTTTAAGGCTCACTGTTATCTTCTAAACCCATAGTAAAGTTTCTTGAATGGAATATTTTATAACACATTTAGGAAAGCTGCATGTGAAAATGCTTTTACCTGAGGTATAGCTACTCTGCTTTACGTCTGAAGTGAGAAGAACCTTGTAATGAGATTCAGTGAGATTCTCACCAGCTGTTCATCATTAAGGATTCTTTCACATACGCAGCAACACCACATGAATCAACACTCACACACGAAAGCGTCATGCATTAACATGCATTTATCTGTCACTAATTAAAAGCCTATATTGACAGTAGTTTACTCGTCCGGTGTCTGGATTGGTTTCTATTATTTCAGTCATCAGCAGTATAGGGGAGACCGTATATGATTGTAACACTTTTTCCTTCAGCACCTAAAACTACCCTTTTTTAATTTTAATGTCTGAAACTGTAAGGCAAAGTCTCCTACAAATGGCAACAATTTAAATTTCTTCAACTATATCACAGACTTTGTGAGATGACAAATATAAGTTGGTCCTTTGTTACAACCTACCCCACTACAGCAGGAGGTTGATACACCATTCTTTACTAGAGAAACTACACTTTGACCTGATACAACATACAACATGATCTACAATGGTAGAAGTACTAAAGATTATCTTAACCTCAGAATTTGCTTCAGTAGAGATAGCAACACAGACTGGAAAACCTCCATGTGGGATTGTAAAGGAAGCCTGAGGAAACTGTCACATGACTCTGTGATTTGTGTAATTGGTAGTGTTACAACTCTCCCGTGTTATAACTATACCCGGTCTCCCCTATAGTCCAGGCAAAGTAGCATTTTACGACAGACTAATTGTAAAATAATTTTTTTCAGTTTATCATTTCTATAAGGGGTCCAGAACAACTTACTAAAAGTCCTATGAAATCCTAGTTGAGGAAATATGTTAAATTCTCCTCAATCCAAGATGTGTAGCAATAAGGCCAGACAACAATACACCCCAATAGGGCTATTTTTTCCTTTACTCCTATCAAAATTAAACTTTACACAATTAAAGTATTTTTGTTTTACAAGTTTCTTTGAAAATGATTTTTACTATGCAAATGAGCTATACCCTAATATGCCCAAAATACACCCAAATAGGCTTATTTTCTCCTTTACTCCTACCACAATAAAACTTTACATAGTAAACGTATACATGAAAAGTAACTTTTTTTTAAATGGATTTGAATATGCACATGAGCTCCACACTTATTGAATATGTCCTAATTTGAATAGTAGGCAGAACTGCGTAGTAGGCCCAATCTTCATCAAATCATCCTGCTGCCAATGGGTGATGGCAACGGTGCTTTTAGACAGGCCTCTAACCTGAAAACTGCCTGGCTTGGTAGTAACTTCCAGGGGTAACCCCCACTGGTATAGTCTTCAGGGTCATGGAGACACACAAGCCTCCCCACCACAACAAGGTCACAAAAACAACTTCCACGTTGAGCACTGGCATGGTTCACACCATTGCTGCCTTTTGCTCATAAAACAACCAATGTGTTTTCATCAACGAATGACATATTTTACACTTCTCCATTTCTCTCTGAAAAAGAAAACGGTGTTATCTAGCAATGAAATTAGGCCCAATAGAATTTGCTAGTGCTAGCAAGCTAACGTCAGTTCGTTTCAGTAGACAAGGCCATGGGTTTTCAAACTTTTTGATGCCAAGGACCCTCAAATATGATCAACCTTTTATGAGGGACCTCCTTCCTAAAATCCATCATTTAAAGCTCATGTACTGTGGTAAGAATACTGCTTTACAACAGTGAGCAAGATAAAGGGGACTATAGTGAGAAACACTCACTAGAAAGATACAAAGCAAACATATACAATTCTGGAAAGTATGTATACGGCAAGAATGGAGAGAAACATTTAGAAATGAAACAGAATGTTTGGTAGACTTGTGGGGGGCAGGCTTGATTTGAGGATATAAGTAGTTGCAAAACTTTCTAACTACAAAAAGAGAAGCAGTTTTGGTGTCTAGCTAAATTATTTTAAAAAGCTGGAATGTCTGGAAAGTGTGTCTATTTGTTTTTTCTTCTGTGTGAGAGTGAATCATTTAGTTGGTAAGAATGATTTCTCCCTGTAATCTCGTAATTTTACCAACAGTACCAATCATTTGTAAATCTACTAGCCCAACATTTAATCTCATCACGTTACTAATGACTTAGCTATTCTGACTTTCTTCTGATGTTATCTGTGGGGGAATGTCATTAGGTAAGGCTTGTTTGCAAAAAAATAATAAAATAAATTTAGAAAGCAACTGGAGGCAAGATTGTGCAGTCAATTAATCTAGGTCAATATAAATATTTTGTGGCAAGTGATTTCAAATGTATTGTGTTTATGCATAGGTTAACTTACTGAATGGACATGAATGTGTTAGATATTTGGCCCCTGTTTTTTCTACTTGTGACTTCAATTGACTTGTGAGTCAATTAGGCATAGTGTTGAGCTCATTTGCATATTTAAAATAGATTTTTCCAAGAAACTTGTTACATTTCATGTATAATTTAACTGTGTGAGGTTTGATTGTGATTGGAGTAATAGAACAAAATAAGCCCATTAGGGTGAACAGTATTTTGGGCATATGTGATTAGAATATTTCTCATTTGCATATTCAAATTCATTTTACTTTTCATGTAGACTTTCATTGTGTAAAGTTTGGTAGAAGCAAAGGAAAAAAATTAAGCCTATGCGGGTATATTTTGGATAGCCTTTATTCTATTAGTGTATTGCTCATTTGCATATTCAAATTCATTTAATAAGAAAATTAATTTAAAACAAAAAAATTACTTTTCATGGGTACTTTCATTGTGTTAAGTATTTGCTGTAATGTTGTAATATGATTACAACATCCTGAATCCTGAGATTTTGGATAATGCTGGATGAGTTTAACTGACATCTGCGTGTTAGCAGGTTATCCAGGCTGTTTAAGTCAGTTTGTGTATTCACTCATCCAGTTGTTCTGCAGTTGTGTATTAGAAAAGCAGCCTTATGGCCAGCAGCGATCTTTAAGCAAAATTCTATAAAACATTATTTAAAAACACCTTGCTTCGACCCCTCTGTCAGCACTTTTCAATTCTAAGCCTAGGCATCTCCGATTCATTCTGTAGTGTCAAGGCTGGCCAGTCCAGCTCAAGAGCAGGTAAGCCATTTTATTATGCCCTCTGTTGCACATCTACAAAAGAGGCCATGCATAGTTTTTCTTCAATGTGATCTTGACATAAACACCCAACCCATAATCTGACAGCAGCTATAATTACATTCTGAAACGTGCCTATAGAGTGCTGCAGTGATGACATATTTTTGGGGAAGATAGCATCACCCTAGTCACTATGAACTATCATACTGTATATTAAAGGGACATGAAGATTGTTCAAAAAATCTTGTGTCCAACAGAAAATATAAAAGCAAAAGGGTTTGGAACATACCCTCTTAGTAAATAATGACAGATCCTTTCCCTTTAATGTGAAGAGTCAGTAGTCTGTAGAGACATTTCAGATTAAGACGTTTGACAGAAGCATCAAAAAACTGTGATTTAAGTGTGAGATTTGGGTGCATGCGCCCTTCAACGAGCCATGCCTTCACCAAAACGACCGTTCCAGTGACAGCCACTGTGGAGATCCTTTCAACATTTCAACATTGTCACAGCTAAAAGTGTGTTGCACACTAACTGGGTTTGATCCTAATGCCTACGGACTGCTGTGTCAAAACATAGAGGGCAAGTTAATTCATGAGATATGTAGAAGGGTACAAAATAATGATTTTATCGGGTCTTTATAAAGAAGGTTGTGTGCTTTTTCCCTCTGCAGCATAGTGTCACACACTTGAGTTCTGGCTGGAAGGATCAAATCACATGACAGCATGATGTATACTCCCCATGTCACAGCGCAAAGAGTTCATAATCCATCACGGTGACATGTCCTCTGATACACCATGCACCCTTTGCTTACGGTTTGGGAGGTGGGATTGTTGGATTCCTGCACTGAATCCGTTTAGGTGGCAACATATTTTACTGAACAATCAATGATCTTGTGTTAATCCTGAGTACCTATAGAGTATATTGCATCCTTCATATCTCCGAAGAGTCTTTAGTTTTATCATATTTATAAAAGACAGATACGTTGTACTGATTCTTTCAGAAAACACCCGAGCTCATGCAGGCATGCAGTGGGCGGAGCTAAAAAAGTCCTGAACGTGCGCACAATACATCATTATCCCTGGATAACTTTCAATTCACTATTCATTTGCATTGTTTACATAATATGTACTTGCGTGCCGATTGCCAACACTAAACACAGTTTAGTGGAGTTTCACTCACCACCTCCGGTTTTCAACTTGACCGGGAACTCCGTTGCTGCTCCGGAAAAACAAACAGCATCCACCGTTTACTTATAACGCTGGGTTATTTGGGAAGGTTATCTTTCCCTCACAACCAGAAACACACTTTTTTAGTGACATTGATTTCGTAGTCTAAAAACAAAATGACAGCGCTGCCGACGGCTCCCGTAACCCCAGCGAAGCTCGTTGATGGGCGTGCTCTTGCTCTCTCTCTCTCTCTGGTTGATGTGTGCACACGCTCATCCGGGAGAAGTAGCCAATTAAAGGAATTCCAACCTTTATGACATCATACAGGGCTATACTCTAAAAAAACTTTCCAAAACTTATTCGAATCCTGAAGGAGTGTATTTGGCACAGAAATCATACGTCCAACTCGTTTTTTTGGAAATTTTGGCCATGTTCAGCATGATAATCTAACACTTTAACTGTGTAAATAAGTCAGAATGCATGAAAGAACCCTCTTTAACAATGTACGCATGGCTGATAATGTGAGATGTATTTTATTATAATTCTTTTTAATGACACCAACACTGCTGAATAGAAGCAAGTAAATGGGTCATGGACAACAAAGCTGATTTGACACACGTCAGTAGTCATTACAAATGTTGACATGTCATTTAGGTTCACTTTGAGTTATTTGTGTTCACATTCATTTAATTTGCTTAGAGACCACAGGGCTTTGAATATGAAATGAATATGCACCCATGTCAGTCAGGAGAACCGTCCGCAACTAGACAAAAAAACAAAACAAAAAACTGTAGTTAAGCAGAAATGCATTTCCAGAGGGTTTTCAAAAAGATGAAGACAAAGGCCTCATATAGTATAAATTCCTTAAAGCACTCTGTTCTCTTTTTTTAGAAGGGATTTGTTTGGAAACCATTTCGGAAAAGCCGCTGGCGATGGTAGTCCCATGCCACAGTCCAGATATCAGCAGATTATTACTTGCTCCGCCGAGCTGCTTTTGTTGATATGTGGAAATTCCCAGAGGGCAAGCGCCATAAGCTGTTGAAGTCGATTATGAGCTTGCATTGACCTCACCTTATCAATGTGGCAATGCCTGCAGCAGTGTTTGCTTGGCTTTTGTCTCTTGTGAAAACACTGCACCTCAATTTCTGCAAGGAACAGAAGTGAAATCTCAGGGACATCCAGACAGAGACACTTTGACAATTTATAACATCTCTTTTCTCCTTTACATTTGCTCATGAACTTCAGATCTCATTTTTTTAACATCATATAATTAAGCAAGAGGTCAGGGAGTTTTCTTTGAGTGATGAAACTATGTGGTTGGCCATTTGGTGAAGTGGCTGTCCTTTGTGAATCTCTCAAATTTTAATTCTAATCTGAAGAGAAAAAGTTTTCACATCAAAGGACAAATATTTGTCACACGACTGATGTAAAAATAGCTGAATTCACCTTAAAATTAGTGGAACCAGTTTCTGAAATTCCAGTTAACGCACTGGAGGTGGTTGTGAATCCTAAACCGCATCCTATACCCTCAAATAGGGCATTATTTGAAAGGATAGCCAATTGTACTGGTGTCCAAAACAATAGTGGACTGAGTGAATCCCACATTGCACCGCAATTACGAATAACACAATAACCAGTGTACAGCCGACGTACGTTCAACAGCTGTCCGAATTCGTCCTTCCAGTGAACTGTATAAGTAGACTAACAGGGAATAGTGATTGAGGGTTTAGAGGCGATTTCGGATTCAGCCCTTGTCCTTGAGGAGGTGTTAAGTCCTTACAAGAAAACCAAAATGTTTTTATTAGTTATTTGTGCTCCAAGAGAGAGTAATTGTGCTCTTGGCATTCCCTCATTCTGTCGTAATTTCTCAGCATACCTCTTATTTTTAACTTGGAATCCAAGGGGAAATGTTTCCATAAAAGCTAAAAGAACACCTGCAAAGATGAGCATTTTGTGAAAAAAAAACTTGAGAGTTGCGTGAGACCCGGCCATGGGAATAATCGACTCATTTTGAACAGAGTGAATGGAACTCAATTGAATGGTAATCTTTTCAGCTTGAACTGTCTTCTTGACATTACCAATATTATTCATCTAGCAATGTCAAGAGGACAATTACCGTCATGAGTGAAACTGGGCTCTGTTATCCGAACCGCTGATGAGGACTTGTGAGAAAAGTGAGAAATTGAACATATGCTATATGCAAATTACAAAATCACAATCAGAGATTCTGACAGAAAGAGGGATGTGGATAAAAGCAGAAAATATACAGATGTCAGGCTACTGTCTGTCCAAAAAGATAATGATATAAAGTTTTTTTCTTAGCTGTAATAGCCAACATTTTCATCAGCTCAATATAAAGTGTCACCCAGGAGGATGAGCTTTTCTCTAGCTAGCCAAGTTTCTCGTTATAATTCTCCATAACAGCGGCGCTGAAGTCCTTGTGTCGACACAGAACACATGTCAGGACAGGAGTGATAAAGGCCACCTCCCAGAGAACGTGAGTATGAGATCCAAGGAGAGACGACGTTCAGTTCGGCATATACACAACAGATGGCAACCGGGAACATTTGCTGTTCAACAAAAACATATTAATGACTGGCTCATTCAATGCATATTTAAGGAGATTTTCCTCTCAACAATATTTTATGCGAAAAAGATTTATTCACTATATGTATTTGTATTTTAAACTATACACAATAATAGTCTGCACATGTTCCCATGGTAACGAGAAAAGGATAATGAAGGAAAACAATTGAGATACAGCTTCTGATATTTTAAATTAAAGGCAAGAATAAAGCAATAGGGTTCCATTCATTCGACAATTGTCATTCCCACATGGCAGTTATAAAGATGAGCTCACTTAAATCAACAGACAGTTCAGTTACATAAAGCAGTGGGGTTATTTAATAATGGCGTTAGTAGGTATAGCACTAGTCTGCAGACTGACAGCATGAGCTGCATTAATACAGTCCACAATTTAATTAGCAAGTCTGTCAATCAACCTAGAAAAATATGCAATCTGTCAATCTACTTTCTAGTGCTTGTTTCAATTTACTTAGACGTCTATAGATGGGGCAGGCTTCTCTGAGACGAGGGGACAAAATCCAAATGTCGTTATTTATCTTGTTAATTGGAGCACTGGCACTCTTGTGCAGCGTCTGTAATGCTGCTTTAATTGGTTGTTGTAAAGGTCATGGAGGTGATGTTCTCCATCTGTAATATTAGCAATGCAGCTTTCAAATCAACAGCAGTTAGTGACGATTTGGTCTATGTTACAATATGCTTTCTCAAGTCTGTATTCCTCACCCTTACAATGTCTGTTTCCAAAACTTTTCCCTAAATTTCTTGTACTTATTTGTTTGAATCAGTAGGCTTAAAAAGAAAACTTAAGGAAACAGTCTGGTTCGATTCAACATCTCAATTTGTAGGATAATGTTGATTATCTTTTAAAAAATAAATTGGACTCTCCATCATTTTCTTTAAATAAAAAATAAAATATTTAACTCTTTCCCTGCCATTGATGGACATTTCTGTCATTCGTGAGAAAACGCTTACTTTTCACTTTATTATCAGCAGTTATTTGCCTGTTAAAAGTTTTTTACGCTGTAGTTTTAAGGTTTTAAGCATTGTTATTATGGCAACAAAGTTGTAAGTCTGTATATAACTAAAATCATGTTAACATGCACATTATTTACATCTTGTGGCTATTGTTTATGGATTACCCACATTTACTTCCTCACTTTAACCCAGACATTTTTGTAGTATAAATGGTTTCGAGTATCGATGCATCTGCCCTTATTGTTTGTCTGTTTGATCGGACTACACATGTGCATCAATGAGCCTCAGCCGCACCATGACCCTGTCACCGGTTCACCACTGTTCCTTCCTTAGACTACTTTTGATACTGACCACTGCAGACCGGGAACACCCCACAAGGGCTGCAGTTTTGGAGATGCTCTGACCGAGTGGTCTATCCGTCACAATTTGGCCCTTGTCAAACAAGCTCAAATCCTTACGCTTGCCCATTTTTCCTGCTTCTAACACATCAACTTTGAGGGCAAAATGTTCACTTGCTTGCCTAATATATCCCACCCACAGGTGCCGTGATGTCGGGATAACCAGTGTTATTCACTTCACCTGTTAGTGGTCATAATGTTATTCCTGATCGGTGTATACCTGTTGGTTAGATGGGCATTACAGTTTTATTTAAATATGAAAACATCAAGAGGAACATACCACACCTAATATATCACAACACATGCTCTCAGATGCCACCTCCGTTAAAGCTGTTGGGTTTCAACATTCTTCCAACACCATCTAATAAGTAAATAAACATTACATATATACATATGTTTGACAGGAAAATGTGTCCAAACTTTTGACTGGTGGTGTATGAATATATATATATATATATATATATATATATATATATATATATATATATATATATATATATATATATATATATATATATATATATATATGGTGGAGAGAGAATTTTCTTGTGGTGCCCCCTCAGCACTTGTGGTGCCCTCGCATTGTGGGAGTGACGGCACTGTTTATATATATATATATATATATATATATATATATATATATATATATATATATATATATATATATATATATATATACTTGCAGTATTGTATCCTGTGATTATAATATCAAAGCTGCCAGTAGGATGTCTGGTAACCTTCATTTAACTGAGGATTTGAGCATTCCATCATGTTTTACATGTCATAAAATTAGCTGGAGATGTTCATTTTCTTTTTTAATGAGGCATCTATTCAGATATGCAGTGGCTGTGATGTCTATTGAAAAAGCCGAATGTTTGCAATGTGCACTGCAATCAGATTCCTTCACAGAGATAAACAAGTACCCAGAAAGGAAAAGCGGTTTTAAACCTGCTGTTTACTTTGTTAAAGGAGCAAGGTCTGAGAGGAAAGAAAAGAAAGAAAAGCAATAACACCTCCATCTCATGGTTGCCATCTTGCCATTTCTTTAAGACTTATATTGTGATGTATTAATTTACGGCCACAACAAGCTCAACGCTGAGCTCTGAACATATGAGCACTGATTTACTTCTTTTTTTCCTTTTAATCTATCAATGTCACAGGGTGGACTGTGGGATTATGGGTAACTGGGTCTCCACACGGCCTCCTGGTGCTTATCTCTGCTCCACTTAAGTCGAGCTGACTCCCCGGCTCTGTGTCGGGTTCAAACAGACACAGACACAGGCATCCCCCAAATCCCAGCCGATGAAAAGAGAACGAGGAAGGCACTCAGCCAGTTGATTGTCAGTGCCATTATGTCTTCCCAGCATCCTCTGAGGACTCCACTTTTGAAATTCACTCTATTAAAGAGCCTTTCCACCCTCCATTTTCTTCCTTTTGATATGTCACACTCTGATGTAGACCTGTTTTGATACATGTGACGGTATTCACTTCACTGCAAAAAGGGAAAGCTAATTTTCTATGCTGGTGTTTTGGATGGCCTTATGTGTAGAGAACGCATCTATGTACAGTTGTTTCAACTGGGTTAAATGGTTTTAAAAGCACATCATCAGGGTGGGAATAATTCAAACGAACGTGCATCACACACGGCTAAGCATCGAGGACAGACAGGCCGCCGTTGCTACGTCGCCACTGAACTCTTCCACTGCTATTTCTGTGTGCATCACATCATATTCCAATTAAAATTAATTACATGTCCAAAAGTGAATCTTTAGGGAAAAGAGCCACTAACGGCAAAATGAAATCAATTTTACGTGTCCTTTCTTGAGCTGCGCAACTCCAGCGGTTGCAAGTGAAAGGAACTCCCCTTTGTGTGGCTTTGTATTGCTGACAGACTGTAACAAATTAGCGCATTTTCATTCGGTTTAATGATGTCAAAATACTACGGCAAAAGAAGAAAAAAACTGTTCATTTGAATCTAATATCTGCAAACACTGGAGAGCATATGGCACAGGGGAGCAAAAATAGAATGGATTTAGTGGACAAAAAACTGAGGTAGAAAATTCACTTCACTTGTGGGTTATAATTTGATTTGTGATCAGGTTAATGGATGTTAAAGGACCGATATGGTATCACTTGAATCAGCAGATTCTCTTGTTTAATTTGATTTATAGCCTAACATTTGCTTAATTCTTTGGAAGCCAATTTTGCTTCCAGTTTACTGGACCCACAAAGACTGAACATAGGGGAAGAAAATGGCAGAATTGTGACAACACACGTTTTATGGGGACCTTCCATAGACATAATGATTTTTTTACTATTCAAACTGTATTTTCTATATATTCTGTATACCCATAACTCCAAAACATGTCCCACAAGGTCAAGGATTTTTGATTTTGCCATCTTCTTGGACATCTGTGTCCACTCTTACATTAAAAATAAGGTGGATATATGGAAATAAACTTGTGTAATTTCCCCAATAATGAAAACAAACCGAACCTTTTGATTCCTCTAAAATCTCTGTTCCAGATGTCGTCTCCTTCTGCAGGTTTAATGGGTTTTGACAGCAGCGCTGCAGGTGAGGCTTACTGAAATGAGGGAGTTAGGGAGTGAAGTTAATCAAATGTGCTGGGTAGGTCATATGGTTGAGAGGTTAATGAAGCGAACCCCAGCGGAATAATGAACAGTTTACATACAGCCTCAAGAAGTCCACTCCCATTTTTACTACCAGGCATTTTTTTTAAGTGCCATGCTGCCTTTTCTAATTTTGTCAAGAGGACTTCAGTGATATCAGCGTTTCATGCAATTTGAGAGTGACAATGACATTTTTGGGGCTTGGACTATTATCAATCAATTAGCACTTTGCTCAATTTAGCAGGCAGAAGAGGAAGACAGCAGCACTGCACTGTGAGCAAACCTGTGCTACATGAAGATGCTTGTATATCAAACAGGACCTGTGAAAGACATTAACACTTTTATTCAGCAAGGACAATTTAAACTGATCAGACGTGACAGTAAAGATTAGAAATCTTATAGATTTGGGCACGGTTGAATAATAGTGCATAGGAATAAGTATAAGGAAGAAAGGGAGGGAGGGCAGAAGGAAGGAAGGGAGACATTTTAGAAAGTGTAAAATGATTGAAAGACAATTATAGAAAACAGAAAGAATTTATAGAACAATATAAAATAAATGATGGAATTAATTTAAGTATGAATGAATGGATGAATTAATAAATTAATGGAGATTAAAAGAAAGAAGAAAGAAAGAAAGACATTTTAGAAAATGTAAATGATTGAATGACAATTATAGAAAACAGAAAGAATTTATAGAAGAAAATAAATTATATAATTAATTTAAGTATGAATGAATGAAAGAAAGGAAGAAAGCAAGAACGAAATAAAGAAAGACATTTTAGAAAGTGTAAAATGATTAAAAAGAAAGAAAGAAATAGATTTTAGACATTTTATAATGATTAAAAAGGAAGAAAGAAGGAAAAAAGAGAAAGACATTTCAGAAAGTGCAAATCGACTGAAAGACAATTATAGAAAACAGAAAGAATTATAGAACAAAAGAAGACACATTTTAAAATGTATTTAAGTATGAATGAATGAATACAGATTAAAAAGAAGAAAGACATTTTATAAAGTGCAAATTGAAAGAAAGATTTTAGAAAATATAAAATGATTAGAAGGAAGGAAGTGTAGAATGATTAAAAGAAAGAAAGCAGGTCTGATTTGTCAGGTGATCTTGCGGTAGGACACAGCGAGAGTCATTAATCTGAATGCAGCACAAACATCTGTTTGGGTAGTGAGGATTAAGGCTGTGCTCTTTGGCTGGAGCAGTTCTTCATTTCTTTATCCTCTGTGTTAAATCACAGCGGTCTGTCTCCACAGCCCAGAGCAAAGTCTAAAGGTGAGCAGAATGTATGAGAAATGTTATTGGTCCATTGGGCTTGAAGTGATCGTCTCACAGGCACTGTTTACTCTGGGTCACCGAAGGGTTTCACTGCCTTAGTTATGCATGCAGTTGCTGATGCTAGTAAAACACTTTGAGTAAAACACTGTCAAATCATGCATGGGACATTGCTGTGTGTTTATTTCTTGTCTTTTAAAAGTAGTTGTTTTTTTAGTATTTACGAAATTTTAACGAAATATTATTTACATTTTTTTGCCTTTACTTATCCCTCTTTGCTTCTCAACTACTGACATGCAGTATGTTCTTTGCAGTATACTGACAGCTTGATCTATTTTTGCAACATCCTCTCTGCCGTGCCTGAAATTTTGGAGACACTGGAAATTGTGCTGTCAAATGAAAGCTAGGTCACACTTTAGCTTGGGGTAACACATACTCACTATTAACTACGACTTTTGCCTCAATAAACTCCTAATTTACTGCTTATTAATAGTGAGTAAGGTTAAATTTAGGTATGGGGTAGGATTATTTATACAGTAAAAATTGTATAATGTATACAGTAAAACCGCATAAGGTCATGCAGAATAAGGCATTAATATTTGCTTTATAAGTACTAATAAACAGCCAATATGCAAGTAATATGCAAACAAGCTAATAAGCAACCAGTTAATAGCGAGAATTGGTGGTTCATAATTAAGGAACAGCCTCAAGTTGAACTATGCCACTATGGGCTTTTTCAGGCTATAGGACAACTGTAAAAATTGAACTGCACAAACTCACATTTCAGGCCATGCAACACGCGATACAGCTGGCCATTTAACAACATGTTGTTTCAATTTAAATTTAAATGTGCTTTTTTGAGGCCTGAATTGAAGTGATGTCTGTTCTCAAAATGACATTGTTAGTAGCTGGGTCTGATTTCGCCTGGAATATTCTTGGAGTAATTTGTAAGTGATGAATAAGTACAACCATGGGTTTATTCTCTCTGTTATTGCAGAGAACTTTCAGACATTATATTCAGACATGATTTGATGCAGAGAACAGACAAGGCATTGTCACATTAATGCATGCAAAACCGAAAGTTGGATGAAAATGTAAAGTACACTTGAAATGATTTTTCGAATATTCCCTTTCATGCAGTGTGTGATATAGCTGTTTGTGAATGTAAAAGTTCTGCAAAGTTTTAAAGGTAAAAGTACACAACAAATTGGCACGGAAAATTGTACACAACAAACTTACGTAGGTTTGTAACACATTTGCAAAACGGCAGCCTGCGGTCTTAATTGGCTGCTTGCGAGTTTGGGTTGTGTTGTCGACATGTCGAAAAGACCCTGTTTTCTGTGCTCGGAAAGCAAATCCATGTATGCGCTTCCGAAGTATGAGAATTTATAAAGTATTATAAAATTGATAATGTATAGAGTAAAACCGCATTGTTACTGTTCATATCACTGTGTATACAAGTGGTGAGGAAGACTCCGGAGATGAGGATGTGGAAATGGGTGTTTTGTTTCCAACACGTGCTGTAAGAGGTAGACCAATCACAACAGACTGAGCCATCTGACCAATCAGAGCAGAGCAGTCTCACGGAAAAGGTGGGGTTTAGAGAGAATGAATCCTTTATCGAGCTGTTTCGGATACTGTGAGAAAATAAGTGATGCTGCAGTGTATATTATGAGAATTAAACAATTTTTTGACCTCAATTCATGTAAACTTATTGTAAGAGGCCTCTAAAACGAAATTAATAGCCAATAAAATAGCACAATAGAGGCACTTTAAAGCATATAGATTGTGAATTTCAGTTTAAAGCAAACTGATGTTTGGTTTATTGAACTAGAACCACAGGAAACATGCAAAAACCTGTTTGTTTGTGCGGCACTGAATGAAAAATAGTTAAAACCAAGACTTCCATGGGAGAAGTGTGTCTTGTACAGGGCTGATTTTGAGATGACGCCTAAACTAAACCCCATGAGGAAAAAGATGAGGGAAAGAAAGACAAACAGAGAGACAGCAAGGAAAAGCACATGCTCCTGATGAATAGGGAAACACAGAGCAGCTCATTTGTTTTCTTGTTCCTGCAGCTACAGCAGGCCATCTTTGGGGATTCAGGCCCGTGGAAGAAACCCCCTATACTCTCTCAACGTAACGTCACAGTGCTACTGGCACACAACTTATTAGAGATATTTGAGGCATATACAACTGGCATAATGATGCTAGTCTGCAATGAATTACCAGTGTCTATCTCTGAGCCTGCAAGGCAAATTTAGAAAGAAATGTGTGGGAGGATAGAGAGAGGAGACCACTGCCAGCCTGATGCATCGTGGGTGTCAGAGGTTATGGTGGATGCTTGGCTGTTTGTTTTCTTTCCTAAGAATACACGCTGTGCCCTATTGACCTCTGCTCACGCCACGCCATCCGCAGGACATGGATGAGGAAATCTAATTACATCCTGATTATTTTATTGCAGGAGTCATTTCAGCCATAAATCTCATTGGAAAACTTTGAAATGCACCTCTGAGGATGAAATTAGAGTATTTTATGTTTCTGAAATCGGCACTATCATTAAGTAACAAACTACCGTCAGAATCCGAATCGTTCTGTTCAACTCGTCCTTTGAATTTACAACTTCCTCCCTGTCATTTTGAAACTAATTATTTCATCATTAGCATATCTGAGCCTATAATTGGCCGTTAGCTCTCTATTAAATGTTGCACATGAACATTATCTGTGATGAAAAATAACTGCTAAATATCCTTCGTCACTCATTGCCCGAAATAATATCAAATTTTTATGCTGCTCGTCATCAGGAACGCCTGTTCAGTATGTGAACAACAATAAATTACAATGATAATTAATGCAATTAACAATTCTAAACACAAGCTATAGAATGTCAGTTTGTCACTGTACATCATAACACTGCAGACAGTTTCAGACCCAAATGCCACATTATATAAAAGCAAATTTTAGATCTTTAGATTTAGAATTTTAGATTTAGATCAGATAACCAGATGCATTTCTAATAAACCTTATATTCAGACCAAAATTAAAGCAATAAGACACACAGTATTAAGACATTCTGTTTGGTATGCAAGCTAATATATAGTGTATGCATGTAATGACACACTCTGTGAGTCTATTCCGATAAATACATTTTCATATTGAGTGCAGAGCCTGCATGCAATAAAGGTAATTGCAAAGGTCTCCATAGTTAAAAATAAATTGAATCAGGAAAAATGATATAGACATATAGAAAGAACACCACGAACCCAGACAAACAAACAAGTCTAAAAAAATATCACACTAGCCCAGAAGCCCATGGACAATCACTTCCTGTCAAACGGCACCATTTCTTAAAGGTCTGAACAGGACAGGTAACAGATTGCCATCACAAATTGTAACACAATTCTCTTATTTCTGAAACACATTGAATCTTACCATTAGCGTTTTTAGCACAAGTTATTACAACAATGAATATTCATTGATAGATTAAAAAATGTTGACTTCTTTTCTTCAAACATTCTCTTCACAAAAGGTGAGAGCGCCAAAAACGGCCTGGTTAAAAGAGGTAATATTGAGGAAATGTCCCATTTAAAACTGATGAACTCATCGTCCCGGATGTCATGAAAAATTGAGTGTGTTACTTGGAGGTGCCGGGAGGGAGTTGGAAGGAACGAGGCAGTAGCTCAGAGCTCTCCCATTAGACGTATAAGTGACTCATTTACAGCAGTACAGGTTACTGACACTCTCCTCTTCTGTCTCGACCACTCATTTGTATCCTCTGAGACATAAAAGGGAGAAAAAAAATCCAGGCCGTTAATAAGTTCCCAATGCCCCTGTCTCCCAAGTTCATTTGCATTTTTGGAACGAGAAAAAAAAAAAACCTGTGATACACAAAGAGGACTGAAGTATTACCAAGGCTTCAAACTCCCACTGGCTTTTCTTTGTCAGGGAAAAAAGCGAGCCACCACAATGGCCTACTTCCTACTTGAGCGGATGCCGTTCATTCACTTCACAAATTAGAAACAAAAGTCAAGAAATGCTCAGGTTGACAATGACCAGAATTGCTGGTGTATTGTTAAATCATTTACTTTTATTTAGCAGTTGTTTGCAGTTATAGAAGGATTTGCTGAAGTTTGGATCACCATAATGTACTGTAGCTACGATTGCATTTTTTTTTCTTCCTGAAAGTCTTTCTACAACAATCAAGCACTGTGTTAAAAATAATTAATAATATAATATAATTAATATATAAATTAAGTTTAAGATTAAAAGTCTGGGTCTGTCTTTCTATGGCTAAAATAAATCTATACATAAAAAGCATTTAAAAAGTAACTAAATAACCAATAAAGGTATGTAAAACATTTCTAAGACAGATTTAATGTGATCATACAACTCAAAAAATCTGAAATCTTTTAGCGTTAATAAAAGTCAACTTCTAATACATAAAAGTGCACAAATATTATTTTACAGTATGTGTAAAAATGCAAAAACGAAAAGGAGATCTAAGGATGGTTGTTTTTTGAACGAAACCTTCGGTTGCGCTTCATTTGATGGAGGTCACATATCTTGAAGTCTGGCCTTGTGAATTCTACTCCTCCTTTATTTCATAATTCATTATAATTTCAGCAATATTTTTCAAAGACAAGGAGTGCCATGGGAGATGGTGAACTTTGCTATTGGCACGTATCGCCGCCCTTCTAAACAAACACACTTTCACCCCCTTTTCTTGGCAGGCAGTGCAATAATCTATCAGTCCAGGCCTAGATTAAAAAAGAAACACATGACAAGGTCAAAAACTATTTTTCAGACACAGTTGGGCTCCAAATAGAGACGCATAATCTGTTCGCGCAGCGCTAAAGTTTGTCTGCTATTTGTCCGTTGAGCTGAAGTGCGCTTTAAAGGGAAAAGGTCATGACGTTGTACAATTAATAAATTGGGGCGACTGTAAATTTGCACTTTTCTCCCTCATGAGAGTTTGAACTGCCCATCCGGTGGGATGGCGCCACATTAGCACGAGCTAGTGTGATTAATGAGTATGGATGGCTACGGCACTGTGGTTTTGAGAGACATGGTATTTTAGAGAGAGAAAAAAAACATCTAGGTGCTAATTTTAAATGGAATGGTTAAATACGGGTAAACGCAAACACGTATTTGTTGACATACTTGGACAGGGACTTGGACAATAATTACAAAGCATGTTTGAGAGCTAGTTGGCATGCAAGAGAATCAAGTCCCGAAGCTCTAGCCTGACAAATTCAATTTACGAAGAGCATCTCAAAGCAGTATATTTAGAAGACCATCTCCCATGCAATATGGGGGTCTAATAAATGTCTTTGGGTCAGAGGCGTCAAGCAAACTTCAGGGACCGTTCAATTTGTGTAAGACTATTCAGTCAGTCAATGCAATTTTAAAACACACATGAAAATAAAACCAATACGTATGGTCGAAAGCAGAAATTTTCAGAAATCTTCAGCCTTGTCCATATTATAGACTTGATGAAAAATGACCCCCTCTGGGCTGCTATTCAGCATAAGTAATCCAAAGGAAATCACTATAGCTTGTCTTCATGGAAGACTGAGACTTCGAAATAAATTGGTTTTGATTCACCTTCAGTTTGGATTTTAAGCAGAACAATACCTTGTGAAATCTACATGCTTGTAAACAGAATGTTATCACTTCTCCAGTTTCTGTGCTTGAAGGAACCCATTAATCTCCATGCATGGATTTTGCAATCTAACTTTGTTTCTTTAGGACCTCAGATGGAATAAGCTGATATGATAAGTAGAGAACCAGTTGCTCCTCTTTGACATTGATTTACAATGTTTTCATCACACCATCTTAACGTTAAATGTACAATCAGCTTTATATAATAGGACAGCAGGAATCACGAACGAATGAGTAATGACGGAAAACATCCTGAAATGACACGGTTGATATGCTTGCATTTCATTCAATTCAGTCTCTAAATGGGCGTTCTTATTTCACGAGCATATTCATTGATCAAGTTTGTGTTTTTCAGCTACTGTACACAGCTGCTTATTACAATATCTGCATCTCTTCGTAATAACTGTACTGGAAATACATCCACGGATAATGACATCAAACACTACTACATTAAAATTCACAATACGCTTCATACAGTAAATCAAAGTAAATGGCTATTCTTTGGGCATGTATTTGTATTTAGGGAATGAGATGACTGAAAGAAAGAGGAGGCCATGGACTGATCACTCTTCAGGAGGAAAGGAGAAGCGTGAAATATGCTGCTTAGTAAAACCATGCAATTTAAATTGCTCCATTGTAGTCACGTAGCTGAAAAGTTTTCCAACTTTGAATGGATTCTTCTATTGTTGGACTTTAATATCACTTGTTTATTCTACAGCTCTCTGGAATACTGACTGACCAAGTGTGACGTCCACAGTCAGATGCTGACACTCATGGCAATTCGTAACTATTTGACATTTCGGCAAGTTTGTCCAATCCTTTGTACGTTTTCAAAAGATCTACTTACACCACACTGAGGGTTAGTTGTAGGGGTGGACCGTCATGCTTATTAATTTTAAATCATGTCATCATATATCCACTTTTCCACTGAATCCACTTTTGCTAGTTTAACCACTGGAAAAAACGGTTGGTGATGGTTGTCCCTATTCTCTTAACCGTGCAATAAACCAATCAGATTCTCATCTACCAATCCCTTTAAAAGCGGAAAAACTGAACGCTTCTCTAGCGAGGAAACTGAACTGCTCGTCCAATGACGCCTGTTTGGCTATCTGGGGTAGTATTCAGTAGCAGCTGTGTTCACTTTGCATTATGAAATGTAGGCATTTTTATATTTATGTACACAATAATAATATTTTACATTGGAATATTTAAAAATCTTTGTTGTCCCTGTGTTCGTAATAAGAAAAGTGTATGCGCGTTGTGGACCCACCCAGACGGCCATATAACTAACACGCCCTTTAAATAACAAAAAAATAATATTGCGCCATTGACTTAAGACCGAGTTTTTGTTGGTCAGTCGTTTTCAGTTGCCTCAAAATAGCAAAGCACCTGAACACAACTTGTTTTCAGAACAGCACACCGATGGCCGAACAGATGGTCGCAAATGCATTTGTTATTTAAACAACGTGCCGCTGGACGTGAAAATGATAACTGCGTCAGGTTGAAATTATTATTTTTTTAAATGCGTAGCACCTGGCGCCTCATTGCTATGATAGGGCCCATAAGTGAGATTCGCTTCAGGATTTGTATTTATTTTGCAATAATGACCGACTTATATTTCTTTGCTATAGCATGCAAAAATATAAAATTTGGTCATACTCTATTGTGGTAGTACTGTAAACCATGTTCTAAAATAAGAAAAGGTGAACAATTAGTCTGCTTAATAACTGCTAACTTTTTATAGTGATGGTCCTCCAACAGACATTCCACTGACTATAAGCAACTTTGCAAGTACGTCAAATTACAACCCAAACCCAGGTGAAAAATACGTACTATTAAACGCATTCAAAAAATGTACTTGAGTATGTTTTAGTACAATGCAAATATACTATAATGCATTTTTAATACATTTAATGGTGCGTCTACTAATACTCTACTAAAACTCTAATGAGTGTAGGTGCAACGTGAATGTGTTAAAGGGACCATCAAAATAAAGTGAAACCATCATTTTTACTTACATGCAGTAGTTGTAACTAAGGCATCTACAGCTGGTTCAGATGTAACGTTCAGCACTTTAATGCCTAGACTCTATGACTTCAGTGCGAATGAGGAAATGGCTACAACACATTTAAGCTCGTTCCAAAGATTTAGAATCATCATCCATGTGCTGTGCAGATCAGAGCATCACACCTAACCCACCACCCCCAACACCAGCAACGAGAACTGCTGGCAGAGGCTCTAGTCAGACTGGCTTTCCACCAGCAGTGCAGGCTGTCACTGTCACAGGCGTTGTCAAAGACATGATCAAATACTCTTCCACTCTGCTGCCTGAAACACACACACACACACAAACACACACACACACACACACACACACACACACACACACACACACACACACACACACACACACACACACACACACACACACACACACACCTTCCCAGCTCCCACATACATTGAGACAAACTGTCAAAGAACCAAAGATTAGTAGATGCAACTCACAGCACACATTGTTATGCATGGATTCTGAGCAGGGAAAAGGTGAATAAATTTATGGTGAACCACAGGAAGAGAAAGAACATCAGCAGGATGCGTACAATACATTCAAGAACGGAAAATGCACCGGAGGCCCGTGCTAATTAGTCAATGTCCAGACAGATTAGGTACAAGTTGGAGTGTAGAAGTGGCTGCAGGATATTTCACAACAGTTTAATAGACCCCAAGCCCCCACCCCCGAACCACCCTCTCCTCCCAAATCTAACACATATACAGCATATATGGATATATTTGGCCTCAGATCCGACAAGGCAGGATTCGTCTATAAATTTCATGCACTAGTAAAACCAATTTAGCTGTAAAACTACACCAATGTAATGAGGACAAAAAATGGGCCTGAATTTGTCATCTGAAAATGTCTGTTTGTTCGGGGTTTTTTTCTCTCCTTCCATACCCAGAAACTGTAGATAAGGAAAACAGTGCAAACTACCTCCCAGCCCATTCCGGAAATGTTTACACACCCATATTTATTATTCATAGATCTAGGACGGTTTCTTTCGAACGACAAAAACACAAAAACCTACATGATAAACTGCTGTACCCTTTTCCGAATATCCTATACTAAAGCACAGTGACTCAAAACACTTCTGTACAAATGCCGGTCTCTATGCTTCATCTCTAACACCAAGGTAGAATGCCTGAGAATACCGAATTATTCCCTCTAGGCCACAAACTACTTCCAAAAAGTGCTTATCTATGACATTTCAAGCTTACTTTCAGCAAGATTAGAGTTGGAGAAATTACACTTCGAGTCGATAAAAGCTACCACAAAGAGTCCTACACATCAAGATAAGGGAGGCTGCTGCAGACGGAGCTCAGGAAACCATAGAGGGCTTTGTCCATGAAAACAACAGAATGCAAAATAATATTTGAAACGATGGAGCCACAGTTAGAGGCTTCGTGGTCATGAGGTCAAAGTAAACGGCTCCACAGATTGAAGGTTTAATCATTAGTGTTACACCCTTCTTGAGCAGGAAAAAAGAAAAAGGTATTTTTAAAAAAACAAAAGCCTTTTCAAATGATATAACACAACATGCGATTCCACAAAATCTACATTAATATTTCAATATTTTCACACTTGACAAAACCCCTGAGGCTTAAAGAGAGACATGTTTTCCAACCTTTTTGTCTCATGTAAAACCACAGTCCTGTCAGTACAGCTCAAGCACCCCGTCATCAACAGAAATGTCGCAACTGATATCATGCTCAATATTATATTTTATTCATTTTGATTGATTTAAGCAAAACAAGCACAGCGGTGACTCACCAAGTACATTCGTTTCCTTTTAATAAAACACCAGAACTAGTTTGTCTAATCAAGTTTCGAATGCAGGGATAAACTTTTTCAAAAAGAAAGAAAGTCAATTTATTGACAGTAATTTCTGTTCAAAAAAGCAAAACAAAATTCTTAGTAAGTACAGCCACAAAATTGTGGATATTAATGGGACAGTGCACAAAACTATCTGTCATTATTTACATATAATGTCTGTTTTCTACTGGAGAAAGAAAGTCATACAGGTGTTGGGGACAACAGTTTAGGACCCAAGACCAGATTGACCAAACTGCAAGAATGAAGACCAAGAGTCAGAAGTGCGATTAATTAAAGGAAAATGTATTGCAAAGTTTGCAGTCTCATCAGCAGAAGCCAGCTTCAAATCTCACAAGTGGTTCGTAGGCCGCACTTTCTGCATCTACAATTTCTCAACACAATTATACTCTTTTCAAGGTCTAGCTATACGTCATTACTGCAGGTTGAATGATTCTGATTAACTAAGAGAAAATAGATGGTCATAGTAAATTTCCACAATTCGGCTGATAGGCAGAAGCATATTTCCATTGAACAACAAAGAATAAAAGCTCACATACAGAGATACACAGCTTCTTCAAGGTTGGAGTTGGTCGAGCTCTAGCTCTGACCAGAAACTTTCCCAAAACATACTGATAACATGTACTTACTCTCAGTAAGAGGTACAGACAATATTCATCTTATTCTCTAGTGATGAAAGATGCAAAGAAAAGTAAAAGCTAATACATTTCAAATAAAATAAATCATTAAATCATCTTGATATTTAGGAGGATAAATACTGACTAAGGCTTTGATTATACATTTCATTATGATATAAATGTATATTGAGGCAGCAGTGGATTTCAGAATCCACACCCTTTACAGGTTTGGAATGACATAAGGGTAAGTCAATTATGGCAGAAATTTTATTTTGGGGTAAATTATCCCTTTAAAGCTATTGAGATAAAGGTTATAGAAACATTTGTCAAAGATTCAGTAGATTTGTAACTTGTGTTCCAAATGTGAAAAGCTAGGGTAAGTACTTCTGTTACCCCATGCAGCCAACTGCATCTGTCCCAGTCTCAGGCTGGCCATTCTCAGATATTAACCTCATGAAAGACTGACAAATGGAACTAATTACCATCCTGTGGCATGAGACCTCTTGGTGTCCACAGAGAAGGACCGCACGCTCTGCACCCTTCAACTCATCAAGGTCATGTTTTATATAAACCACTGGTTAGGGTTCATTAGAGATCGTTCCCTATCAAATACAGCACGTCCGTCGCTAATGCACCCAAATGAATGACAACTCACTTAAATACCTACCTAAAATGCAAAAGCATAGGAGAAAGAAAAAAATTTGCATAAACATTACATTTCATTCTATACATTACACTACATAGTAAATAGCATTTAAACCATTTATCTCACTTTCCCTAGATAAATGGACAGAAATTATCCTTACATGCAGGCAGGTAAAAAGCATCATCGCTTTAAGCACAGACAGGCATGTCATTGAATACATTAGGCTTTCTCTTACTCCACCAAACGCACTATCCTCAACTGGCCTCACTTCCATAAAGCAATTGAAGCATATTATGTGCAGAATATGCTTGGGAACATTCACCATTCAGAATTTAAACTAAGAATGTCTTTTAAATTTGAATCAAGTTGAATTGAGGTTGCAAACAGGATGTTAACATTTATTCATATACACTGCTGTAACTGTATTTTCTTCACTATAAACATATTAAACACCATATACAAACATGGTATATCATTTTCAACAGTTTGGGGTTTGTTTTTAATTCAGCAAGGATGCATTAAGGGGATAGTTCACACAAAAATGAAAATTCTGTCATCATTTGCTCAACCTCAAGTTGTATGAAAACCTGTAGTAAATTCTTTCTTCTGCTGAAGACATTTTTGAAGAACATGGGTAACCAAAGCATTGATGGGCCCCATTGACTTCTATAAGATGGAGAGAAAAAAAATATAGTATATGGAAGTCAATGGGACCCATTAACTGGTTTCACAGACATTCTTCAAAATATATTATTTTGTTTTCAGCAGAAGAAAGACATGTTTGTAACAGCTCGAGGGTGAGTAAATGATTTTCATTTTTGAGTGAACTATCCCTTTAAATTGACAGTAAAGACATTTATATTGTTAGATTTCTCTTTATAAATAAATGCTGCTTTTCTTTTGAGATTTCTATTCATACCAAGAATCCTGAAAGATGATGTTTCATGCTTTCAACCAAAATATTAAGCAGCACAACTGAAATAAACTTTAAAAAAAAAAAAAAATCTTATTGACCCCAAACTTTTGAATGGTGGTGTATAGAAATACAATAGATTGAAATAAACTGCTAAAATGTTATCTATTCTATATTTGTATTCTAAATACAATATGGTGGACAGTATTGAAGCAAAATGAATTTATTAATACTTATTACTTATTAATTAATACTTATTAATACTTTGACAGTATTAGCGCATCTAATAAGCAGAGAGAAAAAAAGTATTCTACATATTAGAAAATAAATATGCAATAACTAGTCATAATTATTGATGCAATTGTATTTCTTTCTTTTTTTATTTTGCTGTGTAATTGTTGAATTCAACATCCCGTGGCAAATTCCAACACAACAGTGAACAGGAAATAAATTTTTCCATTTTGAATTTAGGTCAAACTTGCTGTAATAAGGCTAATGACAGCAATGGAAAGTATCAGTGCACTGGTGTATGGAGGGTATTGCTTTGGCAAATGCAGTCAGACTCTACCAAATATAAAACATGAAGGTCTCTTGCTGTCAATACCCCAGCTGTGCACTGCTTATATCCAGATGCATATTATTTTGCACTAATCCCTTGTCTGTCAAGCTCCATTTTAAACTCCAAAGCTAATTTAATTCCGCTAGTGTGACGTGGTGAAGGATTGAAGCAAAGCCGGCAGTGCAGCTCCACTGTCACAACATGCTTCGTAGCCCAACACTATGGCCTGAGGTTAGATAAAATGAACAGTCAGTCCGTCATCAAGCATGGAAATGAAATTTCTTTTGCTTCCTTCATTCAACATCAGTATTGTTGTTTAAGACTGTGAATGCAGCAATACAAGCGTTTCAAAGCTTGAGCTGTTACACCATTAAACGTTATGCTTCGAGATGCACTCAACTATTCTTTTGAAAGCAGATTGTTGGTTTCACCTAAGAGATCACTACTCCAGGATGGAGAAACCATGCAATGTACATATACATACATTATATATATATGGTAACAATACAATAAGGTTGTATTAGTTAATGCATTAGTTAACATGTACTAATTATAAACTGCACTTATAAAGCATTTATTTATCTTAGTTAATGATAATTTCAACATTTACTAATGCATTAATAAAATCTTTTTAACATTAGTTAATGCACTGTGAACTAACATGAACAGCTGTATTTTTATTAACTATTGTTTACAAAGATTAACTAATGCTGAACAGAGATGTTGTTCATGGTAAGTTCATGTTAACTAATGCATTAACTAATGTTAACTAATACAACCATATTGTAAAGTGTTACCATGTATACACACACACACACACACACACACACACACACACACACACACACACACACACACACACACACACACACACACATTAACAACCCATAATGAAGAAGTGCTCACACATTTGGAGAATAACAATTGGGCTGAAACCATATGCACACTCAAAGGTAAGAGCATTCATTAAATTTGTCCCTTAATGGTACTATTACTTGTCTTTGCCCTACCAAGGGGACGCATTTGCATTCACAATGCAGGTCTAACTCCACGGTGCCTCTAATTGCCTCTAAATTTAGCATGTTGGCTTGTCCAGGGTACACGGCAAGGAAGAGAAGGCAAGAACTAAACCATTACGGAGGGAGCAAGAAGTAAGGCAATATGAGGAGGAGGGTTTTGATCATGCAAAGGGCATATTTCAGTGTTCAAGGACATTTTTGGAAGAAAATGTGACAAAGCATAGCAACGGCACCACCACAACAGACATTGCGAAACATTATTTGTGGCATGCAAAGAACAAATGCTGCTCCACTTAATGATGCTTGACATTCAAAATAAATGTTAATTTCAAGCGCAATTATGCTTAAGAGTCAGAAGTGAGGATGAAGGGTGTACAGACAGCTTTAATGTGAGCGCTGAATGGAAAAACACCTCCTGTGAGGCCAAAATCAACATCCTTCATGTCCTTGAGGATTTTGCTGTAATAGAATATAACGCCGCTTTACTTCTTCCTTCAGCATGATAAGCAAGAAAGACGAATCAAGGTTTTTCATTTCCAAAATAATCCATTTCCCATTCAGATTTGTCATTTAAATGAGAAAAGTGCAGCTGGTTCAATCTGAAAAAGCCCAAGTATTTGGCACCTAAATTTCACTCACCATACCTCATCTGTCTACTGTATTGTTTTTATTTTCTACACGGACGATCGAATGCAGCAGAACCTTGTGACCAATTGAGCAGCTGCATACTTTTGACACTAGATTCATTTTTATCTCTGTTGTTCAAATGGTACAGCATAGCCCTAACACCCCCAAGGTCATGGGTTTGATTCTCAGGGAATGCATCCTAATAAAATGTACAGATTAAAAGCATCTGCAAACAAAATGGAAAAGTAAATTCCCTTTTGGAGGAACACACTACCATTCAAAAGTTTGAAAGAAGTCAATTATGCTCACCAAAGATGCATTTATTCGGTCAGAAATATGGTAGAACAGCATTATTGTGAAATATGACAATTTAAAATAACCGTTTTCTATTTTAATAATTCTTGTGACGGCAAAGCTGAATTTTCAGCATCATTACTTCTTCGTAGTCTTCAGTGTCAAATTCCTCCAGAAAACTTTTAGATATGGTGATTTGTCTCTGAAGAAACATATCTTAGGGGTGTGACAAGACACTTATCTCACGAGACGAGATGAGACACGAGATTGGGATCACGAGAACGAGATGAGATTTTTACATGATATTTTTAAGAAATGCTCAATTATAAAATACATGACTAGAATTTTTTTTGCAGGTGCATTTGAAATGTTTTACCTCATCATCTTGTAATGAATGTAATTTCACGTCTACTTTCTGAGTGTGAATTATCATATGCAGTAAAAGACAAGCAGTGTAAAGGTTTAGCCAAAAACTCAACTGACCTTTCCTGTATGATTGTCTCTTCAGACCTTAGAACTGCACATTAGCTTCTTGTGACCCCCTAACTGAACTCCTTCCTACTGATCATATTAAGTGCAAACAATAACTATAATCAAAGTGCTCAATATTCAATTTTTTTCTTCAAGCATGATACATAGCTTAAAGATAATTTCAACTTGATAGCTTTAATATTGGGAGAAATTTGCATGCCTCAGGGAGTCGCTTTCAATTTCAAACAGCGGTAACATATTGCAATTGCGCGCCGTTTACTTTCACTTTCAATTTCGTATGTTCTCTGTGAATAGGGAGCGGTGGAGCTAAATGTGGATTTTAAAATACAAGACATTTGCCTGCCGCTTCTGTTTCGCAAGGAATCCTCCGTCACGGTCCAGTCCACTAACACGTAACACACGTCTTCTCGTCACGTTTCGAGCTCGTTCTAATTGAAGCGACTGTTATCCACCTCAATTACATTGATTTTAATTCTATAAAAAACAAAACTAGAGTGGAGGTGCGATGTAAATGTAGCATTGACATATTCTATCCTAACTTCACCCTCACACTCAGTAACTAGGGGTCTCATTTATAAAACTTTACGTAGATTTCATCCTAAAAGTGTACGTACGCACAAAAAAAGAACCTGCGCAAAAATCCTTATATAAAAAAAATCCTTATAAATCCCAGCCAGCATGAAGACTGTGCGTATGTGCATCTCCACCCTGTCATCTCCCTAAAATCACCATATATGGAGCTTACAACGCCTAGTTTTACTATGCATAACCTCATCTGCATATCATTTGCATGCATATTACCATCCACCATGTTTAACACTGTCAAAGGAACAAGACATTAAAAATATTAATATACAAGACACTATACATACCATTTGTGCCTTACACAGTACATTGCTGACAATCATCCAATATCTTTTTTATGTTTTAGAATAAATATATAAAAATATCCATAAAAACAAAATTGTATAAAATACTTCTAAGATATTTTTTTTAAAAATAAAGTTTATTCATTCATTTCCACGGGCCAAATGTTATTTTAATTCAAAATATTTTGTTAATTTTAAACCCTTCAACTCAAAAACATTAATGCAGTTTTGCTAATAATGTGAACATATAGGATGTTTAGGCTATTTTCATTTAAACAGATAGGCCTACTTATTTATTGAAGCGTAAATACAATCATCTGACTCAGAGCGTCACTGACAAAGTATTTTTAAAAAAGGAAATCTTAATTTTTTCTTCAAGTTGTATCCTTCAAATACAGTGTTTTTTCTCATAATTTTGGGAAGATGTCTTTACCCTCTGTGTCCGTGCAGCTGTGGTTGTACAGTAAGCTGTTATTATTGGACCTATTCAAACCGAAAAAATGGACTGTTTGACCACTGAATCCTGCAGTGTCTATGATATAGAAGTAAGTGTGCATCACTGATCATCACTCTCGCTAAAAATAATCTGTCATTACATGAGATCTGCAGTTTATTGGAATTAGCCTGTATTTAATCCTTGCTGTCATAAAAACAGCGTGTCACAGGAAACTGATCAAAAGTAGCACCTCCACATGTCCATCTAAATGCATATAATTTTTGTTTAAATTCTGAGTAATGACTTAATGTAATTTCAGTTCATATCGCAATTAATGAAACTGGAACATTAACGTAAATGTGTATATCAAAATGAAAACAGAGTTTTAAATTGTTCTTCATTACTTTTCTCACTCTAGTAGAAGAGTTCGTACACATGGGTCAGAGTTTGTTTCCAGTCAAGTTTGTTTTTATAAATCACAACTTATGCATCAGAAGTAGCGTCCGCAACTTTCAGGGCCTGTTTTGTGCGTACGCAGCGGTTATAAATGAGACCCCAGGTCATGACTATGACGCGAGACAGACAGCTTTTCACCTCAACGAGAAATCTCATCACAGTTTAGTCTCGCGAGATCTCTTTCTTATTATTATCAATGTTGAAAACCGTTGTGCTGCTATATATTTTTATGGAAACCATGGTAACATTTATTTATTATATAATTTTATATAACTTTACCAATACATCCTTGAGAAATAAAAGTATTCATTTATTAAACAAAAATCGTCTAACTCCCAAACTTTTGAACAATAATGTATGTCCAGACATCACTGTACCAGCAGGACGAAAGAAACTAAATAGGTTGGGATGAGTTATCAGAGCTGGTTATCACTAAAATAAAAAGTAAAGACAGAAAATGCTTTTATGAAAAATGAAAAATTTATTTTATTCATGTTTGTAAAAATGTGTAATTTATCACCGAAAAGAACAACTTGTATCAAATACAGTGAATGCCAGTATGGTCTATTCATCTCAGATTTTAAGATTTACAAAAATCATTCATCCTGGAAGAAGGAATCTAAATCTCCTATCTCCTCGTGGACCTGTTTGGAGTTTGCCTGAGATGGACGGGATACGTTTGCTGGATTTTCTTGGCTTCTTTGTGACATCTCAACTTCTTTCTTGATGTCCCGGCCTCCACTCACAAGCTTCTGACTCTCAGTAAAGTACTGGTTAGGGTGATTAAGAGAAAACCCAGCATCCTCAACCTGTAACAAGCAACAGAGTTTAGTAAGCAAATGACTATAGAGTTGCTTTTGTGTAATAATGTGTATTTGTTTTTTAGCCAAGTTTAAATAACTGCATTGAACCTGGAACATTTAAAGGGTACACAGGGAAATTTAGGCTGGTAGCTTCTATTAAATCGCTCCTTTCTTTCAGTCTTGTTTATGGCAAAGCCTCTCACTGATGGATCCCTGAAAGCTGCACTGCATTCAGAACGCCGCACAATCCATTTGTTTCTAAGTGCAGAGGATATGGCTGTTTAATTATGCTTCAATCACAGCACGCCCCTGATACTCCTCATGAATCAAAGTTTCAAACCCATCTCTCTGAATCGAGTGCACAGGGGTCCCTGCGGTAGTTAAGCTGTGGACAGAAAGATCCATTACACGGATCCATCTCAGTGTTAACACATTACAGTGGACTACCCTCGCCCAGCGACTCTGTGCCAAATGAAATATGCATAAACATGAAACAATCCCAGCCGAGGCCTAGAGACGGATCAATCCGGCGGATGTGCAACAAGCTCTCCTCCTTCCAAAATCCACCTCTCTCGGCTCCCCTCCTCCTCTTCATTATTCTCTCTATTGTTTGATTTATTGCGTTTGTGTAAATATTTCATCAGAGAAGTATTACATTTTGACCTTTAAATAAATGCTGCCAGGGAGGGAGGAATGCGAGCATCTATTTGTTATGTGTTGCGGATGTGAAAGCGGAGGGCACATATGGCAGTGATTAAAGTCCAACAAGCGGGTTTTTGCGGCATCGCGTATCAGATGTAGAGAAGGCGAGGTGGTGCGGATCCACTGATGCCCCAACAAGAATGTTTTATTGTGCCTGTTAACGTCAGAGGTTTCTTCATTCACCTACCCTAAAATATGAGTCATGAATTTCCGAGATGTGATTTTCATTGGGGCTGGCGGGGGGGAGGGGGCAGTTTATCTTTCAAATCCTGTTATTGCAGGCTGTTCATCAGGAAAGCCATCTTATTCATTTTCCCGCATCATAACCCGTACGCACTGTTTGGCTCGGGGCTATTAGTCATCAGCAATGACCCTAGTCCCGAGCGCCCCGGGGCCACGAGCTAAATGATGCCCTTGGACTGCAAAGGCGCTGCCGTTTCACCGGGAGCCATTAAAAGCCATTATATCCTATCAATGACACTTTGAGTGCATTACGGCATTAAAAGAGGGGTGGCGCAGACACAAACACTGTTATAAAGCTTTCTTATTGAAGGAATAAATCTAGACGTGCAAGAGATTAGAAATTTATACACGCGCTCTTTGATTTACTCATCTGGACATTGAGCTAAAGCGTCAACAACAGCAAGAACAGCAGCAGATTTGAAGAGCTTACGGAGGTGTGTGTGAGACTTTTACTACACAGTGTTATTAATAAAAACTAAAACTAAAATAATGAAATCTAACATAACTGACTCAAATTGACTAGTTTACTACCGTTATTTTTTTTTTTTTTTTTTAAGAAATCTTTTTTTCAGCAAGGATGCATTAAATTGATCAAAGTGATATAATGTTATTTATAATGTTCCAAAAGATTTCTATTTCAAACAAATGCTGTTCTTTTAACATCATTTTTCATCAAAAAAATCTGAGTTTTCCACAAAAATATTAAGCAGTTTTCTGTTTTTAACATTGATAAGAAATGTTTATTAAGCATCAAATCAGCATACTAGAATGATTTCTGAAGGATCATGTGACACTGAAGACAGAAAATAATGGGACTGGAGTAATTTATCACAGGAATAAATTAAATGTTAAAATATTTTAAAATAGTTAACAGCTTTTTAAAATCGTAATAGACCAGCGGTTTGCAAACAGCGGTTTTGTGGGCGGAGTCTACCTCATGGCAGAAATTGACAATTCAACATGTAAGCCATATATATATATATATATATATATTTTTAAGTAAAGTCAATTGCAATATATAAGTTTGTTATTCTGACTTTTCCCCCTCTCAGCAATGGCAAGTTATACAATAAAGTCTGAATTGAGAGATACAAATGTTATATGTCTAAATGTTATTGATGTAAATGTTAGAGGTTTAAATATTATTCCATGCTGTAACTGTAAGGCTAATACATTGTGCCCCGTTTGAACTGCATATATGAATATTATCTAGATCTATTGATTACATCAAATTCATGCCTTAATAGTAGACTAATAACAATTTTCAGGACCCACTTTATATTAGGTGTCCTTAACTACTATGTACTAACATTTTAACTAATAATTTGATACATTGCACTTATTGTGTACATACATGTTTTACATTGTACTTACATATAAAAAAATACCTGCATGTAATTACATCTGTAATTAATTTCTGTAGTTACATTTGTAATTACACAGATGACACTTCCCACCTAACCCTACCCTTAAACTTACCCATCCCACCACACCTGTCCCTAACCCTACCCGTATCCCACCTCAATATCAGCAAAGGTGTTTTGCAACACAATATGAACACAGTAAGTACATTGTACTTATTTTTTTATGTAAGTACATAGTAGTTAAGGCCACCTAATATAAAGTGGGGCCTTTTCATCAGTCCAGTCTGCTGCTGTCAACTATAAATGTCTGCGTTTAGCTTCAAAGGGAAGCTTAAAAAAAAAACCTTTAAAACTTTTTTTTTTTTTTTGCATTCCAATAATTTGGCCACTAATTCATTTTAGTTTGGCACTAGATAACACTGGACTGTGATTTGAAATTGAATGCCATTAAAAAAATAAATAAATACATCTGATACCATCTAGTGCATTAACTTAGCCCTAAAAAAACAAATATACAAATTGATACAAAAAAACCTAAAACTAAAATTAACAATGACTACTGAGAATTGAAATAAAGTGAAAACACTAAATTAATGAAAATAAATAAACTAAACTAAAAAAAAATATAAAAACTTTTAAATTGTTTCTGGTAGATAGGCTTCTTCATGAATTTACTTGTTACTAAAGCTGCCCAGTTTAAAATCCATCTAGTAAGACATTGCTGACAAATATCTGAAAGGTTTACCAATCTCTCTCAAATCCAAGACGGTCTCTTCCCCCTCTTCATATTAACCTGTCACCTAGCAGATAGCGTCTGTTTGCGTGGCATTGGTGTGTGCACATTTTCATTCTCGACCTGACAGCTGGGCTGCTTTTTTAGCCGACGGACAGGGCACAGGTGTCACACAGGTAATCTTGACTGACATAGCTCTGAAATATTTCTCTCTGCTTGGCAAAAAAATAAATAAAAATACAGAAAGGTTGCTGCCAGAGTCATATCCACCCCCTCCTATTTAAAAATGGGAAGAAGAAATGAGAATAAATCTATTAGATAACCATTTAAATAGAGCTGTAATCATTTGCTTTCTCAACCAGCTCTGACACAAAAATTCACCGCTATTATGCCCCTGTCAAAAGAAAGCATATTGAAACCGCAAAGCCTGAAGTCCAATCTGAAAGGGCAATCCAAATAGGAAAAAAAAAGCAAAGATTCAGCACATTTATCATTTGACTTCATATACGAGTTTGCTCCCCTACATTGAAAATATGATTATAATATTAGCCTTAAACATGCCGGGAAAATATTAATGACCTTGAATGGACAGTGTCGATCTAGCCTTCACCAAAAAGCTTTAGATGATATCATTTGTAAATTAACTCTTTGATACCTGATTTATTAAATCAGAAAAGCAATGTTTTTGTATGTTTCTTCTTACTTACAAAAACATATAAATTAATCCCCATTCCTTTCTGTAAGTACACTTCTGTCCAATGCAATAAAATACAACTGTATATACTCCGGAGATTCTTGGTCAGGGCTCGAAATTACTTGACACCACTGGTGGTTCGAACTTCAAAAATTTAGGATCACCAGCAACAGGCCAAACTGGTCTTAAACCAAAAATATCTCTAGCTATTTGAAATTAGAGGGACCACTGCATTTTAATTATGATCCAAACAAAGATGCCACACACATAGCATAAGCAGTTGTTTTTTAATTTTTTTTATTAGATTTAATTATAGGACTTAAAGTAAAAACAGAACTTTAGATTAGCAAAATTATTCCACATAAGAAACCTGCCCAAAAATGAAAACAGCAGACGGACTGAATGAAAATGCAAATTCACTCTACGACAATAGGTGGCGATATAGCCCTAGTACAGTATTTTTTCGGCTGGTACGTCTGTCGGGGTGTCTCATTGCGAAGGCTTTATTCACCGGAGGTCGCATTTATTGGCCACATACATCATTACAAGTGGTCAGTTTAGTGAAATGAAGCAGCTTCAAAGTCATTAAGAAATTACAACAATTTATGCGTCACTATGAATAAAGGTCCTTTCACACCGAACGCAAATGTGATGGATGAAAAAACTTAAATATCTTTTAGTTTCGATGACGATTTTTTAAAACTCTCGCAGCGACAGAGAAAAGGCTTCAACCAATTACATACAAGAAAACAAAGGTGACGAAATGCCCAGTAGGCTTGCTGCGACAGTCGGTGTTGCCGGTGTTATCGGTGTTTAGGCGAAACACCTGCTACATCACTTGCCCACCGCGGCACCGGTGTTAGAGTTAGAGAACAGACACTACAATTAAAAACTGAAAGTGTCAGGTCAATACAGCATGAGGCGAACGAGAGTGTTTTTTTTTCTTCTTCTTTTCATTCATCACGAGAGTGAGGAGCTGACAGACCAGATGATCGCGGAAGATTTGGTTTCAAAGTGAAATGTAAAAGCACTTATTTAAGTGAGTCTGTCATTGTACTGTGTTGTTGTTGTGTTTTTAATTTAGAATAATAGGCTTATAAACCCACAATTCGAGCAAGCAACCCGCCTCCAAAATATTCACAAATTCCAAAGCAAAAGTAAAATGAGCATGGACGCACCGGCATTCATTCAATGCCGCACGGATTTTAATTTTAATTTTCGATAAGCAATTTAGATTTTCGTTACAGAAATGGACAAAGTTTTGGCTTGAAGCACATTCTGTCTCTGGCCTGTTAATGTCCTGTTTACAGACTTTGTAAAATTGGATGCAATTTCAAGCATTGTTGGTGCATCACCATTTTCATCAGCAACGCTGAATTGAAGTTATAAATAAAGGAACACTATGACATAAAGGCCTTGTCCCAAATGCCACCGTAAGCCCTCAAATGTCAAACGGGACACCCTACGGGATTATGGACTTCACTGACACAAAGCAGCGGCAATCACAAATCTGCAAATTCACATCAAGTGCCCCACTTGGGACAGAGCCAAAAAGGACCGGCAAAATTATGGCTAAGGATCAAATGTAATCACCCATGTTGTTCATAAATAGTTGAAGAAGAAAAAAAGGTCTATTTATTGTAGTGGACACCATGAATCAGAGGAATAATACATCTTAAAATAGCTTTGCAAAAAATAACTAATTAAGATTGTATTAGAGGTCAGCTAATGGCAGATGTGACTACAATGGTCAGGCTCTGTAAAGATTTCCAGGGCTGTCCCTGAGCTGTTAAAAGCAGGTCCAATTACAACAGGCCAAAATGAAAAGCTTCCTTACACTGTGTGTCAGCTCAAAGTACTTCTGGCAGGCCAGCTGATAGTGCATTCCCTTGACCAGCTCCAGAACCTGTGAAAAAAACAGAGAAAGAGAGGAAACTGGTGAGCAATTGGGAGCCCGAGAGCAATAGGAAGATAAATAGAGAAATAAAGTGGGAAAAGGCCACAGTGATAATGAAAAGACTTAATTATTTATAATACATTTACATGTATGCTCCAAAAAGGTATCTGCTTACATTATTAAAGACAAAATATTAAGTATAGAAAAAACCCACTTGTCTCCACAAAACAGTAAAAGCATCACATATCAAAAGCATCTTAAACATGTGCTATTAACATGCATTTCATATCCAGAGAGTACATTTTTTATTTATATTTGTCATGTTAAATGTGGTCAGAAACCGTCCCTGACCACCTCTGAATCCCATCACGAGTCTGGAGGCGCATTCACATCAGGCTTTTAATGTGGTCATGTGTCATCCAACTGCACGACAAAGGGGGCCAAAATGTCAAATCAATATCTAAGCAGTCTTTGATGAGCAATAAAGATGAATAAGACTGTTAACAATGCATTGTGCTATTTTCGCTGAGACAGCACACGTTTAAGAGGTTTCAGTCAAGAGACCAAAGAGAGAGGTGATTACAATCTGCTTCTCTTTCCTTTTCTTCTTGCTCAGACCTCGCCCTCAGGTGACGCTTTTAACAACGTGTATTCCCTGTGGTAAAGTATGGCATTCCACCTTGGCTAACATCGGCAAGAGCAGAAATGCATAATACATGGATTTAAAGGTGAGAGACAACACAATCCAACACCTAACTTGAAGCTCTGGAGACGAACGCTACTGGGAAGCAATGGTAAAATATACAGCATGACACCAGCTAGGGGTTCAACGAATGCTGTGAAAAACATAAAATCACTGGTTTACATATTGCCTGTGGATAACACAGCCAAGAACAGCTAAAAACATGCATTGCACATTTAAAAAAGCACTCATTTGACTAGTGGCAATTTGTGAGTTTGTCTTAAAATATCTTTTTTTTCAGGTAGCTAAAGATACTTTGCATATTTGGCTATCTGCTATGATTGGCTGATAACAATTAAAATATTTTTTTCATTTTAAAATTTAATTAAAATATAAAAAAATATTTAAAAAAAAGAGCACTGCCAATTAGATTTAAAAAGATTAATAAAATAATTTATTATTATTATAGTTATTATTTCTAGTAAAATCATTGTTACAACTAAAATGAATATTCAATACATCGCCTATGTATCGTCCTACTACCTATGCAAATAGGCATCACACTACAAATGTAATTCCTTAAATGTAAAGCTTGGAAATTGAAGCTGGATCATACACACATTGACTTTTTTCTAACTGCTTTATCATACTTGTCACTTAGTAATTTAATACCAAACAATCAGACAGCCACAACATAAGACTATAATATCAGGGTTTTCTAAGTATTAAGAGGTGGCATGAAAAATATTGGGATTAAATTCATAACATGCATGCAACGCATGAAGTCTACATGTTCTCGCTGATTTTTGCACTGTTGGAACTGTGAACCAAACATGCAATCCTTTAATCTGCACTTCCTGAGGCAGGAGCCATGCCGTGAAGGGTTCTAACTGTGAGTGAAAAAGGTGAGCTGAGTTTTCTACAGTAGCTCTCCTCCAGACTGGAGTCTCGCCCTTTTGACTGTAATGTCACTTTGTCAATAGACAGGTTGACTGAGAAGGTTGACGTTCTGCATTTTAATCACCCTACTGCCCGGGCTTTCCACAATTTCCGAGGTTTTTAATTATCCAGCGCACTGGGCTGGCTCTGCAGTGAGAGGGCCACGTGCTGCGAGAGCTCCTGGGGTGAACATCAAGCTGTTGCTTCACACGCCCACAGGTCTAAGACTCTGAACACTGAGAGTGTATAAGGACACTGCTTGGGGTCTCCAAAGAAATTATGAATTTAATTGGATTGGAAATGTGCTACCCTTGGGCTGGCATGTCGGACTGCATTAGGCAGCCATCAGCCATTTCCCTCAACCGCACGATGGGTGGTAGTGGATGAGCCATGCGAGAGAGAAAAAACCCAGCACACCTTACAGTGGGAACATGCTAAGAATGATTTTCATTCAACATCAAAATATATGCTTTATATACCTGAAGTTCAAAATAATTATTTTCAGTGGCACATCAACATTATGTTCAGTAACTATTATTTATAATAATTAGTCTGTTCAAACACCCCCTCAAAAAAATGTATAAATAATACAAATATATATTGTTTCGATTGTATTTATATGATATTCATTTTTGATATCTACTTTCAGTCATTTCGATAAAATTCTTAAGAGTACAACCAGAGACAGTGCGCAACATTTGACTTATGAATATATTCTTTTTAAGAGCCTTTTAACATTGAACTTAATGGCCTTATTAAAACCAGCCCATTAATTACATTAAGTCAAAAGATTATACTTCCATGAGAACATTACAGCAAGGCTAGTCCTTCTCATTTCACTGCCTGGCCCGTTGCAGCTGCTTTAATGTGTGAAAAAAAAAAAGTCAGCTGAAATGACTTTTAAGAGTACTTTAAAGAACGCATCAAATCACTGGATACAGCAAAGGTCAAAGTAATCAACACAGAGCTGAAGCTGTCATTACACTGGAGAATCCAGAGCGTTATTTCTTTTTGTCATTAATATTCCAGAAGTACAGCAGATTCATTAATATTCCAAAAGTACTACAGGATGGAGCTTTCAGGGATGCCTTGTTAAAAATGAATTGCATCATTTTTCTATGATCATTATACAATCGTATCATTTTAATTGTCATGCTAATGTCCTTTCTACACAATATATGGTAGGTTTTGTTTGGTCTGTGGTTATGTAGAGGTGAATATATGCAAATAATGAAACCTTGCTTAAAACAGACCACCCTTAACCCAGTGGACACCCCCCTGTGTCTTTGCACATTGTGCTGAGCCTGCTAAAGTGTGTGTTTTAGTCGGACAAACCTGATTGATCCCAGTAGGGGAGATTTTATAGGACTGCAACTTCTGTTTCAGTAGCTCAGGGTCGCTATGGCGGAATGGACACCCTGTGAGGAAGAAGGTGAAGAGATGGAGAAAATGGGTTTACAAGCATCACAAACGGTACAAATCAATATGTTCTACTGGACAGTAGGAACACGACCCACATATTTTTTGTGCCCTTGAAGGCCACTGCAGGGTGGGGGTACTACTTTTGGGGTTGTTTCCCAGAAAAGCTAAATCTAACCAAGTGCCCTTTCAAAAAAAAACATCAATTGAATTGAAGTGAATTATTAATATACACAGTATATACACATTTTTTAGGGGAGGCCCAGTACATGAAAAAACATCCGAACCGTTCGGTTTGCTTGTCTCGCACGGTTCGACGCATGCGCAATGTAGCCTCGTGCCCGTATGTTACCTCAGACAGTGGGTGTCCTTTTTGCACAAAATAAGAGGTGTGTGGACATTATTAAAACTAGAAGCATATTTTAACTTTAATGTTACATTTATCATGTGAACTACTTATATACAACATGTTTATATGCATGTGTGTTTGGGACAAAGGGGAACACAGTCCTTATCTCTAACACTTGCCATTTCTACACGTGACGTGACCTGGAGCACTTTTACTTTTACTGTTTAAACAGGTCTTTGAAGTTTGGGAAAAAAGCTGCTCACGCTGAATTAAAGCCACAGTGCATTATACTGATCAAAATTGACATGATTAACATGAACAATGTTACGCCAATGTGTCGGACTCGGTAGACAGTGTAAGCAGGAAACAACAACTACATGATATTATTTTTTTTGTATCCTAAATTGTGAATGCTGAGGTAAATTTCTGGAGTGATAACAATTTTTAACAGAAAAAACAACAAGAACGGTACAGAACCGAAACCGTGACCCTGAAACCGTGATACGAACCGAACCATGGGTTTTGTGAACCGTGCCACCCCTAATACACACACACACACACACACACACACACACACACACACACACACACACACACACACACACACACACACACACACACACACACACACACACACACACACACACACACACACACACACACACACACACACACACACACACACACACACACACACATATATATATAAATATATAATATATATATATATATATATATATATATATATATATATATATATAGGAATATACACAAATAGAAAGTTTAATGTTCCAGTTCAACAGCAGTTATTTGAAATCTTTTGTAAAATTATAAATGTTTAATGTCTCCAGTCACTTTTGATCAATTTATTGCATTCTTGTTGAATAAAAATATTAACATCTTTCTAAAAACATATATATCATTGACAAATAAAGCTTCAAAAAGGTTTTTTTTTATTTATCTTTTCAAAACGTAATGATGACAAAACGATGTAATGCAAGTATGTAATTGAATGATGTAATGAGTCATATAACAAGTTTAATTTGTTAAATAACATTTAAAAGTGTTTAAATTTTATGTCAGGTGGTACAACCAAATAGTTTGTGTATATACTGTAGTTGTACCCCCTGACATGGAAAGTGAACCAACCTACCTATACTTGAAAGTAGCAGATTTGAGCAATATTTGAGAGAGATCTAGAGAACTTTTCTATTTGCCACAAGGATCAGTTGGGGTCCTCTGGATGATACATTTCCAAGTTTACGGTTATTATCTTGTCAATTCATAATAAAAGAGCCATGTTTGCAGCTGTGCCACCCTGACATTTGAGAATATACAAATTGCTGGACGAAAGTTTTTCAATTATCTCAACACCTTTAAAACTACTGACATTTATAAAATTTGTTTATATGAAAGGTGTCAAACCTAAAATGATTCTATGTATTTCGTTTTTTTTTATTTTTATATATATATAATTTTTATTATTTTATTAATATTCATTTTAATTTTATCAAGACTTCATTTTAAATGGCTTTCTTAGGCCAGTTTCACACTCCACGCATTAGCAGAGCGTAAGCAGCGCATATTTTATTTTTTCCATGTTATATGCATATGTTTTTTGGACAGAGGGGAAACATGGTCACTTATGCTGCAGATATATGCTGTCCATCATAAATCAAAGCCCGAGACAGACAGGGGTCGGAGAACACCAGAAAAGGTGATATGGAAGATATGAATCTGTATTTGCAATACTCAAGCCATGGTTAAGCTGCAAGCGAAAACGCTGCCAGTGTGAAAGCACAACGGGAGCGCACTGTTCCCGCTCTCCATATGCCCAGCTTCTGCGCTGCCACCACGCTGCTTGCACATGCAGTGTGAAACCGGTGTTAATCTGTTCATTTGTTCGGACAGTTACACCACCTGACATTTTGGGGGTTTAAGATAACAAATATAAAACAATATGTATTATTTAAATTTACTAAAAATGTATTCAAACTAAATAGGTTTCATAGAATAAAGTGATATATGTAAAATGTATCTAATTATTTTAAAAGAAAATAATGCACTTGGACAAAAATATGCATGTCATATACATACACAAAGACCCATATACATACACAAATATATATGCAGAGGAAAATTTTGAGTTGTTTAAATTGAAAATTTGGGTTACACTTTATTTTAAGGTGACATTGTTACAGTGTAATTATATTCACTCACCTAAAGGATTATTAGGAACACCACACTAATACTGTGTTTGACCCCCTTTCGCCTTCAGAACTGCCTTAATTCTACATGGCATTGATTCAACAAGGTGCTAAAAGCATTCTTTAAAAATGTTGGCCCATATTGATAGGATAGCATCTTGCAGTTGATGGAGATTTGTGGGATGCACATCCAGGGCACGAAGCTCCTGTTTCACCACATCCCAAAGATGCTCTTTTGGGTTGAGATCTAGTGACTGTGGGGGCCATTTTAGTACAGTGAACTCATTGTCATGTTAGAGAAACCAATTTGAAATGATTCGAGCTTTGTGACATGGTGCATTATTCTGCTGGAAGTAGCCATCAGAGGATGGGTACATGGTGGTCATAAAGGGATGGAGATGGTCAGAAACAATGCTCAGGTAGGCCATGGCATTTAAACGATGCCCAATTGGCACTAAGGGGCCTAAAGTGTGCCAAGAAAACATCCCCCACACCATTACACCACCACCACCAGCCTGCACAGTGGTAATAAGGCATGATGGATCCATGTTCTCATTCTGTTTATGCCAAATTCTGACTCTACCATCTGAATGTCTCAACAGAAATCGAGACTCATTAGACCAGGCAACATTTTTCCAGTCTTCAACTGTCCAATTTTGGTGAGCTTGTGCAAATTGTAGCCTCTTTTTCCTATTTGTAGTGGAGATGAGTGGTACCCGGTGGGGTCTTCTGCTGTTGTAGCCCATCTGCCTCAAGGTTGTGCGTGTTGTGGTTTCACAAATGAAGGCAGCAGTGGCTCAGTGGTTCATGTAGATTGTCTACAAACTGGAAGGTTGGTGGTTCGATCCCCGGTTCCACCTGACCAAGTGTCGAGGTGAGGTGTCCATGAGCAAGACACCTAACCACAGCTTCTCCCGACGAGCTGGATGGCGCCTTGCATGGCTGACACCGCCATTGGTGTGTGAATGGGTGAATGTGAGGCAATATGTAAAGCGCTTTGGATTGCCATGGGTCTGTTAAAAGCGCTATATAAATGCAGTCCATTTACCATTACCATTACAAATGCTTTGCTGCATACCTCGGTTGTAACGAGTGGTTATTTCAGTCAAAGTTGCTCTTCTATCAGCTTGAATCAGTCGGCCCATTCTCCTCTGACCTCTGGCATCAACAAGGCATTTTAAGTAATTTTAATTAACTACATGTACTTACTATAGGGTTAGGATTGGTTTAGGGTTAGTTGCATGTAATTATGCACAATTTATAGTTATTACTACAGTAACTACATGAAGCATGTAAAAATGAGACCGTGAAATAAAGTGTTACCAAAATCTATAATGTTTTTGTCATTTTTAAACATTAGACAGTACTTGACCTTAAAAAATTCAAGCAGCCTTAACAGCTATAAACTAATTATTTTTGATTTAAACAAAACTTTTGATGCTACACTATCAAATGGAACATTTCACTTTTGAAAAAAGTGCCAGTGAAGTACAGCTTTGTGATGGCGTACTGACCCCGCACATATTTAACAATAATGCCCTACCATTTGGCATATTCAACTTTAAGCTCCCTGGCCTTCATAGTGAGAAGAACAGTGATGCTCAATTTTGAAAGGATTTCACCCATTCTATGCATTGTGAAAAGCAGCTGATATCAATTAGGCAGCATGGACATGTTTTTTTTTTTTAATAACTAATTCAAGACCACCTGCATACTAAGCAGCCTTTTAATTCTCTTCACTACAAAACTAAACACGGGCCTCGGGGGACTGATCGCATATAAAACCAACAGTCTGGCTCAGTATGACTCACCATGGTAGTCGCCTTGGCTGGGTGGGTTTGACAAAATCACCTTCATGCAACTGTAGGGGGTGTAGTCAGTGCGCTTGCCTTCCTTCCCAAACATGTGGCGGACGCTGTAGGCATATGCTTTATCAAACTGCAGAGCAAGACAAAGACAAGAGAGAAAGAGAGAGACTGTGAGTTTGAGGGAGAGGACAGTAAAGCATGCAAGAAGAGGTGTAGGAACGGTGGGGAGGTTGTGGGTGAAACTAAGACATTGTCGTACATCAAGTGGGTTGTGGCAGGGCGTTTTCCGCTATGAAATATAGAGCTATTAGCAGGGACCTGCTGTAGCAGTGTCGCCAAACCGCAGACAGCTGTGACTGGATTATGGATAATGTGGCTGCTCTCTCTCTCTCCTCCCCCATCTCCATTTCACTCTCTACACACAAATCTCATGTCTCTGAGGCATCGCCATCAAACCAAATTAAAAAATTAACGCATGCAAAGGAAAGCCATTCTGTTAAAGAGCTACTACCTCAAGCAGAAAAAAAAATTACAGTGTAAAATATTCACAGAGCAAAGGAATTAACATTTATAACAACAACAATATATACAATTCTTATTCAAAACTACTGTTCAAATGTTTGGGGTCAGGAAGGTTTTTTAATTTATTGCGCTAACCCAGGCTGAATTAATTTAACAGTAGTATCGTGAAATATTAATATATACCAGTAGTGTGCACTCTATATAAGCTGATAATGCTCTTTATACCCAAGCCATTCGTGGACTAGCTGATTAGTATTAAAGTCCCTGTAAAGGCAATTCTGAGATTTGTTTCTAAACACAAATGTTAGAAATGTATTGTTGAAACACATTACAAAGACTGTAAACTATGTAATACTGAATTCAGAAGTTAGACCGTTAAGAAGTTTTTCACCATTGCTGTGTTCCGGATATTTTGGGCGGGGCTAAAACGGTCGCTCTATGACACACTGGAGCCACTTGGCATATGGCCCCTCCCCCATAACTAGAATACATTCGCAATTTCGCATCAGTTCACCCGCTAGATTGCGAGTTACTGTCACTACCGTTAGTTACCACAGCCTACAACTTACAAAACAGCCTACAAAAAAAAAAAAAAAGACGATCTCAAGAAGAGGTTGATTAATTTTGTGAACAGCTACCTTGACGGAGAGCTGAGGATCATCACCACACCTGCCTCTGCAGTGTCTTTACACCGGATAGTTTTACAAACTACGACTTTAAGTATTATAAATTACTATATATTCCCTTGTTTTCAGGTGTACCATAAAGCTTACATGATTACATGTTAGTAATACATATGTAACTCTTCGTCATTTATTTGCCAAACAGTCCACTGCTTCCGCAGGTCCCCCAAGGTCTGGAATCGGTCCTTCTCCACAATCTTCCTCAGGGTCCGGTCACCTCTTCTTGTTGTGCAGCGTTTTTTGCCACACTTTTTCCTTCCCACAGATTTCCTACTGAGGTGCCTTGATACAGCACTCTGGGAACAGCCTATTCGTTCAGAAATTTCTTTCTGTGTCTTACCCTCTCGCTTGAGGGTGTCAATGATGGCCTTCTGGACAGCAGTCAGGTCGGCAGTCTTACCCATGATTGCGGTTTTGAGTAATGAACCAGGCTGGGAGTTTTTAAAAGCCTCAGGAATCTTTTGCAGGTGTTTAGAGTTAATTAGTTGATTTAGATGATTAGGTTAATAGCTCGTTTAGAGAACCTTTTCATGATATGTTAATTTTTTTAGATAGGAATTTTGGGTTTTCATGAGCTGTATGCCAAATCACCAGTATTAAAACAATAAAAGACCTGAAATATTTCAGTTGGTGTGCAATGAATCTACATGAAAGTTTAATTTTTATCATTACATTATGGAAAATAATGAACTTTTATCACAATATGCTAATTTTTTTAAATATTTAAAACTATAGTATATTATTTATATTATTTATATTTAAAAAAATAAAAAGGAGCCATTGGCTTCAATAAGGAAAAAAAAATAGGCACCACTTTTTTAAGAGCCACAAAAGAATAAACATGTTTCAATTTTGTCATGTGTTGTCACGCCAGCCCTCCTTTTACAGCATCAGCATTTTCATCCATCTTGTGGATGTCCAGGGAACTAAGATTCACTTAAAGTTGGAATTGAATTGCTTTACCAACTTGAGAACTACATACAGTTACAAAGAATTGTTCTTTACACACCAGTGTCACAGACCATAATGTCAGCATCACTTGGCCAATGACTTTAGTTTGGCCTCCTCCTAATACATCCTATAAACATAGTATATCTTGCACACAACCAGTCTATTTTTCTTTATTAGTAATATCTGAAAGGGAAAATTGGTGAAAGGCAGCTCTTCACATGCAGTAATATGGGCAGAGTTGAATTTGATTTTTAACTCCTTCCACTCTTTTTTTGCATGTACACATTTACATTTACATTTAGTCATTTAACAGACGCTTTTATCCAAAGCGACTTACAAATGAGAGTAATAGAAGCAACCAAGACCAGTCAAGGGCAACAATATGCAAGTCTCACTTTTTTTAAATGACAAACAGAAACGAATAGAGTGATAAGTGCTATTCTTTATTGGTCAAGTGCTGCTGGAAAAGAAGTGTCTTGAGATGTTGTATAAAACAGTCAAATGTACACAACAGGTTATGTAAAAATATAATGATTATGTGATATAGTGCATATATTTAGCAAAATGCTCCTTTTTATAGTTCATTTTCTAGCTGACTAACAAGTTTATGAGTATTGAATGGCTTTTCTGAGGTAAATTTGACTGTTTTATACAAGCTCTTTTCAACGTTGAAACGCTGATTGATCTGTCAGGCCACATTAAAGAGCCAAAACATTAATTGTTTGTATTTTGTGATAAAATCGACAGAATTTGAAAGCTGAACATTTACTAATCGTTCATTGAAATTAACAAACATTTAAAATTGCATATTAAAGGTAACAGTTAGGTACAAATCTTACTGCGATTATGAATGGCTTTGCTACAAATAATGTGAATTTCAGGCAGTAACAAAAAACAGCAAAGAAGAAAAAGATACTGAGAATAATATCAGTATTAATTAAAAAAGAGAATTTTTAACGATTAGTTTGTGTCCACACAGCTGACATGTTTATCGGTTGTAGTTTATCCACGTTGTGTGCAGGAACTAGACACTTGCCTTCCTTGTTTTTACATGCATTTCTGACAAAGAAAGCTGATCAGTTCTGCCCCCGAGCGAATTATGGCACTCTGCTTTTTTCCCACTGCAACTTTGTAGCGCTTCGTCTCATTTCATTATGTCAACAAGAGAAGATGTGATGGGCTACTCATCACAGAACACGCATTTAACAATGTCCTTAATTTTTAATCATAACATGTAAAGTTATATTGTAGCCAGTGGCGAACTCAGCAAAAATATCACTCGCAAATTAATATTTTTGTCTGTTATAGTCGCAGTCTGGAGCCTTATTCAAGGTGCATCAACTCCACAAGTGTCAAAACTAATGAATATTTTTCCATGATCTAAAAGATAATTCTAAAATAAATAAAAAAAATCCTGATAACACATACTGTTATCACTGATCAACCTTGAGATGCCTCTACAACTTGAATGGAGTCCAACTGTGGTAAATTTAGGCCACATCCACATATTTCCCCCCTCGTCTCAAGAAATATCTGCGTACACACGAAACCACTGAAACCGACTCAAAACAATGTAGTATAGATGCCAGGAATTATGTGGCGCTGTAATTCTTTGGCTCTTTGGCAAGTGTCATGCCCAGCCAGAGCACAGACTTGAACCCGACTGAACATCTTTGGAGAACCTGATGGAGCTTGAGAGGCCTTGCAAAGAAGAATGAAAGAAACTGCCCAAAAGTAGGTGTGCCAAGCTTGTAGCATCATACTCAAAAAGACTCAAGGCTGTAATTGGTGCCAAAGAGGCTTCGACAAAGTATTGAGCAAAAGCTGTGAATACTTTGTATATGTAATTATTATTATTATTTTTATTATATAAATGTGCAAAGATTTCAACAAACTTCTTTTCAATTTTGAGGAAAATTAATTAAATTATGTCTAGAATGAGGCAGTAACAACAAAATGTGGAAAAAGTGACGCACTGAATACTTTCCGGATGCCCTGTGTGTACATCATCTCAAGTGGCTATTATCATACAAATTAAAAGTGACGTGAAATCTCCTTTGAGCATTACCGGATCTTATTTGTGCGTTGCACAGCTCTTTCTGTGCAAGAGCTGCTGTGTACATCACCGTCCACCTTGAGAAATATGCCTTATGCTTAGGAAACCATTACACTGTTTGCATTTGATAAGGGTCAGTGCATTCAATCTTAGGGCTGAACTCAATACACCAATCATGTACACTCTGGTAACTATCCAAAAGGGTAACCTAGCCTCCTGAGCTGGTTATGTCTCAGCTTTTAGAAGGAGAAAGAGTAAAGAGAGCAAGGGGGGGATGGGGAGACAAAGAGAGAGAGCAAGTAATAATTATCCACAGCACTCAGATGACATTACCAAGGTAATAAAACCTGTGAACTTGACAAGGTGACTATCTACAAGGCTGCAATTAAACAGGCCATAAAATCAACTTACCCAATCACAAATTAATGACATGATGGGTCTATAGGCAGCCCCTCCAGTTTTGATCTCATATCCGTAACCCACAACTCTTCTTGTGATCCATATTGTCCAAATGAAATTTATTTTTGTCTTGGTTGACTAAGATCCCATCCAGGTTTACACTTCAATCTACAGTCTGAGCCATGCTTGATCTGCTTTGAATGCAAGCTCTAAATCTAATCTGCCTTTACAGAGGGGAAATATTTCCTATTTGCACTTAAAGTTAAATAGTTTTACTTTTCTACAAAAAAACAAAAAACAATGTGAATTGCAGTTTGAAGTTGAAGTTTGAAGGATTTGAGTGGTGAAAAGTGGCTGTTACACTGTCAGAATTTTTTTTTAAATGTTACCTTTATGGGTACAATAGATGATCACTGGGGCAGTACCCTTAAAGGGAAGACTTTGCGCCTTATCTACCCTTTAAAATGTACATAGTACCACTAGGGCTGTCAAGATATTTGTTTTTTCAGACCACGGTTATTGTGGCCAAAGGAATTCACAATATCGATATATCGCAATATCTATAACCTTGAAGGAAAAAAGTTATCAAATTAATTAGTACTTTTTATGTAGTTTTGCTTTTTTTACCCAACAAACATAATTGAATACTGATAAACACAGGGTAATACTCTGTTACTGATAAATCTTCTTTGAAGCTCCCTATGAATGAAATAAGAGAGAACATACAGTATGAATGAATATGACCATAAATGTTATTGGCCATGACTAGATTGCAAATACAAATAAAAGAATATACATTATGTAAATAGACATTGATTAATTAAAATAAACTATGAGATGTGCTACACTGGTGGAAACAAGAAGAGCCCATGCTCCCGCGACCGTCGACTGGCTCAGATATCTATAATATTGTGAAGAAATCAGGAGTAATTGTCTTCCGAAATTCTTTCGAGGCGGATTTAAATCCGATCACTCAAACCAGACCCGCCGCTCCCACCACGCACTGCGCGTTAGGGCACCGAGTGCTGAGGCAGCACCACAAGAAATTGCAAGAAAGACACGCAAATGGCTCCCAGTGAAACTGAAAGTATAAGTCTCATGCTCGTAAATGAGACTTATGAGACTAAATGTTTTTACCAGTGCTTAGCTCGCGGCTTGCGCATTCTCCTATTGCGGTCTTTGATCTTGAAATGAGCTGATGATAAATGCAAAATCTTTTGCTTTAGTTGACGTTAACTGAACTTGCATAGCCCGAATTGATCGGATTTATATTCGTATTGCGGAGAGGTGTAAGGTAAGAAAAAATGCATGTTTTTTAAATTATTTTGTTTATTAGTTTAGATTTTATAGCCTGTTTCGTTTGCGAGTGCCGTTGCGAGCAGCATCACTCTGCATCAGCTTGTCAAAAATGGGTTTTTACTGTGGTGGTGATAATGAACATTTAAACTAATAATTTGATATGCTTGACGTGTTTTATATCTATGGATTTTATTATAGGCAAGACAAGTCAAGTGTGGATTTGAGAGGCTAAATTGATCAAACGTGGTTAACTCACTGTCGGCTGCTGCTGCTTGGTCGCTAGGCTACTTTAAAAAACTAAAACTTTAATTTAACAAAAAAAAAGTGCTCAATTTTATTTTCTAAATTAACTTAATAAATAAACGAAAGAAAATATAACTACTTTGACATTATAAACAAAGCTGAACTATTTTTTGGGCTTGGAGGCCCGATGCGGAGCCAGGGAATCCATACACTAAGGCAAAGCCGGGTCCATCGCTGGGCTGAGTCGATGGAGGAGCCGAGGGGCCAGACGGGACCAGCAAAGCTGACACATAGGAACTGGATGGCTTACTTGGAGGAGGAGAGCGTGGGAAGCTGGGTGAAGAAGAACTGGGGATAAATGGAACCAGCAGGGGAGGAAGGGCTTGGCCACAGGAAGTCATCAAGAAATAGTTTGTTCCAGACTGGGGATGGCGGGCATTAGCTCTGGCTCTCGGACTGCAGTGGGCTCAGGCTCTTTATTCGCATTGGTCGTGGGTGAGGACATCACTAAGCGATATGCAAAAAACAAATGAGACTGACTTCTCTTAAAGTTAAGTTTCCCATGTACGTTAAATCCAACAGGCCATAATAGTTTTCTCCCATCCAGTAGATGGATTTCAAAGTAGCAACGTCTAGGAACACAATAGGAACATTATGCTAGCTACCAGAATTGGGCCAAATAAACCAGTAAAGAAAGGCAATGAAAAAACAAACCTAACATCCATGAAAATAAAACCGAAACAATAACAGAATGGGTGTCAGGACCAGGATTGGGAACAACTGGCCTAAGTGATGTCAGTTGCAATGTTGTAATGAATGTGCATTAAAGTAAATGGGTTCAGTTTTGATTTCACGCTTTAAATGTTCACACACCGGAACACAAAACAATCATCATATAGAGTCCCCCGCATCACAGAACTGACTCCTTACAGTAAACACAGTCAGGCAGTAACCTGCAGGCAGTCGCTGCTGTTGGCTGCACCATCAGCTCATTAGAATTCAACTAATTACTGCATTAATGTCAACTGCCTCTCCTTTAATGTATGCAAATGCACATCTGAACCATTTCATATCCGTTCCAAAGTAAACCTGGAGAAAAATCTGTACCAAAATAAACAGTGAGTTAATCAGTTATCATTTGCTGCAGTTTATAAAACAGGCTCCTGGTGTGACCTGTTCCTCAATGGTTTCAGGCTCGTCTCATTCCAGATGTTTTCTGGAAACCGACTGCGACATTACACTTGAAAGCGCTAGTGTGCTTCATAATGCTGTTTGCTGGATGCAACAGGAAGAGGAATTTGAAATGCGCCTGTCCTGCATTTTCTTGCTAATCATCATTTGATTAGTCTGTAAAATATGAATAAAATATATATAAAAAACTAACGGTTCAAGCAAATATTCCATTGTACCTCTCACACTGATATTTATTAACTACCTTAGCAAAATTTTACAATAAAGTGACATTAGTTAACATGAATTGAGAATTAATAATAATTCAATAGCATTTATTAATCTAAATTAATGTTCATTTCAACATTTACGAATACATTATTAAAATAAATGTTTTATTTATTAACATTAGTTAATGTAATGTGAGCTAACATGATTAATGAATGACTATTTGTTTTATTCATTGTTAGTTCATGTTAGTTAATACATTAACTAATGCAAAAAAATGAAACATTGTAAAGTGTTACCAGTTGATTTAAAGTAAAGTTCCTGACTCTGTACATTAATTATTATTATTTTGGTTGATCCATAAATGTTTTACAAATTTAACTACATTTTATAAAATCTATTAACAATAGCAGGGCTCGCAAAATCGCTAGCCCGACGTCCCGGGGCTATGGTATCTTCCAGCCGGGCAACCAAAACGTGTCATGGCCCTGTCCAACAGGCTATTTTAAATAGTGAATAAAATTCCTTTCTTGCTTTGCGTTGTTGACTCTCGACTTGTCATCTGAAGGAAAAGATTGTGAATGTTTTTGATCATGCTGATTTGTCCGCAGTCAAGTTTAGACAATGTATGTGTGTGCGTATGTGTTTGAGTGTGTTCGTGATAAACGGATCATGGCTATATCTACACTTAGGCGGGTCAGGTGGACCAGTAATAAAACATAACATTGTAATTAATTGAGGGTGGATGAGGGTTTTTTATTAAAGACATAGAACTCTCATTTTAATGTAAAACGCAATGAACGTGCGTCACTCTTTCACTTTCGTTTTCAAAACCAGCGTCCCTTCAGGGAAAACAAATAAAGGATAACATGCCTAGAGCACTCCTAATGGACAGTATATAAAACACAAAAGAAAAACCCTACATGAGATATTGCTTATTAACTTAACAGTTTTAACCAAAAATGTATATACTTACTTAATAGAAATAATGTTTAAAACTTGTGCTATTTATTTTTTCCTTCAGGTACTAATTTGCAGAATTGACCAAATTAAAAACAAAATGAAGGAAAGTCACGTGGGAGCGTTTTAGTGAAGTAGTTTAAAAGGACGAATCAAGCTACAGTGGAGAAAACTGTGAAAGTCGGTGTGTGTGTGTACGTGTGTTAAAATGTTAAGAGGCGCATAGATTTAAGTTGATTTTTCAGTTCTACACAGGCAATAAAAGGTCAAGATGAAGAAGAAATTAATTCATAGAAATTCTAGTTCAGGTAAAACCAAATGTAGAACAAAATCCATTTTTATTGATGATTGTAATTTGATTGATATTTTATATAAGCCTACCATTGTTGATATTTGTGATTTTGAAAATGGTTTTGCTTAAAGTTTTGACTCCTATTCAGTTTTCTACAAAATTTATTATAATTTAATTCAGACTAGTTAAATTCATTTTGGACTACCAAAACCTGAAGAGTGCCTGCCCGAAGGGCTACCAGCGATTTTGAAATCTTGAGAGCCCTGAACAGTATATGTAAATGTTTGTGGTCTAACACAATCTTTCATTTTTCTCACACCTCTACACGAGTGAGAGATATGGATATAGTCATAAGGGCACCAAGTTATTTTGGCCATTTTTCTATAGTCGATCAGCAACAAAAAGATGATCTGGCCAAACAAAAGGAGTTTAAGCACTTTGCGACAAAAGGCTAGTAAAACTCGATTTAAGCTGCGACAGTCCACCCACTGTATTGAAGAGCTCAGGGAGAGTGTCGAGTAGGTGATTATATTCAAAAAAGAAAGTCTGGCAAAGCTGCTAAAAACAGCTCACTGAATTCATATTGGGTCCTGTGTGACTACAGATAACATCACACTGAAATCTCTCTCTTTTTGTCACAAGCACACAGATGTATAGGCCGCTAACAGACGGAGGATCTTAGTATGACCATTGGCAAGGTTTTTTACACATTGGCAAGTCCATGTTAAATTGACATCATTAATGCCAAAGTGAAGATACTGATTTGCTAATATGAGATAATCTCTGAAAATGTGAAGTGCATCACAGCGATGACAACAGTGAAAAATGTACATAAACTTATTGAAGTTCAAAATCACCGCTCAGGGTGATACAATCAGAATTTCATATCCCTGACAAAAGGCAATACTTTATATTCTTAAGGAATGGAGTGTGGAAGGGAGTGAAAGCCACTACAATTTCTTAAGATTGCTCTGTAAAAGGAACAGGAAGACAAAATGTGAGTTCAAAAGATGGATGTCTTGGCAGAGGCATTAGGCACAAACCCAGATGAAAAGAGAGGTTGAGGCCTGCTCTGAATCTCAATGACAGCCATGACTAAAATGCCATAGATTTACTGTTGCTGTATTTAACATACACTTGACAAAGTGCAAAATTTTGCTGTCCCATACAATTGTGGTATGTCTTAATGTACTATATTACAATAACAATCTATTAATCTATTACGGCTGTCACGATTATAGTGAAATGTGAAAATTAATGAAAAGTAATTTGATAGTAATTTGGCATTTAGATCGGCTCTCCTGTTGCATTAGATTTCTTTAAAAAAAAAATTGCAGCAGCAGAAACTGCACTGAGCATTATAACCATATCACGTGTTTCTGTTGAGCTAATGAATGCTCAGATGCTTTTAGATTTCAAGAGATTCATTCTTCAGTGTAGACAGCTTAATTGTTTTGCAAAAGTGCATAATTAGCGCAAGACTAAAGTTATAAATATTTCAGTGACGCACTTATAACAAATTTGTGTTATTTGCTAACTTTCTGTATATAATTTAATCCCATTTTGAATAACCATTTTGTTTTTCATGCAACTAAAACAGGTGTCCAATCATGCTCCTGGAGGACCACTGGTTTGGACACCCCTGGACTAAAAATAACCATGTTGATTTTCTAACAGTAAAAAGCAATAAACTAAGTTCTTAGCTTGTTTTGTCTGTGTAGCCAGAATATGAAATGCCACTTCCCCAAAGACAACAACTTTTTTATGCATTCTATTAATCAAAATTATTATTGATGCACTTCCATTTTGAAATTTTACTTATTTTCGGTTATGTATATTGTCAATGACTAAACGACACCTAAAATGTGTCTGCTAGAAAAAAAAAAGATTAACAAGATTTAAAAATCATGGACATTTTCATAGACAGGAGAAGAGATATACTGATGATTAATGTCTATAGAACTTCCCAAAATCTACAGAACATGAATCCAACTAAGCCGATCTGAGAAAGCAGCGGCTATTAAACGTGATTATTTCACAGGGTGTCAGTGCTTATCTGAACTCGTGATTGCGATGCTGAAGTATGTGAGACCTGATCCTTTATTTATTTGTATTAAATATTTTAAAATCACTACATTTTTCATTGTCAATCCATTTACTGTATGCATTTTACATATTTATGCCCAAAATGCTTAATTAATATTCAAAGTAGTGGACTGTCACTCTCCTCTACGCTGTGTGCTACTGTTGAAGATTAATTAAATATTTAACACTGTTACATTTATTTAAGGCACTCACCGCGCATTCATTAATTCAACTATTTTAAAAGACTGGAATAAAAGCACCAGCACAGACAAGCATTCTATTCATACTCAACAGGTATGAAATATGTTCATTAAGAGAAGGACACTGTTAAATGATAAGACGAGCCCTGGAATGCTGCCGGAGAGTGGGGAAATGTATTTATTTATTATTCAGAATGCACAGTTGGAAAGAAAATACAGTGGTGGGCAAATATTTTTGAACACTTGGCATCTGGGAGTCGTGTTATTGGGCCTGGATGACCCGAAACGTTCTTCTAACTATTGCCGGAACTACCTGCGACGGAAGGAATCTGCTGGAACATTGAAAATGATGGACTGGCCGCTTCAAAGTCCGGACCTCAACCCCAACGAGCACATTTAGGCCAAGTTGGAAAATAAATGTATCTATTGTACATTCAAAGGAAAGCCTTTGGCTTCAGTTGCAGAAGGCATGGGATAACATTAGTGTTGAAGTTCTCTGAGGAAATATACTGAGACTATACCAGAGAAATGTGCTGCTGTAATTGCTGCAAAAAGGTAGGCATAAAAGTGGATAAAAACTGTACGACTCACCATCTGCATGTTTCATGAACATTATGAAATTAAATAATGTTTTGGAGGCAAAAAAGGTCAATATTTTCAGATCTGTCAGGTGTTCTAATAATTCTGGCTTCATCACTATTTATAGGAACATTTCAGCAGGCTTCATGTTAAAGCAGAGAACATAATTGATTGCTTTAACCAATTGGCAGCCATAAAATATGAAGTATGTAGTAAGTAGAATGGGGGAAATAGTTGTGCAAGTTGTCCATTATTAATCATTACAATGTCAAGAGCAATAATAAAAAATAACCTGTCATATGCTGCCCTACCCATAAAAAAAAAATCGTACTGCTCCCCAACTTTTCAATAGTGTCAAGATCTCAGATATATCTCGCAGAGAAGGAACAAAGTAACATCCGAACTAATGACAGTCCTCTACTATTTGAAAGCATGCATAATGATGATCACTTCACAGTTCCTGTCCTGCATGTACCTCAGTGGCTTTTTTTTGCATCAATTAACGCACTTAAGCTATTGTGGCACGTGCATACTTGGCTGAATAAATAGTATGAACATTTGGGGGCCTGAGTGATTGAGAGGGTCTGGTTTTCTCCATACAGCGTGCAGGAGGAGTTGCGGGTCCCCTGGGGGACTAGCACTCTAATTAAACAGGCAGCTGCTGTAGGGGGGCATGGGGGATGTTTCAGACAGCCAGACGGATAAACAACGCAGCCACTTTTGTCACCATCACAGTTCCTTGTAGAGCAGTTACCTTTTTGACAATAGGAAGGGGAATCAAAATTTTTCCATAAATTATGCTCCTCAGGCTCCCTGAGGGAAACATTAAGAGACGGAGATAAGGAAAATACAGGTTTGAGAAAGATTCTCATTATTCCTTGACAAAACACCTCGTGCAAACCACAATCTGAGACTAAATGATACTTCCGGCCACTGGATTTCTTTTGTTTTATGATTACAATAAACAGGTTTAACTCAAAAACAATACAATCAAATGTTTGCAAGATAAAAATAACCCACAAGCGTCAGATCCAATCTGCGGCTTTGATATTGTTCCCATGTGTTGCAAATCCACAAGCTGGACTTTCTGGTGCTGAGGCCACTGGTGGAAAATAATAATAAAAAGACATCATGGTTCAATTAAAGAGAAATCGGGAGGTGTGAGATGCCCTGCTCCCAGCATCCATCCTTTAAGCCCCCTCAGCATGGGTGAATAAGCCAAACAGTGATTCATGCGCATTAAAGGTTACTGGCAAAATGCTCAAACGTATTGTAATTACCTTTGTCTTTTCGTGGAATATATTGCATTCTAATGCTCTTTTAAAGAAGATTATTCACCCCATGCAAATGCTAAATGATTCAGTGCTGCGTAAAGACTAAAAATGACTAGATGTACTTTAGAGAGAATCGAGATGACCTGCTATGTAATTATTTTAAATGTTACGCATGCTTAAAGCAACTCATGGCTGCATTATTCACAGCAAAAGCTTCCTGTTATTGATTGAAGTCTATAATCAGAAGACAAAATCTCTGGAGAAAAACAAAAGCCCGTTTTAAATCTTTAAAAGTTTCTCACTTTTGTCCTTCCTTTTTGAAGACTGCTGAATAAAATACAAACAAACCTACTTGAAACTTGCTAATTAGTGAGGGAATGAATATTTCAATTAGGTTACTTAAATAAATAAATAAATAAATATAATAAGGGACAGTTCTTTAATCATACAGGGAGCATCAAAAAAAAAAAAACACCCTTATAATAATAGTGAATCCTAACCAGGTTCAATGCAGTAAAGCTATGAGATTAAAGATTTTTGCATATTTTTGCGAGTTTCTGTCCTAACAAGCCATGGCAGGATATTTTGTCAAGTTTAGATTATTTCTGTGGCACACAGGGCCCTGGGGGGCTAAAGCAAACCCAAAGGCCCCCTCATAGTAGCTTTGGTGCCACAATGTTTAAAACCAAAAATACATTAACACCAAATATTAGGTCAAAGCAAACAGGTGTTTATTTTAAATACTCTTATCATTAGAATGTTTTCTTGGCCCTGGTAGAGGAGAATCATCAGGGCTGGACTGGGGCTCAAATTCACAAGTTACTCCACTAATGTTTTCCTCGGGTAAGTCCATTAAATTGGATTACGAAATAAATTAATGAACAAATAAGGGACAGAAACAAATAATACAAAATATTTTTAAATATACTGCAAATCTGTTTAACAATATTAATAAAGGATAAATGCATTATATTGCAGGGCTCTTAAATGTTGAATTAATCATTTAAAGTTTGTCCGAACTGAACATATCTACACAGAAGAAGAAAAAATCATAGCTTTGTCCATTATTTATCCAGGCTATAAAGCTCTTAAAGGCCCCAAAATGAAAATGATCCCATAATTTACTCCCCCTCAAGCCATCCTAGGTGTATAGGTCTTTCTTCTTTCAGCCAAAGCGCATTCATCCAACCATAATCCATACGGCTGCAGGGGGTTAATAAAGGCTTTCTGAAGCGAAGCGATGCATTTTTGTAAGAATCTATAATAAATTATAACTTTATAAACTGTAATCACTAGCTTCCGGTAACATCAGTCCGTGCGTTCAAGAGAATGAGTTGCGACGTAGGAATATATTAGTAACTAGAGGCATAGAATAACTTGGGTAATGCCTCTCTGTATTGAAAAGCTGTGCAGTTTAGCTCTACACTTCAGTTTACATGGAGCTAGTCGATATGGTTTGGTTCACCAAAGAGCCTTTAATGTTCACATATGATGTTGGTGCACTTGTGTCAAATTCAAATTAGACCAGCAACATGCGCTGGTTATCGCTTCAATAGAGCGGCGAAAGCATCAAGAGAGTTTGTCAACGCTGTGCAAGAGACGGTCCAGCTGCTCACACGCTGCAACTGGGGGGGCATGATGGGATTTGGGCAAAGTTCAGGTGCTCCCGATGGCCAGTCAATCAACTCCACAGCCAATCATGAGCCGCCTCCTAGCTCGGGCCTTATATTGTTAAATCTGCCCTGCACATGGAAAAACACAACAACAAAAAAACAGAATACCCAAGAAACATCTTCGCAATGCTCTGGTAACCAACATTTTTCACACTAAGGCAAATGTTCAGTGCAGTAAACATTATAATTCAAATAAACAGCTGTTAATGCTATGATTCCAATCTATTTTACAAATCACACTTTGAAGAAATATGCCCATCCAATAAGATCGACAATAACAGTAAATAGCAGAGAAAGAATCCAGAATCCAGCTCGCTTTTCTCTGTACTCTTATATTTGGTGTTGAGTCATAAACACCACAGCAAATACAACAATCTACATGTAAATATCTTTGACTTCCCTCCTCTGTGGCAAGCAGGAGTCAGAAACAAAGTTGTTTAGCACTTTGTGTATCAGGGTATTTCTGCTTTCCCATAAGTGACGCCTACTGTTAGAGAGTAAATTGCATTCAGGTCATTTGCTGTTTTATGAACAGACAAAATCACATGCTGAACATCAGTGTTGGTGTGAACAGACTTTAAATATGACAAATATAGTTAAATACGCACATTATAAGCCTGTAAAGCCACAAACATGTGTCCAGACGCTTCCTTCTGGCTGAACAGTAGAATATCTTGTGCTCAAGAAGTGTCCCCCTGGCAGCGGAGAGTGGATCTGTGTGAGCAAGTCTAATGAGCGTCACCCTGGTGCACCTCACATTGTGCCCACTCAATCAAAATGACTGTTAACCGCAACCATTTAGCCAGAGAGGAGCATGGAAGGCCATAGCTGCTTGCCCTCAGCTGGTCCTTGCCCTCTGCACGAATGAGACACCAAACAAAGTCCATGCCACTGATATGTTGCAGGTGCCATCAGGGTTCCTCGCTCCATGCAGCAATCAGACGGATCAGCCACAGGGTAAACAGTAATTTATTCATCTAAAAATCAATGACTTGTGACAATATTTTGCATGTAAACCATTTTGGTGCTGCATGCAGAATGCTGCCAGGTGAATGCAAAATCATCTGACAAAAAAGAAAATCAAACCACCAAAGGGCTTTTTTACTCATCAGGGTGCATACAAGCTGAACTGGATATACAGTGCACAACTACCATTAACAAGAAGTGTATCTGAACATTAGGTGCTAAATGGCAGCATCCCTTCACGCATGCCAAAGCAGAAAGGAATAGAAAGCTGTGAAAGGCAAAACATCATTGGACCAACTCCTTCATAAAGAAACGCATAGATTAGTCTTCAGGATGTTATCCGCAACCACCCACACCCACTACCAAATCAAAACAAGTGGTCCAGACTGAGATGTTGCCACGGTTGTTTATTTGCTAGTGAAAGTGGAATGCTAATGGGGGCTTTGTGCAGTCTGATATCCTTGACACCTTGCATACATCACTCACAGAGCCGCGACCTGCATCCCACCGACTCTGCCATCCTCTGGTTCGTAAGGAAGGCTGCATTCGTTTTGAGTGGGTGGACTGAGTTCCACCTGAGAGGGCAGACTGAGGGGGATGCAGCCACCCTGGAAATGGGGCACTTTTGCGAGTGGCGGTGCGTGACCACCAGAGAATGTGTTTGTCTGGATGTGTTCTTTATTTCTTTTTCTTTTTTTTTTCACCTCCTGACTTCTTCCAGAGGAATGGTTGGCAGCTAAAAGAAGGAATATTTGTAAATGGACACCCTCTGACTGCTTTTGAGTCTGTGAAAGTGGCTTAGCAGTAGTAAAAGTAAAAGCACCTCTTTGAACTCAAACATGTTTGGTGCAGGGAGTGTAGCATGGCAAAATGTTCAGTGCTTAAGAGAGCTGCTTCATCTTTAAGCAGAGGCAGCACACTGTGAAAGGCTCTTTCTTACATGAACTGTTTCCAAAAAGATTTTAACAATTTGCACCAAGTAATAAATTGAAACATTTCTCAATTTCAATTTTTCAAAAAAAAAAAAATAAAAAATAAATAAATATATATATATATATATATAAATATATATATATATATATATATATATATATATATATATATATATATATATATATATATATATATATATATATATATATATATATATATATATATATATATATATATATATATATATATATATATATATATATATATATATATATATATATATATATCTCAACTAATGACCAATATAGTCCCAATATATTGTGTATTCTGTTTTAAAAAAAGAAAAGAAAGATGATTCCTGTGATGGCAAAGCTCAGTGTTCAGCATCATTACTTCAGTGTCACATGATCCTTCAGAAATCATTCTAATATGCTGATTTGGTGCTCAAATTAGAAGTCTAAAACGAGATTTTTAAAAGAGAAATGGCGGAGGATTTCGATATAAGAGAAGAGGGCTTGAGTTTGTTGCCCAGCTCTATCCACGAGAGGCGTCAAAGCTTGCGGTGCATCAGGAGTTACTCTTTCACCGTAAGTCGACTTGCGCAACGCCGACCGCCAGAAGCTAGTTATTGTAGTATGTCAAGTTTTAAATATGTATATTTTTCTTACACAAATGCACCACTTCGCTTCAGAAGGCCTTTATTAACCCCCCGGAGCCATGTGGAGCAGTTATATAATGGATAGATGCACTTTTATGGACTTCAAAAATGACCCAACAATTCACTGACATTATTGAACTTGGAAGAGCCAGGACATTTTTAATATAACTCCGATTTTATTTGTCTGGAAGAAGAATGTCATATACACCTAGCATGACTTGAGGGTGAGTAAATCATGGGCTAATTTTCATTTTTGGGTAAACAAGACACATTTATTATTATCATCAATGTTGAAAATGGTTGTGTTGCTTAACATTTTTGTGGAAATTTATTTGTTAAATAAATAAATAAAAATCTACTGACTACAAACTTTTGAACAGTGATGTAAATATTAGATAATGTGGATTCAAACTTCCATTTCAAACTGCTGCTATTTAGGGACACAGGGATGATGGATCCTATCCTGGATGGATGGCGAGCCCATTGCAGGGTTCAACTACTTTGGCATGCCCATCTATATGTACTAATTTCTATTCTCACTATAGCTGTACTTGAATCTTGCTTTAGGGAACATGTTAAGAGCAAGGACAAAAACAAAGAACAAGGCACACAGGATATGAATATTAGATTTTCCCGCTCGACGGAGCACAGAAATTTCAGATGGTCTTGTGCCACAGTCATTTTAACATAACATAAAATTGGCCTGGATTTAGATTTTCTGAAGGCCGGGCCACTGCTAACCATTCTTGTCCTGTGAGTGCTATTTTAAGGTACTGCTGTGGAGGCAAGTGTGGAACCGAAGCAGCAAGAACTCGGATAGCGCTTGAATACACAGCTCCAGGGCATTGTATCACAAGAAAATGTAATTGCTTTGCATGGGGGCACTGGTCTTTACATGTAGGGTGGCATGTGTCCACTAACTTCATCTACATACTGGAATGGGACCAAAAAAGGGTGTGTAGAGGTCAGTAAAATGAATTTTTTTTAAAAATCGAATGAATTTACACAGTATATATGCAATAAACTGGGTATAAGCAGCAGTCAGGTTCTAGAAGTAAAAATCCCATTAATATTCTCCATAGGGAAATTGATTTTTAACAATACCAAAGTTAAACCTGCTGTGAGCTGTGAGGTTGTTAATCAGTGTCATATGCTTTTGTTGAAGCCATCAGTCTACTTCTCTATTTATATATATATATATATATATATATATATATATATATATATATATATATATATATATATATATACAGTATTGTTCAAAATATTAGCAGTACAATGTGACTAACCAGAATAATCAAGGTTTTTAGTATATTTTTTTATTGCTACGTGGCAAACAAGTTACCAGTAGGTTCAGTAGATTCTCAGAAAACAAACAAGACCCAGCATTCATGATATGCACGCTCTTAAGGCTGTGCAATTGGGGTATTAGTTGAATTAGTTGAAAGGGGTGTGTTCAAAAAAATAGCAGTGTGGCATTCAATCACTGAGGTCATTAATTTTGTGAAGAAACAGGTGTGAATCAGGTGGCCCCTATTTAAGGATGAAGCCAACACTTGTTGAACATGCATTTGAAAGCTGAGGAAAATGGGTCGTTCAAGACATTGTTCAGAAGAACAGCGTACTTTGATTAAAAAGTTGATTGGAGAGGGGAAAACCTATAGAGGTGCAAAAAATGATAGGCTGTTCAGCTAAAATGATCTCCAATGCCTTAAAATTTAGAGCAAAACCAGAGAGACATGGAAGAAAACGGAAGACAACCATCAAAATGGATAGAAGAATAACCAGAATGGCAAAGGCTCAGCCAATGATCACCTGCAGTGGCCTGTTGCACAAAGCTGGCTTCAGTTGCTACCGAGGTAAGTTTGAGATTAGTTTGAGCAAACTCTGTTTTTTTTCGGGCTCAAGAAGGTGGATTAGTTTTTAGCAGTGTTAATCACCATGGTAACTTACACTACACAGCTAACCTGCTCTGGAGCAGGTTTTATTCTGGGTTAGAGATCACAAACTCAAACTGGACCAATCAGCTGCAAGTAAAACTCACACCACCTGTATCTCTCAAATTAAAGTAGTTTATAGTGAAAAAACTTTAGAGACAAAATTGCTCATCTTTTGGTGCAAATTATTTATAATATTTATAATATATGAATTATAATTACTTTTAATTCACATAATATATTCATATAATTATATTATATTGACAAGTAGCCAAATATTAATATAAATATAAAACATGCATTCATAATTCTTTCAAACAACATGTATTTATTTGAGCTCTTTGTGAACCTATAATTATTAGGCATATTTCTTTGATTAACATCATGCATTGATATAGTCAGATATTCTTTCAGCTGCCTTCTTAAATTGACGCTGCAGCAGCAGTGTTTATTCCTGCTTTAAACACATTTAATTTCATGATAATTTTCAGAACAATCTCTCAATCTTCAGAAGAGAAGTGAATCGGACAGACACTGTGATTGGCTGTTTGCCGCATGTGTCACGCTTTCAGGTGCACGTGCTTCAGTGTTAATTGCAAACTCTAAATTAAACCTGAGTTGACAGAGAAAGTTTATACCAAGCTTTGAGAAACAATTGAACTTGATCTAAACCAGGTTGGATTTATCTGGATTTGTCAACTCTAAACCTACTCTGAAACTCAGAGTTTGTTCAGCTAGCTTTGTGCAACAGGCCTCAGGATGATCAAAGACAGTCTGGAGTTACCTGTAAGTACTTTGACAGTTAGAAGACGTCTGTGTGAAGCTAATCTATTTTCAAGAATCCCCCGCAAAGTCCCTCTGTTAAAAAAAAAGGCATGTGCAGAAGAGGTTACAATTTGCCAAAGAACACATCAACTGGCCTAAAGAGAAATGGAGGAACATTTTGTGGACTGAAGAGAGTAGAATTGTTCTTTTTGGGTCCAAGGGCCACAGGCAGTTTGTGAGACGACCCCCAAACTCTGAATTCAACCCACAGTACACAGTGAAGACAGTGAAGCATGGAGGTGCAAGCATCATGATATGGGCATGTTTCTCCTACTATGGTGTTGGGCCTATTTATCGCATACCAGGGATCATGGATCAGTTTGGATATGTTAAAATACTTGAAGAGGTCATGTTGCCCTATGCTGAAGAGGACATGCCCTTGAAATGGTTGTTTCAACAAGACAATGACCCAAAACGGGCAAAGTCTTGGTTCCAAACCAACAAAATTAATGTTATGGAGTGGCCAGCCCAATCTCCAGACCTTAATCCAATTGAGAACTTGTGGGGTGATATCAAAAATGCTGTTTCTGAAGCAAAACCAAGAAATGTGAATGAATTGTGGAATGTTGTTAAAGAATCATGGAGTGGAATAACAGCTGAGAGGTGCCACAAGTTGGTTGACTCCATGCCACACAGATGTCAAGCAGTTTTAAAAAACTGTGGTCATACAACTAAATATTAGTTTAGTGATTCACAGGATTGCCAGAAAAAAAAAAATGTTTGTACAAAATAGTTTTGAGTTTGTACAGTCAAAGGTAGACACTGCTATTTTTTTTAACACACCCCTTTCAAATAATACCCCAATTGCACAGCCTTAAGAGCGTGCATATCATGAATGCTGGGTCTTGTTTGTTTTCTGAGAATCTACTGAACCTACTGGTAACTTGTTTGCCACGTAGCAATAAAAAATATACTAAAAACCTTGATTATTATGGTTAGTCACATTGTACTGTTATTATTTTGAACAATACTGTGTGTATATATATATATATATATATATATATACAGTAATAATTGATTAACAGCGGAAATCCTTGTGTATGTAAAATATGTTTCTACATCTAAAAATCAACATCTTAAATGAATAGTTATATATTTCTACATTTGATCAAGTCAATTGCATGTAATTTTGCTTTGATTATAGTTCCTTCTTTTATTAAAGCTGTTAAGTAGGGGCGGCAGTAACTCAGTGGTTCATGTTAATCGTCTTCAAACTGGAAGGTTGGTGGTTCGATACCCGGTTCCACCTGACCAAGTGTCGAGGTGTCCGTGAGCAAGACACCTAACCCCAGCTGCTCCCGACGAGCTGGATGGCACCTTACATGATTGACACCGCCGTCAGTGTATAAATGAGTGAGTGAATGAGTGAATGTGAGGCAATATGTAAAGCGCTTTGGATGGCCATTGGTCTGTTAAAAGCGCAAAATAAATGCAGTCCATTTACCATTTACTTTTCTTTTGTGTTTGATTTTCAAATATTCTTTGCTTCAAATTAAAGTTTGTAATTTTGGGATTCACCTTCTATCCGGCTTTGGTTAATGGCTTATAAAACTTTAACCAGTCCCGTTTCTTCTGAGGAGCAAAGGGAGGCAGTGCCTCCTCCACACCTCACTCAATATAATCCACATTACAAAAATAGAACAACTATTGTAAAATATGACATTGAATATAATATGAAATATGACATAAATCCTTAATTTTTCTAAAGTGAAAGTCATACAAAGTGGTAAAGTTTTAGCGGTAGGCAGCATCTCCATTGCCTTCCCTGAGTTTTAACAGACCCCATCTGTGGTTTTAGGGGGTGGGGGTTGGTAACTGAGAATGAATGGGGAAAAATCAAGGGAGAAGAGGTAATGCCTCCATTGGACTAGGATTAGGCTATTACTGTTTTCACACAAGAAATACCACCTCTTGTTTTCATGAGCGTTCCGCATCCACAAATCAGTCTAATTGAACAAATAATGGTGTTAATGGAAAGACTAATTAAAAAGTACTTATATAACTTACCCACTTAGGTATCACAACTTTTTGTCGCATCACATTTAAACTTGAAATGACTTGAAAACATAATCTGTGAACCAGTGAGGATTTTGTCTCCTCATTTCAGAACACCCCTCTGCACCACTGGATTTAACCCCCAGGAGTCGGGCAAACAATTGTTTAAAATACTTCCAGAACCAAGGCTGGTGAAAAGCATGATGGGATCTATTGCACTCAATTACATCTTGGCAATAATAAGTTAATATTTGTTAATATTTGAAGAAACTTATTCTGCCATTTTCTTAAGTTTTTCTTTGGTGATGGTAGGAACACTTTCACAATTTCACAAAAAAAAAAAAAAAAAAAAAAATCACAATTTTCAATAAATGTCAAAAGTCAACATGGCTTGTTAAAAAAAAGAAAAAGAAAGAATTTCACTTTAAATTATAAAAGTCCAGCTATATGTGGTTGTATTCTTTGTGGTTATTTGTGGACTTTGCTTTGTAGAGGTGCTTGGTAATACATTTCCCATCTTGTCTGTCCCTCTTGATCTTCTTTCATTGCTTTTTTTGTAGGTAAACTTCAACATCTTATTTCCTCCAAAATGTAAAAAGCTCCATTCTATTGAAAATTACCTACATTTTTCTCTCGCTTTGCTGTACAATGATGCCACAGAATATTGCCCACCATTCATCTGTGACCAAGTGAATAAGGAAATGGACAAATCCATTGTGCGGCTTAATAGTTTTAGATTACTCCAGAACCTGATATTCACCTCAATTGCAGACGAATCAAAAACTATCATGTAGTCACAAGCACTGTATTGTTCAACACACAGGCTGGGCTGTACTTCACCTGCTGTGTATCTAACCATGAATAATGCATTCATCAGAACATGGCAAAAACCATTTCAGGGAATTTGTTTGCACTCATTGTAGTGGTACAGTTGAATAAATGTTGCCTTAGTCCAAATATTTACTGAATTTTAAATGCTAATAATAAACGTTTAGATGTACGGTATAATCTGCATAACTGAACTATATTCATAACAGAATGCTGTCCTGTAACAGTCATGAACACTTTACATCTTTCCAAAGCATCCAAACAGGCAGAGCTTCAGGGAGTTTCAGGAAATTTCCCTTGAAGTTCTGCCATTGACACAAAAAATGTGTCAGTGCTTAGATATGCTCCGCCATTTTACATTTCTTGGACAGTCATACACGTGCACAAATGTAAATCAATTGCGTATTCGATATTTGAGCTGCTGACACAAATACAGTCTAATAAATCCTATTACGCTTGGGGGGGAGAGATGAAGGAAAACGTTTAGGCACAAATTCTCAATGGTAAGCATTTCATCAGCTCAATAGCAGGAACAGTAAGATAATCCTTATTTTCAGAGGACAATAAATAAGAATCAAGATGATAAATGAGAAACAAGATGAACCATAATATTAAAATGTTCACAAATATATCTTTAGAAGATGAATCCAGGTATCTTCTCCAGAGTTTTTGAAAACAAATTTAAGACCTTTTTTTGATAGAAAGTTCCAGAACAGCAGAAGAAGCCGGAGAGAAATTCAGTGTGTAATAATAAGTAGAGCTGCACGATATTGGAAAAAAACTGACATTGAAATAAAAACTATTTCACTAGAATCATTCTAGAATGGCTGAGGTGATTTTGTAGGGGATTAAAGCTCAAAGAAAATAAATTACAAGCATTGATAAATACAATAGAACAAAGATACAAATAAAATAAAAAGTGCTTTATGTTTTTCAGGTACGTCTAACAGTATTCAGGTACAGAAATTTAATAATCAAATGTATATTAGCACTGCATCATATTTACTATATAAATTAAATATAATTAATCTTTAATCTACAAAAGTGATTTTCTCTTTGTATTTTGTTGTCTGATTAACATTAATGACAGAGACAGTAGCAGGAATATTAGGCTACTGTCACTTAAAGACAGAATGCACGCATCCAATATAATGATACACATCTGTTTTCTTTCTCAATTGTTCACTTTCACGTAAGCCATGTGCGACTGTTCACGAGGATATTCAATGACGAGACAAATAAACAAATAGACGCAGAAGAGAACGGAACTGTGTTTATAATGGTTCAACTTTGCAATTAATCTAAGAATCACATGCTTTTCTGGTCTGTATGAAACTACAATCTCTATACTTGACATCGCATATCCAGTGATGGTACTGCAGACGCACACATCGCGATATCAATGCTAAAATGATATATCGAGCAGCCCTAGTAATAAGTAATTCTGAGCCGGTACGGAGCTCTCATGAGACTGATGATTGCATCAAAAGCTTGCCCGAACAGGACAGCCTTTCTCAGGTAAGGACATGAAATTCATTTGTTTCTACTTGATTGAGGATCAGTTGGGAATAAGCATTCATTTGCAGAGCACAAGGAGGGGGGAAACATCGCTTTAAGATTGGGAATGTAATTTTCTTGTTTAATGTACCATGCGCAAAAAATAAGATCTGGCGTGTTCCTCTAGAATTGTAATTAAAGACACGATGGAAGGGTGGCAAATTATCTCCAGCATCAGAATAAGAGAGCTAAATAACTTGGCCTTCTAATATCTTCTCTCGTTCATTTGGGTGACCCTCTCAAAAGTTGTTGAGGGATGAAGAAGAATAGAATGACATCAGCAGAATCATAAGAATCATAATCATACAATACCAAAGAATTGCTACAAACACAAAAATATCCAACTAAAATAATCGCCAGGGGACGAAAGCCTGTGGAAAACCAGGGAAGTGTGAAGACGTATGAGCTGAAGTTGAAGAGTTACCTTGTCTGCATCGACTTTCCCTTTGACAAACTCTGACCTCCAGAACTGCAGGGCCTGTTCCAAAGTAAGACCAATGCCTTTGAGGAAGAGGCCGTACTGCATGCGCCCACCGTGCCGGAGGTGGTGGTTTTCTCTCAGTGCCTTGTGGATATGCCTCATACACAGGGGAAAGGACTTGCCCGAGAGCTGGAGGAAGTGAAGAAAAGAAGAGTGGCTATGGAAAATGGCTTGTTTTATAATTATGCCACATTTGAAGTACATTCAGCTATCAATCACCTAAAATACAACAAACAGAGATCACATGTCCACTGTAAACACGAAACGGCCATGACACAATCACGGTCAATCAAGAGAAACTGTAAAATGTACAATTATGTGTCACAAGTGATAAGGACAACAACTCACATTTACATGAAATAGCTTTATCGCACCTGGTTAGGATGTGGTAAAATACTGATATGAGGATTCAAAAAAGAGGCACTGATTAAAAAAAAGCCTTTGTTTTAATGCAAAGGCTTTAATTACAAGAGATTTCAATGAATTTGTTAATGTTCAAATAAAAGCAAAAAATGAAGGACAAAATTTGCATGTGCTGATGAGCCACTTAATTGGAACAGCAACTGGCCCTGAGATGACATTAACAATAAAGAAACACACACACATACACAGAGCAGATCTTTCCACAGACAGCTCTCTTCCTTAGAAACATCTGTGCACATGCACTCCAACCACCAAAGTAAGACATGCTCAATGTCCTAGTAACTTGAGAATTCAGGAAAAGGAAAACTTCAACATGAGCACAAGTCTCAAGTCCCAAATATAAAGAAAGCAGCGGTATCCAATAAATCGTATGTATAAATATTGCTTTGAATACACACACATACATACACACACATTTACATAATTAAATATAGCTATAGAAATAATGCAACTTCTGGCAATAACTTAAGTACTTACTGCATCAATCTGCTCCAGAGAAATTTTCCCAATGTTCTTCTGAATGCTATAGTCCTGACCCACATAGGCATGGCTACAAAAAAAGAATAAGGGAACAAATGATGAGAGCCAATCACAGTGGAAATAAAAGGTCAATGTAGAAAACTGACTAACAAGCACATTATTCAAATGGATTCCTGTTTTCTGGCAAAGGAACATAACTCTGGTAAAGGAACTCACTGCAAAGCAAAAGGCATACCTTGAAACAATACAGATTCTGTAAGATGCAGACCTGACGCATGCTTAACAATGCTATAAAATCGATGAATCTACGTTGGACGCGGCTTTATTGAAGGAACATATAAATTTGTGTGTGTGTGTGTGTGTGTGTGTGTGTGAGTGTGAGTGTGTGTGTGTGAGTGTGTGTGTGTGTGTGTGTGTGTGTGTGTGTGTGGGGCATGTTTTTGTGAAATATCAGGACACAAATGTGTATAATGACATGGGTATGACATAGGTATTACAAAAGAGGGTGAAATATGAGGACGTTCCCCATGTCCTCACTTTTCAAAATGCTTATAAATCACACAGGATGAGGTTTTTACAGAAAGTAAACTGCGCAGTCTCCTGTGATGGGTAGGTTTAGGGGCAGGGGCAGTGTAGGGGATAGAAAATACGGTATGTATTGTACTGTATGTATGTATGTATGTATGTATGTATGTATGTATATGTATATGTATATGTATATATATATATATATATAAATAATGATGAAAAAGTAAACCTAGACCTTTGTATTCCCAATCCCAAAAGATTTAAGATCCTCTATTTAGGACCAAAACTGAATGCTGTTGGCTGAGAAATAAAAAACTATAAATAAATGAATATGGCCCAAAGCACAAGTGTACAAGAATGTTGCAAAATATATTTTAGCAAATGGAGAAATGGTTTTTAACTGGAACACATACACTATACTAGAGTGCGACTGATTTATCGGTCTGCTGATCCTGAAAAGAACTATTTTTCATTTGTAAATTTGTTTTGTTGTATTTATGCACAATGTATGCATATTATGTATATATTATATACAGTATCAGTCAAACGTTTGGACACAACAGTGGGAAAGTGTGTCCAAACCTTTGACTTGTACTGGACTATAATATACACAAATAATATCGGCTGATATATCAATATCACAACTTTTTACTCCCTAATGTCGGTACCCATATCGGTTGGGCTCTACACTATACCACTCAAAAAAAAAGAAAAGACACATTAACTTGTTCAACTACCAGAAATCTTTTGTAGCATTGTAAAAGTCTTTACCCTTTCAAATAAAAGCTGTTCTTTGGACATCTCAGTTGCCACAAAAATATTAAGCAGCACAACCGTTTTAACATTCATGATAATAATAAATGTTTCTTAAGCAGCAAATCAGCATATCAGAATGACTTCTGAAGGATCATGTGACACTAAATATTCAGCTTTGCCATCACAGGAATAAATTACATATATTATATAAATACATACCTATATTGATTTTTTTTTTAACCAATACTGATTCCGATTATTTGATTTATGTGACCCCACCTGTGAAACCCCAGCTAAAGTCGCATAATCTAATTATGAGATATAGAGCGTCCAAGTAGTCATAGCCATAAAAATGACCAAAACAGGTAATGTGTGTTTATTGCTGTAAATGGTAGATTATACCAAGGGCTCTTGAGATACAGTACTCAATTTTTCCTTTATAATACTATAAATACTCAAATTAATGCTTTTATTTACACTATGTTTTATTATTTTGCACAAAAAAAAATACCAGACATGGGCTTCTTAAATATTGATTTTAATTGTCTCTGTTTACTTCGGCGCAGAAACAAGTGCTGATTCTTGTATCATTTGGTTCAGAAACGTATTTTCTACAATTACAAAGTGCAAACAGACCATAACATCAATACACACGTGCAACAATCAGGTCAGTGTCGGGAAAGGCAAGAAAACTGCGACTTAAGCCAGGTTCCGATTTCTGTGTGTATTTCTTCGTGTCATCAGTGAAATTTCAGGAACAGCTCATTTGTTTTCTAACTCCACCTTCTGCCTATATACCCATCTTATTTTAAAGACATTTAATGGCTGCTACGTGTCGAAATAGTTTGTTTTTTGGATGCTGATGCACTAGGTTCATGAATTCCCTCTCTGACAGGGCGGCCGCGGCACACGAAGCGCAAGGAACAGAACAGCTGATAGTTTAATTAATGATTAATATAGGCTTACTTTTTTGTAGGTTAAATAAAGAACGCGTATTATATATTAATAAAAAAATTTGGGTATGTCTTTCGGGAGCAAAGCACTTGCGTCTGATGTTTTGGTTTTGGTTTGTAGCCTATACGAATAGAACATTCATGAATGAGAAAAAGTGCAGGATATGCTTTATGTAAAGGAGATATTGAGCCAATAAGCCACGAAAAAAAAATCGCAATTAATCAATCTAATCAAATTGCGAGGCAAGTGAAGATTCACAAGCATGACTAATAAAGTTTGAGACTGACCTGTTAACTTGGTAGGGCATTAGTCCTGAATTTACTCCAGAAAGAGATTAATTGATTTTTATATATTAATGGATTTGTATAGGCATATTAATGACATTTTCAACTGATATTTCATTTTACTAATAAAGTTATAGCCTACAAATCATTAGAGTGAACTGACTTGGTAAATCAAGCTCTTGTGGTACCCCCATTAGTTTCAATGTTTCACGCTTTTTGGACATGCACATCATAATAAATAGACTTGATTTATTTCCCCATAAATGTGTCCTATATCACTGAAAATGGGAGAATCTTTGCTTTCAGAATAATAATGATTAAAATGTTTTGCTGGCTAAAAAATTGTTAAAAAAATAAGCTTGATTTTAAAATTTGAAATTTCTTGAGACCGAAATTCAGCAAATTTTTTGACATGGTCTTGCTCAGTCAATATTAAAGATATCAAGGTTATATTTTTACAGAATGTTCTTTACTGTATGTTGGATGATTTTATGTATAAAACAGTGAATCACAACAAAAAAAAAAGTCACAGGCTATAATAGATATTTCACAGATAATCGATTTGCAACATAATCAACATTTGTTTATTGTTTTATTTATATTTTTGAAAATGATAACCCTTTTTTATTTAATACTTTTTTCAATACTGTAATTTCTGTAATTTCACTCCTTCCTTGCACACAAAACCAAACACTTATTCTACATTAATACAATCTGAAAGAGTACAAAAATATATAGTGCACTGTCACTAAAGTTTTTTTAATAAAAGCTTTGATCAGGTAAACAAACCAGTAAAGCATGTAAAAAAAAAAAAAAAAATTATATATATATATATATATATATTTTTTACTTTTAAATTAAAAACAAACAAAAACATTTCTACTTTAGCTTGGCACTTCCAGAAGCGTCTTATTTATAATAACAACAGAAGTAATATAAACAACCAGCAAAATAAGTCTAAAAAGGCATACGTTTTCAACATGACAGGGAAGTCTATCAATTTGGCATAACTACAAGCATAACAGGTTTATGTGTTGTTTAATAGGCTAAAGAGTGAAGAGATTTCATCTGGCAAGTTATCAGAATTATTAATGTTTTTTTGGTCTAGATTATGAAATACCTGCTGACAGAACGCAGTTCTCTTTCATCATCTCGTTTCGAGATCCACCTATGCGAAGGGCATCCGTACCTGACCACTGCAGAAGCATCCAATTGCACCAAGTCTGACAAGACAGGCAGGAGCGCGCAGCCAACACCCAGTAAGGCAACACCCCTTACCTGCGGGCATAAATTGGCTGCATATGCTACTGTTTCAGTTTCTTTTCTGCCACATTTTGTGTCTGCATTCGGAGCTGCTTGCATTCTCGTACGTGTTCCTGTTCCACGGCTGCCACCAAGGACATTTCTGAGTTTTTCGCTGGTATGTCGCTCTCTCAGTCTGCTTCTTCTGTCTCTAGCCTATTATGGGCCTCCCCGCCCGCGTGTGGGTCTCTTATCGGCGCTAAGGATCTTCACCCTTTCTGTCTGGTCTGCTTGGGCCTCAAGCACGCAGAAGAGCCAATAGAGAACCCGGAGGACTGCAGTTACTGCCTGGTACTGCCTAAGAAGCTCCTGCAACGCCGCCTTAAAGTTGCCGCTAGTGTGGCAAGCTCAAATTGTCGCACTCGGATATGGAACACGGTGACGACAGCGTGCTACCGGGGACCTCCCGGGGCGCGACGGCTCTTGTTTTGGCTGACCAGCCTAATCCTGAGTTCCCAGAAGAGGACATCTTCACGGATAACATCCCACTCGCCGACGATCCGGCAGGATTCTTGAAATTTCGGAGGACGAGGAGGGCATCCCGCCCTCTGTTATTCCCCAGGCCAGCGCTCCCGCGGACTTGCCTCAATCCATCCTCCTGGATGTGTGTGAGCGAGCGGCCGCTCGTCTCAACATTAAATGGGCGGTTCCACAGAGTGCCGCTGACCGGGAGAGGGATATTTATGACGGTAAAGTGTTGGGAGCCCCCACGGCCTGAGGAAAGAAATCTTTCCCGTTCTTCCAGCGTGCGCGAAGCACATGAGTCACTACTGAAACGACCCGCTCGATCTTAAACACGGTCTCGCGGGGCTAGAGGTTAAAGATATGACGACTCCCTGCATGGGCGAACCGCCTGCCATTGAGCCCTCCATTGCCAGACACCTCAACCCAGTCCAGGGAGGGCTGCCCGCCCCCCCGAAGCCGATCCTTTCTAACGTTTTTCTGCCTCTGTGCACCAGGCCGTTTATAAATCTTCGGCCTTGGCTGTTAGGGCTCTTAAATGTCTCCTCCCTCCTTTCCGCTTACCAAGCGGAGATCCTGGACGACCAACAGCTAGATAAGGGATCTTCTCCTGCACTGTGGAAGGAGATCATCATGGTTAACAACCTCGTTCTCCGTAATGCTCATCAGGCCGTTCAAACCAGCGGGCGCTCTATGGCGCTTTCAGTGGTAGGAGAGCGCGCGCTCTGGCTCAACCTGTCTGGTCTCCCGGATAACGAAAAGAGATGTATCTTAGGCGCCCCGGTAGAGCCCGGCCGGGCTCTCTTTGGCCCCGCAGTTGCTATGATGCAACAACGATGCGACGACAAGAAGAAGGAGGAAGAGGCCTTCATATTGTGTCTTCCAAGGAAGACGGTCCCACGCCAGGCGCCCCCTGCTGATAAACCAGGGTTTCTTTTCCCGTTATTTCCTGGTCCCAAAGAAGGACGGTTCCCTCAGTCCTATTCTGGACCACAGGGTGTTGAACAAACATTTGAGGAAATACAGATTCATATTGTTAACCCATGGGAATGTCTGGTCTACGGACCCTGACACACATATACCTATGATGACCCTGATTGGCTCATCATAGCTGATTTGAGGGAAAAGGTGTTGCAGGACACCTCCCATGTGCTCGCGCACATCACATCTCTGGGCTTCAGGGTGAATGTGAACAAGAGCAATTTTACACTCAGTCAGAGGGTGATCTTCCAGGGCATGGAGCTGAACTTAGTCTCCATGCGAACGCGTCTCTCTCAAGAGCGCATTCTCTCTCTGATGAACTGTCTGTCACAGTTCAGAGAGGGGCGAGGGTGCGATATCGCACATGTCTCAGGCTACAGGGTCTTATGGCTTTAGCTATCCAGTTTTTGTCACTAGGACCCCTGAGGATGAGGGCGTTCATTAAATGGGTTTTGTCACTACATTTCAGTCCGTTACAATCTTTGCCAATCTGTAACAGTGACGCGCACCTGCGCTGCAGCTCTGCGCCACTGGAAGAGCGCAGACTTTTACGCACAGGGTACCCCTCTGGGGACTGTCATGTTGCGGAAAGTCGTGACGACGGACGCGTCCCTAACAGGCTGGGGTGCCACCCAGGAGGGCAGAACTGTGAACAGTTTGCGCCGAGCAACCTACGTTCAGACCACGTAAATTATTTAGAGCTTCTAACCATTTGAAAGGCTCTGAATCATTTTCTGCCTCGTCTGCAGGGACATCATGTGCTTGTACACTGCGACAATACCACAGCAGTGGCTTTTATCAATCGTCAAGGCGGCGCACGCTCGCCGAAGCTTCATGCCCTAGCTTACAAGCTTTTGGTATTGAGCGGGCGAGTTGTCCTGTCGTTACGCGCGACTCATGTTCCAGGGATTCTGGACAAAGGCGTGGATCATCTATCGAGGGGGAACCTGCTCTTCAGAGATTGGCGCCTCCACCCTCAGATAGTAGACATGATATGGATGAGACTCGGACGGGCGTCCGTAAATCTGTTCACCTGGCGCGAAAACAGCCATTGTCCTATGTTCTTCTTGTGAAAGGATTTGGACGCACCCCTCAAGATGGACCCGTGGCCCAGAGTGCTGCTGTATGCCTTTTCTGCCCTGTGCCTGATAATTTCCACACTGGCCAGGGCGAGAGAGAGGGGCTTTTCTCTCATCCTGATAGCACCCAGGTGGCCCAAAGCGCCGTGGCTGGAAGAGATAATCCCTCTGTTATATGCCCAGCCATGGTGCCTCCCCCTCCGCACAGACCTATTGTTTTAAGCGAACGGGGAGATTTAATCACCCACACCCAAACAGGGTAGCTCTCTGGGCTTGGCCCGTGAGAGGACGAACCTAAGCACGTTAGGGCATCCCCCACGCGTGGTGGCTACTATACAGAATTCCAGGGCCTTTCTACACGGCCCTTGTATGGTTGTAAGTGGAGGGTGTTTGATGAGTGGTGTGATGGGCGGGGGTCTCACTTCATATCAGTGCTCAGTCATATCTTGTGCTTCCTCCAAGACCTTATGGATAAGGGCAGGTCTTTTTCCACTATTAAGGTCTATCTGGCAGGTATCTCTGCTTGTCATGTGGGTTTTGAGGGCTCAACGGTTGGGCAGCATTCTCTAATGCGCAGATTTATGAAGGGCGCCCGTCGCTCGTTGCCAGTCATTAGGAGAACGATCCCTGAATGGGACCTCTCTGTGGTGCTGGAAGCTCCGTCTCAATTCCTTTTTGAGCCTCTGGGGAATATTCCCCTTAAGTTGCTGTCCTTCAAAACAGCCTTGCTCTTGGCCTTGGCGTCAGCCAAACGTGTCAGTGAGTTACATGCACTCTCGGTCCACCCCTCGTGCATCAAATTCTCTCTGAGTGGAGATAAGGTTTTCCTCAAGCCTAATCCAGCCTTCATGCCGAAATGTTTTCCTGCGTTCACATCGGAGGTGTTGGACTATCCACTTTTCACCCTCCGACCTTTTCCTCCGCGGAGGATCAGAGGCTAAATGCCCTGTGTCCAGTCAGTGCGCTACAAACGTATGTGTCTAGGACCAGCGCGTTCCGGAAGAGTGACCAACTCTTTGTTTCATGGGCTCCTCCCCGCAAAGGGGATCCCCTGTCTAAACAACACCTCTCACATTGGCTTGTGGACGCTATAATCTTGGCATATGAATCAAAGGGAGTGCAACCCCCAGGGAACATCAGAGCTCATTCCACGAGATGCTTGGCCGCCTCTTGGGCTCTGTTCAGAGGAGTATCACTGCAGGATATCTGTTCTGCTGCCAGTTGGGCTTCTCCCCATACGTTTGTGCGTTACTACAGGCTGAATGTCACCAGAACCTCAGTAGCACATTCGGTCTTGGAGGTGGGGTCTTCCTAACCCTGCCTTATTTTATGTGTGCCACACATAGCCTATGTTTCATGTCCTGCTTCACACCGCAGTTACGCGGTTGCATCGGTGTGGCGAGTTCATGATTATGAGAGGTGTCGTGCACCGTCCCTCGGGGTGACCGTCTTTTTCTGGCTAACAGGACCTCACTGTGAGTGTATTGGGCAATCAGGGAGCTGTCCATGTGTCTCCCATAGGTGGATCACGAAACGAGATGATGAAAGAGAACAATAGGTTACTGTCGTAACCCCGGTTCTCTGAAACATCGAGTGGAGAGATCCACCAGCCTTGCCCCGCTTGCTGCATGAGAAGCGAATATACTTACTGATGTACAGTAGCGTATGCAGCCTATTTATGCCCGCAGGTAAGGGGTGGGGCCTTGGCTGCGCAATCCTGCCTGTCTTGTCAGACTTGGTGCAATTAGATGCTTCTGCAGAGGTCAGGTATGGATGCCCTTCCCATAGGTGGATCTCGAAACGAGATGTTTCAGAGAACCGGGGTTACGACAGTAAACCTATTGTTTTTATCTATGCGTTTACAGAGAACTTCTCTCGCAGAGATAATTGATTTCCATAGCTGTAATTCTTTACATGTGCATCAATTTTAACCATTAATTATAGCCATTCAACACTACAGTATATTTGAACACTGGCCAGTTCAGATTTCTTTGCCTGCTCTGCTAAAATGAACAAAAAAGTTATTGTTTTTACTGTTTTTGAACCATGTAACCTTGTAAACAGGTAGGTTTTACAGGTAAATGATATAAAAGAAAATGAATAAACCAAATGCTACACAGCCTTCACTGCATAAATTATACATTGAATATAGACGAATCATTATTAAAGCTACAAGTTATTCAGTCAAGTACAGTGAGTGATTTTCTGTCTTTTGTTCTTTGATTGACAATGACACAGCAGCAGGTTTATTAGGCTACTGTCACTTTAAAATCTGATGCACATGATGTGGACCTGACACTCATCCTATTTTCTATTTCCTCACTCCTTAATTCTTAATTCATTAATTTAACAACTCATTTAAGACTGTGCTTATGAGCATACTTATTCAAACTTTGAACATTTTAGGTTTTGAATTGCGTCTTATTGCTCTTGAATGTTTAATAGCACTTAAGTGAATGATATAATGATCATATACTGTAGCACAGCCAAGGATGATAGAAAAAAAAAACGGAAAGTTGAAGACTGGAAAAATGTTGCCTAATTTTGGTGAGCTCATTCAAACTGTAGCCTCTTTTTCCTAGTTTGTAAAGGAGATGAGTGGTACCCGGTGGAGTCTTCTGCTGTTGTAGCCCATCCGCCTCAAGGTTGTGCGTGTTGTGGCTTCACAAATGCTTTGCTGCATAGCTTGGTTGTAACGAGTGGTTATTTCAGTCAAAGTTGCTCTTCTATCAGCTTGAATCAGTCGGCCCATTATCCTCTGACCTCTAACATCATTTTCGCCCACAGGACTGCCGCATTCTGGATATTTTTCCCTTTTCACACCATTCTTTGTAAACCCTAGAAATGGTTGTGCGTGAAAATCCCAGTAACTGAGCAGATTGTGAAATACTCAGATCAGCTCGTCTGGCACCAACAACCATGCCAAGCTCATAATTGCTTAAATCACTTTTCTTTCCCATTCTGACATTCAGTTTGGAGTTCAGGAGATTGTCTTGACCAGGACCACACCCTTAAATGCATTGAAGCAACTGCCATTTGATTGGTTGATTAGATAATTGTCTTAATGAGAAATTGAACAGGTGTTCCTAATAATCCTTTAGGTGAGTGTATATCGGGAACCGGTGGGTGCGGAATATAACCCCAGCGGGACCTCTAGCATAAAGACAGCTTCGGTTAGCAAGAGATCTTACCAACTCTACTTTTGAACAGTAGTATTTAGTATAGGGACTAGTGTTGTCACGATACCAAAATTATGACTTCGATACGATACCAGACTAAAATACCTCGATACCGATACTAGATCGATACCACGGTCAAAATACCACCCAGTAAAAGTAATTGAATAATATTAATCATAGTCTTATTTAATTTTTTTACTAAAAACTCACGTGGCCAGCATGTTCCTGCCCTGGTTTTTGACCATTTCTTCTAATTGCAAATTTTTAATTTTATCTTTGTTTTTTAAAATAAGATAAAAATGCAAATTACAAACAATATGACAAAAACAGTGCTTTATTTTTCAGCTATAGGTCTATTTAACAGTATAGCAAGTTAAGAAAAAAATAAAAAAAACTGCTTAGTCTTCACTCAATAAATTAACTATACACTGATTCTTAATGAATATATTAAAATTATTTATGGGGTGGTTCTCTTTTTTTCATTGTTGTTTGATTAACATTAATCACACAGAATATTAGATCCGGCTTAACACCGATCCAATTACCTCAACTGTACACGTTCACTAAAGACACCCTCGACTGTGTTTACCTGAATACTCACAGGATGTGCATTTTTACATATTTTTGATGATTGAAATCAATAATCCGAAATAACTGAATCGCGTTCGCATGTTGTCTGAAAGGCGTGCTCGCGCTTCAGATCAAAGTCCGGCAGAGCGAGCATATCCCGCGCCGCGCTATATTTTCTCATGCGCGGATGTTTCTGTTGCTTTCTTTGTCATGCGCTGCACGTGTATATTTAACTCTTCTGCTTCCAATGTTTAGTGAACGGTGCCTTCTTAAAGTACCGGTACTAATAAAATTCCATATCGTACCGTTTGTAATAGCAGGGTATCGCAATACTTTTCTAGTACCGGTATATCATGAAACACTACTAGGGACAAAAGTACACTGTAAAAAAAATTAAAAGCAAGTTACCTGGTTCAGTGGAAAATTTTAAGTTAACATTTTTCAGATTCAACATCACCTTATTCAAATATTATTAAAATATTTTGTAAACATATTGTGTAATTGTGTGTTTCATTTGTTATAATGCAGTGAAACATGCCAAACTGTGCTATTTTCATGATTTTTTAAATTTATATGGTTCAGAAAAATAATATTTTGAGTTTCTACATACTAAACCAATTTCCTTCATTATATTAACTAAAATTTTTTATTTAAATGAACTCAAAATGTTAATGCAACCAGGTTATTTGCTTTAAGTGTAATTTTTAATTATACTACTTTCATTCATTCTCAGTGATACTCTTTGAAAATGTAAATAGAAAAAAGGAAATAATTGTGCCACTCAGTCACAGACTGTTCAGCTGAATCCACTGAAATCCTGTAACAGACATTTACATGAGAAGCACATACAGAAATGGGACAGATGCAAAGAAACAGATTCCTTTCGGCACTACCAAACAGTGGCGCATCCACTGAGGCTGTGTGTGATGGTATGAATAATTAAGAATTTCCAGGCCCTGCTCTCTTATTCCTCTACATTCCCTTACTGTTCAGCTCCACGCCAGCCCTTCACACCCTCTTATCTGGCCTGCCCAGTGCTGAATAAAAAGTAAGAGTCTACTAGCCAATCCTCCACAGCCACAACTGTCGCCTCTAAAGACACATCCAATTAAATGCTCTCATTCAGAGTCCATCAAAAAGCAAATGAATTGACTGCTGGGAATGCTGCCATTGTTTCCCTTCACTGCGAGCAAGTGGAGAGACACAGTCGTCCGTGCAGGCGACGTGGCCAATGACAGAGTCCCAGCTTTTATCTACATTGGTATCCCCGCTTGGCTGCAACCAAAATGCAAGCCCAGGATCACTCGTGGAAAACACTTGGTGCATCATAATGGGACTGTGCCAAGACCATTAATGAAATAGACTGAATGCAAGCGAGCGAGAGATAAAGGAAAGCAGTCAGAGTCACTTTGGGTGCCGGCTGGACTTGAGTGGAGCGTTTGATCAGTCCTCAGTAGGCCGATGAAATTGCAAAACAACAAATAAGGATTACTTTGGGAATGTTTTCAATGAAATTATTTTTCAAAGAAACAAAAAAAAAAGCCCCATGTGGATATGTTTGAATAAAGTTACTACTTTTCATGTAGCAGGAGTAATAATCACAATGCCATAAAGAATATAGTTTTATGCCAGAAGAGATGAACATTTTCTAACGACATCAATTACCTGAGGTGGCTCAAAAGAGGCTGGAGTCGTTCATCAGACTGTACCGCTGGCAAGGACCGTGCAGTCATCTACAAGAGAAAAAAAATTCAATTAAAAATAAATTAAGGGTCAGCGGTTAAAGTAATTTTTACAGCAGTGCAGTAAAGTAAACTCAAAAAAGGTCAATATCTGGAGCATGAACTATGAATTTATAATAGTTATATAAAATTTATTATAGTTAACATGAAATTATAATAGCATAATAAATAATATTCCTAGTGTAATAAAAAGTACCCAATGACCAGAAAGTCTTTTAGATTCCCAAAGATACATAAAAAAATATTACTTACAAACTGAACAAAAGAAAAAAAGTCTTCTTTATTAGTTGATATTGTGTCAAAACAAATCTCAGTAAATAATGTTTTTAAACATGTCTACCACAAGATCATAAATCAACTTTGCAGCTAAAGTGGCAGGATATCTGTTAACTGAAGCAAAACGAAGACAATGATGAAGAGACGTAGAAGTCTGAGAATGATCAAGCTATTGAGACTGCAGCGTAGGCAGCAAACTTTCCAGTCCAATGACCACTGACACACAACCTTTAAAACTAGATCGTCTACCATCCAACCCCACAACACTGTTTCATTAAAACAGATGTATCAAATAACAAATGACGACATTCATGGATTTAGAGGAATAAAAATGATAAAAGCTCCGTGTAGAGAAAAGTATAAGTAAAAACCCTCAAAGAGCACCAAGACTTCCAGGGTTTTCAGAACGGTCATGTGGGTCAAACCATCAGGCCAATAGAGCTAGCTTGACCATTTTTTTGTGTGTGACTACCTATATGTACAGGTAATGCAAAAACCAAATAAAATGAAAAGAAAAGAAAAAAATGTGGTTAACATTACTGAGGTGCACTTAAGCAAGGCACCTAACCCCCAATCGCCACATTAAAATGGTTGACCACTGCTCCAGGTGTGTGTCCATGTGTCCACCCAGTAGTATTTATTGCTGCTTTGTTTGCAGAGGTTACCAGGAAAACAGCTCTTTTTCTACAGTTCCATAAATGCAGAGAGTGGATTTACGTTTTCATACAGCTTGTCTGCTATTTTTGTTCAGACCAATACGAAAATTTGTTCACCAATTTTTTGTAGTACATTTTAAACGGCAAATGGAACATAAGCTAAAGGGCATTCTAGCCTATGTAAATTGTTTATGGAGCATTTTGACTGATTCTATTAATTAAAAAAAGATATACATACACACTCACACTCACACTCACACTCACTCACTCACATATATATATATATATATATACATATATATATATATATATATATATATATATATATATATATATATATATATATATATATATATATATATATATATACATATATATATATATACATATATATATATATATATATATATATACACAAACAAATAAAAGGCTGAAATGTGAGGTTTATCAATTTAAAAAGCTTTTTTGTCAAAAATGTATATGAACATGTAATAGGCAACATGTTAGTAGATAAACATGTTATGTTGGAAGTCACCCAACCAATAATTTTTGTTTGTTTAAAATTCAGGCGTTGCTGTTAAATGTTATTATTTTAATGTTTATGCAAACAAGAAGTGCATAGTGCTGCTAATTTAATTATTTTTTTTGATTTTTGACATAAACTTGGTGAAATTATGTTAGTGAATGCATCTGTACTTTTTCAATATTTGCAGCATATTTTAACAATACCATGATAATATTAATAATGGTGATCAAAATTTTTCATACCGTTTCATCTCTAGTGGGGACACTGAAAAAGTTGGCAGGGCCAGTAAAAAAAAATCCCTATCATTAACGGGTGACTTAATATTTATGTCAAGTTCTGGCTTTTGGAATACAATTATGAAACAACCAAGAAAGTACTGAATTATCTTTTTTTGTGCATTTTCTGTGCAATTCTAACACTTCTGAAAATCGAATCGATTGAACATACAAACTCCATAAGAGAGACTTTGAGGAATCATTTTGTCCTTTTGTATTATCAAGCGAAATCCAAACCACATGTCATTGGAGATAAAAGCTCCGTGCAAACTCTTTGTCAGATGGGAAGCAGCTTTCAATTTCATGCTCATTTAATGAGACACTCCCAGTAATGTCTCCTCTCTGTTCTCCGTGGCCATGAGAAGCCAATACAACACACATCGGCCACGACAGCTCACTAATGGCAGAGAGAACGAGGCACAGTCATTACTCCACAACAGCCATGTTGGTGATCCAGATAATTGGCAGGAAATAGAAGTCAGAAGCAGGAAAGTGGCGTAGAGGGCCGACGTGCTGAGGGTCAGTGTGCAGCTCTGTAGAGAGCCAACATAGAGATGAGAAACATGGTGGTGATGGCCCTGAGCCAGATCCTTTTTGTCCATTCCTGAGCATGACAATCACTTTCAGTTGAGCCTGTCAGGTATATAAGACATTGATAGAATGCTAGATCGGAGCCTGATGTGATTTTCACAAGGTCGTACCCATCACTTCACTACTGCAATGCAAAGCAATGCCATGTGCAAAAAAATATAAAACATATAAAACTTTTACTTACTGCTAAAATACATTCAGTGCAACCAATACTGTATCCTAAAGTGCAAATAAACAATACATCTTTTCAAATTATGTTCCTGAACAAATAGCACTATGGAATACATTGCCACATGGACACACACTAACAAAGACTTACTCCATAGTAAACTGAATTAAACTTGAAGGGATTATTCATGAATTTATGCTGTACATCCCATAAAATAAACCACATCACAATAACGACGCAAACAAATACCTGCTGATTCGGCTGGAAAAAAAACAGTTTAAAATAATTACTATAAAGTAGTTCTAGGCGGTATATTGGTTCATACCAAATACAGGTATTTATTTATGTTATGATACTTATTTTAATTATACCGCAATACCGGAGTATGTTGCATAAACGCCGTTTTCGGAACACAACACAGCACGACAATGTTTGAGAGGGGTCCTTTTTCACTGTTATACTGTAGTGAGGGCACAGCTGAATCAGAATCAGAATCAGAATCAGAAAGAGCTTTATTGCCAAGTGTGCTTTCACACACAAGGAATTTTTGGTGCTGAAGCTTCCAGTGCACATATACAATACAAATACAACAGTAATAAATAAAAAAATTCTAAGAATAAAAATATAAACAGTATAAGGTCACGGTTACGTTTAGTCAGAAAAGACATAGATTATGAATATTTACAGTATTTGGAGAGTAAGAATAAATATAAATAATATGAATAATCACCTGAGTTTAGGAGATATTGCACTAAGCAGTGGAGTAATTGCACTTACAGGCATTTGCCTTGGGGGTGGGTGGTTGGGGGGTTAACTGTTCAAGAGGGAAATGGCCTGTGGGAAGAAACTGTTCCTGTGCCTAGATGTCCTAGTGGCCAGTGATCGGAGTCGCCCTGAGGGTAACAGTTCAAACAGGTGGTGTCCGGGGTGAGTGGAGTCTGTGATGATTTTACCTGCTCTCTTCTTCACTCTGGAAGAGTACAGGTCCTGGAGGGTTGGCAGGTGGGCACCAATAATCCTCTCTGCAGTCCGGATGGTACGTTGCAGTCTCCTGATGTCTGATCTGGTAGCTGAACCAAACCAGACAGTGATGGAGGTGCATAAGACCGACTCAATGACAGCCGAGTAGAACTGAATCAGCAGCTCCTGTGGTAGGTTGAACTTCCGCAGCTGACGAAGGAAGTACAGTCTCTGCTGGGCCTTTTTCACAATGGAGTCGATGTGATTGTCCCACTTCAGGTCCTGAGAGATGGTAGTGCCCAGGAACCTGAAAGACTCCACTGCGTCCACAGTGCTGTTCATGAGGGTGAGTGGGGGGAGTGATGGGCTGTTCCTCCTGAAGTCCACTATCATCTCCACTGTTTTGAGCGTTCAGCTCAAGGTTGTTATAACTGCACCAGACAGCCAGCTGTTCAACCTCCAGTCTGTAAGCAGACTCGTCACCGTTCTGGATAAGGCCGATGACAGTGGTGTCGTCTCTGCAAATTTCAGGAGCTTGACAGAGGGGTCTTGAGAAGTGCAGTCATTGGTGTACAGGGAGAAGAGCAGTGGGGAGAGAACGCACCCCTGGGGGGCGCCAGTGCTGATTGTGAGAGATCTGGATGTAAGTTTACCCAGTCTCACCGCTGCTGCCTGTCTGTCAGGAAGCTGGAGATCCACTGACAGATTGAGGATGGCATGGAGAGCTGGGTCAGTTTGGCTGTGAGGAGCTCAGGCATGATGGTATTGAAGGCCGAACTGAAGTCCACAAATAAGATCCTTGCGTAAGTCCCGGGTCTGTCGAGATGTTGCAGGATATAATGCAGTCCAATGTTGACTGCATCATCCACAGACCTGTTTGCTCTATAGGCAAATTGGAGAGGATCCAGCAAGGGTCCAGTGATGTCCTTCAGGTGGGCCAACACCAGTCTTTCAAATGACTTCATGACCACAGACGTGAGAGCGACAGGTCTGTAGTCATTTAGTCCAGTGATTTTGGGTTTTTTGGGGACGGGAATGATAGTGGAGCGTTTGAAGCAGCAGGGAACTTCACACTGCTCCAATGATCTGTTGAAGATCTGCGTGAAGACTGGGGCCAGTTGGTCAGCGCAGGCTTTCAAACAAGCAGATGAGATGCCGTCTGGGCCTGAAGCTTTCTTAGTCTTCTGTTTTTTGAAGACTCGGCTCACGTCCTCCACACAGACCTTAAGCTCAGGTTGGATGGCAGGAGGGAGGAGGAGAGTGAAGGAGGTGATGGTGAGGGTGTGAAGTGCAGATTAGAGCGGGTGAGTGGTGTGAGACTGGGCTTTTCAAACCTGCAGTAGAATGCATTCAGATCGTCAGCCAGTTGTGGATTCTCTACAGATCGGGGGGAGGGTGACTTGTAATTGGTGATGTTCCTCAGGCCTTTCCAGACTGATGCCGGGTCGTTGGCTGAAAACTGTTTTTCAGCTTTTCAGAGTAGCTTCTTTTAGCAACTCTGATCTCCTTTGTCAGTCTGTTTCTGGCCTGGTTATACAAGATTTTATCCCCACTTCTGTAAGCTTCCTCTTTGGCATGAAGCTGTTTGAGTTTCCCAGTAAACCATGGTTTATCATTAGTGAATGATAAGAATGACCTGGTAGGAATGCATGTATCCTCACAGAAACTGATGTATGATGTTACAGTATCTGTGAGCTCATCCAGATCGGTGGTAGCAGCTTCAAAAACAGTCCAATCAGTGCAATCGAAGCAGGCTTGTAAGACCCGCTCTGCTTCATTAGTCCATCTTTTTACTGTCCTTATTACAGGTTTAGCTGATTTCAGTTTCTGCCTGTAGGTCGGTATAAGATGAACCACACAGTGATCAGACAGCCCCAAAGCTGCCCGTGGGACGGAGTGATATGCATTCTTTATTGTGGTGTAACAGTGGTCCAGTATATTACTGTCTCTGGTGGGACATGTAACGTGCTGTCTGTATTTTGGCAGTTCACGGGAGAGATTTGCTTTGTTAAAATCTCCAAGAATGATTAAAAGAGAGTCAGGTACCTTTGTTCCGTTTCAGCTATTTGTTCAGCCAGCTGTTGCAGCGCTGTGCTCACACGCGTCTGGAGGATGTAAACATTCACGAGAACGACCGAGGAAAACTCGTGGCGAGTAGAAAGGTTTACAGTTTATGAAGAGCGCCTCTAAATTAGGAGAGCACATCTTCTTAAGCGTTGTTACATCTGAACACCAACTTTCGTTAATGTAGAAACACAATCCACCACCTCTCGTTTTCCCTGTTAGTTCAGCGATGCGATCCGCTCTGAACAGCTGGAAGCCCGGCAGATGTAGTCCGTTGTCCGGAATGGCTTCACTCAGCCAGGTTTCAGTGAAGCACAGTGCAGCAGAGTTATAAAAGTCCCTGTTAATGCGGGAGAGGATAAGAAGTTCGTCCGTTTTGTTAGGAAGGAGATTGCATTACAGCGGCGAATTCAAACGACACGCGGAGCGGGCAAGATAGCGGTTTCTGCGCGGAACGCCGTGATGAGTTTGACAATGCTCACCACATGGATCATGTAGATCAGATACAGATTGGAGCGAGCACGTTTAAGTTTTTTATAGACACAATTTCATATACTCTAGCTCTAAACATGAACCAGCACCGTGTATGCGCACATATTTAAAATCACCTCGTCTTCAAATGAAATATATGTGCAAATAAGGACACTGATGTAGCTATATTATTCGGTAGAAGTAGACTGACAGCTATAAGTAACTATGCCTTTAGTCTTTCTGTGTTAAACTGACGTGTGTCGTGTTGCAGGTCTGTGTTTTATTGGTTGTAATTATTTCACTTTATAACATTTTAAATATGGATATTTTTCTTACACAAACTCATCAATTCACTTCACAACGCCTTTATTAATCCCCCGGAGCCGTATGGATTACTTTTATAGTGGATGGATGCACTTTTTTGGTCTTCAAATTTTGGGCTGCCGTTCACTGCCATTATAAAGCTTGGATTAGCCAGGACATTTTTCAATATAACTCTGTGTTCATCTGAAAAGAAAAATGTTAAGTAAATTATGGGATGATTTTCACTTTTGGTTGAACTATCCCCTTAAAATGTAATAAAATAATCCAAGTATATTAAGCCGTCAAACTGACATCATCTAAGAAGGAACGCCGTTTCCAGACCAGAAGAAACTTTTCAGATTTTGATTAAAGATTACCGTGACAAACAATTTTTTTCTGTGTATTAACTTGCACAAATGAATTGTTCACTCTAAGACCTGTAATGTGTGCTAACAAGGTAAATAGGGTCAATTTTGATTTCATGGCGACTTTAAATTTAGCTTTTTTAGAAAAACAAAACAAAAACAATAACTGATATGCAAAACAATTCCATATATACACAATAACATGAATAATGAGGCCATAATGAACGGAGATGACTAACATGTGGTTTATGAATATTCTTGGTACTAAAAGGAAACAGACTAAGCATATGCTTACCATCTTTCTGTCTGGATTAAACACACCATTTGTTATGGTGTTGCTATACTGTGGATAAAGATATTATTCTATGACAAAAAAAAAAAAGTGCAGACATTCCTCCACAGAGAGATAATTGCAACATTTCTATCTTCTTTGAAGGGAATTCTTAACCATTACAAGGAAATCAGGACACCATCTCAAAGAATAAAATTCATGTCAGTCCCCTTCAAACAAGAACATAATTTGTTCATTTTCTGTTACTTGACTAGCAAATCAGAAACACAATGTGTACAAATTAAACACTTTGTGAGGAGTATGGCGAGACTTCCTTTTTAACTGATTATCATGTTGGTTGCTTAAGACACATTACTATGGAACAGATGTCACAATAAAAAAAAATGCTTGCTGAGACAAATAAGGGACAACTGGAAAGACAACTCCCCCATCAGGTCAAAGCAAGTAATGCAAGGACATCCTTACAACAAAACTCCAGCTGAGCAAATACAGTACAGTGAGTTCATTCATACAGAAACAGGGCATATCTGTTAACTTTCTATCTCCAGAAAACATCGCCATCTGACAGGCCATCTTTTTTCACTTTATAATTTCACTTTATAACTTGCAATTTTGCAAGTTCATATCTCACAATTGTGAGAAAAGAAGTCAAAATTGTGCAATAATGAGAAATGTTTCCTGAGCAGCAAATCAGCATATTATAATGATTTCTGAAGGATCATGATGCTGAGAATTAAGCTTAGCATCACAGGAATACATTATATTTTAAAATATAGTCAAATAGAATAGTTATTTTAAATTGTAATTTCACAATTTTTACAATTGTACTGTTTTTACAGCATTTATCAAATAAATGTTGTTTAATTTGGCATAACAGACTTTCAAAAACATTCAAAACAAAACCTAACCGCAAAACAGCAGTGTATAACTTTATTTAATAAACAATTAATATTAGTTCTAACTGATATGATGAAATATCAGCAAAAATGAATTATATCGAAATCGGTAACTCCAATTGCATTAAGCATCTTTAAGACTTTGAATCTCAAATAAGTATTATGTTAAATCAAAATTGGTATCAACCACAAAATCAATTGGCATTTACCAATAAAAAAATAAAATCAAAACCAGCCTCCTCTCTGAACATGTCGTACTGACACTAGAGCTGGCAAAGGAAAATGTGAAATCGTCCAGACAGGAAAAGCTAATGAGCGGACTGGTCCAGATGGTGATTCAACTGTGATGAAACATACAAGACATAATTGAGAGGCATGCTTTTCAGAGACTTTATCTCCTGGATAGCCCTTGTGCACACTGCTAGAGGCTACGCAAAATGGCGAGAAGACGATGCGGCTAATTGGCATCATTGAGGTCCTACGGAGGCTTGTTGGACTCTCTAAGGAGTGCCTAGGCGCTGGTTTTTGCTTGTTAGTAAAAGCGCCAACAGCTTAGTCTATCTCTATGCGCAAGGAGTCTGGTGATCTTTAGTGGAGGGAAGGTACAGTCACTGCACCGCATTATGAGCGCAAGAGGCCAATTTAACAAGATTAGCAGCATGTACAGCGCATACTGATATTGTATACTGAGGTTTGTCGATGTAAAGACCATTGATGAGAAAGTCCCAGGCTCAAACATACCGCATAAGTGTACAAATGAAATGGGGGAGAGATTTATGTACTGCATATATGAAATTGTATGTCATCCAAAATGCTCCCCTCTAAACCAAAGCAGAAGTTAGTATGACTACAAACTCTAATTAAAGTTGTGTGTGACACACAACAGTGGCCAAAAGTGATGTCAAGAGGGATTTTATCATAACTTTATTATATTTTAATTTCTGTGATATATTCTTTACCTGTTGTTTTGGAAGTAAATGCATTTAATCACTGATAAGTGATGTATTTCAAAATGTTGGAATTCAAAATGAAAGCTGTTGGATGACAAAGATATTCTTAAAGGGATATATTGAAATTTGATATTTATCCGCTTACCAAGATATAGGTGACTTTGTTTCTTTGTTTCTTCAGCAGAACACAAATTAAGATTTTTAACTCCAACCGTTGCAGTCTGCCAGTTGTATAATGCATGTGAATGGTAACACATGAGGGTATAAAAAAAAAACATGCACAGACAAATCCATATCAATGTACATGATCTGGCATAGCCTACGCAAGTGCCGGAAGTGATCTCTATGCCAGATCTTGTACATTGACCTCACTTACCGGAAGTGATATACTGGTTTCCCAGCAGAACATTGCCCAAAGCATCACACTGCCTCCGCCGGCTTGCCTTCTTCCCATAGTGCATCCTGGTGCCATGTGATCCCCAGATAAGTGACACACATGCACCCGACCATCCACATAATGTAAAAGAAAAATGTGATTCATCAGATGAGGCCACCTTCTTCCATTGCTCCTGGTCCAGTTCTGATGCTCATGTGCCCACTGTTGGCGCTTTCGCCGGTGAACAGGGGGCTGCATGGGCACCCTGACTGGTCTGTGGCTATGCAGCCCCATACGCAACAAACTGCGACATATGAAACAATTCTATCAGAACCAGCATTAATTTCTTGAGCAATTTGAGCTACAGTAGCTCATCTGTTTGACCAAACCACACAGAACAGCATTTGCTCCCCACATGCGTCAATGAGCTTTGACCGCCCATGACCCTGAAGTCGGTTCACCACGATTCCTTGCTTGGACTAGGATTGGGTGATATCCCGGTAACAATTCTCTCCATGATAAGAATTTGTCTTACTACGATAATAACGATAAAGCCTTTGATAACGTCACCCAGACATGACTTTGAGCAAATGCAGACAAAGTGGTTAATATTCATAAACCCTGCAGCTCAATTATGATATAAATAAATGTATATCGTCACTGATATCGCAATAAATACCAGTAAATATTGTGATATATTTTTAAGTCAATATCGCCCATCCCTACCGTGGACCACTTTTGATAGATGACTGCAGACCAGGAACACCCCACAAGAGCTACAGTTTTGGGGATGCTCTGACCCAGTCATCTAGCCATCACAATTTGGCCCTTGTCAAATACGCTCAAATCCTTACGCTTGCCCATTTTTCCTGCTTTCAGCACATCAACTTTGAGGACAAAAAATACAAAATACTATACACTAATAAGGCATAACATTATGTCACATCGAAAATTAAATCACATCGAAAATACAAGTATGTTTACATAATATATGTCAGTGTACTGTGTATCATTATTATGTATATATAAATACACACACATGCATGTATATATTTAAGTTAAAATCTAAATATATATTTAAGAAAATATATAAGTAAAAAATATATAGGTACAAATATATAAGTATCTTTTTATAAAAAATTATATTTATATATAAGAAACTATTTATACACATGCAAATATTACTTAAATGAATATATGCATATATGTGTGTATTTATGTATACATAATAACTATACACAGTACAATCACATATGTTATGTGTAAACAAACTTTTATTTTGGATGTGATTAATCACGATAAATTTTTCCCCAGCACCAAAATATAAAAGACATACATATATACACAAAACTTTGATTTTGTACTCCTATTAAACTCTGCTTTGGGTTTAAAGGGGAGCAATTGGACGACTGCCATTTCATACAATTTTATAAGCAGCTTACAAAAATACATTACTGAGAGTAGAAACTCAGAGCAAACCTTATGAAAGAATCACATGGTTCAGCACGAGAGAATGGCTTAATTTGAGTCCTAAACATCTTTATGTGACACAGCTGAAAGAGTCAAAGACCTTGGAGAAGACAAACCTCTCAAAACCCATAAACCCACAACAACAATAACGTTTATGTGAACGGGCAGGCTACTCTTTGCAACTTGCAAGCTGCTTAAATCCTGAACAACCATGCTATGAGCTTTAAATGTTTGGATTCGATGATAACATATTGAGCGGACCTTTCCGCATGTTCCTGAAGATGGATCCATGTAAAGCCGAAAATCAGAAAGCCCACTGTTACTTTCATAAATCCCCAGATAGGACATATTGAGTGTTGGATTAGCATAGTCTGGAGCGAGGCTGCAAAAGTCCTCTCACCTTTGTTGGTGGAGACATCAGCATCTTGATAAGCAATCAGCAATACCAAAACTGACAAGATTAACTGGAACCACTGAGCAGAATCTGCCCAACAAAGATACAGAGATGCAGGATGCATGTCTAACACGAGACAGATAGCATGCAGCTTATAAGATTTAAAAACCAAACAAAAACAAAATAATTTAAGCATTGTTACACTAAAATAATGAAAGCAGTCCCACAACTGTATCTTTTATTTGCCTAAATCTTTTCTAAATAATTAATTAAAATCAAAAGTGTGATTTTCCCCAGGAATATCAGACAACAGGTTAATCACCATTTCATTTGATTTAGTCATATTACTTATATATACACAATATATATATTATTTCTACTTAAATGTAACTTGTATTGAAATATAATGCTGTAGCTGTCTAGTACTTTAAAAATACATTTGAGAAAATGCAGAATTTGTTTTAGTTCCTGCTCTCTTCAGGTAGTCTCATTCACCATTATCTAGCAAATTTTCATGGGTCATTTCAATAGGAATCAATCAATCATGAATTTTCACGTGCAAGCGTTGAAAGTGACTTCCTTGAGAGCTGTGCTTCATATATATACACTCACCTAAAGGATTATTAGGAACACCTGTTCAATTTCTCATCAATGCAATTATCTAATCAACCAATCACATGGCAGTTGTGTCAATGCATTTAGGGGTGTGGTCCTGGTCAAGACAATCTCCTGAACTCCAAACTGAATGTCAGAATGGGAAAGAAAGGTGATTTAAGCAATTATGAGCTTGGCATGGTTGTTGGTGCCAGACGAGCTGATCTGAGTATTTCACAATCTGCTCAGTTACTGGGATTTTCACACACAACCAATTCTAGGGTTTACAAAGAATGGTGTGAAAAGGGAAAAATATCCAGTATGCGGCAGTCCTGTCGGCGAAAATGCCTTGTTGATGCCAGAGGTCAGAGGAGAATGGGCCGACTGATTCAAGCTGATAGAAGAGCAACTTTGACTGAAATAACCACTCGTTACAACCGAGGTATGCAGCAAAGCATTTGTGAAGCCACAACACGCACAACCTTGAGGCAGATGGGCTACAACAGCAGAAGACCCCACCGGGTACCACTCATCTCCACTATTAAAAAATAGGAAAAAGAGGCTACAGTTTGCACAAGCTCACCAAAATTGGACAGTTGAAGACTGGAAAAATGTTGCCTGGTCTGATGAGTCTCGATTTCTGTTGAGGCATTCAGATGGTAGAGTCAGAATTTGGCGTAAACAGCTCATTGTTTCTGACCATGTTCATCCCTTTATGACCACCATGTACCCACCCTTTGATGGCTACTTCCAGCAGGATAATGCACCATGTCACAAAGCAACAAAACATGACAATGAGTTCACTGTACTAAAATGGCCCACACAGTCACCAGATCTCAACCCAATAGAGCATCTTTGGGATGTGGTGGAACGGGAGCTTCGTACCCTGGATGTGCATCCCACAAATCTCCATCAACTGCAAGATGCTATCCTATCAATATGGGCCAACATTTCTAAAGAATGCTTTCACCACCTTGTTGAATCAATGCCACGTAGAATTAGGGCAGTTCTGAAGGCGAAAGGGGGTCAAACACAGTATGACAAGGGATCTTTTTGCCCACTTAATTTTGCTAGTGTAATCACACCTTTATGCTGTGATTATAAATTAGAATAATGGTAAATAATGGTTGAATTTTTCTGTTAAGTCTATCGTTTTCAAACAGTGATCAATATAATTAAATTTTTTAAACAAAATATAGTGCAACCAGTACAACAATACTAAATGTAATATGATTTGTTTAGTTAAGAATGTTATTAGACATTTTTTTGTCTAAAATTCAACCTCAAACCATTTTGAATGTAACCGAATTGGTACAAAACATCTTTTAAAAGTGAATGTGGTAGTTTCTTTCAAAACTAGTAATAAGTGCAATATTTTTCCCAAATGGGAGAACAAATTAACATACCACTGGCCTAAAAAAACAACATGATCATGATGGATTTTTTTTTAGCAAATATTACAAACGTATAACTGGGTTACTGCACATTTTTTTAAATTAAATTTAAAGTCCCTGTAAAGGCAATTCTGAGATTTTTTTCTAAACACATTGATGTAGGAAATGTATTGCTGAAACACGTTACAAAACTGTGTAGCACTAAGTTGTGGAGTTAGACCACAGTTTTTCCCCATTTCTGTGTTCAGGATTTTTTGGGTGGGGCTAAAATGGTGGCTCGATGACACACTGGAGCCACTGAGCCTGGCCACTCCCCTAACACTGCCGACATCAGCGTTGTCGTGTTCTTATGGTCGGCAGCTTTCCCGCGAGTGTGGTTTCAGCGCTGTCAGGAGACATGCCCCCTGTGTTTGAGAGCAGAGAATGCTACTTATTTTTTCAAGATTTTGATATTTTATTTACTTGGCAGATTTTTTTTGCATGATTCAAATTTGGCTGGGTGGTTAATAACACATTTGTCTGTGGTGTAACACACTCACAACACATAAGCCGCGTTTCCACCGCGTGAACTTTCCCCAGAAACTAGGGACTTTGGGGTGGTACTCAGTGTGTTTCGACCACAGGAACCAGAGTCTCAGATGACGCAAAAATCTTAATTTGGCATCATAGGAGGCTTTTTTGGCCAGAGGCAAGAGACTACAGCCAGTAGTAGGAGCTAGTTACGCACGTTTTCAACCCACCCAAAGGGGGTGCCTGTGTGGCCATGCTCATTTTAGTTTCGGTTTAAAATTACCTCCAATTTGGGGGCAGGTTGCTTAAATTGTGGGTTCATAAGCCTATTATTCTTAATGAAAAACACAACAACAAAACGGTACAATGACAAACTCACTTAAATAGGCACTTTTACATTTCGCTTTGAAACCAAATCTTCCGCAATCATCTTGTCATTCAGCTCCTCACTCCCATGACAAATGAAATGTGACTCCTGCTGCGACTCTCATTCAGCTTACGCTGTATTGAGAATGAGCAGACACTTTCATTTTTTAACTGCAGTGTCTGTTCTCTAACTGAACTAAATGTTTTTTTATTACTATAAAATTGAAAACTACAGTGGGGGCGGTGCCAGGGTGAGCAAGTGATGTGACCAGTAGGAGTAGCTTGGGAGTATCCTTGTAAGCAAGTGCATTATATACATATAAATACATTTTCTGGCTTTTCTCAGTCTATAAGGCACCAACTTCTAAAATAATTTCACATTTCTACTACATAAATGACCCAATTTAAATACACATTCATCTTTCCAGCAGTGAAGTATCCATTTAAGACTTTTTAATGTCCCAAAAGAACCCAGTATAAGCAAACATGTTTTTCCAGCATTACATTAGATGCAGCAAAGTTGCAACAGCAAGCCAACAGCTTGCTACTGTGTGCTTGCTTCAGCTCTCAAAATATTAATACTTGAAATACAGCTTAATACGTGGTCTGGAGAGCTCACTCATACATGTCGAGCTCTAACAGCATTTGGATGGGAATTTTGCTTCAAGGTCTGACAGGTGAGCTGAGAATTTTGCCCTCCGCTTCCCCATCCTAATAAAAAAAGTCTAAAGAAATAAAACCACAATACCAGAGGAAACGCACAATGCCTGCAAAGATGGACCATTAAAGGCTATTTTTTTAAAGAATTACTTTACAATGAGTTCATTAAATGAGTTGGCTTAAATGAGCTAGGAAACTTTTAACCCAAAAGGCAAGCTCCAAAATTACAAGCTGTATATCTTAATAAGCTTTGCAGGGTCCTTGAGACAGAGGCAGATTTAATTCAGTGGTAACCTTGGTGACCAGCATCACACTTGCTGTGTAAGCACAATAATCTCAGGCACTTTCTGCAGAATACCTGTGCTGACTTCAAGAGCCTTTCACAAGTTGATTGATTGAAAACACCGGCTTCTCTTGTTAGCGTTACAGCAAAATGTCATCCGATGCAAATTCACCAGAGCTCAGGGACAGTGGCAGAGTTGCAGAGTTGGCGTTAAAACTTGGCAGACCGCACAGCCGGCTGACTGCTGTGAATTGATGCATGGTGCAGGATCATTTACTTTCCTTTGGTCTGCATAGATCACTGACTGACTTTCCAAAAAGGATCCAGAGTATTTTAACACAAAAGATACTTTGTCGACACGTCAAGGTTTTCAAAACTTTCACATTTTATGAGGAGACCAGCACTGCCATCTGAACACTCAGATCAGAGGTTATTTCTCTTATATGGATGGAGGCATGATAAAACCTATGAAACTGTCAAAGACTGCTGACACGATGCACAGATGCCACTGTTATAAAGGCAAGATTTCCAGTATGCCATGATTGTTCTGCAGGAGACCCGCTTTCGTAAATATATAGGCTTATGTATGTACAAAGGGGCTAGGGCTGTCAGAATTAATGCATTCATTTTTTTTGTTTAATGCATTAAATATTTACAGTATAGTAAGCCTGAAATCTAAGGCACATCGGTGCTCGCTCACATGAGTGATGATTGCTGTGTGAAATTTTCAAAGATGTGATCACAGAGAAGCGTAGATGCCTGAGAGATTTTGAACAGGTTAAATAATACCAGTCTGCAATCCAACACCTGTAGTGTGAAACATTTTGATTAGAAATGACATTGGCTACAGCAGACAGTAGTGTAGAGTGAAAAGAGAATGAGCAGCATTCCAAGTAGGGATGGGTACCGAAACCAGATATTAAATGAGCCACGCTGCTAAATTATGAAAGACGGTACCAGTAATATTAGTAATACCTTTAAAACCTTAACGATTCCCATCCCTAATTGCAAGTGTGATATTACAAAGACAACAGGTTATTTACAAAATTAAATTGACGTATATAAACACTTATAGTCACTGCACTAAAGCCAAAAGAAATGATTTACGTATTATCTAGAAAATATTACTTGTTTAATTAAGTTGACAGTGTATCTTTTTTCGGCAACACTTTATTTTAAGTACATGCATTCAGTATAGTGATAACAGTAAATTATGCTTCATTCTAAGCAATATACCAGTACAAAAGAAGCATCACAATACCTTTTGCTTTGCTTATTTTTAATAATGAAGATAAAATAAAATTCAATAACTATATGTTAGACTTGTAAAATTACATTAAAAATGCTCAAAACCTGAAATAAGTCAAGGGGTGGAATAAGGGGTGTCAACCACCCCTATCCCAACCTGTTCAGAACTGTGAAAGGTTAGCGAATCATGTGGTTGATAATGTGATTGTTGCATGCATCTCTGTAAGGAAACATTCCCACCGTCACATGTAAAAACAATTATAAAGGGGAGGGATCAAAAAGCAGGGAAAGTCAGTTAATTTTGTATACAAATTTATAAAACAATGAATTTTATTATCATTTTATCATTATTTTTAAGGATCAGTATCGGCTATCCTAAGCTCGATCCTTTATTTTACATCAGATGTCATGCAGACGTCATCCAGTAGGTGGTGTATGCACAAAAACTTGATTGTGACATCCCTCGTATCTTGATATTTTAGTCAGGTATCGTATCGAACTCATGATTTTGGTAACGTGACAACACTAAACCAAACCCTATACTAAGGAATTTTTTTAATTAATATTACTCAGTACTTACAACAAGGACACATAAAAATAAAGAGTGATCCTTTTTTCAAACTTAAAATAATAATAATAAATACATTTCAAAAAAATATTCAACCATAAACTTTTTTCTATATGCACAACTACATTTCTAACAGTTAAAACCAGAATTATAATATCAGGACTTATGTCATGATTAACAACAGAATGAATCAGTAAAATTCCACATTTGGTGAATGGTACTTCTGAAATTTCCCATGGACCCCAGTTTGAAAATTCCTATATTAGACACAGCTACCGTACGTAGACTTAGGCTATTCCTCTGCCACAACTGTCACTATACCCTGCACTGCACCAAAACCATGATCCTCTTCAGTTATCACATATTACATGTTGAAACCCAGATGGTCTCAATTCACTCACTCTTCTCGAGCGGTCCAAGGAAAGATATGGGCTGTGTCTGCATTTTGTACACACTGGCATGTACTCCAGAGTTTGTACTGAGGTGAGTTAGTGCGTTTATCCAACATCATTTATAATCTTCTGTCCTTAAACATATTCTGTGTGATATGAAAAGCAAACAGTGGTCCAATTCAAGCCTCCTTACACTGTGCAGTTCAGTGGCCTTTACTCAATGTGAGACCAGAGCAATGATGTACTTGAGAGATGAAGAGCCTGAGAGCAACTCAAAGGTCGTGTCTCACCAGAGGTCAATTTTACATTTCCCATGATGCCATGATCTGACATGTTCTCTTATGGAAAAACAGAGAGGCTGAAGTCTAGAAAGTTAAAAAAGTATATAATGCTTAAGACTGCGACCATTCCATTTTGCAACCTTTTTTTCCTGCAGGTGTGACTACATTTTGTTAGAGGTGCCACCACACGCTGCCCAACTAATAAGAGCTGCCATTTCTGTTACATATGAGAAACATCAAACGGCAAATGAAAAAGTGAAACGAAACCGCACTACTCGTTTGAGCTGCCTGGACCATTTATCAGCTTGGTGCAATGAAAGACAGCGCAAGGTCCTTGTGGGCCGATCGAACATGTGACACCGTTACTACACAGCGCTGGGAGATCTAGCGAGAAAGTGTTTGCCGCAAAATTTATAACAATTGCAGCGAGATCTAGTGGGAAGCATTCAAGTTCGGCAAGTTATAGAAGGCTTTGCAGTCCACAAATCAAATTTTCACCGGCTTTTTAAGTGCTTTACACTAGTCTCGCTGCGATAGTCAGGCACAACATCGGTTACATCACTTGCCCACCGTGGCACCGCCCCAGTGTCGTTTAGATTTTTTTTATAGTAATACAATTATTTAGTTCAGTTAGAGAACAGACACTATAATTAAAAACTGAACGTGTCCGATACTCAGATCAGGTATCGCCTCCAATACTGCCATTTTTGGGTGGTATATCCGATATTGTGCATATACAGTGTTATTGTTAAGCCTTCACAAAAGGTGCAAAAGCATTAAAAAGCACCATAAAGTTAAAGTTTTCGTGCACTATATTCCAAGTTTTCTGAAACTTTTCCATAGTTTAATGTGAGGCACAGATGAATATTTAAGTCGTTAAATTCAAGTTCACACAAACTCTTCCCTCAGCTGAGGCTGTTAGTCATTCTTCATTCAGCATTCAAACTGCATGTCGCGTTCAGTAACGACATTCAGCACTGTAAAACTCTCTCCAAGATGATTCAATGTTTCTATTATTATACTTGATCTGTAGATATAAGGAATATGGTTTTGCATAAAAGGACTTTATCTTGCTAAAGTGTATTGCAGTTTCTTAATCATGTTACTTTCTCCAGGGTGTCTGTTAGTTAGATAACAACACTGGAGTAGAGAGCACAACGAATTGTTCTTTAGGCATACAGTAAATTCAATTTAAAACTGTTAAAAGAAAAGGCTCAAACTATTGCATAAATATAATACACTACGCATCAATGTTTCTTCCCTTTGTGCTTAGAACTTTTCAATGCAAAGAGCTGCCACTGCTCGTTGTGACTATGTTGCTTCAAGTGCATCATTCTGGATGCACATTTTTTTTTTGCAGTTTGTGGCCAAACCCCACCCTCTCTGTGTAATGTGATGGGATGGAAGATAAACAACAACAAAAAAAATTCTAATTACACTTCAAATAAATTCCTCTCAAAGATGGTTTCTGTCATTTTAGGTACTTTTTATTAGGCTGATATAAGTTCAAGTGTTCGCTTTATTAATAGTGCGGTGTGTGAATTTTAGTGGCATTTAGCGGTGAGGTTGTGAGTTGCATCACCCACCGCTCACCCTTCCTTTTGGGAGCGCATTGAGAAGCTACGAGGGCCGATGCAGGACAAAAACACTGTCGTCGATTGACAGCTTCTCTGAGCGAAGTCACTGAGTCACCAACAGACCGGGATTTTCGTGAGGAGATTGGAGCTTTAACTTTAATTTCTACATTTCCATAACTATATTTGTAAACATGAGTTGTTCTGCAGTAAATTGTACAAATCGATTCTGGGGGTGTGTGGGCGGGACTTGATACCCTGGCTCCACTTCACGCTGAAGTGAAAAAAGACATAAAATTACCACTATAACCAGTAGATGCAGCAGAGGAGCACTTATTAGCCATTTCCACTCACTAGTAGAAAAAAGTAGGACGTCTCAAATACTCACTCGGCACTCAGGGATGTGCCGATTCGATACTCAGATCAGATATCGTGTCCGATACTGCCATTATGCCAGATCGGGTATCGGTCAGACGAGACAGACTCAAATCTGATATTGTGTGTATATTCTGTATTCTGACTTATTCTGAAATAGTAGAAAGATAAATTCAAAAGATATATACAATTCTTAAAAGCAATCTTCTTGGCTGAATCCATCCCTGAGTGAGAAAAATAAACTAAATTACATGACTATCCTATCATCAACAAACTGCAAAATCCTTCCACTGAAGTGTAAATAAATGTCAAGCATGTAGATCCAGCATCAAACCAGAAATAAAGATACTAATAAAACAGCTAAAAATACAATTATCCATCCATGCTTGAGCTATAATCTGATGCTGCAGACGTCTGAGACTTTGTGCAATAAGATAGTTTGAGAGCCCATCTAAATACTGTCACAGAATACTGAGAGATGAAGCCTTTAATATTTAAACATCAATGCTTCTCCCTCAAATAATTACAACTCTAAAATATTTATATTCAAGTGCCTTTCAGAAGCCCTGGCTTTTTGTGAGAGGAAAATTGGAAAATTGAAGCGACAACCGCATTTCACAAGTGGGCGGTGTTGAGAGGCACGCAGAGTGTGTGAAACATTCTTCTTGGAAACATTTCACCTCCACAAAAAGAGAAAGACCTAACTCTGTACTTTTGCTGCCACTTCTTCATTCTTTACCCATCACTAGGGGTGCGACGACACACTTATCTCACGAGACAAGACACAAGTCACGAGAAAAAGATGAGACTTTTAAATAGAATTTTTAAGAAATCCTCAATGATGAAATACATGACTAGAAAAACAGTTTGCAGGTGCATTTAAAATGTTTGAACTCATCATCTTGTAATTAATGTCATTTCAGTTCTACTTTCTGAGTCTGAATTACCATATGCAAAAAAAAGACAAGCAGTGTAAAGGTTTAGCCAAAAACTCAACTGACAACTCTCCTGTATGATTGTCTCTTCAGACCTTAGAACTGCATAAGCTTGTGACCTCCCAACTGAACTACTTCCCACAAATTGATCATAGACATTAACAGTGTTGGGCAAATTACTGAAAATTAGTAATTACAGTTACTAGTTACTACTTTTAATACGAATTACTATTTATCAAAAGTAATTAGTTACTAGGGAAAGTAACTTTAAAGCTACTTTTATGTCTGCTTTTTAAAATGTAAATATGAACAGTACTGAACATTCAAACACAAACATAATTTTTAGACTTATTTATTGTAATCAACATGGCAAGAGGCCTTCCTTTGGCGCAGCTGGGAGAGTTATGGCCTTTTTACACCTGGGCACTTCATTCGTTTTCTCTGACCAGATATCTATCCACTTGTGAAAAGACCACAAGTAAATTCCTTCCGAAATTCTTTCGCGATGGATTTAAATCCGATCAGTCAAACAAACCAATTCAAATGGTGGTCTGGCGAAACTGGGCATGTGTAAATGCATCTGGCTGTTTAAACCACATATGTATAATTATACTCCTGGCAAATTGTTAAAAAATAAGTAAAGCAAGCCAACACGCAAACTGCCGCAAGTGAGTCTCGTATGCTCAAAAACACAATCATCTTCATTAAAACTAATGAGACTAAATGATCTTACCAGTGCTTAGCTCGCTCTCTCCTATTGCGGTCTTTGATCTTAAAATGAGCTGATGAATAAAATGCAGCTCATATCTGTTGCTTTCGTTGACGTGAACTCCATTGAACGTGTATATAGCGTGAATTGAAGATCGGCTTTATATTCATTTTGCAGAGAGATGTATGGAAGCCCTTTTCCGCCACTAAATACATTTTAAAAAAAATGTGTAAGCACTACTTTTTTTCGTCTCTGAATTCTGACTATTTTTCTCACAATTGCGAGTTATAAAGTCACAATTCTGAGATAAAAACATTCCAGGTCATGACAATATGACACAAGACAGGTTCATCATCTCAAGGCTTGAATAGAGAAATTATCCATTTAAAATGTATGCAATAAACTTAAATGTAAGTCCAGTCCAGTCTATTAAAAAATAAATAATTCACAGTTATCACATGACAATTATCATCTAATTGTAAGCCCCTATCATAATTCAAGGGGCATTTATATTTATATAATGGCACAAACATTAGACAGGTATAAATAAACTCTTTTTCAAGTTTCAATGCATGATGCTTTCTCAATTACTCAGTTTCACAATTCATTTGCAGCTACCTTAGCGTGCAGGCAAAACATAATATATATCACACAAATAAAATCCTGTTAATTGTCAACGTCTGCTCCTCATTACATCTGTGATATGACACTGTGGTCTGTGCATGCACCAGAGATATTTATAAAATAAATGATTGCTTTTGTACTGTGTACCTGTTTGTACAAAACATGCCTGAAGGCTCCATTCTTCCCTAAAGATGGGAAACTACTTTAAAGCGCTCCCTGCTCTGCATTTAAGCGAGAAGGAAGACACTGAAGACTACAAGTGGAGCTTTGATAAATGCATGGAGTGCTCACATCATTACATCCAAGACAAGACTTGCTGACAAGAAACCCAAATCAATCTTGTTATCTGGATCCCACGAGGAGGTCATCTCTCTCCTCCAGCATTCATCAGGACATTTGGCACAGCACAGAGTGGGAGAGATCTCAGCCTGGCATTACACAATCATAAATCAACAGCAGAGCACCACTGGACTGCGAACTTGTGTGTGGAACATGAAAGAATTAAAAATATAGAACTGGATGCATTTTTAATTACACATTTCCTCCACAATGCCTCATGATGTTTGATGGAATAAGCCAGAGTCTATATTTATACAAGTGCTGCCTTTCCAGTTTGATGCCATTATACAACGCAAAACCTTCTTCCTGGTTTCCCCATCAACGTTATTTGGCTAGCACTACAGATACAATTTGTACACTCACCTGCAATACGAATAAATTGTCAACAATGGCTCTCCACGAACTAGCAGAAAACATTTCAATGTTTTTGGAAGATGTCTGCTGGCAAAATTTTCAGCAGCCATTCCTCTAGTCTTCAGTGTCACATGATCCTTCAGAAATCATTCTAATATGCTGATTTGCTGCGCAATAAATATTTCTTATTATTATCAATGTTTAAAACCATTGTGCTGCTTAATATTTTGTGGAAAAAGTGATCATTTCATAAGGATTCTTCAATTAATAGAAAGTTTAAAGGAACAATATTTATATGAAATAGAAATCTTTGTTAACATTACAATTGTCTTTAACGTCAATAGATTTTTTTTTCTTAATGACTCCAAACTTTTGAACAGTAGTACATGAGAGTGATACAATTTCAACTATGGCAGTTCTAGTTTCTACATGTGCAGAGGATAATTTATTTTATTTGTATTTTTTTTTTATTAGCTGTTTCTCATAGAATTACTACAAAAGCATGGTGGGTGGGGGTTGGGTGTCAATAACAGATAAGAACCCCATGAAAATTGAAAAATGTAAGACATACTAGCCCTACATACATTTTTGTTAACTTGTTAATTATTCAATTATATTATATAATAATATATAATTATATTGTGTTCACTGTCATATAAGTACAACATTTTTTTATAGGTAACATTCATACAAATGCACACTAGGGATTTGAAGGTGGATACATTTTTGTTTACCGGTTAATCGCCATGTGACAACATTGGGTAGTACATTCAAATTTAGGGGCAGCATTTACTTGAATGGTAGGTTTGTTAACTCTTTCCCGCCATACACAGAATTTTCCGTTATTTGTGAAAAAACGCTTCCAGGCCAAACACGGAATTTTCTGCGTTTCCGTGTTTTCATTGCTAGACGCTAGGGGGCGCTATTACCCATCTTCTGAATGAGTACTGAATCTCCTGATCAAAACACACTCGAAGACGCAGTAAAGCAAGTAATCGTATGTAAGCAGATGCATACGTCAAATAAACTGATTGTCAACATTAAATATCATATAAATCAAAACTATCTAATGTTACTAAATGAAATGTGGACCCAGGGCGAGCTACAGGACTGTGCAAGCATTAGGGGTGTTGATGGACTCAATCTACTTCATCTGTGTTTGATCATCGCTCTGAATCTGATCTGGATACAGTCTTTCACAGAAACGTGATTTTCTCTGCTTTTTGCTCAAAATGTTGCTTTTTTTAATGAAATTGACCCATATTCTAGTGATGATAAAAAAGCTGGAGGGGAAAAAGTAAATATTGTTAATGAAAAACACAACAACAAACTCTCTTAAAAATGCACTTTTCGCTTTAAAACCAAATCTTCATCTTGTCCTGTTAAATGACTCCTGCTGCCACTCTCGTTCGGCTCATGCTGACTTGAGCAGACGCATTCAGTTTTTAATTGTAACGTCTGTTCTCTAAATGAATTTCTTACTATTAAAAAATTAAAATTCAAATGTAAACAACGGTGGGGGCAAGTGGCGTTATGGGCAAGTGATGAAATCAGTGTGCGGCGGAACACCGTGATTAGCCCTAACCCCAAAAACTACTTTTAAAAAGGAAATTACTGATTTTTACCATACATTTATACAGCGGGTCTATTCGAACGGGATTAGTATTACCTGAGGTCATTTTCCCGGACCTTTTTACAGAAGGTAAAAGTCTTGGTAATCTTTACTGACATTGTTCGTAACGATTACCGAGATGGCACATTTGGACGGGACTATAATCACAGAGAACCTCTGGTAATAATTACTTTACCCTCATGTCCCCATGTTAAACTAATCCAGTCCAAATAGGGCTTTACTCTGGTAAAACCGATTATTGCAGCAAGCACAAGCACATTCTCACACACACACACACACACACACACACACTCCATGTACAGTCCAGCAATGTCTTTTGTGTATGCATAGTTACATATTCGTGCAGAGTTACATAATTGAAGCTGATTTGCAATAATAAAACAATATCCTTTTTTAAAATCATTAAAGTGCATTTAACCATCCATTAACAATCCTGTTATAATTTACCGCTTAATGCACTAGCAGACAGCTTTATCACATGGCTGCATATATAGTTCATTTACAAGCCAACTGATTAATTTCCATTAGGGAACTTCATTTAAATACTTGACTTAATTAAGATACAGTTAAATATTGGTCTATTCAGAGTGAAACAGATACTCATGACTCACTAGTGCAAATCACTTAAAAAAAAAGAAAACACACACATACAAAAACACAGGTAAAGCAGAGCCAATCCCCAAAGCTTTATTGACTCTAGTTGTTATCAGAGTCCCTTCCGCATTGATCAGATAATGAAGCGAGGAATGCATCAGCCCTTCGTCTGGACACACAACAGCCATGCTTGCTCATTAATCACCCGAGAGGACAAGGGAAAAATAAACCTTCAACTGTTCGAGATGGCCTTTCAGCTACAGAAGGACCCAGCATGATTGAGAGTTCGACATTGCCATGTTCTTCAGCATGTGTCCATCCATCGGCACCTCCACAGTCCCAGCCAGACACGCCATTTACAGCCAAATGGCTAAAATTAGGCTCTAGATTGACAGCTTCAATTGAATCGTTGGTAGGCAGAGTGAAAGAGGCTGTGTTTTTCTACTCTACCTGGGTGACACTCAATTAGGTCAAGCTTTAGTTTCTAAAAGTGCTTCGCGACAAGGTAATATTTCACAACCTGGTGATAAAAGAGTTTAAACTTTTTTTTTTTTGTAAAACAAATTTAAACATAAGAATCTGGAGTCACTCTGTGTGGAAAAACTGGCCATATCCGGAGGCCACATACAATCATATTAATTGTAAAGAGCAAAAAATTCATTTGAATGCATTCTTGCTGAATAAAATAAATTAAACTATTTTTTATTAATCTTACTGACCCCAAACTTTTGAACGGTAGTGTATACAGAAGACAGAGCAACCCACATGAGAGCCTGAGACACTGAATGAGCGGGAAAATGTTAATCCTGAATTCATCCAGCAGTCTTCAGTATGTGTATAGCTTCTCTTTTTTTATAAAAAGACACATTTTTTTTGTATCTTAAGGGGAAATATGATTTAGAACTTATTTGATTCCTTTCCAAAGAATTTAAAAGGAGTTAATTAAACATGCATTATTTCGTGCCAAATTAATTAAAGTAATAACTCTCGGATGAACCCAAAATCTAACTCATGTCAAAGTTTCCCTCACACAAACACTTCTAACAATGGAAGATTTATGCATGCCCCAAATTGCCGGTATCTATTTTTGAGATGTGAAACTTCCTTAGTGAAACTTCCCACTGTTTCAGTGAAAGACAGACTGTTATTTCAGGCGAGTTTAGTTTTAGAATTCAAAATCTTGCAAATTAAGGTAAACACACAAGATCAGACAGCAAAGAGCACTTGTGATATTTTTACATTCATAATTAAAATAGTAGTTTCAGAGAAAGGTCACTGACATGATCAAGTCAGCAAACTTGGCTAGTGATTAAAGCTAGAAACAGAATTGTACGTTTGTTGAGTATGCATGCGTGTTAAATGTCATACAAGCTTAAATATTTGGTTTCCTGTAATTAAATAAGCATGATTGTTGAGAATATGTTAACTGGCTAACGTAGGTGAGGTTTTGTTGAAAGAGGGTCAGCTAGAAAGGGTAAAAAAAAGGAATCATAGGAACAGTGTGAAAGTCAAAAAGCTTTAAACCAAACCTCATTACCAATATGACAGAAAAAGAATTAGTGAGATGGGGGAAGTCTTTAACATGCTTTATAAGGCTCCAGCTAATAATAATTTCCATCAATGGACAGTCTCATTATATTAGGAGGTCTTATTTTCAAAAAGTGTTGAAAATTTGTCAAGCGAGCTGCTTCATCCATGATGACTTTTGAACAACGAGAGGGAATTACATTGACTTTGATGGAAATAGCGCTTTAAATGTCGGACCATAAGCCGCAGCTCAGCTTTGATTAAGAACGGATTCCCATGCCAGACGTTCTGTTTGTTCGTCATGGACACAATTAACTCTACATGACTACCTTTGTATTTCACCACGTTTTGCTGGCTGGTGAGCGCTCTTTTAAAAAACGAACATGACACATGGCTTTTAAAATGTAATTGGCAAGTTGCAGCTTGCCTGCCAGGGGAACCTTTGAAACTTTCAGAGAGTTTCAGCAGTTTCGTCAGTAAGTCAATGAAACATTAGGTACAAACACTAAAACTGCATCGTCTACCATCCAGACACAGACCAATCTCATTTACAGAGCTATTTATAGGCCTATTCAGTAGCTGGAAATTTAGGATGTATCTACATAAATTCATGGTTTATAGAAGAGATGCACCGATCGACTGGCCAGGGATGATTTTCCTAATGATTGACCAGTATCACGTCTTTCTGATTTCGAGCCGGTCCATTTTGTTGCCTGCGGCACAGGCGATAACATCAGCTGTGCATTGTGACACACACCAGCTTACTCACTCGCTCCGGTTAAATAGTGCTTCTATTGCGCATGATTTTACCAATTCACAGTTATGGGCTCACACTACTGATCTATATAAGTGGAGCGCACAGCTTGTGAGTGGCAATTACCAAAATGAGTGGTGATCAAATACATACAAAATAGGGAAATTAAGAAATACTGCTCTTATTAGAGTGCTGTCCTTTTTAAAGTAAAGTTACTAATAAAATTTCATATCGTGCCCAACCAGTCGATTAAACATGTTGACATTGACAAATTATCAGCGTAAACGCAGTCGATTGTGTCGACCAATCGCGACAGGCCTAATACAAAATTATGTTAAAATGCACGTCTTGGCTAGTACTCAGTTAAACAGTCGGTTTTGCAACCTTATTAGTTGAGAAAGCTAAATTCTGCAAGAGTATATTGGATCCGTCCATAAACTCTTAAAGTGACAGCCGCCTAATAAACCTGCTGCAGTCTGTCATGTTAATAAAAGAATAAAAGAAAGAAAATCACTCTCCGTTCTTAACTGAATAACTTTTGTAATGAATTGTAAGTAGGGCTGAACGATGAATCGCAATTTACATTAAATCGCGATTTGGCTTATCGCGATTATGAAATCACAAAGGCTGCAATTATCTTTTATACGTGGTTTGTTAGTGCAGGATGGCTCTGTGATCAGTAGCAAATGCTGCTCTATCTGAAGTCACTTATAAAGTGCATTTGAAAAGCAACATGCGTCAAACATCTTTCTAAACTTGAGGAGCAAAGCGTTTCAATCTGTTTATTCAGCTCCCCGGTAGTATGATGTTCATAGGGATTTCCATGAATGACGTGTGCTATCGTACTTCTGGGGCACAATTTTTGGAGTACCCTGCGAGAGAGCGCTTTCTGGCCTGCAGATGGAGCAGAATTTACTACTGATCACAGCTGTGCTGCACTGAGAAGCTGCGCATGCAATAATCGCAGCCTTTGAGGTTTTATTGCTATTCATGCAGCCATAATTGTAAGCATTAATCTGTATTTAATTTTTACAATGAAGACTATCCAGTGTTATTTTAAATTTGATTACTTAAATTTCTGTAGTATTTCTTACTTATATAACACAACAACAACAACAACAACAAACAACAAATATAATGTTAGACCCACCTGAAAAACTTTAAGCCATGTTTATTTTACATCTCTCTACATTCTATTGCATTTATTTGAAATGTATCTGTTCTTAATTTATGAACGTCTTTTTAGTCTTTTTTTAATGAAAATAACATTTTGCATTGAAGAAAAGCACATTTTTGTTTGTATATCAATTATTGTTCTTTGAAAGAAAATCTGAAAATTGTCAGGTCACACACTCACATAAACACACAAAAACTAAATAAATCTGAATTGGCCAAGAAAATTGCAATTGGTGCATCTCTAGTTTGTAGCTTTCAACACAATCTTACTTAGTTACAAGACTATCATAATTCATTCTTACAATTTTGACAAAACCTCATTCACTGTATGTTAGCCTGCTAAATGACGTTATCTTGCCAATATGTGCAAACCATTTTTTTTTAAAGAAAAAAGTTTTGGAAAGTATAGAAATTGAAGTATAAGATGAATGAATGTAACATTGGGGGTCTTCTGCTAGTTTTCTACACAGGGTGACCAGTGGCTGCCAAACAGTGAATGTTCAGTGATAAAATGTGCACAAACGTATTTTTAAGTCGCAGACACGGTCAGTCATAAGCCGCGTTTCCATTACTCTTCAAATTGCGCAAATTGAAATTGCGAATTGAAAATACGCTTAATGGAACATGTCAATTTCGCTAAAAATCCCATATATCGCAAAAAAAGTTTTTACGCTCACATAAGGTGGTTTTTCAGGCAATTCGAAAAAGGACATTTTCGCAAAACTGCAATGGAAACAGTTTTTTGTCATTTACAGGTCACCTGGTGTACGGTGACGCATTGGTGCTCCATAGGGCCTAGCCTACATATTTTTTCCACTCAATTGTTTTCTTTTCGTAATAACGAGATGTGTCATAAAAACGGCATACTTTTCTCATTAAAACGACATATATTCTCTCAATGTTGTATAGTGATGTGTACAAAAATAAGCCTTTATCAACATAAAAAAAATAAAAATAAAAGTAGGCCTATAAAGTAACCTATATCAGTCTGGCGACTAAACAAACAAACAAAAAAAGACTAGCCAATGGCGATTCTATTGCCAAGGTTTGCGTAGAAGGTTGTGCTCACGTTTCATAATCACCATATGAAATTTAAAAAATAATAATATTATAGGCTAATAGTTAAACAAAACTAACTACAAAACAATATAGGCTACATTTTCTATAACCCTCTGTCTGACGAAAGCACCAGCGCGACGCGTTCTGATGGATTTTTTCCTTTATGACAACTCAGAATGCTCTGTCATTTTTATCCATACAGATAAGTGCAAGACATAATTATAAACTACAAACTGTCTAGTTTTATTTCTGTAGGCCTAGACTCTCAATAACAAGGGCCGTGGATTAAGGGGACGTATTATTTTGCATGCGCTGCACTCCAAGTCCAAACATAGTCTTCATTTCAAAAATGTATTTTGTTTATTAAACACAAAGTTTTTCATTTAAAAAGCATTTCTAAATTTGGGTTATATTTTCATCAAACGAAAATAACGAAATGGTAAAAAAAACCTAAAAAAAACTTGAGTTACCACCATGCATATTCACACATCTCGTTCGTTTATGCTTGACTAACACACCTATGTCTCCTTCCATTAAATAATGACTATTGCGTTGGCTGGGATATACATAAACCTACCAATTTACGTGGCATAATTTTTTGAATGACTTATCACAAAAAAAAACGTTTTAGTTGCATAACATCTGTTAATGGAAACGCGATCATTTCGCAATAGTTTTTTATCGACATTTAGAAAACATCACAAGTTTTGCGCAAATATGTAATGGAAACGCGGCTATAGACAACGGTGTGTCAGCTGTAACAACTTTCCTCCCATGGTAAGTTTGAGTGCATGACTGCACAGGCAGCGGCTCTAATTCATGACGCGCGAGCACTTTCTTACCGCTGCTGGCATATAGTAGCTTCCTCGTGCAAAACGTGCAGAAACAAGCACCAGGCTCTCATAGTTTCTGGCACCACCTGCCAAAAGGCTCGTTGTCTCTACCTTTTTCTATAATCCACGCCCAGCGCCATTTATTTTATGAGTAGGACATCATCCCCAGGCTTCATGAACTTGACCTCCATGATTTCACCGACAAAGTTAACATGACGTATGGACATGACGTATGGACCTCACACAGTGTTGCCAGGACCCGCCCTGCACTACTTCTGATAGGCTTGTAAAGTTAGTTAAAGCTGCGTTCCTCTCATATGATTGGTAGGTGAAATCAATTGACTCGAAAAAATTAAACTGCGTGTTTTAATATTACATTTATTTTTTTAAATCCCTCACGACCACACGCCGGAGATCCAGCACAGTGCCGGAATACTTAAAGCCCTGTATATGAGCAGGAAACTGGTTCAATTGTCCATTCTGTCCATGTAACCAAAATTTCTGGTTTAGAGCCAAAATTAGAACAACCTGGTCAAAAAAGTGGTTACTAAAAAACAAGTGGAAATGAATACACTCTCAATTTTGGAAATATTCACCTGTAACAATTGCTGGTCAATGACAGCTCTACTAAAATGGTCCTTCAGAGATACACTAGGTGATGCCTGGTAAAGGGTTTTCAACCAGGCAATTGATTTCAGACAGTCTCTCTGGAAATTATTTCGAGTATCATAAAAGACTCATTCCAGGCCTGATTTATGGAGTCGGCGAGAATATGAAGATTGACACATTTCATTTTCTTCCAGCGTGGCCATCCCGAACGCCATCAAAAAGAATATGCAGGCAGCATATGTTTTCATTAGCCAGGATGGATTAATGCGCAAGCTTATAGAGCTTCAATATACTGGCAGGAGGAAGATTGTTTACTAGCTGTGTCTGTTCACCGCTTCGGTCGGACATGAGCTTACCGAATAATAATTCAAATGACTTTTCTCAGAGAACGTTCTGAAGAAATAAAACCCATCCTACCAGCTGTCCAACTGCCTGGCAGACTCACTCTGATGGCCAGCCTTGACGAGATGGCATGTAGATGACAAAAAAATAAAAAATATCTGCCAAGCTGAAAGAATTTACCATGCTGAGAAGAGCCTCTTAATTTCGCATCATCCATCTATGACAATCATAATGTGCAACATTCAGGTGTGACACAAAACTCCGAAACAGTACAGCAATGTTCCTATTAAAAAATTTCAGCTAACACAAAGAGTGTTCAATCCCAGAAGTGCAAGAAAAATTTATGCAAACTACATGCCAGCACTAAATGCACAAAGCCTGTCTCTTCTCCACTTACCAGTGATCAACCAAACACAACCGTTCCCTGGTTTCAATTAAAATGCCCAATTAAACCCAAGCTGGGCAGACTAATGTTGTTAAGTAATCCAAGTTCACAAAGCTGCCCGATTTATTATTGTTCCCAATATCCTGTGCACATTTGAATTTCTCCAGTTATAGAAGCAATTAAACCTGCTGCTGCATTGTTTACCATCGCAGAAACTCTCATTTAAATCTCAGATATTAATGGCGTGAAGATGACAAACAGGCAACTATTACCCTAACAGCCACCACATCGCTCTGCACAACGGATGAAATATTTAAACTGCACTTCATATTTAGAGTGTTATTTTACACATAACCTCAATGAGATAATGGGTGAACTCGTGCTTATCAAAACCTTGATGGAAAAACTGAGCACTCTAGATCTTTAACTGCATTAACTCCAAAAAATAAACAAACAGAAAAAAAAATATTTGGGTTCAGGGAGATTTCGTTCTCTTATGCTCAATAAGGTTACATTTATACGATAAAAAAAATACAGTAAAGTAGTAATATTGTTAAATATTACTACAACTTAAATTAGTTGTTTTTTTCTATTTTAATATATTTTAAAATATTATTTATTCCTTTGATTTACTCCTCCAGACTCAAGTGTCATATGTTCCTTCAGAAATCACTCGAATTCATAGTTTTCAGTCACGGAGACCTGGAAGGCAAAACCTCCATAGAACTGCAGCGCATCTCAAAAGAAGAAAGACTAAAAACAAGCTGTGTAGCACACGTGATTTACAGCACCTGCTGCAGTATTTAAAAGGACATTCAAAAATTCAAAAAGGACGAGAGAGAGGACCAGGCCTGGATTTTATGTTATGTTTTATTATGTGTGTGCGTGGCTGTCGTCTGTGAGGGGCTGCCCGCATTACCTTCAGTTTTGTTCATTTATTTATTAAAGTGTGTTTGCCGGTTTCCGCCTCCTTCTTCCCTGAACAAAGACCTGTTACAACAATGTTATACTGAATTTGATCTTTTAATATCGCTGTCTTACTACATTAGCAATTAGAACAAACCTGGTAAAAATGACTGACGGGCAATGGAGGAAAGCCTCCAGGTGGGCGTTCCTAATAGAGCATGACGTCATATGAAAACTGGTGCTCAATAATCTTTTCCTATTATCATCATCATAAATGTTGAAAACAGTTTGCTGCTTAAGTTGTTTTTGTGGAAACCAAGATACATTTCTTTCAGTATACTTTGGTGAATAAAAATGTCTTTGAAGCAGAAATATTTTGGAACATTACAAATGCCTTCACGGTCACACCTGATTAATTTAATGCATCCTTGCTGAATAAAATATCTTGCTGACTCCATACATAAAATACATACAAATGCAGCGTTTTGAGGTCCATCGCCTAACTATTTTCCTATTCAAAAGATTAAACCTGTATGATCCCGTATATTTTTGTATGTTTGCACTTTTTCAATGTTTGCACTCCTGAACTAAAGACAACAAGGGAGCAGCAAAGCTCACGCTCCACGTCAAGCATGAAAAGTCCTCAATGTGGCGTCTGCTGGGAATCACCTGACACACATTACATTTGCATGCGTTATAAATATGATGCAAGGGGGACAACTGAATGGTAGGAATATAAACACAAGGGTTGTTTTTCCAAAGGATAATAGCATATCACAGGGAAGCACATTTCGCTGCCATTTGGCAGGGTTGGGGAAATAAATAAAATCGAGTCGCCTCCATGGTAGGTACAGCAATCTTGGCAGGAGCTAACAGAAAAGCTGCTTTTGATTTCCTGCCCAACAACCCTCCCGTGACCTCCTCCGTCTCCTAGCCGCCTTTTAATCTCCGTCTGAGGGTGGAAATGACCCATGACTTCTCAGTGTGTGCCATCAAGCACTTTACGCTAAGCCTCTCCAAACTATCATCTCGGACGCCCACTCTTCTACACCTTAAAAAAAAAGCAATCTCATGACTGCTATAACCTCTCCATCGCGTTACATTTCTAGTCATCCAAGACCACCTTAACGCAGCTCCCATCAACTCGAACTGTGAGCTACAAGCTTTGTTTCTGTAGCTTACAATACCCATGAACCCTTCAAAATTCAGAAACCTTTGATTTTTAGGGAAGGAATAGACTCTAATTGTGGGGTTGTTTATATAATTGAATTGAGTGAATCTCAAATCATTCCCAATCTGGTATACAGTAACATCTCTAATAACTCCTTCTTTTAAAGTTACATAGCATAGGCCCTGTTTACAACATCCATCTCGGTCAGCTTAGAAAAACTGCCACATACAAACTGATCTCTAGTGATCTGAAAGGTCTACATTTTGTAAGTACATACAGGGAGTGCAGAATTATTAGGCAAATTAGTATTTTGACCACATCATCCTCGTTATGCATGTTGTCTTACTCCAAGCTGTATAGGCTGGAAAGCCTACTACCAATTAAGCATATTAGGTGATGTGCATCTCTGTAATGAGAAGGGGTGTGGTCTAATGACATCAACACCCTATATCAGGTGTGCATAATTATTAGGCAACTTCCTTTCCTTTGGCAAAATGGGCCAAAAGAAGGACTTGACAGGCTCAGAAAAGTCAAAAATAGTGAGATATATTGCAGAGGGATGCAGCAGTCTTAAAATAGCCAAGCTTCTGAAGCGTGATCATCGAACAATCAAGCGTTTCATTCAAAATAGTCAACAGGGTCGCAAGAAGCGTGTGGAAAAACCAAGGCGCAAAATAACTGCCCGTGAACTGAGAAAAGTCAAGCGTGCAGCTGCCAAGATGCCACTTGCCACCAGTTTGGCCATATTTCAGAGCTGCAACATCACTGGAGTGCCCAAAAGCACAAGGTGTGCAATACTCAGAGACATGGCCAAGGTAAGAAAGGCAGAAAGTCGACCACCACTGAACAAGACACACAAGCTGAAACGTCAAGACTGGGCCAAGAAATATCTCAAGACTGATTTTTCTAAGGTTTTATGGACTGATGAAATGAGAGTGAGTCTTGATGGGCCCGTGGCTGGATTGGTAAAGGGCAGAGAGCTCCAGTCCGACTCAGACGCCAGCAAGGTGGAGGTGGAGTACTGGTTTGGGCTGGTATCATCAAAGATGAGCTTGTGGGGCCTTTTCGGGTTGAGGATGGAGTCAAGCTCAACTCCCAGTCCTACTGCCAGTTTCTGGAAGACACCTTCTTCAAGCAGTGGTACAGGAAGAATCAATCAATCAATCAACTTTATTTATATAGCGCTTTTACAATGACGATTGTTTCAAAGCAGCTTCACAGTGTTAAACAGGACAACATTGCAACAAAATTTGATTTGGCTAGTTTATAGAATTATACATGACCAAATTGATAAATTCTATTTGTATATTTAGTTGAGTAACTTGGATCATGAGAAGTCTGCATCCTTCAAGAAAAACATGATTTTCATGCAGGACAATGCTCCATCACACGCGTCCAAGTACTCCACAGCGTGGCTGGCAAGAAAGGGTATAAAAGAAGAAAATCTAATGATATGGCCTCCTTGTTCACTTGATCTGAACCCCATTGAGAACCTGTGGTCCATCATCAAATGTGCGATTTACAAGGAGGGAAAACAGTACACCTCTCTGAACAGTGTCTGGGAGGCTGTGGTTGCTGCTGCACGCAATGTTGATGGTGAACAGATCAAAACACTGACAGAATCCATGGATGGCAGACTTTTGAGTGTCCTTGGAAAGAAAGGTGGCTATATTGGTCACTGATTTGTTTTTGTTTGGTTTTTTGAATGTCAGAAATGTATATTTGTGAATGTTGAGATGTTATATTGGTTTCACTGGTAAAAATAAATAATTGAAATGAGTATAAATTAGTTTTTTGTTAAGTTGCCTAATAATTATGCACAGTAATAGTCACCTGCACACACAGATATCCCCCTAAAATAGCTAAAACTAAAAACTACTTCCTAATAAACTACAAAAATATTCAGCTTTGATATTAATGAGTTTTTTGTGTTCATTGAGAACATGGTTGTTGTTCAATAATAAAATTAATCCTCAAAAATACAACTTGCCTAATAATTCTGCACTCCCTGTACATCACTTAATTTCTCAATGTGTCATTGCACCATTTAAGAAGCATCAGTAACATTGCACTCCAAATAACCAAGTTACTTACGGCAAGTGCTTTGGACAGTCTTGTGCGGAAGTCATTCAGGACAATCGTGACAATTTCTTGGTGGGGAATGTAGGCATTGCCAGCCAACAGGTAGACTTTCCTTGTGCGCACTAAATCCAGGGCATCCTGAAATGGAACCTGACACAGAAAAATAAAAAAAGTTAAATACTTTATTAATAACAGATATTTTAAATCTACTGCACATACATAATACTGAAGTGTTACAGCTTAAGCTTACTTCAAAAGATTCACAGGTCAGTGAATAATGGTAGTAAAATTTGAGTTTAGACACTTATAAAACCATAGAACATGCATTATAAAGTTTAACTAGGTGTAAATGAATTTAATGATTAAAGTTTCAATGACAGCATGAAATAGCTTTTCATAACTCTGTATCACTTTTATAATTAAAAAGTCAGAATGAACTTACTTTGTAGAAATCATATTCTTCCACTGTGATTCCACTTAATCCATAACTGGAGTTGATGAGCTTGTCTTTCAGGCTTTTCTTTTCCTCCGCACTTACCTGTTAAGTGAAAAGGTAAAAATAGCACAGCTGACATTTAGTTTCAAGTAACTAAAAGAGATAAAGCAAGGACAACGTTTGGCAAAGAAAGACAGCAGTTCACTACCACAATTCAGAGAGCAACTTAAAAGAAAAAAAATTAATTAAATTATCATGTAAAAAGGTTATGAATAAAATATATAGCTTGGCATTTATTCAGTGACAATGGCATTAGCATTTATTAACAGTTAGAAAACATGCATTCAGGAACCACTCTAAAATCATATTTGGATTCTTAAGAGAGTGGAACTGAAAGATGAGCAGTGTTTTAAGTGTAGAACAACTGCCCCCTACAGGACTGTATGTGACAACACATTTAACATTCACTAGGCCCTGTACATGTCTTAAAACATCAAATTAGAAAGTGCATGAACTGAACAATTCCCATGTTTCAGTTCACAAAACAGATCTGTCAGCAATATGTTGGGAAGCTGGAGTATCACAAGCGTTCTGAATCTGATTAGGGTAGAAAACACCTACAGATGAAAAAATGACTTATATTGTGTACACGCTTCTAACAACTCTAAAATGTATGATGATAGATAAAGATAGTTAGTTCCATTGACAGCCTACATAACTACCACTTTGACGCTTCAAAAAGTTCATAAACAAATCGTAAAACTAAACCATATGAATTTAGCAGTTCAGTTCAAAATTTCTGAAGAGACACGGTTGCTCTATATGAACAGAGTGAAATTAGGCTTTTAATCACATATAAACATTTATCAACGAAATGACCAATAAGGTTCATTCTTGTGTGTTACATAGTGCGTTTGAGCGTCCTCAATATTCAACACCTTCATTTCAATGAAGGAACAAAAAGCTCTCAATTTCATTTAAAATATCTTCATTTTTCGAAGATGAATGAAAGTCTTAAGGGTTTGGATCCACATGATGATGGCGAAACAGTGATTGATATAATTGATGACGATTTTTTTCATTTTGGGGTAAATTAAGAGATTTTTTTCTGATAACATCAAAGGCAAGGGAATTGCTGAGGTTTCAACAGTGAAATGAATATGTAAAATAGCCTCACCGTCTCATACTTCAAATTATTTTTATGCAAAAAGTCAGTCTTGTGCTTTGAAGGAAGGCAACTGAACCGGTAACGGAAAAGATCCATTTCTTGTTGGATGAACCATCGCCTGAGGTCCTCCCTAAAATGAAAGAATTCAATTTATACAAACCAACATGATACAAAATAGAAAATATTTGACTGTTCATTTCAAAATTTGCCTGTAAATGACCTTAAATATATACATTTGAAATAAATAGGTCTTGGGAGCAAAACCCAGCATACAAGTATTTATTATGTTCAGCTTCAACTAAAGCTAAGCTTACACTACTTGTGGATGGATTTTGCTGTCGCAGAAAGATTTCCAAGGCCTGTGACAAAACCTCTGAATCACAGACAAACGGAGTATGAGATCTCTGCAGAACAGGCTTTTCTCATTTTATCACAAGTTTTCAAACTGGTGGGTGTTTCTATATCATGCTACAAATAGTATTTCTCTAACCTGACCCCATCTCTAAACACAACACTGAAATCAGTTAACAAGGTTGAAAATGCTCCTGTGTTATGGCTTTATGCATCTGGAAACTCCCATTACTGTCCCGCAGAGACCTACACTTGGCCAAATCGGTGCTTCTTGTGGTTGGTTACGCTCGTTGAATATGAGCAGGTCAGTCTCAGCGATGTGATCTGATATTATCAAACCTGTTTGACATTATGACCACGCGATCATGTTGCGCGTGTGAAGCAACAATAAGGTGGAACTAATCCAGCCAATCACAGTGCAGAAGGTATAAACAGAATATTGCGTGAATTTATGAGGGAGAAAAATGTACTGTCGGTTGGGACTGACTCTTGAGGTATCGAGAACCCGAAATTTCCAAGAACAATGGATACTCAATCCTACTTTGAAGGGCTTGTTGTGCACTGCACCTCATCCGAGTTGTGTTGTGTGGTAGGTGCACTGCTAAAACACGAAGATTACAGATGACAAGAAACCTTGTTGTGTAGTGAGCACCACTTCGTAATCTTAGTGTGAGCTTGCCTTAAGAGGATAGTTCACCAAAAAATGAAATCTCTGTCATCATTTACTCACCCTCAAGTCACCCTTTACTCACCCCTTGTTCCGAACCTGTATGCATTTCTGTCTTCTGCTGAACACAAAGGAAGATATTTGGAAGAATGTTTGCAACCAAGCAGATCTCAGCAGCCATTGACCACCACAGTATTTTTTTCCCACTATGATCGTCAATGACTGCCGAGATCTGCTTGGTTGAACATTCTTCCAAATATCTGCCTTTGTGTTCAGCAGAAGAAAGAAATTTTAAGTTTGGAACAACTTGAGGGTAAGTAAATGACAGAATTTTCATTTTTGGGTGAATTATACCTTTAAGTTTATTAACGTTACATAAACGCATATTCATAGCTTTAATTTTAGCACAATAAAAGACAGATTAGAGTCACACACAAAAAAGATAATAGCACTTTAAGAATACTTACGTCTGGCAATAAGCCAAGCGTAGAATGAAATGGGAGATATGGTCTTTTCTTCGTTTCTCATATTCAGATATGCCTCCCTGAACCTTTCGGTCACCCTGGGTTTTTGGGACAGATTGTTGAGAAAAAAAAAGAGATATAAAATACATGGAGTGCACTCATTTAAAAAGTTTGCGATAAAAACAATTCATAGACAAAGTAATCATAAAATGGATCATTTTGATGACCAAAGCATCATAAAATGAAAATACATTTCCTGTTTTCTTAAGTTGTGAAGGTATAACATTGTATTGGGTATGGGATTGTTTCATTATAGATTTATAGATTTGTTAAAAACTAACATCAATGTAATAATGCCTCTGAATGTATTAATTTTGCAGGCATGCACAAATGCTGAATGCCCAGTGTAGTGCTGCAAATACGTATGCAATAAATATTTGACATATGCCGCACCACAAAGTCTCAGCATCACTGTATCTCCATAGATAAGTAAGTAAATAAATACACGTGTATATGAAGAATATGTCCTTACCAATTCTGTCCTGATTGGGAAGTTCAGACTCAAAAATTCAGTTTCCAATTTCTTGAGGTATTGCTCTGAATTTTTCACATAGCTCACCCCAAGATTTTCCACAGTCTTGAGCACTTGGAAAAGCACATTCATAATATACAAATATATTAGTAGAACGTTAAAATAAGTCTCATTTAAAAACATCTGTCCCATGCAGATGACTCACATTTCAACCTCTCCACTGCGAAGGTTTCAAACTCAGTGAGAGAGATGTTGTCCAGTGGAGGCTGCCCATAGAACTGAAGACAGTGATCATACAGATCATTCTCAGAGCTGCCGATCAGCTTCTTTCTTCTGCCTGAAAACTGCATTGCAATTCTAGACAACAATATGACATCTTTTGTAAACATTATTATCTGGTGAATGTAAATTTATTGAAAGACCTAACGTATAGCCATTATAATGAGAAACGAGATCGACGATAAACGTTACACACAGAGAAACAGACACACATTACAGTACAGCTCTCATGACATAAACTGCTTATAAACTGTGACAATAATTTACTTAAGTAACACATTATAAGTTGATTCACGCTAGGTTAACCAGCTAACATAGTTCATAGTTTACAGGCAATATCATTCGTTGTCTGTCAACAGCCAAAGTCCTCATGCGTATTTAACGTTACATACACGCCTGTCAATAATATGATGTGTGATTTACGAGAAACATATATTTAGTCCACGTAATAATTGACAAGTAATAACAAACTCACATCTCAAAACAATCGCTGCTTGTCTCTTCCCGGAGCCTGAATCCCGCCAACAAGCTGACGTTCCAAACAAAGCGCGGGTATATGACGTCGCTCTCAAAATTCGCCAATCATGTACTGCGAAAGGCTGTTTCCGGGGGCTGTTTTTTCCTGTGCAGGGCACTGTGCTTTCGGTGATGGAAAATCTGAATCATTTCCCTGAATCGGTTCTTTCAAACAGCTCGTTTCAAAGAACCGACTCAAACTACCCTTTTTATAATTTTTTGTTTTTTTTAAGAATTACAAATACAGTCAGGGGGAACCTTGAAAAAAACAAAAATAAGACAAATACATAAATAAAATAAAAAAACAGTGACAAACTTAAAAATATTTACAAAGGGAAACATTTCATATTTTCTTTCATAACATAACATCGTATTTAGTAGCCTATTGTTGAACTTCTTATTTTAAAATGTAAAACAACGGCTTATTTCCTCCAAATTTACATTTATGAATACTAAATTTAGCTTTAAAAAAAAGTAGCAGATTTCGACTCAAACAACCAATTCAACCATTCTTTATCGTGACGTAGCCTATATTGCTTTTTCACGTGGTCACTAACGTTCGAATAAAAGCATATTTAAGCACTTTTTCTTGTGTTTTATGTTTTTCATTAGTCGTTTAGAACTTAGATATATCGGATTTATTATATTAAACAGTAATACAAATCTTGGCTTAAAATCTTTTTGTGTTGCTAAAACTTTCATATAATACAGTCGTAAACACAAAAGACGTTTTATTTGTAACATTCCTGTCACTACCTTACTTTTTGCACCAACAGTCAAATGCTCGGTTCAAAATGCTAATACTGTCCACTCAATTTAATTACAGTTACTGAACAGTAATTGAACTAAATACTGTGTAGCCTATAGACTGTAGAACAATATATACAATAGTGGAATTAACATAAAAAAATATATTTTTATGTATCCTTTTGTAATACATTTGTAATAGCTACTTTGTTATGTATTTGAACAAAGAGCCATTTCATGCCTATTCTTGAATCGCTTAACTCGAGGTTGATATAGTAGGCTATTTGGAAAGTAATTAGTAATAGCCTAAGTAATGAAATACTTTTTGGAGAGAGAATTTTGTACAGTAATCTAATTACATGATTGAAGATGTATTTAGTAACTAGTAGCCTAATTAATAACTTTTTTAGAGTAACCACCCATCACTGTTGGTAACAAACTCAAATGATTAATTGAAAAGATTCAAATCAAAAGAACACATTTTTGTGAACCCGTTAAGTGAGACGTCGATTAACTAGGATTGAGATCTAGTCTAAATTCGTAAAAGTTTACATGACTGTAATTTAGCTGTTATCGTGTTGTTGTGAGAAACAAATTCACTTTGACCAAAATAAAGTGTTGCCTGTTTTATGCACACACTTATTTCACAAAAATAACTACAGAAGTAGAACTTAACATTCTAAAATGACTAAATGTAGGCTACTACAGAGCATTTTACATCCAGTAGAAGGCTATATGATGTAGAATATTGACTGTGGGCTATGCGGGCTACTAACAACAATAGCATATAATTGGCAAAGTGAAGGCTCAAGACAATGCAAGAAAGGATGGCAGACATAATCACAAATGATCCAAGTCTGTTAAAAGTATGGTAGAGGTAAAGTGATTATCTGGCAATATCTGGGAATAGCTTTGGTCTATTCATATTAAACACAACAGAACTGTATGTAAACTCCAATGCCATGACAAGATGCAAATTTGTTCTTTTCTCATTGTTGTCATTATTTTATTCTCTTTGAATTCACGAGGTTTACAACACTAAACTGTCATGCACCAAGTGCAAAATATGTCTTTTTTTAATTGCTAGTGCTATTTTGGTTTTAGACAAAGGTTGCATTTCTATTTGACTAATATGCTCTTCTTGTCCTTATCTCTGACAAACTCAAAGTAATGCACGTATTTCCTATGAATGTACAGTCTTCTTCTGCCATCTTCACCCATTAAGTCTTGTTTATTCTTTAATTTGACTCCGCAGCGTGAGCCTCCACTGACTGCGCGCACGCCTCGTCCGTTTGGGGAGGTGTTTATACTCGATGCGCTGCTGTTGTGGTATTCTTTGAAACGAAAGAAAGATGTCCTTAGCCGCTTTTCTACATGCCAGTGCGAGCACACACAGAGGCCGAAATCATGCCTCACGGCACTCCTGTAAAACCCTCCCTAAACACACCTTCACTGCACTATGTCACAAAATACAAAGGTACAACAGCAAGAAGGGGGAGATGAATTAAATAAATCGCTATACAAATATCAGAAGCTGTCATTTAGTCTTTATTTACAAACTTGGACACCACACGTGGCTATTGACTGACCACGAATAGGTAGGCTAATAACTTGCAATTTTGCATGTCTCGCGGTCTTGCTGTTTTTTTGTTTTGTTTTTTGGAACAATTACATTTCGGGCTAAAAGTGTGTTGTACCGAGTTAAATATTACTGAAAATTGATTAGTAATGCCTTACACTACTGTGTTAAAGCAAAAAGTAATACGTTACTGTCACGCATTACTTTTCCCATATATCCTTGCCCAGTTGTGGCACACATCTCCCACATTCTTCTGGCCCACATACTGCATGGAATGAGGGGCAATGCCTTAACCTGAGTGTGGCTGGCAATAGCATACATATCCCTGCCTCATCTGGGCCGAGGCACATACAGTATGGCTCAGTTCTGGCAGCAGCAAAGGTCACATGGGCCACATCTGCCACACACAGCAATCCACAACTCACACTAAAACCAGCCCATATGACCTTTGCTGCTGCCATTTTTGGCCCAGTTTAGGCCTGGATATGTATGCTATCTGGGTTGCCACTACTGGCTAGCCTATATGAAAATGATTTATTTGTTTGTATATGTGGTTCCATTTTATTCCCACAATAACTTTCTAAATAATTTTATAGCATATATACAATTGTCATATAAATTTGACATGATCATGTTTTTTGTTTTGTTTGTTTTTTGTGGTCACAAAGCTCTTTCTAGCTCTTTTTATCTTCATGTCTCTCTAACATATTTTATGATGCATATAGTGTGTCTGCTATCATTGTAATTAAGTAAGAAAGTTAGGGCATATTCGATAAATAAAGTAGCATTGTATTGCACTGAAAAAGGGGGGGGGGGAATTATAGGCCTGTGCTGTGGCTTCAGGTTTGAACAGCACGTAATTCTACACAAAGATACTAGCAACTGATTGTTTATTCTGATCAAAGAGATACTTACTGTACTTCCTTATCCCACCCACACACGCCATTCTGTAACATGTGACTTAGCCAAACCAGCTGACTGTATCAATCTTATCAAGGGTTCTTGTGAGAGACTCATTGTGCTTTCACCTCTCAGGCAGAACGGCTCGATGCTTTCTTCCAGCAGGCCCTGCTCTAAACCACATTAACTGATCCCTCGACAGGTTTATTTTCAGAAAATATTTGTTTAGATGTCCTTTTAATGTTATTGAGATGCAAAAACATAATAAAATAAATGATAGCCTACTTAAAATACCAGCATGTGCCCAAGTAGTTTGACAGCATGCGAGAACACTTGCTTAGTGGGATGTTGCTTTGGGCATAGACTGCCCTCTATTGGCTACAGAGTAGTAGTGTTTTCTTTAAATTATCTCCTCTTGAAAAATAAACGTAGCATTAATGAAGATTGGAAATAAAAGAGAATACTGGCATTGTTGGGATATGTTACTGGCAACAACGGTTACATAGATACCCAGCAGGATGTTCAGAGCTTTCATGGACCTGGAGAGAAACTTGAGTATAGGCTACTATAATGTTCAAACGAAAGATTTTCTAACGTTTTTCAAAGTCTGCTATGCTCAACAAACTGCTATGCGTTTATTTGTTAAAAAAAAAATACAATAAAAACAGAAATATTGTAAAATAGTATTAAAATTTCTGCAACAGCAAAGCTAAATTTTCAGCATCATTACTCCAGTCTTTAGTCACATGATCCTTCAGAAATCATTTTCTGCTCAAGAAACATCTATTATTATCAATGTTTAATTCTTTGATTGAAAGTTTAATAGAATGGCTATTATTTAAAAAAAAAAAATCTTTAGTAACATTTGAAAATACATTTTATGCATTCTGCTGAATGAAAGTCTTAATTTCTTAAAAAAACAACAACTGATGGTTGTGTAAGTTTAATGTAAAAGTGAAGCAGATGTTTTCCCAAATGAGACTAAATAGTAGGGTTGAAAATACTTACTTCATTATTCTTAAGTATTATTTTAGAGAATTAAGTACTTTACTTAAGTTCTATTAAAACCGAATACTGTACTCTTACGCAATTACATTTCCAATTCACAATGTTTTGTTGCAAGTCATCGTGACTAAAATCTTTACTCTTTTCGCTAACAATCTGATCAAATTACACTGAGAGCTAAACTTCAATTCAGTTGTAAACTTTAGGCACAACTCATTCATCATTTCTCCTTGTACAGAGACATGTGATCAGTCATCACAATACAATCTGACCTAAAGCTGTATGTTCTAATTACAGACTTGACTTCTGCTTCTGAAATTAAAATACAATTGAACAGATTTCAGTTTAATATCTGGTGTGTCCTCAAGCCCTATAGTCACAGTCAGGATTTTTTTAAACACTTTTAAAACTATTTATACATTCTTTTAGGTATAATTTGTCAGTTTTTTTTTTACACCTCTGTCTGGCGGTCAGTGAGAAAGGCGATGGAACAAGGAAGTTCAAGCAACAACAAAAAAATCTCTAAATGTCAAGCACACCTATAAAGCCTTTTTATAATCTGCACAGTCATTATTCATGGGAAAAAACACATGCCTTTTAAAGAAGGGATGATATGCAACCCTGCAAACAAGATATAGCAGATATAGCGCTCTATAAATGACAAAATTATTTGAAAATCACTTGTTCCTAACTCCACATGATTGTTGATAAATGCATGCTTGCGTTATATTTATATGTTCACTCTTATTTCCTCACATATGGTAATGTAACTCATAATAGTGTGAACTAATAAAATGGTAGCCAGTTTACTTTCATTTGATCCATGCAGGATATTTCCCATGATCAATCACATATTTACCTGTTGGCATTTTTGGATTATGGATTAGGGAAGTAACAACACATTACACTAAATTAAGACAAAAGATTTCATGGTAACACTTTATTTTACAGTGCCACTGTTACATATGTTACATGTACTGACTATAGTAATAACAGTAAATTATGCATAATTGCATGCAACTAACCCTCAACCAAATCCTAATCCTACCATAACCCTATAGTAAGTACATGTTGTTAATTAATATTACTGAGTACTTAAATATAACACTGTAGTAACAATGACACCTTAAATTGTAACTGATTTCACATTACTGCAATACTTGAGCAGTAATGAGCAGTTTACATATATATTTTTTTATTGCCAGGAAATGAGCTTTCTTTTGAGATTTCTTTCACTAAAGGTGAGGGGACATAGCCTTTGTTCTTCTTGGGAAATTATGTCAGGGAAGTCTAACTGCTCACCGCGAGTACACAGGGCTCACAAGAGAGGGGGGTAAATCAGATGGGGAGAACAACAGCGTGGGGCAGGGTCGTCTGAACAGAATGATAATGAAACCATGGCAACTGGGTCAAAGGGAGTTTGATAGACTAACAAAAAGAGTCTTGACCCTTCCCATCTGGAAGTCTTTAGATTTGCAGTGAATGAGCACATGGTGGGCATACAGGAGCTGAAAGACACCTGAGATTTAAGGAAAATGTTACCCCAGTATAGTATCAGAAAGGTGTATTATTTGATCATAATTGGCCAGTGGTTTAATCTGAATAATATCAACTTTTAACATTTCAGTGTTTAATTGTATTGAATGTGCACTTGTAGTTTAAGTCACATCTTAAAAATATATAAATATTTTTAAAACTTCACTTGCAGATAATATATTAATACAATTAAATGCCACTTAAGTGTAATCAGAGGTGGACAGTAACTAAGTACATTTAATTGAGTACTGTACTTAAAAATTACGTAAAATACGTAAAAATTTCAATATATGTATGTTACTTGAGTACAATTTTTTTTCTGTTCTGGAAACTTAAGACTTTTAACTACACTACATTTAAAAGACAAATATCATACTTTTTACTCCACTACATTTCTATCAAGGTCCTCAAAGTCAAAAGTTGTTTCTTTAGCAGCTTTGGAAGTCAGTGAATTATTGTTATTTTTTCTTCTTTTCTTCTTCTTTTTGTAGACAGCCTATCAGTAATCAATCTTGTAGGATCATTTGAAGTTTCCCAGCATTTTTTGAACATTGATCAGTTTATAGCAAAATGGAAGAAGACGGTTCCTCTGCGCAGAGTGTGCACCCATGGCCATGCTTAGAAAGTGTGTCAGTTTCCTGAAAAGATTAAAGATTAGTTTAGTTGGCATACACTTGATGCATGTCTCATAAAATGGTAAGAAATGTAATGTCTGGGAGAAAGAGAAGAGCAGGCATATGGATGAATCTGAAAAAGCATGACGTGAAAGAGGGCTCAGTTCAGTCTTTTTTTTTGTGCTCACACCGAAAGTTGCCTCTCAGATGCCAGAGCATGAGTACTGATTAGAGCTCTCTTTCACATCTCTTCGCAATTGAACTGACCAATACACACAAAATTATGTCAAAAAGTTTTGGCAAGTGTTCACGTAATCAAAGTTGATTATGTCTTAAGTGAAGGTAAACATTTGGGATGTGTATCAGTGTATTGGCTTTAAATAAAAAAAGGAAATTTACTTTTGATACTTAAGTACTTTTAAAAACAAGAACTTTTTACAACTTTCACTTGTAACAGAGTAATATTTTACTTTTACTCAAGTAATGGAGTACGTTGACCACCTCTGAGTGTAATAAGAACTTTCATGGCAATGTTTTCTAATACACTTCCCCCCGGTTTCACAGACAAGGCTTAAATCTAGTCCCATCCTAAAATGCATGTTTGAGCTGTTTAAACTTGCACAGTCATATCTTAAAATATGTTAGTGCCATTGTTTTGTCTCAAGATGCACACTTGTAATGTTTTTTAAGGCACATTTAAGATACTTAGATTAACTAAGGTCTAATCCTGGCTTAATCTAAACCCTGCCTGTGAAACAGGGTTTATAATACATTTTTAAGAGGTGTGCTTTGTGATCTTGTCAAATGAAAAGTTTTATTTAAAAGTCTAACAGCCTGTTAACTGTCAGTGTACACTTGGCATGCATTTCTAGTAATTTAAGGTTCCATATTATTTTGTAAAATATATATTTTCTATAAAATAAAAATGTTATATATTAAAAATAAACATTGTATATATATTTTCTATAAAATGAAATGTTTTGCATTTGTGCATTTGCTTATGCCATGAGCTGTAGGCCAAAATCATCAGTATTAAAACAATAATAGACCTGAAATATTTCAGTTGGTGTGCAATGAATCTAAAATATATGATAGTTTAATTTTTATCATTACATTATGGAAAATAATGAACTTTTATCACAATATGCTAATTTTTTTAGAAGGACCTGTATAATCAAATGCATCATAGGACATTACAAAAAACTGTGTTGATTTAAGGCAGCATTACTGTAATGGAAATGCATAAGGCTATACCTGGCATAGGTTGGAATTCAAATATATCTCATTTTTAAGGAAAAATCTATTTGCATTTGTAATGCACTTATAAGAACAGTAATTCACATACTATATCTGCACATACTGTATTATGATTCAATGCAGGAGATAAATCTGCATGTTTTCTATGGCACTTCCAAAAGGTATAAGACACAGGTAGAACTTCCAGTTGATGAGAGTGAGGATGAGGTGTTGTGAAGAGGAAGATGAGGTCATAGTGACAATCTGGCAGGGTGTGAGCGAGAGCGGGGATGGAGATGAGGATGGATATGATAATTTGAGATGATGGTTTGGTAATACTGTGTTCCACGGTGGTACAATTTTTCCTGAGAGCAACAGCTGGATATGAAATGTTGCTTTTTATTAAATATGAAATGTGTAATATGTTAAAAACTATAAATTGTGTCTGGTTAAAGAAACTAATGTTTTCATTTCTTTTTTTCTGCATGAAAATGTCAAATGTTTCAATTTGTCCATTGTGGTACAATGTTGCCTTGAGGCATTTAAAAAATATATATTTATAATATTTATATTGTTATAGTGTGCAATATTAAGCAGGAAAAACATCACAAATATTTTTTTCCTCATTAAAATCATATTGCGTACGATAGAGGGTTATATTTTGTATATATTTTAAATGTACTAAATTGTGACTTTATCATTACAGATTTGCACTTAATATAAATTTAAACTAGAACATTTTCATTTAATTGAAATGAACATACATGGAATTACATGCCAATATATATAATTTTCCACTGTCAAATTTCATTGGAAAATGGCAACAGGTCAAATTTGGTATTTAGCTGGTACGTGACACTGTCTATCATATCAGACATGTAAATGCCCTTTTAACAATAAAAGTGAAGTGAGAAAGTGAAAAACAAAGGCTAGGGAACAAAGTGAAATGTCAGGGTCTTAACTAGATCGCACAAGTGGACAGATACATTTCAAACCATACATGAAAGAGGAAATACGGTTATACCGTTTCCAAAATTCATGTAGGTATCAACTGATCTTGTCTTGGTATCAAAGTTAATTAAAATTTATAGTTAATGTATTTCCCTTTCCTGTTAAGAGCTGAAAGCTGGTGTGAAAGCAGCATTGCTCTGATGTATATTTTAAAGAACAGACGTGCACCTCAAGCACAAGATAAAACCAAATTTTTTGTTTCCAGTCAACTCATGTTTTGTGTGGTAAGTGGTTGTGTAAGGTATTCCCTGAAAGACTTCAGTGTGATGTCCACATCCTACAGAGGAACTATTTAAAATGAAATGGAAAAAAAGCCATTTCTTCAATGGTTTTATGAATCTATTGTTGTGGTTTTGGATACTCATTAAACTTATTTGATCAATGGGCAACTCTTATCATGATATATAACATCTAATATTGAATGTCATTTACAAAAGATATTCATTTATTTTACATATTGAGTAAAATAATATAACGGTACACTGTACAGGATGTAACACATTATGACATCCTGGGTAAAGAGTTACCTCAGTAACATGGAAATCCTGTGACGTTTGCAAAAAAGAGGAAGCAGTAAGGTTTAAAGGTATCAGACATGCACCACAAAAATGCCTTTCATGTTAACATGTTTGCCCTGACTGGACCTCAATGGATGGACCTTGTTTTTGCGATGGCCCTTCTCTGCTGGGCAGACTGTAAGTTCAATAGCTTGTCTCTTGCACTGAAATTCGATGACGACACTGTTTTTTTTACTGTGCTTTTTACTTTGGCTACATTGGTACAAAGGCATTGGCAGTCTGCATGTAAACAATGAACCATCCATGTGAAGTTTCTCTTGTACTGTTTTTAAGGTAGCCCTTCTCAGCAGGATGATTTGGCTCCCCTTGAAGTAAAATTCCATTCTTTGGACTTCAGAAACGTCTTACACTGGAAACATCCACACAAAGCTGCCAAACACCTGAAGTATTTTGTCCAGCATAAAATGTAAGCATGCACGGCAAACTCTGTAATATCAGCACCTCCCAAATTAATATTAATGGCATGATGATGAATCCTCACATCTTGGTAGCAATGAAACTTTTCATATCGATGACCTTTCTTGATTTTAGATACGGAGACAAAGAGTGGACTGATTTTGACCACTGTCAAGGCATCCACAAGCTCGAGTGTGACCTGAGCCAGGTGACATCAGATCCCAGAGAATGGTACTATGCCAGGGTCCGTTCCCACTCTTCTGAGGGATTCTCGCCATGGGTCCTTAGCCAAAGGTTTTTCCCTCAGTGGGAAAGTGAGTATGCCTCATTATTTTAATTATAGAAAAGCTTAAACATTGTCTACATCTGAAAATGATCTGCCATATCCGTAATACGGTTGATTTTGGTATAGGGGAGAGTGGGGTAAGATTTTTATTTTACTTATGTGGTCTTCAAGATAAGAGAAATAAGGCAGAAGTGCAAGGAAAGTATCTAAAGTAATTTCAGGGTGTTTGCTATCCTTTTAAATGACCAGAATACATCTGGGTTCTAAAAATATGGCTTCTTATTAAAAAAAGTGTTCCTTTGGTTCAATTTACCCCAGGGGGTAAGTTGATCCAAGTCAGTAGGTAAGTTGCACCATCTGGGTGTAAACGGATCATCTAATTGAATCTAAATCAAACCCATGTGAAACTGTAAAGATAATTTACCTCTTTTAAAAACCTTTTACAATTAGTCATATTTATTTTATTAAAGCAAACTTAAACAGTTGTGTAGCACTACATTCATTAAAATGATACCAGTTCATACTTCAGAGATTAAACTTAACCACAGTGCCTTATGCTGGGGTAAGTTAAAATGCTGGCTCAGTTTGCCCCACAGATGCCATTTTGGATAAAACTAGCTTGCTTACCAATTCAGGCTAATATTTATCTAAATGATTTGCTAGTTTTACACATGGCTAAATCACCAATATGGATCATAAATATTTTAGACCTGGACAAATTTGATTTGACGCGACAGCCATTACATCTGTTAAGCTAAGATTTTACTTTGACAAGCCAAAAACAGTGTTTAAAGTAAATGGGTTCCTTCCACTCCTCCCATGTGTTTCTCATTTTCACAGTCTGGCAGAAATGATGGGTGGTTCCAAAATATCCGGTCACATGACAATAAAAGTGCGGTGGGTTCGACTTACCCGACTCTCCCCTAAAAGTGCCAATCAAAGAGGAAGAAAGATTACATAATGAACTATGTGATGGCAGTGGCATAGTATTTTTTCCTGTGGAAGTTCTCACCTAATAACTTCCTCTAAATTACAGCCAGTTTCAGCCCACCCCAGATAAAGACAGCTGTGACAGGACAGACCATTACAGTTCAGATCAGACCTCCGAGGACACCCCTGCGAGGACAGAAGGGCTCTAGAATACGAGTGACAAAACTCCAGAAACTGACATTCAGAATATTCTTAATGCATGATGGTGTAGAAGAGGTAAGAGATTATACATTTAAACAATAACACTCAATCAAGAGTGGCGTTGTTCAGATGCACAACTTAAGTTCAATAAACAAAATGTTAATATTGAATAACTTAACATTTTAAGCAGTATTGCTAGTTACTTTGTACTCTGTTTTTCTCCGCAAATGAAGCAAAAGAATTAACAGTCGCGCTTCTCAGAGCAACACACAGTAAATGAACAAATCGGTTACGTAAACGATTCAATAACTCACTCAAAGACAGTCGCTTGTTGGTAACTTCTGGCATAAATGTAATCTGCAGAAATACTGTAATATCCTCACCGCTAATACACAAAATGACACTTTTTCTGGAACACCTAAACACTGACAACCAGGCAGTGAGAAGCTTTTGGCTCTCAGCCAATCAGATTCAAGGACCAGAACTACTTGTTGAATATTATTAGTTTAAACAGAATTGCCATCACTCATCAAAATTATCTTTATTTGCGCGCCCTCATTTAGTTCCCAAATTGTACGAGTTGTTTTCTTCTGTGAAACATAAAAGATATTTTAAGAAATGTCCATACAATGGAAGTGGAATGATCACCAAACTTTTGGTTCTTCAAAATATATTTTACAAACAACAACAAACAACTATTTAATATTCTGAGAGAGCAAATGATTGGTATATGGTAAGTTAGCTGCTTTTTGTTTTGTTTTTTACAATTTGCTACATAAAAAAAAAGCTAAAAATCTGCATAGGAAAATTAACATGCGCAGAACATTTTGCATGTCATTTAGCATATTTTACATAATAATAATTGGCTGACAGCCCAGTTATTCTAATCCCTGTAATTATTATAAATGACTCCAAACTCTTCAAATTCAGTATGCTAAACCTTCTAAAAAAAAACCCATCTTATCCAAATAGGAAATTCATGAAACAGACAGTTGCTCCAAGGACCTTGTGATTGAGGGGCTACGTCCGAAAACCACCTACTGTCTTCAGGCTCTGTCCGTTACTCCTCGCTCAGGCCGCAAAAGCTTACGGAGTTCCAGCACCTGCGTCAACACTCATTGAGGGTTTAGTGTCTCCCACAGGTAAGCCTTACGTAACATGTGATATGGTTTCTTTAGTAAGGGGAACACCTGAGATAAGTGAGGGTGTCCATGACAAGTTTCCGCCTTTGTGCTTTCTCCAAGTCGCCTTCGGGGTACTGATGGTTGGTAGACAAAAAGACGACAAAGTGAGCACAGACACGCTACTTGTCATTCGAGACAGAGATTGCACCCTTGAGACACCCTCAGATCAAGTTCCAACCCCCTTAGGATAAATTAGAGCGATTATCTACTTTCCTAAGAGTTTCAATTCTGAGAATTTTGTGTTCTCTTCTGCCACATACAAGATGCAGAAGTATTTGTAGAGTATTCGTATTAGTTCCAGTTTCGATTATAACCTTTCTGTTTTATCTGCCTGCAGGGTGAGGCTGCTTCTGGACCTTTGTGCAACATGAAAATTACACACATGCACACTACATAGTGGAATATTTACAAATTTTCACCAAGGTCATGTTTACTATAAAACAGACTGGCCTAGCTTTTGGTTACATTAAAGCTGAAGTGTGTCACTAGCACAATCAAAGGGAATGTAAAAAATAATGACTGTTTACATACGGGTTTCCGAACACTCATTTTTTATTGGCTGGACAAACGGATAGTCCTGCCCCCAATTCGCACCCTGGTTTGAGCCAACAGCAGTGTGGAAAGTGTTTGCTCTTTTTTTTCTCTCTCTCTTTCTCAGGGAAATCAACAAATGGCTTACTTGAAGTTATTTATTATTACATTAGGGTATTAAGATAGTATTAAGTATTAAGAAAATTCTGTCATTAATTACTCACCCTCATGTCGTTCCAAACCCGTAAGACTTTCTTTCATCTTCGGAACACAAATGAAGATGTTTTTCATGAAATCTGAGAGCTTTCTGTCCCTCCATTGACAGCCTACGTAAATACCACTTTCAAGCCCTAGAAATGTAGTAAAGACATCATTAAAGTAATACATGTGAATCCAGTGGTTTAACCTCAGTTTTATAAAGCAACAAGAGTGCTTTGTGCAGAAAAAAATATTTACCACTTCACAAAATATCTCCAGTTCACGCAACGTCTGGGGGGTATTCCAGAAAGCAAGGTTCATTTACTGTCACATATACCCTGAACTCCCGATTGATGAACCCAAACCTTGCTTACTTGAGTTATGCTGGTTCCAAAAACCTGGGGCCTATTGCACAGAACTAGGATACGGGATTAAGCCAGGATATCTTGGTGATCCTGGCTCAATTTATCCGCTAATATACAGTTATATTTTGTTATCGATCTTGGTGTGAGTGTGCCTTCAGGGTAAGTTTACACGACAGCGGTGTACTAAATTTTGCATACAGGTGACAAGATACTCAAGATATCTCGGCTTAATCCATTATCCCAGTTTATGTCAGAGAGTGAGTTGCTATGGCTGTTTACATACCCTGAAATTTACCTCCGTTTTTGGAACAGAAAGTTGAGGTTATCCGTATGTCACGTATAACCTGCTTTCTGGAACACCCCTGCTCTCGCATGAACACAAAATGTTTGTGGATGCTCTCATAAACGCTTGTTGGAGATATTTGATAAACAAAGAAAGCACCCACGTCGCTTCATAAAACTGAAGTTAAACCACTGGAGTCACATGGATTACTGCCTTTACTACCTTTCTGGGGCAGTTGCAAAGGCTGTCAATGGAGGTACAGAAGGCTCTCAGATTTCATTAAAAAGATCTTAATTTGTGTTTTGAGGTCTTACAGGCTTGAAACAACATGAAGGTGAGTAGTTAATGACAGAATTGTCATTTTTGGGTGAGCTACAAAGATACACACTTCAGCTTTAAGGCTAATGACTGTTGAAAAATACATACATGAACTAATAGTCATGTTTAGGGCTGAGAAACAAATTCCAGACAGTAGTTCTAACAGCATTATGATCCACAATCTTGGAAAACAAATAAATGTATACAGCACATGACTGAGAATATAAAAAGTAATTATGAAAGAAAAACAATGCGTAAATGTTGTATAAAGGTTTTTTTATTGGTCACTTATGTAAAGTAAAATAGTAGAATTTGATATAAATGAGATGATTCTGGGCTCAGCCCTTTTTTGAGCCCTCCTGGAGCAAATAACCAGTCTACATCTGAACTGAACAGCTTTTAACATTAAATTGGTCACATGGGTAAAACATTAGATAAAAACAGAGCTCAATACAACCTACACTCTGCACTTAAAAGCAAAACCAGTAAAACTATTTGCAGTGCATGTGAACCATGTAACAATCTTTCAAAACCATTTCACAATCCAAGACTTCAACTTTGGTGAAAACATGAATATTCGGTCTTTTACACATCTGTGTCCTTCACGTTTGGGAACAGGTCCGAATGAAACCGCTTTAAAATGTTGATCTCCGCAGTTCTCCGATAACAGGAGAAATGATTGTGCTTAGACAATAACACCAAATGAATTCCGCAAAAACAGGCATCGCATTATTGTTACCTCATCTTAAAAGTAATGTTCATTGCAAGACATAAAAAAAGAGGCACCACAATGTCTCTTGAGTCCTTTGTTCTTATGAATTCTAATGTGCAGTTGTATATCTAAACTAGTAATCGTTACATCTTATTATAATAACAGCATAAATGTAATGAACAATCATCATTACACGACTCAAAAATTCCAGTGCTACACAACATATTTTGTTCTTCCTCTAAAACATCTCCAGTCATTGTGGAAACCTGTGATCATTTATGAACAAACAGCACATTTACTCAATGATATAATTACCATAAATACAGTAAATAATCCTAGTCCACACTACAAGGAAAAGCTTTTCAATACTGTATGCAAGTTGTTGCTCAAACACATCTTTTCCAACAAACAAGAGTTCAGTACTCTTCCATGTGACGGGCTATAATCACAAAATAACGCTTCAATTTGTTCAGTAGTGCATGTGACAAGTTGCAGTCTCCACATCTTGAAGATACAAAACAGTATTTTTAAATGTCACACAGAGAGCACTGAAAAGCAAGATACTGAACTACTTAAGTCCACAATAGACTTCTACACAGGGAATGATTGAGAAAACAGATTGGATATAAAGACTAGCAGCTAAGAGAGCAAGTGGGTTTTGCGGCAGCGCGTTAAATCGATTAGATACAGTATAAAGCTGAAGTGTATTTTAATTATAACTCACTCTGTGATCCTACTGCAGCATAATCTCAAAATCAAGCTACTCAGATGGTAATAGTTTCAATAGCATCCTGGTGTTTCAATGAATTTATTGGTGGATGTGTTGTGTAATATTTAACAATTCAATTTTTAGGGTTTGTAGGGACAGGGAATGATCTGTAAAATTAGTAGCAATATTGATAGACACCATCAATATAGTTAATTCATTACTTGGCAGTAAAATGCGATGTTCATATATATATATATATACTATTTTACTGTTCCCATTTGGGTTTGATCAACCATACTGCCGTAATTAGTTATGCAACCTAAAAGGTATAGACATGTATTCACTTCTAAAAGACATAATTAGATCAAACGGATTTGAATTAAAGCTAAAAAAGGAGAGTGAGTTTGGCATCCATTATAGCTTTAAGGAATGTTGGAAAAAACGAGCAGAAAGAAATTATGCACTGCATGATTCAGGAATCAATTTCAAAAGGTTATTAAAAATAAAACCTTTCAAATATAATGCATTAGTATAGGAAAAATAACGAGCTATGTAGGGAAATTCTAAGTTGACCCATGAAAGCGCTGTTTGAGCTAGCAACATAAGGTCTGTTAGTTTGGTCAATCACATCAGCGATAGAACTTCATATCTGTACAACTATTAATAATTATACTATACAAACACTGTGGGCCCTGTTTATGCCTTTCATATGACATTACATGATACAGAATAAAAAACAAAACACAATCAAATCAGTAGTTTCTAACAGAATCTGAGATTTTGTTCATGTGTACTGATCAAATCACTGCGTAAAAACCAGCAATTCTACTGTAAGTTCAGTGGAATATTGATCATTCACTTCATATATTTCACTTCATATTAAATTACATATCAAAGTAAACAGCATATAAATAAAAGGTACCACAGAATATCTCCAGCAGCAATGGCTCAAATATTGATCAAAGGCCATGATGTTAATCTTGAAAAAAAAAAAGTCATGTGGAAGATTTTGTTCTAGATGCAGCTTATTTCAGGATAAAAACTCTTTCTCCAGTTCAAAGACAGATAGCCGACCTGGTGTGCTCTGTATTCGACAGAGGGGAACCGTGCAGTCTCGTTTTTGACCCTCTGTGTCCATGTCCAGTAAAGAGCAGCCCATTTTGACCTCTGAGGGGAGGACCACGTCCAAATTTTGGGCACTCTTCTCCCCAGAGTAGTGCCCGAGTGAATAGCTTTTATTGCGACTCTTTAGAATACCCCAGGAGTGAGATTTGCCTCTTAGAGAAAGCGGTCTGGGTCTAGATACTGGTTCCTTCTCTTGAGCAGGCTCTCTCTCAGCCTTCTTTTTTGCGGTAGTGGTAGAGGAATCAGTTGGACTGGCCTGGCAGTTACTGCTGCCGTTAACTAAAGCAAAGAGAGTAACATCATTAACAAACAATATTCAGTTTCATTTTATATACTCATTTCCATCTATTTTAATATTTAGATAAAAGACAATTTATACAAAACCATTTTAAATGGTCCAAGTGAAATACCTCACAATGCTGTACACAATATGTACAGCATGAAAACGTAATATTTTAGACAACAGTTAACAGTGTTATTAAATTAGCAGTGTTTTAATTAAGCCTAGATGACAGCAAATGTAAACAATATTGGTTATTTTAAAGTCTATCGGTCGATATCCAGTATATAATTTTACATAATCATTTCCATTTATTTTCATATTAAGATAAAATACTTATAAAATATATAAATCGTTATAAAATAATTTTAAAAGCCACAAGTGAATTTATACATTCACTATAATGTACAGCATGAAAAATCTCTTTTTATTGTGATTTATTTCAGCTTTCTTTAGTGTGTAATGTTGGAGTTTGAGCATTGAAAAGGTCTGCAAAGTTACAAAGCACAAAGTCCACTCCAAAGGGAGTTATCTATATCAGTAAGCAGAAGCACTGTTTCTGAACTCCCTGTATCTGTATCAGCTAGGGATGTGACGGGGAGGAAATCTTCCCACCGGTTAATCGACGTGTGACAACAACTTTCACTGGCGTGGGCTTTTAAATCTCTAATCCTAAAACGAAAGTATAATGCGCACGGTCATCACGGTGCGGAGTAAAGCGAGTGTTTTCTATTAAAAAAAAAGACGCCAGTGGACACGCACCGTGAATGACAGTGTGGTGGTGAAAGAATGACTGTCAAATTAGCTGCAATTCAGGTACGGGTTGCTTGAATGGTGAGTTCATTCATTAGCCTATTCTTCTTAATGAAAAACACAACAGCAAAACTTTAATGGCTGCTTTCACATTTTGTTTTGAAACCAGATCTTCCAAATCTTATATATGTGTTATATTTCATCTTATCACAGCCTATATTATATCATATATAAAATGATATAATAAATCAATAAGTAATAAAATTTTATCTTAAGTATATTTCATCATATACAGTGAAAGAGCAAGAAAAGCATGAGTTGCGAAATAGGCTGAGATTTTTTGTGAGAAGTTCTCAGGTGTGAGCAAATATCCACGCAATTATTACTGAATGACACCCACTGTTATTAAAGTAAATTATCTAAAAAAAAAATGATTTTAGAAAAACACTATTCACTATTTTACATACTGTAAATGTTGTGAGGTGAGGTCTAAATTCACTTGTGGCATTTAAAACAATCCATTTTATATTGATTATATATTTTAAGTATGTTTTTAAATAGTACATCTTTTTGATTATTTAGACAAAAAGTATAGATATTTAAAACCATCCATCTAATATCGTGATCAGCCCTTAAGAATATCAGCACATAACTCACTGGTCTGACACACAGCAGGACTGGACTTCTTTCTCCTATGCCGAGAGCTGGATCCAGAAGTGAGATCTTGTACAGGGGTTGAGGGCAGAACATCACTAGTGCCTGTATTCTGATGTGTCCGGGAATTGTTAGTTGGAGTCTCGTTCATTAGGTTGTACACAGACCCCTCAAAATCAGACTGCAGGAGGCACTTGGTGGAGTTGCACTCAGAAATCGATGACATGGCGAGCAGGTTTACAGGCCCTGCGGTAACCTCGTCCTTGCGTGAACGCCCACCAGGGGGGCTGGTACTGCGGCGGAAGCGAGTAGCACGTTGAAACAGGCCCTCTCGTTTTTTCTTCTCCTCACGTGGCTCCGGTTCCTCATTGATAGAACCCTTACAGACCTCTCGCAGGTCAAAGCCGAATGCGACAGATGCCAAGATGGAGGCACAGCCATAGAGAACAGAGTCTGTGCGCCGACATGTGGTGCTGCGCTTTAGGCTGTTGGTGGGTGTGTGCTGAGGTGTGGTGCTAGTGGAACTTGTGGATGTAGTTGGGTCCTCCTGGCTCTCACCTCCACCAGCCGGCCCCTGGCTCTCCCCCTGTTCATCTTTCCACAGAGGTAGATCGATGTACACCTGGTTGGGGAACTTGAGTTGCTTTGGTTTGTTGTCAGATCCATCAGCAGAGCATACTTCATCTTTATTAGTTCCTGGGGGGGGGGACACAAGACGGGTATAACTACAGATGCTAGGTTACACACTTTATTGAGCAATTTCATGATCTGTTGAGTAGTTTCAATATTCCTAAATCCAATCTATTCCATTAGTTTTAATAACGTGTCTATGCCAAAGCACACTTTGCTCTCGTTCCTCACCAGAAAACTTTGATTGAAGATATATCACTTACGAAATCACAGCCACAAAGCCTTAAAACTTAGAAGCAACTCAGTCTAGAACTTGCCGGTGAATAATAATGCTCTAGCTTAAATCAATTCTATGTGTATTTGTGCTCCTTTGAATCTTGCCCAATTTAAAGCTGTTGTTAAGTACATTATTAAAATATTATTATTATAGTATTACCAGGGCCCACAAATGCATTATTATTATTATATTAAACATTATATATAATAGCTTGATGTAGTAATGTTACGGAAACTCTGTAAACGTTGTAGTTTCTCACGCAGTACTCAAACTTTCAGTGCAGGCCTTCATTCAATCTCACAGACAAGCCACACACACACTCTCCCGGTGCTCACTATGTCCCGCCTCTCCCGCTTTTCATGCACTATACATATGAGGATAAACCATCTAAAATGCTTTGAATAATCATGCAACTAAAACTAAATGTGATCTGGTGATTGTCAAAATAAGTGAATTAGTTCATCCAAAAAAATGTATTCTGCATTCTCATATTATTTTCGTGCATCACGCGAGCATTTGAACATCCGCATTTAAGTATGCGCTTTGTTGTAAATCAGTTCATCATATAAGCCATTGTGTCTCTTCAGAAGATTTGGATTAGACCACGCGATTTATTATTTTTATGATGCCTTTTCATGATGCATTTTTTGGGATCTTTTACGTTTTAGAAGAACGGACTTTAAATGGAGGGGCAGAAATCTCTCAGGTTCCATAAAAAATATCTTTATTACAATTTATTGTGTCATTTCATAATCTGTTAAGTAGGGATGTCACAAGTACCGTTACTTCAGTACCAAGTCGGTACTTAAATATTATAAAGGTGACGATACCAGCATTTCTGTAGTACCGAGTATATTCGGTACCTGCAGCTGCGTTCAGTCGCTTCCGTGTTTATCCAAGCGCAGTGCTCCAGACTGTAGCCGAATATATACTAGTGTCTGTAAATATTATACTGCAAAAAAATATTTAAATATTATTCCTGCATCTCTGTCTGAATGAATGGCGCAGATTACCCTCATTTTCATTTGTGTTTGAAAGTTAAAAGAAAATATTTTAGATTTAAATGTTTAGATTAGATTAGAAATTAGATTCTACATTTATAAATACAGTTAGCTAAGACTTGGATAAAACTAACTCTATATGGCAAATCATATATTTTACAGCAATGATAAATATCGTCGCATTTTTATATCACAATCTCTCAATATAACAATGTATCATTACTGCCCTATACATAATGTTTTTTGATCAAATAAATGCAGCATTGGTGAGCATAAAAGACTTCTTTTAAACACATTAACAATCTTATTGATCAAAACCTTTTTGCAATTTAGTTTACTTTTTCAAATAAACCATCGATAAAAGATGATAAAAGAAGTCTACAGTGAACAAGCAATTTGACAACAAAATAAAAAGATACAATTTTAGAATATGAACTGGGCAGACAGTGATTAATGTCATGTCAAGAAGGTGGTTTCAGGGAACTTGTTCTTTGTTACATGATTTAAAGATACAACAAAGAGCAATGAAAACTGAGTACATGGAAAAAGTAAAATGGAAGATGAGCCTTCTATACATACCCTGCTGCTCTGCAAATAATGCAGCCAATGGAACAGATTTCTGGGACTTCATAAGACTAGTGGACCAGGGACTGCTTCCATCTGAGAGAGGTCGAACTCTAAAGACAAAATGACAGTGGCACACACAATTAATAACTCATGAGAACACACTAAAGCATGCATAATGAAGCAACTATGCATTTGTTGAATAATTAAAATAGAACATAAATGGTGCTTAAAGATAATATTTTTGTCTTGGCTTTAAGAAAAGACACACACACACACACACGTTCCAACCTTTCAGCACAATTTCCTCTTTCCTTCGTCTGCACAGAGCTTGGTCCCCATGTGCGGCCCTTCTTTTTAAACCCTTTCTTAACATCTTCAAACTCCTCAGGTTTGTAATTGGTGCTTCGACCCCATGTCCTGTTGCTCTCATCTAGGGTCACTAGACATGAAGATACATAGAATTTAAAACAGAATTGCTAATACTAATGGAAACGTTCCATTAGTCCCAATATCTGCCACACCACAGACTGAGATTCAATCTATTAGTCCTTCACAGCAGAGCAGAAACAGCGTTTTTAGGCAATTAAGGCAACCTCCACCACCCAGCAACACAATCATCACTGGTGAACAAGTGTTAGATCATTACAATCATTCTAGAAAACACAGAGCTTCAGAGAGAACATGGTGAGAACATTAGGTTTAAAGGCACAATATGTATGCTTTTTAGATCAAAATATTGAGAAAATCACTAGAACAATTGTATATTGTTGACTTGTGTACTTACATTATCCTAAAAGTTTCCAACAATGTTTAAATCCAGAGAAATCAGCCATTTTGACCAGGACACGGAGCATAAGCATAATAAAAGCTCTGCTAGTCTCAAGACCAGTGTTTCGCGCAGGTGTCTTTCATTAGCAATCCCTCCCATTTCATACCAGCATGATGTTAATAAAATTAATACATTCGCTCATCCATGATCATGACTTCTGCCCAAGTCCTTTCCATCGGCTGTGGAGCTGAAGACAACAACTCCCACGCTCATTCGCAGCGCCATCAAGCTACACCTTTGTTATGAATAAGTGACCTCTAGCGGCTAAAACTTACACACTGTGCCTTTAAATCTTTTTAGATTTTATACACTGAAAAGTGTTACTATTGATGCAATCATCAGATCACGTTTGGCAGCACCAGCTCAAGGTCTACCAAAATGTCCTTGATCCCCAAAGGTAGTCAAAGCAAAATCATTACAAACAATTAAAACTTCATAAGCATCAAGCAATGGGTTACAACAACCAGTTGTATCCTAAAGGCATCAAAGCAAACAGAGACGTTATGAAGTAAGAGCCATAGTGATCAGCAATCACACCAACACACAGTTAGATGGGGCGGCTTTGTCTCACAGGACCAGTGTCCTTGCCTTTCTTCCTAAACCCGCTAGGAGGTTTACACTCGCTTGTGATATCCACATCCTGGTGATACACAAACATACTGCCACTTCGGCTAGTCTCACCTGGGTGGCTCACTGATGGGAAAAACATAGGATAAAAATGTGTGACAGACACAGGATTCAGCAACCATTGGCAATGACCTGGATGCCACTTTTTTGTCACTGATGAGCTACTCACAAATGGATTTATTAGTATTACGGTCTTTGAATTTCAGTTACTTGTTTAATTATTTTAAGATAAATGTCTTGTAATTGGAAGATGGTGGAACTTACATATTTAAACTTCTAAACCTACTTACAAACAAATAGTATGTCTGATGGGTTTAATTTTTTACCTAAAATTTCAAAACTATTGGGAAACTGCTAAACTGTAAAACAACAATGTGTCAGATTCTGTATGGGATGTGTAAGAGAATGGGCACTTACACTGAATGGCTCGGAGTCGAGGGATCAGTGTAGGGCTGCTGGGAGGGCTGGAGTTGGTGCTATTGAGGCTTCTTCTCTTGTCCATAGTTGGAGATGCCTGAACTGTGATTTTATGCTGAAAATCTAATAAACACAAATAAGGTCACCCATAAGTAATATTTACTAAAAACACTTCAAATATTTCAACATTTTACAATAAAATGATATTCATGCTACGCAACAAATGCATAAATAAACTACTAAGCTGACAAATACGTCTCTAACCTGAGGGTAAGCTGATGCGGTTGCCATCTTTGAGCTTGAGGCGGCTGCGTTTGAACTTGCCCTTCCGTTTCTTAACATTGGGCTTGTCCTTGTTGAGTTGGAATATGAGGATGTTGAGCTCACGCTCGAGCACGTTAATTTCCCGCTCGGCCAGCTGCTGTTCCCTCCTCTTCAAAAGCTCTTCATGAGACTTCTGTTGAAGGGCTGCCCGCGTCAGCTCCTCCTCACGAGAACGGAGCTCCTTTTGGTGTCAAGAATATTTGTGATCAAGCACATTTTGTAAGGAATCTATAATTGGAAGAGTTTATCAAAAACTACATGACGTTGAGTGAATGATGATAGAATTACATTTTGGGATAAACTATGGCCAAACAATTGCCAAATAAATAAATATTTTGATATATTGAATCACAGCCTAAGGATGCAAAATCGGATAGTTCTCATGCTTATGAAACACCTGTATGTCTACGAGCAAAAAAACAAACAAAACATCAATAGTATGAATGGCAGTTTCACTTCCTTTGGCCTTGGAGAACAGAGCTCAGATTCCTCTCTGCCATGAACTGTTCATTTTAGATCAGCCTTCTGTACTTGGTTTTACCCTTGAGCACCACAAACACGACAATAACGCTAGACCTGTAAGTGAGTGATCCACAAAACAGCAGCACCATTTATAAGGTAGTAAATAAAAACTCTAATTTATTTTTTTTTCTCTTTCTCTACTTTTCACTTCTGCTCTGGCTTACACGTATTACTAGTAATACTATGAATACGGTAATGGAAATTCTGCCTTATAAGAATCATCTTTGTGATAGAGTTAGAGTTGGTTTATTCATTCTCTATATCTTTTGAACAGAATAATCCACACATAAAAATAAAAAAAAGATTTGTTAAGCATTAATCAAAACAGTTTTCCACCCACATGGAGTAAAGCCGTTTGGCCTAATCTCTCATGAATAACTTCTGTAAGAAGCTTTAGGGCACTCTGCCAAAAAAACACACTTGGGCAGATGATTTAGACAATTAATTAATGAAAAAACGATTTGTTTATTTTTAAGAGAGGAAAATTTCACTCGGTGCATCACGTAACAAGGAAGAGATTTATGTGACAGGACTGTATCTAAGGAGTGAAAAATGTACTGACCAATAATGACTTGAAAGAATGTACGTGGAACAATGTCAGGATTTCTACATGAAGTTTTAGCTGACTTGCAGGAAAAGGCATTCTTGATCAACCAATGGCAAACCCTTTTCAACATAATCTGCTAAGATCGGAAGCAGCTTATCATATTAACTTCACTGAACACTTAAAGCTATTTCATTGCTAATAGCTGGCTTTAAGAGGATCAGTTTAACCAAATAAAGCTAACCTGTTAAAATCTGAACCATATTTGATAACAAAACAATATAGGCCCACTGTCTCAATACAAAACAAATCAAAATACATTCAATGTAACAAGCTCAGACATGAAACGGACAAGTCAATGAAATCTTTATCATCTGACCTTTTCTTTAGTGCGTAGCTCATCAAACATTTCCTGGATCTCCACTCTCCAGTCCTCCTGCATTGAATGGAAGGATTCCTGTGGCATGGTGGCCATCACAGCCTCCTCTATGGCAGTCAGCTGCTCCAAAATGGATGCAAAGGTCGGACGGATATGGGGATCCTGCTCCCAGCATTCTATGAATACATTTTTTTTTGCAACTCTTTTAGGTTATCACCACAATGACCATGCAGGACCATTTTAATTAATTGCTGATTGCACTGGGACTGGTTCACACTTGAACCCAATTCATATACCATTCACTTCAATTAGTTTGCAATTTTCATGAGGGACCATTGTGAGACAAGTTGTTGACATGTCCAGCGAAGCAACAAAGTCGCGAACTGTTTAACTTTATGCAAATGAAAATGACTTTCAGAAGTGAGGTCTGTGTCAGTAGAGTTCATACACTTTGAGTGCGGTAAAGACAGGACAGATAATTCACGGTTCTAAAATGATGTATATAAAAAAAAATACTGCATGGGAATTCATACATTGAAAGTTTTTGTTGATTTTCCACCTTATTTTAACATAGCGGACGCGGCCATTTGTAACTTGAATGTGCAAGGTTTCCTTTGTCATTCGCTTCCAGTTATTTTACCAGTACAAAAAGTCCATTATGCTGATTTGCACTTTGTTATTCTTCCATAGCTGCTGATGAATCAGAAGTCTTACACATTTCAAAATAAAATTGCTTACTTCCTTGTTGCAAAATAAGGTGGAAATGACGTAATGATTAGTTTAGCACCAATGCAGTTCATTAAAACGGTTCCACTGCATAATGTTCATCATTAAGGAAAAGAAAACTGATTTTGGCGTTAAATTTGAATGACGTTTTAGAATTGCCCGGTGGTATGAGTGAGTATAAATTGTATTTTGATAGATGTATTTTGTATTTTTTCATCTGGTTAATGATTTAATAAACTAGCACTAATGTAGCTTATATAACAATTAAACTACAGAACATTCCTTTAGCGACAAGAAAACTAGTCAAATTGGAATATCACCTTTGTTTTTCCATTAATTTACATAATCTACGATCACCTTTTTAAAAGATATGTCTAGATGTGCAGTCTATTAATAGTGCACTAGGAACGCCCATGACCAACTTAAAGTATGGAGACAAGCCACATGCAGCGACAAAGTCGCTTGGGGTATGAATGGGGCATCAGTGCCTAAATGTAAAACAATCTCATGGAGTGCTGATAACATAGTGAACCATGGGATAAACAAATGAGAAACATCAGTACACTACTAGCAGACCTACCCTCCATGAGCTTGGCAAAAGGCTCGGGACAGGTAGATGGAATGGGAAGGGTTAATTTGTTGACGGCAACTCCATAGGCAACTGCCAAACCATCAATGCCCCGGTAAGGAACCTCTCCAGTCAGTAATTCCCAAAGGAGGACTCCGTAACTGGACAGAGAACAGAACACAGGGAGGTGTCAGTATGGTATGGGTAGGAAATAAATCACACCAACTGGCTGAAAGAATCGTGCTTATGTACAATATTAACCAGGCAGGCAGTTTTGGTGCACTTTTTAAGGTTGTAATTAGGGTTTTAAGGCCTAATCAAAGGTTGCACACACTGATTGCACTTATAAATTATGAAAGCGTGTATACATAAAGTATCTCAGAGGCAAATTCTTAATTGATTCCAAAGCAAACATTTTATGATTGCTAAAATAACATTACTTGAGTTCCCTTTTTTAACCTCGTGATAATGAAAAGGCAAAGAAAGGAAAAGACAATGTTTTAGAAATGTTAGGAAAGAAGGGAGAAGTGAAACCGATCATGTGTTGGCATGCAGTAAGCAGCATTAGAAATTTTGAAAAGGGATGAGTCTTCACATTTAGCTTTCATAAAAAAGGTAAAAGGGCAGTTGGAACACCACCAAATACTGTAATGATTGAAACTGACCTACAGTTTCTGTGAACAAAATCAAACACTAGGCATTATATTTAAGCTCTGTGTGTTTATGGTTGTGTGAGGGAAAGATCACTTTTTTTTAGCTTCCCAAATAACCCATCGTTAAGGAAACAGCGGATGCAGTTTGTTTTTACGGAGCAGCAACAGTGTTCTGCAAGTGTGTTTGTTTGTCCCCGGTCATGAGTCAAAACCGGAGGCAGTGAGTAAAACTGCATAAAATGTCTGTGTTTTGTTGGCAATTGGTGCACTAGTGCATATAATATCAACAACACAAACATAATCGAAAGTCATCCAGGGATAATACAATGATGTATTGTGTGTGTCTGTGTGTGTGTGTGTCAAAGGTGCTTGTGAGTGACACTTGTCCACTACACGCCTTCATGAGCTCGGCTGTTTTCGGAAAAAATAGATACAGCCTATCTGTCTTTTATAAATATGATCAAACTAAAGACTCTTCGTAGATATGAAGGAAGCAATACTACTCTATAGGTACTTAACATGAGATAGGCAGAAACTGTGTGTGTTATGACCCCTTTAAACTTTATCAGCTGAAGACCCAAGTTCGGTTTGAAGACGAAAAACGTAGCAAGCACAAGGTCTTTCTAAATTTCTAAAACACACTCAGCGTTTGGAGTGGTCTGGCAGAAACGAAAGCTGCTGCTCTCAGTATGTGTTACTATAATCTCTGTGCATGTTCATATGTAAATTGTGCAAGCTTATTTTGTCCATTAGATAAAAAGATCTGAAAAAACCCACCCATAGACCCTCCCCTCAAAAGAAATCTGGACAGAATGGTTGCAAGTGAACAAAAGATCAAAACACCAACATCCGATCAACTAAAACAGATCTTAACTAGGTGTAAACAGGACCTACTGAGCTGCCTTACAGCATGCAAACTGATACAGATTCTCTTAATTTGAAACTATTCCAATAACGTTTGGAGTTCCCAAGCAATAGACACAATACTCTAATGCCTCTACATATTCATTAGCCAAAACATAGAATTTTGGCAAAATGATGTGTCAGAAGTATAATTATGCATTTTGGAAAATCTTAAAATGATGCCTATCCTCAAGTAACTAATTCACTTTAAGAACAGGCTTTAAGACAAACATTGCAATTAGCTTAAAATAACAGCTTACCTCCAGACATCACTCCCTTTGGAAAACAGAGAGGACTTGATGACCTCAGGAGCCATCCAGGAATAAGTGCCAGCAGCACTCATTTTTGTTGTTTTGTGCCACTCACGAGCAAGGCCAAAGTCAGTAATCTTCAGGATTTTTCGACCAATGTCATCATTCTCAATTTTTTCAAGTAATAAAACTAAAAAAAAGAACAAAGACAGGAGAAATGTTTAGTTATTTGTACTATATTGCTCATGAATTAATAGTAAAAAGTGTTTTAAAGATGAATTAACAGAAAAATTGAGAAGCAACCGGGCCCTTCAGATCAGCTATTTTAAAATATGATGGGAATGTTTTCAACACGTGAGCCTTAGCCTTTGAGCATTTGTCAATAAATAACAATACAGGAATGCTAAGAGGGTGATCATATTTCCTCGCTTTTATCATGAAGTGGAATCTTCAAGGACACAGGTCTACATGAAAAACTCAGTTTACAATACAGTCTCGTACCGAATGACAAATAACATGAGAATGTAGGCCAGCTGTCTTTGAAGTCAGGAACATCCTGAGGTCAGGAGCAGTATTATTTCTCACCAGTTTTGTCCTTGACATTATTTTCAACTTGAGACCTTTATCAACATCAGTATGTAATAAATATGGAGGCCCTCAGTTGATAACTACATGTCTGATTAATCTGACCTTGACTCTCTTCCCTTCACGATGACCTGAGGGGGTAACTAAGTAGTGATATTTGTGGACACATTTCATTAAACACTTAAATTTCCCAGGCTTCATCCAGCATTCATTGGAGAGGACTGGCCTTGACTACACTCCCAGTTTATGCACCTGTTACAATTTAAGACATTTAGTAGTATAACTGTAACATTTTCATTCATTCAGCGCAAGTACTGAAAACCATCATTTATAAAGCAACAAGCCAGAGAAACTATCAGTTTTCCATAATGAGGATTGATCCTTTGCAAATGTCTTAATTTATTTTAAAGTACGCTGGACACCGGGAATAAAAAAATAAAAACTCTATTTTTGTTAGCAAGGTCTCAGGCAAAATTGACAAAACTTTCATTTTGGGACAAGCATGAAGATTGGGATTCCATTTCGAACAGGTTGCACCTGTTTAATGCTTTCAGGTCAATCTCAGCTGTTGGTTTTTAAGCACTTTAAGGTTTCCTTTCCATGAAGTAACGACACAACACCAAACAACAGTTTAAACATAATGAAATAATATACAATTTTACATGCCCACACCTATTACACAATACGTTTTAATATTGGATTCATTTTAGCAAACCAAAAGGCCAAGTTGGATATGAATGTGGTCTTATTAGATAAGAAAAATGCACTTTTTCTGTTATAGACTTTCTGGTCTGATGTGAACCTAAAATATCAAATAAATTAATAAAAATATAACAATAAACCTCTAAACTAATAAATAAACTTCTAAACTAACAATACTTTTCTTACGATTTTGCTCTCATTCAATCCTACTTTTGTAACACATCTTTTCTTTTCTCAGATTTCTATGGTGTCCATTTTATGGAGCAGAAAATCACCTTTAGATCACGAGACAATAACCGCTGCCTGTAGTACGTTTGCCACAGTCCTCTATCTCTCCAACAAGGCCACTAGGCCTCATTCACCAAGCATGCGAATGCACAAAATTGTGTGTGAAATCTGCGTATGAATGTTTTCACAAATAAATCATGATTCACGAAAAACGTTCATACTAAAATTTATTCTACATTTGCAAAAAAATGCAGGAACAACCGAAACCACATGTAAAAGGTACTTTCTCTGTGCTGCCTCATGTTAAGAAGTTATATTTCATCTAAATTTCAACATGAATTATATTATATAACTTTTATATAAAGTTATATAATTAAATAAATAACACTAATTTAATTTCATCTTAAATATATTTCATCATATACAGTGAAAGAGTAAGAAAAACTGTTACGCCGATATACGGGTATGTAATCTGGGTCTGTATCAAAGTAGTTTGAACTGGTTTTGAGAATGACACACTTGGCATTGCTCAAAGATCGGGCGAGAGCACGTCTGCAGAGAGCGGCATATGTTTAACGAGAGTGACGAAAGACTGTAAAGGAAAAGTTGTGCGGAAAGAGATTTAGCATGTTCTATGCAAAACCTTGTGCACGCGCGGTCGTCCAATTAGAATACTTCAAAATTCACTAACATTATAGCGAGATAAAAAAAAAAAAAAAAAAAAAAAAAACTACATGTTGAATTAGGACATTTTTCGTGAGAAGTTATTCTGTGCATACAAATACGAAATAATCCACACAATTATCAGTAAACGAGAATCATTGTTCTCTACACTGTCAGTCAGTGCGTGTGTGTGTGTGTGTGTGTATATATATATATATATATATATATAATATAAGAGAGAGAGAGAGAGAGAGAGAGAGAGAGAGAGAGAGAGAGCTTCATGTGCCTGAAATTGCAAAACAAGAGTTTTGAAGCGTGGCACAGTGCCGAGTTTCACAGGGACTGCTGGCAACAGTTCTGCAATATTTTTTACCCCCAATCAGGGGAAGCTCTTGGAGAGAAAACAGCAGCCATTGAGGAGATTAAAAATAATGAAAATAAGCCTTTCAGGCCCAGGAGTCGGGGCATTCTCGGGTTGGCAGTCACCTAGCAACCAGTGCTTGACCATTCCATTGTGCAAACTTATGTTAAGCTTTTGCCCCCTCGTTAGCGACATTCCTTTGAGTGAGGTATTAAAAGATTAGGGCACAAAAACATCATTTCACTCACTATTTGCTATATCTTAAAGATAATCATTGATCAGATAAGCAAGACTGGGCACAAAGCAAATCTTATTTCATTTCTTATTTTTGAGAGTCTAGTATTTGACTTTGCTGTTTGTGCCTCCCTAAAAATGTACCCTCCACCTTTAACCTGCTAAACAATGTACCGCCGCAACCTGAACGGGTAAGGAGTCCCCCTCAAAAACACAGCAGAAAGGGTCTGGCTCATGATGGGTGGGTGTTCTGAGAGCACTGAACAAACACACGTTATTTTTTCAATTAAGGTCAGCAAGCTTCCAATGTTGTTTGTCACAATCCTGTGGAGAGATGAACAAACTGAGTTGCGTTAACAGTAGCACTGCCATGCTGAACGGGGGCAGGGTGCCACATTGCATCTATTGTTGATAGTGGAATGCAGTCTATTTTATTGCTCTGGAAATGCTCTGCTAATTTAACAGATGGTAGGATGCTAGTGAGAATGACAATAACGACAATGCGTTTGCAGACAGAAATCATCTACACTGCTGTTTGGGGTCGGGTCAGTATGATTTTTTTTTAAAGAAATTAATAATTTATTCAGCAATTCATGCATTCAATTGAGATGTAATGTATATAATTTATATATATATATATACATATACATATACATATACATATACATATATACATATATATATATATATATATATATATATATATATATATATATATATATATATATATATATATATATATATATATATATATATATATATATATATATATATATATATATATATACATATATATATACATATATATAATTTATAGATAGATAGATGATAGATAGATGATAGATAGATAGATAGATAGATAGATAGATAGATAGATAGATAGATAGATAGATAGATAGATAGATAGATAGATAGATAGAGAGAGAGAGAGATTTCAAATAAATGCTGTTCTTTTGAACTTTCCATTCATCAAAGAACCCTGAAAAAAAACATATGGTTCCTTCCCACAAAAATATTATACCGCACAACTGTTTTCAACCATTGATTATACAAAATGTTTCTTGATCAGCAAATCAGCATATTAGAATGATTTCTGAAGGATCATGTGACACTGACGAGTAATGATGCTGAAGCTTTGCCATCACAGGAATAACTTACATTTTAAAATATATTAAATTATAAAATAGTTATTTTTATATAATAATCTCACAATAATGCTGTTTTTTTACTGTACTTTTGATATATAATAATGCATAATAATACTTTGCAGAATTTTATAATAAATGCAAACATAGTGAGCATGAGAGACTTCTTTCAAAAGCATGACCCCAAACTTTTGAATGGTAGCGTAGCGTATATAAAAACGCTTGTTTATAAATTCATGGAATTAAGCCACTGAATGGATTTACATTATCATGTTACCAGCTGATCAAATCTCTGCATCACTAAGACTATATTTGAACTATTCTGTTAAAAACTTCTGAAAGCAATATCGGAAATGTCTCTTTTAGGTATTGGTTACAAAGTGTAGCATACCTGAGGCGTAAGTGTAAGGGTCTTTCCCAACTCCATCTATGACTGAGAAACATGATAGGACAATCTCACAGCCATGCAGTGTCCCCTGCAGCTATAGTGATGTTTTAAAGAAACACCCCCATTTACATGAAAGATACTCTTTCCATAAAACTTCTATAATGTGAAGGACAAAAAAATGGTCTAATAATTGTCCTGAATATGTCCAGGGCAGCACTAAAACAATACAACATAATCACCACTAGTGCATGTGAAATAGACTTTATAACAGAACTTATTTAATCATCAAAAACATTTATAAACAGACTTGGTGCTTCTTAATACAGAAATTTTCAGACCAGATTTCTAAACCTTGTTAGCAGATAGCCAGCTTCTCAAGGAGGACACCAGCTGTTCAAACTCTAACCTCTTAACTTCACAACCTCCCTAAGGTCACACTCATTTAGAAGCCGTCATTCCTACAGCTCTTTTGAAAGGCTTGAAGATAGACAGTGTGACTCAAGACTCTGCTGAAGCATATGATTCAAATCCACTGGTGAAATGCAGGTGCAGTTTTCAAATATCCTCCTCTTTAGTCAGGGACAATTGGGGTGTGGAGAAAAATAAATGCAACCTTAAAAATATCTTGACTGTAGGGCCTTGACATTTAGTTTCGCAGGGCCTTGACACCATCTTAGTTTAGCAGATAAGCATTTTTGCTACGTACACATAGTTTAACCACATAATTTTCTATTCAATGTGCATTTAAGAAAAAAAATAAAAATAAATCCCATTTAACATTTACATGTATTCATTTAGCAGATGATTTTATCCATGAGTGATACAACAAAGGATTCATCTTAACCCTATAAAGCCTACTGTATTATATTTGATACACAAAGGCCTCTAATTTAAATTATCAACAATCAAAATTTTGCTGTTGTCCAAGGCTTGTGTCATCTGATTGATAGTTTATACATTTTAGCAAGTAAAAGGCTTTCGTATACTAGTAAAAATTAGTAAATAGTAAAAATGTCCACCTCCAGGTCCTGGTACACATCTTTTGCAGTGAACTAAGATTTTTATAGTAAACAAGAATAACTTTATTATTGTTAGTAGTGTCAAGATGAACACTTACTGGACTGAACCAGCTTAGGTAAAAGTTTTTTTTTTTTTACATGTTAAAATGTAAGTAACAAATACGATACATCAGGCTTTTAGGAACGTCCATTTATACATTTCTCAGTCATCATTTTATTGCATTACATGATATGTTACAGGTAATACTAAAAGCTTATTTGATCATAAAACTAAGCATTTAAATATCATACTAAGACATTTTATTGGGAGATATTATATTGACAAATAAATGTATTTGCATTTTAAATATTCTGCTATTCTATTAGAACGATCTCAATGATTTACATTACAACCCATCAGAAATCATAATTTATCTTAAGGAATGCAAGCAAGGTTTCAAACACTGTTTAAAATGGTACAGGAAAAAATGGGGTGTTTTAAGAAATATGGAAAGCATAGAAGTTCTCTTCTTTTTTTTTAAAATAAATGTTATATTTAAAAGTTTGGTAGCCAATGTTGTACTCTGAGATAAGCGAATTCTGAAGTTTCCAGAAGGACTTGGAAGGATCCAGTGTCTTTAACATTAACTACAAAGGCTCTATTCAATCTTAGAGCATCCATCAATTTTATAGCTTTTCTTCTAGGGTTAGATTTCACTACCTAGTTGCTTCCTTTGAGAATCACATTTCTTTTAGCTAGAAGATAGAGCTCATGGTTCCTTTGACTACATAAAGGCTACATTAAATAGTTAGACTGCCAGGATATTCCTAGATGATCTAGGTCTTTTAAGAGCACGTGGTGTTCTGTCCCCCTCCTTTCAGCTCCAAACACAGGCTTATAAGGAAAAGGTTGATTTGCTGATGATAAAGCTTTGTAAAAGGGTGGGGATTAATGATTAACATGCTAATTGCGAAAGGAAATACCAATGTGACAACCAAGCGTGTTTCTACAGCAGAGTAAATACCAGCAATTATTGGTCAAGATAAGGAGGCATTAATGACTGTGAGTGTGTGGGGTAATTCGCTTACTGTTGCTGGACTTCAGGTCTCGATGAATAATGGGAACCACGGCCTCCTCGTGGAGATACTGCATGCCTCTGGCGATCTGGACGGCCCAGTTCACGAGGATATGAGGGGGGATCCTCCTGCCCGTCAAGGCGCGGTTCAGAGTCCCCCCTCGGGCATATTCCATGACAAGACACAGGTTGGGTTCCTCCAAACACACCCCCTCCAATTTGATAATGTTGGAATGTTGAAGCATCGAGAAAAGTTTGGCTTCTTGCTTAACACTGTCTGCAGTAGCTTTAATGTCCTCGTCGGGGTCCTGCCGAGCTGCCTTCACCGCGACCTCCTGGTCCTTCCAGGTCCCCCGGTAGACTTTGCCAAACCCTCCGACGCCGATGATTTCTTGTAGAACGAGTTCAGAAAAAGGTATCCGAACAGGGACGGGCGGGTCACTCTCGCGAGCTCCTACCGCCCTGTAAATAGCTGGTTGGTAAGTAACATAATTAGATGGGAAGATGCCCACGCGATGGTTAATTTTACCAGTCCACCAGCCTTCATCTCCCGAGATGGCAGCGTCCTTAGACAGGACCTCCACCACGTCTCCTCGCCGCAGGCTGAGCTCGTCCTCCCCGCTGGCTTCGTAGTCAAACACCGCCGTCCAGAGCGAGCGGGGACACACGGGGGCAGAGTGAGCCCAAGCCCTCGAGTTGGAGGACTCCGTCCAGACATGGTCTTGGAGGCTCAGGCGCCCCTCACCGTTTGGGAAAACGGCCTGGGGAACATCCATGTCTCGGTGCCTGCAGGAGCACCATAGGGTGTCGTGATGTCAAATCAAAGTAAACTAGTCCCGTAGTCGTATTGCCCAAAGACGCACACAAAAACTTCCTAATAACCCCAGCCAGGTCACTTTATATCATTAATGGAGAGTGGGTCAGGTCAAGTCCGGCTTAGTAGAGGTTAAGAGACGCATTGCTTTGTTTCCACGTAAGCCAGCTAAGTTAACCAATCTGGGAATGCGAAGTGTCTCTGAAGCTCGGACATCAGCGTTAGCCTGAATACTTGCTTCACGAACAGTGTTTACTTTAGAGAGTAAAACTACATCATCACCCTGTCGATTCATTCGCCACCAAAAGCATAAACTATTTTATTTTTTGTAAATAGACAAGTAAAATAACATACCTAACCAGAAAAGTCGAGAGTTTTCAAGCCGTGAGGCTACAGGTGCAAAGTACCTGCTCATCCTAGGCGAATGAATCAAGCTAAATATACAACAATTATTTCACTGCCAAAGATAAGTTACTTATTAACTTACGTGGCATTAGAACAAAACCCCAAAATAGCCATTCTCTGGCTGGTTAAAACACCGTAACGTTACACGAGCAGGCTAAAGAGCTGTGCTAACGCGCTAGCTCTCTCTCCGAAGTTCACAAACTAGTAACTGCGGCTCCCAAAAATTCTTCCGTCGCCAAGTACAAGTCGCGCGCGCGCACAGCAGTAAACATTTCCCGCAGGCAGGCTCCCGAACACTTCAGTCATCCGCCAGCTTTCCGAAAATTGACGGCTTTTTCCCTTTCGTGTGAATCTAAAGACTTTTTCTGGACTACCAAAACTTTGTTCGGTCAGTTTATGTGTGCACCGCCATCACTTCTCCGCTCCTCCGACTCGACTGACCCTAGAGGAGAGGAAGAAAAGGTGGAAATGGATTGGTTACAGGAGTTCACGTGACACTATGCGTGAGCGCAAAAGAAGTGGGAACTGCGAGCCTTTCTCTTTTTTCAATCTGCGATGTTATGGTACTTCTCAAGATTTATAATCTGTTTGCCTAAATCAGTCTGCTCTACCCTAGTTTATAACATGAAGCTTATAATATATTAAGATATAAAAAAGAAATATGACTGATTGGCCGTGTTAAACAATTCAGTAGGCTCCCTATAGGCTACACCTAATGATAAACAATTAGCAGATGACTTCAACTGAGGAAATTAATAAACAAACATAAATAAAATCCCCATATCTTAAAGCACATAGGAAATCCTTAAATATCATAATGTCGTGAGATATAAAGAGTAGGCCTATAACTTTTATGTTATATTAATTCAATGACTATGAATAAAGGGAAAAGTACAATCTAGCCCACCTACATATAACCTACTTACATAACACGCAGTACCGGTCAAGAGTTTGGAAACATTACTATTTTTAATGTTTTTGAAAAGAAGTCTCTTAAGCTCTTATTTGATCAAAAATACAGCAAAAAAACAGTAATATTGTGAAATATTGTTATAATTTAAAACCTTTAAACAATTGAACATTTTATATTTTAATATAGGCTACTTTTTTAATATATATTTTTGTGATGCAAGGCTGAATTTTCATCAACCATTAGGCCTACTCCAGTCTTCAGTGTCACATGATCCTTCAGAAATCATTCTATGCTGATTTGTTAGAAATCTTTTAACAAAATAAATCTTAATATTTTTAGCCAATTTAACACATCCATACTGAATAAAAGTATATATATATATATATATATATATATATATATATATATATATATATATATATATATATATATATATATATATATATATATATATATATATATACTGAACCCAAACTTTTGAACAGTGGTGTATATTGTTACAAAATATTTCTATTTTAAATAAATGTTTTTTTTTTTTACTTTATTGATCAAAGAATCCTGAAAAAATTATCACAGGTTATATAAAAAAGCAGCAAAATTGGTTCCAACATTGCTAATAAATCAGCATATTAGAATGATTTCTGAAGGATAATGTGACACTGAAGACTGGAGTAATGGCTGATAAAAATTCAGCTTTGCATCACAGAAAAAAATAAAAATAAAATAATATTAAAATAGAAAAACATTTTTTTAAATTGTAATAATATTTTACAATATTAGTGTTTTTGCTGTATTTTTGATCAAATAAATGCAGTATATATAAACTCCGGCCTATAATCATATTGTGTAAAGCTTCATACTACTTTGTTTTATTAACAAAAAAAAATAGCGGTTGTTGCTAAATGTGTGTTAAAACATACATTTTTAATTGTGTGCACAAATGTATTGTTATTGTGTGCATAATAAATATTATACATTTAGCCAGGCCTAAATGTTGTGGTCAAAGATATCAAAGAAATCAAGATGCTGTCCCGCTTCTCTGGCTCTTTCTCAGTACAGTTGATCTTCCATGGCTCTTGTGTTTTGCCTCACGGGGTGGGGGCGCATGACTCAGTGAGCAGCAGAGCATCGCTATGAATCAGTCCATACCTCCCTTCTATCCGCTCATGTGAAGCAGGCGCAGGAGGATGCTGCTGGGAGCCTTTCACCGCACAAAACCAATGCTTTTATGTTGGGAAATAGGGAGCCAAGGCGTGGACGATGAAAAAGAAAAGTAAACGGCTTCAAGGAAGGATGTAGAGGCAGCTTGTGTAAATATGTAATCGCGCGTTGGGGCAGCGAGTCGAGGACGGCAGCGGTGTGAATTCGCAGCTTGCAGCATGATATATTTGTAGCGACCATTATTGCAAATATGGGCTCTCAAGTCGTGCAAACGCTACGCCAAGGAGTCTGGGCTTCACTGACCGGTGGATGGTATCATGATCCAGACCAGAATAAATTCAACAATTCATGTCACCTGTATTTGTGGATGTTTTTGCTTATGCTTCCATTATCTCTTCATTTGGTGAGTGAAACAATGTCGCAGGCCGACGATAATATTGAAGCAATGAATGCGTTGTAGCTTCAGAAACCTTACACGAAATATGAATTCAATGGATTTACGCCTTACATGTTTTGAATATTATATGAATTTTGGTATTTATGCTCCTCGTAGCTTCTGGCACTGTCGCATTTTTCTTCTGCATAGCTTCCTGTACAGGTGATTAACGCATGGCAGCCTGTGTCAAAGCATTGTTGTGCATTTACAGTAGACAAAAATATCAATGGGCCTATATATCGTGGTTTTGCTAGTGGTTAGGAAATTACAAAAATAAATATATGGTTATTATTATTATGATTATGATTATTATTTTTTTTTCTTTCAAAAATACAAATCCAAAAATCTAAAATTATATTTTACAGTTGATTCATCTATCTGTCTCAAATGGCTCCAGAGATGTCATGGCTCTTATGTTTTTTTCTCTCAGGCACTTCCACCCACCACTACAACCCTCAGTATCTACTGCACCTCAGTGACAGTTTTCTTCATTGTCATTAAGATAGTAAATTATCGACTCCATCTGATGTTCGATCAGGGCGACATTGTAGCCCAGAATAGTGTGCCTGACATCAGCAAAGGTGTAGACAAGAAAAGCAACGCATCTGATTCCTGTCTTCCATCTCTAAGGTAAGATCCAAAATCAGTTGTGCCATTTATTGATTTCAATATCGTTTTGCAAATTTTTTTTCCCAAATTATGTGAAAGTTAATATTTTGCCCACTAAAACAAAACACATGTTTCTTGCATTCAAAGTTCATAAACTCTACTGCCAAAATTGTTTTTAATATTTGTCTTGTAACCAGGCTAAAGTCTGAAATTGTTTTAACCCACAGGAAGAGCAGCACAGTTCCTGACAGTGTTGCCACATCAGTATTGACCAAAAACAGACTAAGTCCAGTAATACAGGTCACAGTGAAACAGACTGAAACAGACCCTGGACTGATTGGAGTGAGTAATGTGTACTATAATTATTTATAATTACAAAAAATATATTTTTCAAAGAAAATGTAATTAGTATAACAGCAGCGCTTTGAATTCAAATCTTGCACAAATACAAAATACAAATCTCGCAGTGAATATTGTTATGTATGTTTTCATGTGTTTTAAATAATATCATTGTTTGTTTTCAAAACTGTTAAGGAGTGTCCAAAACCTGATGAGCTGAAAAACATAGATGGTACGTACCAGCTTTTAATTATAGCACTGGCCTGGTTTCACTGCAGTGGAAGAGATCCTCACAATTCTGGGAACATGCTGTGCAGACACATCACTGTAAGTTTCAGTCACAGAGCCTAGCATATGAACCGAGGAATAACTTCACTACTCTCTGTCTTGCCTCAGTTACACGTCACACTGAGTGTGACATCCTGCCAGGACCTCTCAAAAAGAGCTGTCACACGGCTTTGCCTAAACACTTGCATTGTGAGGGTCTCTGACTGCATCTAAAACATTTCAGAATATTTCATTGAATTTAGTGAAAAGGTTTTCATGTAATATATAGTTTGTATTTAATATAATTTTATAAAATGCATGCATACATACATACACATGTTTTTGCTTGTAATATTGGTTTCCACTGAACATATTGACTTCCTGTGGTTAAAGCAGTTTTTGACATCAACCAATAGGGTTCAGCATCTAGACAGATGCATTTTAGTGAATTTAATGGAAAAAAAATTTCATGTAATATATTGTATTAACAAAAGAATAGAATTTTAAAAATACATAAACATTTTACAGTAGGATGTAGTAAATTTTTTGTTATATGTAATGTTGGTTAGCATTGATTAGATTCATTTCCTTTGGTTAAAACAGTTTGTGACATCAACCAACAGGATTCAGCATCTAGCAACTAATTAATTTTAAATCTATCATAAACCATATGTCCATCTGACATTTTAAACATGCTGTTTGTATACTGACTGACATTTACAGGTGTGAGTGATGAACGATCTAGGCCAGACGTGGAGGAGAGACTCACCCCTGAGGATGTGTTCAGTCCCAACACTGACCAGTCTGCCCCACTCCTGCAGGGAGAGCAGATTCCTTCAGCCCACCGAGACAAAGCTGATGATAATCTACCACCTTCCCCTGTGAATGAAGCAGACAGTTTAGAGGAGAAAGACAAACCCCCCACTGACCCTAACAACAATAACACCTCGCTAGAAATCACACGAGATGCCGACGATGGAGAAAGACCTGAGGAGAATTATTGCTCGGATGAAATTGCTGTGGTGCTGGTTGACAGCTCGAGTCCCTTGTCCCACCTGGATGAGAGTGATACGGTAAAGATCATCATCACAATGAGCTGTGATCCACAGACAGCAGCCGAACTGGAGGAGTCTGTCAAACTAAGTATCTTAGAGTCAGCTCAGTCCCACCAGGGAGAATCCGACTGTCCTGTCAAAATTCCTGTCATCACCTTTGATTCACCTCACGAACTGGAGGAACCCTCTGCCGATGATGAGAAAGAAGATACGCCGATTCCAAGAGACTGCTCGGTTCAGGAGAAGTCTGAGCATCAAGACAGTCTTCTTGCCAAAGAGCCAATCAGTTCTGACTCTGCTCAAGAATGCAAAGAAATAGAGAGCAATGAGCATGAGATACCCAACCTGAGCCCCCAACTGACCAATAACAGCTCTTCAGGCATTGATGTGAACTCCCATCCTGATGAAAACGACCCTCCTGAGCTTAAACTGGATGCTGACGGATTCTTGCAAATTCCATCAGCATATATGAGATGTACTCAGAGTGGAAGAACACATGCTAGGGGACTCAGTATCGACAGTGGACGAGATGCTGTCCTCATTAGCCATAGAGCTAAAGATAAGCTCAGTACAATGACCTCCTCTAAATCTGACCTAGAAGCCAAGGAGGGACAGATACCCAACGAGTCCAACTTTGTTGAGTTCGTGTCTTTGCTGGAGTCTATCAACAACACCAGATTTGGGGGCGGAAATGAGTCTGAGGAGGAAAAGGAAGAGATAAATGGTGAGTGTTGATTATTAATGCATGAGACTGGATTTAATATCTTTACTCAAATTAATGGTCTAACTCCTTTCAGAGCAAAGCATGGCGGCGGAGAACAACTCTGACGTGTCAGAATCCACAGGACAACGACAGGAGCGTCCAAATCCCCCAAACAGTCTGGCCACAGATACAATGAAAACGATTCAAGGGACCCTCATTCCTATTGTCTCTCCAGAAAGGTGAGTATATGCCATATATGTAAATATATATACATATATAGAGAAAAGATGTATATTAAAATAATGATCTTTCTCACAAAACTTTTTATTGTGTACATAATATGAGTTGGGAAGAAAAACTAAAATATAAAGCAGCACAACTGGTTTTAGCATTGATGATATTAAGAAATGTTTCTTGAGCAACAAATAAGTATATTATTTGTCACATGATCTGAAGACTGGAGTAATGGTTGATGACAATTCAGCTTTGCATCACAGATATAAATTACATTTTAAAATATATTGAAATCAATGATCAAATAAATGCAGCCTTGAAGAGCATAAGAGACCTTTCAAAAACATAAAATCTTACAGACACTAGACTTTTGAATGGTAGTTTGTGTGTACCCTCATTGAAATCAAGAGTTATTAATATAAACTCACTATACTATAAAAGAATACCCAACTGAATTCCAGGGATGTCAGATAAAAACCCCACTCCATGTGGAAAAAAGTTCACATGTTAGGGTACATTTTCTCTGTCTTCACAGTCCGCAGACAGATAAGGAGAGGGACCCTGATTATGATTCTCTGCCCTCACAAACGTCCCAATCAGAGAGCTCTATGCTTCAGGTCATCTGCAGACCAGAGGCTACATCCAAAGAGGAGGCTTACACTTTTCACACTGTTCACAGTGAGTACAGTGGACAGACTGAAATTACAGAAAAAATGTAGTGCATTATGTGCAATGTCATATAGATGCTTATAACATGTACAATATATACAGGAGAGAGACCTCGGAAACTGTACAATGAAAGAGCTCTAAACTTACCCCTTGGTGCCGAGCTCATCACCGGCAACATATGGTACTGTATCCTACTTCTCTTTTAAAAAAGTAAGTGTAACAAAAAAACAGCTGTTATAGATTTATTTGACCATCTCTTCAACAGTGATCTCCTCTCTACGTCCTCTAACTCTGAGTGCCAGGACGGGTTGGTGGGAGGACCCTCTGAATGCCCATTCCAGCGACGCATCCTTCCAACTCGCCGACTCCGGCCCAGGAGAACCCATCCGGAAATCTTCCAGGTGTTAAATCTCTCTTTCCACATATTAATCTTTCTCCTACACAAACAACAGAATAAACAAAACCCATAGAAAACATGATTGATTGGTTGTTTTGGTTAAAATACTGTATTACTGTACTGTATACTGTACACAGGAGGAAGACAGCTTAGATGAATCATCTGAGACATCAACCCAAGAGAAACCCTCAAGAAAGCTGTACTACAAACTAAAGGTTTTTCCTGGGAAATGGGTGAACATATTGTATGATCGGCTAACCTTGTTGGCATTATTTGACAGGTGAGTGTGACAGTGAAAGTGCCGGGAGTTGGGTCCCTTTGTAAACATTGCTTTGCTATTCAAATACCATAAGCACAAAAAGATGCACATTTTTTTGCAGAAACAAGGATATGACTGAGAACATGGTGGCTGTATTCTTAGCTTTCTTGGTGGCTTTTCTGGGGTTTGTGCTTCTAAATGAAGGATGCTTCAAAGACATCTGGGTCTTTCAGTTCTGCCTGGTCATTGCTAGCTGTCAGTATTCCTTACTGAAGGTACCACATTCCTCATTTTATAGCCTGTCTTTGCTAAAAAATAGATCTACTGCTAGGCTGCCTGCTAAAGCCTCTTATGTTTTATAGAGTGTTCAGCCTGATGCAGCTTCACCTACTCATGTGAGTTTACTAGAGAAGCATTCGAGAAAATTTCATGTCATTATTGTGTTTTACAGGATGAAAAAAAGCTTCTTTTTTTTACAGGGCCATAATCAAATTGTCATCTACAGTCGTGCTGCATATTTCTGTATGTTCTGTGGCCTTATTTGGATTTTGGAGATAGTGTTGAGAAGACCAGACCTCCCTGTGTCCACCATCTATGGCATCACAATAGTAACGTCAGACGCCCTTCAGTATATGCAAGACATTTTAGTTGGTATGTTGTACGTTGAAACATATGTTTAAATCATTACAGATGTAAATTGTTGCACAGTAATTTTTAATTTAATGTATATGTTGATCTGATCTTTTCAGGGTTTACATACTGCTTTCCAGTAACGTTTCTTCTGGGTCTCTTCCCGCAAATCAACACCTTTGTTATATACTTTTTAGAACAAATCGACATGCATTTTTTTGGAGGTACAGGTCCGTATCAATTATAAATAATTTTTTAACCGTTTTTTTCCCTCTTCAAAATGTAGAAATGATTAAAAGTCAATTGGAGGAAACCGTTGTTTCTCTTTTCTGCTTAGCTGCAACTGGACTGCCATCTGCAGTGTACTGTATAGCACGGAGTCTTATAGCGCTGTCTTTACTCTACGGATTCTGTCTTGGCGCTTTGAAGGTACGATCTTTTGGGAATAGTAAAAGTATTTTTAATGACAACATGCATTTCATCTACTGGAATAAAAGGGTGCAGTATACTCCAGAAATCAGTAGATCATCAGTAAAAAAATACTTTATTTTTGAATGCAATACAAGATAGATTGTGATGGCAATGGCATCTTCTGTGTAGGAGCCTTGGGATGAACAGCATATTCCAGCACTTTTCTCTGGTTTCTGTGCCCTGCTAGTGGTCCTGTCTTATCATCTCAGTCGACAAAGCAGTGACCCATCTGTGTTATTGTAAGAACATTGTGCCGTTTCCACAGATCATTTGGTTAAGAACATTTTGAACTTCAGCCATTGAAAAAAGTTTGGACTTAAAAAAATTTGTTTGTCTTTGATCTTTGAGCTCATTGATAAAGTCCAAGCTGATGCCATCACTTGGACATGGTGAAGAAGAGGAGGAGGAAAGCATAGACCCTCTTCCTGAGAAACTCAAAGGCTCAGTGGTGGGTGCCTTTGATTTATTTAGTGAATATTCAAAATAATTTCACTTTACTTCATTTTACTTTCATTTCATCAACAAGAGAAATCAGATGTACACTACCGTTCAAAAGTTTACGGGCTGATACGATAAAAAAAAAGCTTTTTCTATTTTAATATATTTTAAAATGTAATTTACTGTAAATGTAATTTTTCAGCAGCCATTACTGTCAGACAATCTTACAGAAATCATTCTAATATGCTGATTTGCTGCTCAAGACACATTTCTTATTATTATTATCAATTTTGAAATCGGTTCTAGTTCGTTGTGGTGGTTCTAGAAACCATGATACGTTTTTTGTTCCGGATTTTTTGATAAATAAAAACATTTATTTGAAACCTTTGTAACATGGCAATGTCTTAACTGTCATTTTTGATCAATCAATCCTTGCTTGTAGTATTTGCATCTATGGATCCATGTATTAATCTAAATGTATTACTTTAAATACATATATCATTTTATGTTGCAGAAAGAGATTTTACTGTCAGATCTGGTTATCTGTATTCTCGCTTCAGTTTTGACCTTTGCAATTACTGCCAGCACGGTTTTCCTGTCTCTAAGGGTGAGTTTTCCTTACTTTTAAACTTTTCATACACGTCATCTTAATAAATAGAGATCTATAGTCTATAATAAAGAGGCAAAAGTCAATGATTATATGCTCAATTCAGTTGCAGCCTACATGTCAATTAACACTTTGCTTTTGTCACATACAGCCGTTTGTGTCCATAGTGCTGTATGCATTAGCAGCCACTGTGGGCTTTGTCACGCACTATCTCATCCCTCAGTTACGGAAACACCATCCCTGGCTGTGGATCTCTCATCCTGTGCTGAAGAGTAAGGAATACTCACAGTTTGAACCCAGAGGTTAGTTACAGTAACTGCACAGTCTGTGATGTATCTATTGTCATTGACATTCATATGAATATTAATGTTAGTATACTATCTTTTCAGAGGATGCTCACTTGATGTGGTTCGAGCGTCTCTATGTGGGGCTGTTGAGTTTTGAGAAGTATATTGTCTACCCAGCCATTGTCCTCAGTGCACTTACCAACGATGGCTTCGCCCTCAGCCATCGTAAGAAACTAGGAATACAGTAAGCATCCTTCCCCTAATTCTTATTGACAATTTAAAACAGATATTAAAAAATATTGTTTAATTTTTACTAGTCAATCCCATAATTTATGTTTTGCTTTAATATATGTCTCTTCTGCTCACCAAGACTATATTTTTAAAATCAGAAATACAATAAAAACAGTAAAAGTGTGAAGTATTATAACAATTTAATCAAAATTCCTGTGATGGCAAAGCATCATTACTCCAGTCTTAAGTGTCACATGATCCTTCAGAAATCATTCTAATATTCTGATTTGGTGCTCATGAAACATTATTATTATCAATGTTGAAAACAGTTGCTTAAAGTGTAACTTTGCTGATTTTCAACCCGCTTTGTATTGTTACAGTTTCTGTAGTATATGTAAATGAACAATGTTTACTCATTCTCTGTGTTCCCTGGAAAGAGAAATTCATGTTTATTTTTGTCAGCAAAAGTCTGCTGTTTTGCTACTTTGACAGCTCTGGGACTTTTTGTGAAAACTACAGATTATACTTCCTCATTTTTGTATCTCCGCCCACGGACAGTCGGATCAACAGAGGGTTAATAAGAGAACAGTAATTGTTAGGGTAGGTTTATCACTGAAAATTGTATCGCACTTTGTCTACTCTTTAAACAGCATTATAGTAAAAATGGAACACTATGGCAGCAGCTTTCTCACCTGTACGCTGACAGAACGGCAGTTTCGTTTAGTTCTCCCCCTCCGTTTGGCCAGTTTCATTCCAGTTTGAAATGTTGACTACAAAGTAGTCTCCATACATTCTCTCCATATTTATGATTCATTGCAGCCTTTATCCACTGCCTACTCTGGAAACCGAAAATAACTCCCTCCCACTAAACGTTTACTTTTTGAATTTTTGCACCCATGAACAATACAAGTCGACACTATTATGACTAAAAGTTTGCTAAGAAGTATTTCCTGCTAAAACAAGGTGGTATTTGACTCTGGTAAGCGTATCCATAGCAGACTGGTGGGAGTGGCCTTGGATGGCAACATGCCCAGTGCATTATGGGTGTTAAAGTTTTTTTAAACTATTTGGCAAAAGGGAAGACAACAGCCTCTGTTTTCTCTAAACTGGCGGCACTGTTTGCTAGCTGTGAAGTACCCCTTTAATAGTTTTTGTGGACACCATGAAAGATTTTTTCCTTTGATAAATAATAAGTTCAAGTGAACAGCATTTAACATTATAAATGTATTTTATACAGTCGCTTTTGTTCAATTTAATGCATCGTTGCTGCATAAAAGATGCAATTTCTTTAAAAAAAAAAAATTATATATACAGGTCCTTCTCAAAAAATTAGCATATTGTGATAAAAGTTAATTATTTTCCATAATGTAATGATAAAAATTTAACTTTCATATATTTTAGATTCATTGCACACCAACTGAAATATTTCAGGTCTTTTATTGTTTTAATACTGATGATTTTGGCATACAGCTCATGAAAACCCAAAATTAGCATATCATGAAAAGGTTCTCTAAACGAGCTATTAACCTAATCATCTGAATCAACTAATTAACTCTAAACACATGCAAAAGATTCCTGAGGCTTTTAAAAACTCCCAGCCTGGTTCATTACTCAAAACCGCAATCATGGGTAAGACTGCCGACCTGACTGCTGTCCAGAAGGCCATCATTGACACCCTCAAGCGAGAGGGTAAGACACAGAAAGACATTTCTGAACGAATAGGCTGTTCCCAGAGTGCTGTATCAAGGCACCTCAGTGGGAAGTCTGTGGGAAGGAAAAAGTGTGGCAAAAACACTGCACAACGAGAAGAGGTGACCTGACCCTGAGGAAGATTGTGGAGAAGGACCGATTCCAGACTTTGGGGACCTGCAGAAGCAGTGGACTGAGTCCGAGTAGAAACATCCAGAGCCACCGTGCACAGGCGTGTGCAGGAAATGGGCTACAGGTGCCACATTCCCCAGGTCAAACCACTTTTGAACCAGAAACAGCGGCAGAAGCGCCTGACCTGGGCTACAGAGAAGCAGCACTGGACTGTCGCTCAAATTTTGCATGTCATTCGAAACCAAGGTGCATGAGTCTGGAGGAAGACTGGGGAGGAAATGCCAAAATGCCTGAAGTCCAGTGTCAAGTACCCACAGTCAGTGATGGTCTGGGGTGCCATGTCAGCTGCTGGTGTTGGTCCATTGTGTTTTATCAAGGACAGGGTCAATGCAGCTAGCTATCAGGAGATTTTGGAGCACTTCATGCTTACATCTGCTGAAAAGCTTTATGGTTATAAGCTTTTTCAGCACGACCTGGCACCTGCTCACAGTGCCAAAACCACTGGTAAATGGTTTACTGACCATGGTATTACTGTGCTCAATTAGCCTGCCAACTCTCCTGACCTGAACCCCATAGAGAATCTGTGGGATATTGTGAAGAGAAAGTTGAGAGACGCATGACCCAACACTCTGGATGAGCTTAAGGCCGCTATCGAAGCATCCTGGGCCTCCATAACACCTCAGCAGTGCCACAGGCTGATTGCCTCCATGCCACGCCGCATTGAAGCAGTCATTTCTGCAAAAGGATTCCCGACCAAGTATTGAGTGCATAACTGAACATAATTATTTGAAGGTTGACTTTTTTTGTATTAAAAACACTTTTCTTTTATTGGTCGGATGAAATATGCTAATTTTTTGAGATAGGAATTCTGGGTTTTCATGAGCTGTATGCCAAAATCATCAGTATTAAAACAATAAAAGACCTGAAATATTTCAGTTGGTTTGCAATGAATCTAAAATATATGAAAGTTTAATTTTTATCATTACATTATGGAAAATAATGAACTTTTATCACAATATGCAATTTTTTTGAGAAGGACCTGTATATCTCCATGATAATACATGAGTATGACAGACATGAGTATGACAGAGTAATGACTGCTGAAAATTAATAGAAATAAATTAAATAAAGTTCAAAAGAAAAGTAGTTATAGAAATATTTCATAATGTTTTTTGTATCCTTGATCAAGTAAATGCAACCTTGGTGAGCAGAAGAGACTTCTTTCAAAAACAAAAAAACGCATGAAATATTGTTTGATTGTGTATTAAACACAATAATTGTATATATATATATATACACACACACACACGCACGCACACACACACACACACAGTTTACTTTCTGTGAAAAAAAACTCATCCTGTGTGATTTATAAGCATTTTGAAAAGTGAGGACATGGGGAACGTCCTCATATTGCACCCTCTTTTTGTAATACCTATGTCATACCCATGTCATTATACACATTTGTGTCCTGATATTTCACAAAAACAGCCCCCCCCCCCACATACACACACACAGGTATATAGAAGCAGTGTTGGTAGAGTACCTTTTTCAGATCGTTGTGGTGGTATTAGTGGAGTTAGCATCAGATCTGTGTCACCTGATTAGTGTTTGCTGTGCTTGGCTGTATGTTGCCTCTGCACCTGAGTGGCTCAGGTGTCTGTGTCTCGCTCCAGCTGTGATGTCTTGTTGATGACAGTTGCTGGGATGAAGCTTCTTCGTGCCTCCTTCTGCAATCCCAGCTACCAGTTCCTCACGCTCATCTTCACCATCATCTTCTTTGAGTTTGACTGCAGCAGTGCCTCTGAAACATTCCTGCTCAACTTCTTCCTCATGTCTATCATCTTCAACAAGGTCAGTGCTATATGGGTTAGATGGACATTAGTGCATTGAAACGCTCATCATTTACAAAGTACTAAACATTCCCTACCCTTTGTGTTAATGTAGTATTCATTTTCTAATTTAGATAAAAATGACATGACATTTGTGTCAGACTATTTCTGAAATAGCTCTCAGCAGACAGTGCATTTAGTAACTAGTCCCAAAATAACTGCCTTTGTTGTCTTGCTGTCTTACAACAGCTCTTTGTTTTGTCTACAGCTTTGGGATCTTCTTCACAAGCTGCACTTCATCCTGGTGTATATCGCCCCCTGGCAGATAGCATGGGGTAGTGCATTTCATGCATTTGCACAACCCTTTGCGGTACCTCATATCCTTACAATCTGTCCAGTTTGAGTGTGTATATTGGTAGTACAGACCTAGCATTATGTTCACTTCTAATTTTAATGTTCTTAAACCATGGACCCCCCAAATATAATGATCCCCTTGCGAAGGACCACTTCCTAAAATACCATAAAGGCAACTATATATTTAAATATGTATAGAAACCCATTTATGCTATGAAAACAATGTTGAAAATATTGAATAGTTATTATTATTTCTATTAATTTGACACTATATCTTTTTTGTCAACAGAATTAAATAATTTATGATTCATTTACGGTTCATTTAGAAAGCAGAATGAAATGGTAATAATGTAAAATTCATGTAATTTCTTTATTTTTTCAGGTGTGATTCTGTGTCAGGTAATATGAAAAGAAATAGCTTATAGCACCTTTAAAGGATTATTGTAGTACAATTAAAGCATCATATATCCAAATGCAGCGCAAATATTTAGTTTTTTCCTTGACGGAGCAGCTCAGATTCTGCCATGCTGCTGCTGCAGACGTTGATCACGACGCTCTTCTACACGCCTCTCAGCCCTTTCCTCGGGAGCGCTATTTTTATCACCTCTTATCCACGGCCTGTAAAATTCTGGGAGAGGAACTACAAGTAAGTTGCCTGTTATTTCCACACATACATTAAAAATGCATGTAGCATCAGAGTGATGTAATGCACTGTCAGCCAACTAAATACTTGAGTGCAGGTTTCTGTCTTCAAGGGCACTTGAAAGAACAAGTGCATATTTCATTTTTTTTCGAAAACAGCTGTTGATGCAAGACGTGTTAGACATGTACTTCCTTCATGGTTGATGGGCTTTATCTGAAGTCCAACAGCCTGTAGTAGCAGAGAGAAAGCCCCACAATGTTGAATTATTGATGTAGTTTCCAACCACAAATGGGATGGCACAGAATGTTTCTGTTTTTGATAGTAAACTTGAATGGCGGCACAGGCATCAGATTAAATTGGGTTTTTGACTGTGGATATTTCAATTCATGAACATTTCATTTGACATTTTCAGCACCAAACGAATTGACAATTCCAACAGCCGACTGGTGTCTCAGGTTGACAAAGAGACTGGTAAATATTGTCTTTATCTATTCATGTCTTATCACACTTAATAAACAGTCGATTGCTGTGTAAAAATGTTTAAAAAATGTTTGTTTTTTCTTTTTGTTAAAGAAATAATTCAACCCAAAAACACAATTTTGTCGTTTTCTCACCGCCGTGTTGTTCCAGACTTGAATTACTTAATTTTAAACAAATGAGGACTGGTGGTCTGAAGCTCCAAAAGAACACCAAAAGCACAGTTAAAGTGGTATACAACATTTGTGCACTATAGAAGTCTTCTAAAAAATGTATTGCAGTGGTCCTCAACCTTTTTGACTCCAATGCCCCCCTTTGTCCAAGATAGGATTCAAAGGTGCTCCTATCTAATAATGTGATGTAAATTTCATTATGTACATCTTTTAGGTTTGTTTAGGCTGTTAATTAAGAATAAGACTTGCGGCACTCTGTTTGAGAACCACTGATTTATTATATTTGATTTATTTTATACTTTATAATTTACATTTACCAGCCACTTTATTAGGTTCACCTTGCTAGTACCGGGTTGGACCCCCTTTTGTCTTTAGAACTGCCTCACAGGACTTAAACAAACACGCTAGACGTACATCTCTAGCAGTTGTGCTCACATCTTTTGCAGCATCTCATGCATGACATGGCATTTTAAAAATTCAGCGCTCAAGTCAAAGTTAAACTTTTAATAAACTTGTCTCTAGAGCTTGCACTTTTTGTCATTCCACTGACCTCACATTTTTAACAGCAAAAATGAGTTCTGTGTGAAGTGACCCATAGTTCTATGTAGCATAGATTCAACCATGTGCTGGAAACATTCCTCAGAGTTTTTTTAACCATTATAAAATGATAGCATCACACAGTTGCTGCGGATTTATCGGCCACACATCCATGATGCGAATCTCCCGTTCCACCACATCCAAGGTGCTCTATTGGATTGAGATCTGGTGACTAGATGCCATTTGAGTAGTAGTGAACTCATTGTCATGCTTAAGGTAATTTGGGCTTTGTGAACTGGCACATTATTCTGCTGGAAGTAGCCATCAGAAGATTGGTACATTGTGGTCATAAAGGGATGGACATGGTCAGGAACAATACTCAATGCTCAATTTGTACGAAGGGGCCTGAAGTGTGTCAAGAAAATATCCTCCACAACACCACCCCCCAACAGCAGCCGAAGGCAGGATGAATCCATGCTTTCATGTTGTTCACGCCAAATTCTGACCCTATAAACTGAATGTTGCAGCAGAAATTGAGACTCATCTGACCAGGCAACATTTTGCCTTCTATTGTCCAATTTTGGTGAGTCTGTGCGAAATGTAGCCTCAGTTTCCTGTTCTTAGTTGTCAGAAGTGGCAACCGGTGGGGTGTACTGCAGCTGTAGCCCATCTGCTACCACGTTGGACGTGTTGGGCATTCAGAGATGCTCTTCTGCAAAACTTGTTTGTAACGAGTGGTTATTTCAGTTACTGTTGCCTTTATATCAGCTTGAACTAGTCTGTCCATTCTCCTCTGACCTCTGGCATCAACAAGGCATTTTTTCGCCCACAGAACTGCTGCTTACGAGACATTTTTATGCTATGTTTGAACTTGATCGCCTTGACCATGTCTACATGCTTAAAATTGTTGCCATGTGAGTACCGGATTAGATATTTTGCGTTAATGAGCAGTTGAACAGGTGTACCTAATAAAGTGACCGGTGAGTGTATGCTGTGATGTTTGAGCAGTTTACTTAAAAAACTACATTTTTAATTCACTGAAAATATTGGTGTCCACTTATAGCTCTCAAATAAAATCAGTGACCCCATTGACATTTGGTCACAATGGTGTCAAATGCAGCTGACACATTTTGCGTAGTCTGTTTCAGAGTAAAACTGCATTGCATTTATGTTCTTTGGATTCTAACGGACCAATCACTTTCATTATATGGAAAAGAATGACCAGAATATTCTTCAAAACATTTACCATGGTAGACAAAGTCATGAAGAGTAAAATATTTCCACGTTTTCCTTTTCGAGTGAACTATCTCTTTAGGATTTGATTTCATAATTCATGAAGGTTCAGTTTCACTGTTTTAAACCCAGTATGACATTTTTCAGTATGTCCCTAACTGTTGCTAAAGACACAATGGTGTCCTCTTACATTTTTAAATAAAAATGTTGAGAGATTATATGCTCACCATGTAGGCTGCGATGACAACAACCTCAACTCAATTTTCTATGAGTACCTGACGCGCTCCTTGCAGCATTCTTTATGTGGAGACCTGATGTTGGGCCGCTGGGGGAATTACTGCGCTGGAGATTGCTTCATCCTGGCTTCAGACTACCTTAATGCACTTGTTCACCTCATCGAGGTCGGCAACGGTCTGGTCACCTTCCAGCTACGAGGCCTGGAGTTCAGGGGTGAGTGGTGTTAATGCTATATTGTCATATTGTTGTCAATGTTCCTTCTCCTCACTCTGGCTTTCTCATTTCCTCAGGTACTTACTGTCAGCAGAGGGAGGTGGAAGCCATCACAGAAGGTGTAGAGGAGGACGATTCTTGCTGCTGCTGTGAGCCGGGTCATTTGCCCCATGTGCTGTCATGCAATGCTGCTTTCAATCTACGTTGGCTGGCCTGGGAGGTGACCACTACTAAGTATCTGTTGGAGGGCTACAGCATTAGCGAAAACAACGCTGCCACCATGCTACAAGTTTATGACTTGCGCAAGCTGCTCATCACTTATTACCTTAAGGTACCAGCAACACTGCTATGTGACCTTTATATTTTAGAAGAGAGATAAAGTTGTAATAGTTCTATCCAGTTCCAGTTCACATCCCTGTTTCCACAACTCTGTTTATGTAATGGTTTAATTAACAGTTCTTTTAGTACTATTAGTAAATAATACATATTTGTGAGAAAAAATAAATGCAGTTGCACTGTCAAATGATGAGGTAATTTTTAAAACAATTCTTTCAAAAGGTGTTTACTTTTTAAATATATTTTTATAGGCATAACTACTGTACATGTTTAGAATTATCTACTTAAATTTCATATTCTACATTTCCTCAACCTATGAAGTAGCTACAATGTTCTTGATTTGCTGTGGCAGGTTTATTTTTTGCTAAAGTGACATAGACGACACTCACATCTCTGTATTTTCAACAATTTCTATCTTTAGAGTATCATCTACTACCTGGTGATTAACCCCAAGCTGCAGATGTGGATTAAAGACCAGTCCATGCAGGAAGTCCTGCAGTCTTACACTAAATGGCATCACATTGAGAAGGATCCGGCTGTGTTCAGCATAAAGATTGATGAAGACTATGTCCACTGTCTGCAGGGGGTCACCAGAGCCAGCTACTGTAACGTCTACCTGGAGTGGATTCAATACTGTGCCAACAAACTGGAAGAGGTGAGGAAACACAAATGGCATTTATTAGAGTGAGCGAACGCTGATGCATTAAAGGAAGTCTTTGAGAATGCAATAAAAAAACAGTGTCTGGCTGATTTTAAAATGGTGCATAAACCTGGGACATACAATTTCTTTGAATTTCCACAACTTTTGGGGGATCTAAACTTGAATCTTTTGGTTTTTGTTCTCAGCCAGTGGACAGCGATGAAGATTCTCCCTTGGTTACTCTGTGTTTCGCTTTATCAGTGCTTGGACGGAGATCCCTCAGCACAGCAGCACATAACAGATCCAACAGGTACACTTCCAACATTAGCGTTGTGCACTTAAATGGTGAGTTCACCCAAAAATATAAATTCCGTCATTAATTATCCAGACCACTCATCCTCGACACCCGTAAGACCTTTGTTCATCTTCGGAACACAAATTAAGATATTTTTGTTGAAATCTGATGGCTCAGAAAGGCCTCCATTGGCAGGAATGACATTTCCTCTCTCAAGACCCATAAAAGGTACTAAAGACGTTGTTACAAAGTCCGTCTCACTACAGTGGTTCAACAATAATTTGATGATTCGATGATTAATCATGATTGGATACGCTGATAAGAGCTTCCATAACGCTCCAAAGCTTCAGGAAGCAGTGTTTTAAAATCAGCCATCTCTTTATAAGTTATTTAGTTGTTGTTTTTTTGCGCAAAAAACTATTTTCGTCGCTTCATAAAATTATTGTTGAACCACTGTAGTGAGACAGACTTTGTAACGACGTCTTAAGTACCTTTTATGGGTCTTGAGAGAGGAAATGTCATTCCTGCCAATGGAGGCCTTTCTGAGCCATCAGATTTCAACATAAATATCTTCATTTGTGTTCCGAAGATGAACGGAGGTCTTTACGGGTGTCGAACGACATTAGGGTAAGTAATTAATGACAGAATTTTTAGGTGAACTAACCCTTTAAATACAAAATACTTGTTAAAAGATAATGTTTTGTTTGATGGATGTCAGAATCAATTTGATCAGAATCAAGAATGTAATGGGGAAGAAACGTAAGGTTGAGACACGTCTTTAAAAATGTTACTTTTTAAAATGCCGTGTCATACGCGATACACTGCACAAGACGCAAGTGCAACGGTCAAACACATCCATCTAGCACATTTACTTAGAAAAACAGTGGAAAATTAGTGCAGTGGAAGAATAAAATGCACTCTCTGTGAAATCTTTGCATTTTAAAAAGCGATTTTACGTTTTAAAGTCGGCATGAAATGGAAGTTGCGTTATTATTTTCTTTCCTATTGTGACGTATTTCCGAGTGAAACATCTTTTCAAACAAAAAAAAAAAAATACCATCCGGGGATTGATTGGATTGTTGTGCTTTGCTTTTGCTGTGATCTCATGAGAGTGACAGGTTGTCCCGCACTCGTGCCGGTAAACACATCATCAGAGAAGAGAGGAGCTGCATGAGGGAGGGGAAGTAATTTAAATGAAAAATTATGAATGCACATGGATTTTAAATAAATAATGATCTGCACAGGTGAATCTTTTATAATAAATACCGCCATGTACCTTGAAAAATAGGCCAATATTAATTTCAAGTTGACTTTCATGGTTTCCTCTACAGTCTGGAGTCATTCCTCTATGGCTTCAACACGCTGTTCAAAGGTGACTTCCGCATTGCCCCAAAGGATGAGTGGGTCTTTGCTGATATGGACATGCTGCAGACGGTTGTGGCCCCAGCCGTGAGAATGAGTCTGAAACTCCATCAGGTGAAATGATTGGACAATGACTAACTATTCACAGCCTATTTGCCTTTTGGTATAATCTCAATAATTTCACATTATACAGGACCACTTCACGAGCCTGGAGGAGACTGAGGAGCCTGCCGTGCTTTATGAGGCCATAACCAGCTACAGAACCAGTCTAGTGATATGTCATGAGAGCGACCCCGCCTGGCGAAGAGCAGTACTGTCCAGCCGAGACACACTTCTCACGCTTCGTCACATGGTGGATGAAGGCGCAGATGAGTATAAGATCATCATGCTCTACAAACGACATCTCAGCTTCAAAGTTATTAAGGCAAGAGAGCAAAAACGATATACTATATACATACTGGTATATACAGTACCTCCTGTGATGCAAAGCTGTATTTTCAGCAGCCATTACTTATGTCACATGATCCTTCAGATATCATTCTAATATGCTGATTTATTAATATTTTGTATAACCTATTATATTTTTTCAGGATTCTTTGAATAAAAAGTTAAAAAAGAACAGCATTTGTTTAATAGAAATCTTTTGGAACAATATACTGTACACTACCGTTTAAAAGTTTGGGGTCAGTATTTCTTTCCTTTCTTTTTTTTAAAAGAAATGAATACTTTTACTCTGCAGAGATGTGTTAAAATGATAAAAAGTGATAGTAAAGATTTATATTGTTAGAAGAGATTTTTATTTTGAATAAATGTTGTTCTTTTTAATGTCCTCATGAAATCAAAAATGTACTTTGTTAGCACACATTACAGGTCTTAGGGTGAACAATTCATCCTTGCAAGTTAATACACAGAACAAATCATTTGTTGGGGTAATATTTAATCAAAATCGATGGAAGTTACTTCCAGGCTGGAATGGTGTTCCTTTTCCGATGACCTCAGTTTGACGGCTTGGGTTTGAATATCCTTAAAGGGTTACTTCAGCGATTAGCATTAAGCTTTGTATCAGTAGAAACCCGGGAGTATATTCAAATTATCGTACTTTCCCCCCTCATATGACCCTGAGACGAGATAATTATTTATTTTATTTCTGGAAAAACTCCTCCGATGACGCAAATACATCACACTCACAGCACTTGGCTCGGCGAGCAGCAGAGATTCATGTAAACGCAGCGGTGGAGACCAAAGTGAGTGTTTCAACTTGTCAAATGAATTCCTATGAAAGTTAAACTTCCAAAGAGATGAACTGAAAATGCGCTAGACTGTTCAAGTGCTGTGTATGCAGCCCGAGTCACGAATCCCGCGCTTACCTCAGCTCATGTGATGAATGTAATCCGAATCCTGCTGTGTTTGTGCCGTGACGGCCGTGACACTCAATCGGCTCACTCATAATAGATCGAACAGACACGTTCAGTTTTTAATTGTAGCGTCTCTAACTGAACTGATTTTATGAAAATGAATGCGGTGGGCAAGTAAACCATGTCGTGCCTAGCAGGGCAGCGAAGCAGTGCTTTCTTGGAATTGTTGTCTTTCATCCCCATGAGACAAAAATAAATTTTCTGTGTTTTCTCAGTCTAGAAGGAACCAAATTCAAAAATAATTTCACATTTCTACTACATTAATGGCCGAGTTTAAATACAGATTCATCTTCCCAGCGCTGAAGTACCCCTTTAACCACTACTCTCCAACCGTTAGTCTGCTCTGAGCGCGAGATGGAGAGGAGGAGCCCGCCCTCTTTTCAATTTTCCATTTCATTTGGAAATACATCACAGCACTGAAAAAAACTCACTTGCTACTTCCGGTTCATGGTTGCTTCCGGACTTTTAAGCCGGAATATGTCATTTTTCGCCACTAGATCCGTATCTTGGTTAAAGTTGCTTATTTCTCTGGATTTAAACATTCTTGGAAACATTTGGGATAATGTAAGTTCTAGAATTGTTCTAGCGGTTCTTGGATATTTTAACTTTTTATTCATCCATGAATCCTGAAAAAAGTATCACAGTTGTGCTCCTTAATAATTTTTTTAAAACTGTTTCGAACATTGATAATAACTGAGTATTAAATCAGTATATAAGAATGAAGGATTATGTGAGTATATTCAAATGAAAAAACATTATTTTAAATGGTAATAATATTTCACAGTATTACTGTTTTTTTCTGTATTTTGATAATAAAAAATAAATACAAAAAAAGACATGTCAAAAACATTACAAATAGTAGTGTTTGGTGCTGTATATACACTTTTCTTTCATTTGTAGTGTGGTTTTAGTTTGTATGTTTATTATGTTTTAAGATTGATTGTTATTTATTTATCTCGTCATCTTTTCCATTCAGATGAATAAAGAATGTGCGAGGGCTGTGGGCAGGTCAGCAACAAGAGCTTGTCTTCCTCCGTAACCGCAATCCTGAACGCGGAAGCATCCAGAACTCAAAGCAGGCTCTGCGAAACATGATCAACTCCTCCTGTGACCAGCCCCTGGGTTACCCCATGTTTGTATCCCCACTCACCACCTCCTATATGGGAACTCACAAGCAGATCAGGAACATATGGGGCGGCCCTCTCAGTTTGGACAGCATTCGCACCTGGCTGCTTTCCAGGTGGTTTCGGTATGTATTATATATTTTGGTAAGGCATTAACAGTCTCTTTCTCGGTTTCAACAGTCTGAAAATTATTTTTAAAAACCTTCCTTGCATTTTCTAGGGTGAGGAAAGATAACCTTACCAGCTGTAACAGTGGCATGAACATGGAGGATGTGGATTGTGCTGGTTCCTCCATAAGTCAAAATCATAACTCTGCCACATCCCAGAGCCTAAGCCTGTATCACGGCCGTCCTCGCAGCTCCCAGTCTAGACACCACGGAGGTCAGAAATCATGGACACTATATGCATCTGTACAGTTTATTGCCCTAAAGCTTGGACGAAAATTTCCGTTAAAGTCATTTGAAACGAATGTCCCCATTTTTCATGAGCTCAAAAAACTTTCTATGTACACAAAAGGCCTATTTTTCTAAAATATTGTTCACAAATCTGTCTAAATCTGTGTTAGTGAGCACTTCTCCTTTGCCGAGATAATTCATCCACCTCACAGGTGTGGCATATCAAGATGCTGATTAGACAGCATGATTATTGCACAGGTGTGCTTCTAAAATGTGCAGTTTTAACACACAGCACAATGCCACAGAAGTCGCAAGTTTTGAGGGAGAGTACAATTGGCATGCTGACTGCAGGGATGTCCACCAGAGCTGTTGCCGGTGAATTTAATGTTCATTTCTCTACCGTAAGCCGTCTCCAAAGGTGTTTCAGAGAATTTGGCAGTATATCCAACCGGCCTCACAACTGCAGACCACGTGTAAGCACACGTCATCTCCAAGATCGTCTGAGACCAGCCACACAGACAGCTGCTGCAACAATCAGTTTGCATAACCAAAGAATTTCTGCACAAACGCTCATCTGCATTCTCGTCGTTCTCATCGGGGTCTCAACCTGACTGCAGTTTGTCATCGTAACCGACTTGAGTGGGCAAATGCTCACATTCGACAGCATCTGGCACTTTAGAGAGGTGTTCTCTTCACGGATGAATCCCGGTTTGCACTGTACAGGGCAGGTGGCAGACAGCATATATGCCGTCGTGTGGGTGAGCGGTTTGCTGATGTCAACGTTGTGGATCAAGTGGCCCATGGTGGCTGTGGGGTTATGGTATGGGCAGGCGTATGTTATGGACAACAAACACAAGTGCATTTTATTGATGGCATTTTGAATGCACAGAGAATGGCCAGCATACTCACAGGACATGTCACCCATTGAGCATGTTTGGGATGCTCTGGATCGGCGTGTTCCAGTTCCTGCCAATATCCAGCAACTTCGCACAGCCATTGAAGTGGACCAACATTCCACAAGCCACAATCAACAACCCGATCAACTCTATGCGAAGGAGATGTGTTGCACTGCATGAGGCAAATGGTGGTCACACCTAATACTGACTGGTTTTCAGACCCCCCAATACAGTAAAACTGCACATTTGAGGGTGGCCTTTTTTTGTGGCCAGCTTAAGTCACACCTGTGCAATAATCATGCTGTCTAATCGACATCTTGATATGCCACACCTGTGAGGTGGATGGATTATCTGGGCAAAAGAGAAGTGCTCACTAACAGAGATTTGTGAACAATATTTGAGAAAAATAGGCCTTTTGTGTTCATAGAAAAGTCTTCGATCTTTAAGCTCAGCTCATGAAAAATGGGGGCAAAAACTAAAGTTTATAATTTTGTTCAGTGTATAATGCAATCCAATATTTTACCTTAACCATGGGATATTTCATAATTATTATTTTTTATATACATTTTATAAATTATATACAAATATTTTACTTGTAAACTGAAAAACAGTATTTAAAAATGCACATTCTTCTGTCTGTGCTAACAGTCTCTTTCCCCTGCAGCTCACCGGGAGTATCGCAGTCGCTCAGTGCAACCTCATGGCCAACGGCCCCCTGTCACCAGCCGATCGGGCCCCATCCTAGACAGCCAGCACGGCTCGGGCTCTGGAGGCCCCGGGCTGGTGCAGCGCCTGTCCAACAGCCAGTTGTCCTTCAACACTTCCTCCATTGCCTCCGTCTTTTCCCAGGTGCCTCGTTTGTCCACAACAGGGCCTCTGGCTTCAGCCGCAGGTCACTATCGCTCCAGCCAGGTGTCTTCCTCCAGCTCCACGCTGAGCCTGCTCTTCGGCAAGCGCAGCTTCTCCAGCGGTTTGGTCATCTCGGGCCTCTCTGCAGCTGAGGGGGGAAACACCAGTGATACGCAGTCCTCAAGCTCCGTCAACATCGCCCTGGGCCCGTCCTGTCGCTCCAGTCGCGCAACACAGGTGAGAGGACGTCTTTTGAGGTGTTTTTACAATGATACATGAAATGTTTTGTTGTTAAAGCATTAATGAATCATTAATCTACACTTACAAAGCAGTGGCTCATTACCTTTAAACATTTCAAATTTATTTATAACTTAGAATAAAGAATATTTATATAATGCTTCACAGTATTATATTTTAGCTTCAGTAAAAATACATACATTCTGTTCTGTCTGATAATATTAATTTGTAGTGTGGTTTAATACCTTTGCCTTATTTAACTCTGAAAATGTTATGAAAATGATAATTATATATCTATTCATTCCTTTTGGTGGCTTAATTTGTTATAATACATTACCGATCAAAAGTTTTGGGTCTTAATAATACCTTTATTCAGCAAGGATCCATTATTAAATTGTCAAAATATTTGAATTTCAATTAAATGCTGTTCTTTTGAACTTTCCATTCTTTAAAGAATCCTGAATTTTTTTTTTTTATCACAGTTTCCACTAAATTATTATGTCTTCAACTTGATAATATGAAATTATTCTTGAGCAGCAAATCAGCATATTAGAATGATTTCTGAAGGATCATGTGACACTGAAGACTGGATTAATGATGCTGAAGTTTTAGCTTTGTCTTCACAAGAATAAATGACATTTAAAATATAAAAGAAATTACATAGTTATTTTAAATTGTAATAATATTTTTAATATGTAAATTCTGGACCCATGTTATCTTTATATTCTAAGTAAGCTTCCCAATGATTTTGAGTTTTACAGATTTATAATCTAGAGGACAAAAAGCTTAAAGTTATTGCTGAAATTGTTACAATTCAAACTACATTTTTAGCTTGTCCTTTCCTTTCAGCAGTGGACATCAGAGGCGTACGAGAGCATAGATGCCACCTCCACCAATGCCACAGGACCCAAGATCCACAGCACAGACAAGAGCCAAGACGACTCGACTTCAGCCTTCCACGAGGCTCCGGAGCAGAAGACCATATGAGACCACAATCACCAAATGCCTCAGCCCAGCATGATCAAACTCCTGAGCTCAAGTAATGTACATTACAGACTTTTTGTAAAACAACACATCTGCCATGTGTAGAATTGTAAGTATCCTATTTAAGGGAAAAGAACAGGCAAAAAATGTGTTTATGAGAGTGGAGCTTAAGCTTGTTTCCATCTGTGAAATGAAACAATGGAATTTGATGACTAAAAGAATTTATGTTTGCACCTTGAGTGCATGCACTTCATGAACACCATCACTCGCAGCAGTGATTATTTTTATAGACTGTCAAAATAAGTAACTATAACTATAAGATCACATGACTAAAGAAAGTGTCAGGTATGGTTGCATAGTAGTTTTCTTGCACACTGCTGTTTTGAAATGTGTTGTGGTCCAGATGTGTTATTGTTATATATTAACATGCAAGCACTACAAGGATTCTGAACTGGTTACTGATGCATTAAAAGCAGTGACAAGACAATGTCATTTCTGTAAATCTACTAAAAACAACAACAACAAAAAATTGCCATATCCACATAGTGTGTATGCGATTAATTGGCCCATGGAAAATAGTTGTAAATTGATCTTTACATCCTTGAGTATGGCAAGCACAATCTAAGTGATAAAGAGTGTGTACTCTATAAAGAAATTCCTCCAATGAGTTTCATGGATCTGGAACTAAACAGTAGTTGCCAAAATCAAAATGTGAGTTTTATTTTACTACGGAAAAATGTGGGGCTTCTAGTTTATTTATTATGTGACACGGGGGTCTGTATGATGTTGTAATATCAAATATTTCATGGTAAGTCTAGCCCTTTAATAATATTTGCATATTATAATGCTCCCATAAACAGGGAGACATCCAAAAACCTAAAGATTCACTCCATAACACAACTTGAATAATAAAAATAAGTTTTAAAAAGAATCTGAATTTTGTCCTTATTCATTTTTTATATCGGTATACAGAACCAGCCAAAACCTTTTATAATATAAAATCTTAAAGAATTGAAAATTATTTTGTAAACAAATACGAATTGTGCCTATGAATGAATTTCACAAATGTTTCACATTCTAGAAATCCTTTTCTATCTAAAATCATATGCTTAAATGATTGAAAATAATTAAGTAAACAAATTATCTCTGCTGTATGTATGAATTTATTTACAAAAGCAAAATTATTTTATTACAATTTTATTTTTGTAATAAATGTAATTGATTAATTATCAATCTTCCATTTGGGTTATTTAATAGTTTTGATGACTTTATAATTATAGAAAATGTGTAGAAAATATTATTAATAAAGGAGTAGGCGTCTCCCAACTTTTGACTGCCACTGTGTATGTACACTATATTGCCAAAAGTTTTGGGACACCTGCCTTTACATGCACATGAACTTTAATGGCATCCCATTCTTAATCCGTAGGGTTTAATATGGAGCTATATGGAGCCACCCTTTGCAGCTATAACATCTTCAACTCTTCACGGAAGGCTTTCCACAATGTCTAAGAGTGTGTTTGTGGGAATTTTTGACCATTCTTCTAGAAGCGCATTTGTGAGGTCAGGCACTGATGTTGGACGAGAAGGCCTGGCTCACAGTGTCTGCTCTAATTTATCCCAAAGGTTTTCTGTCAGGTTGAGGTCAGGACTCTGTGCAGGCCAGTCAAGTTCCTCCACACCAAACTCTCTCATCCATGTCTTTATGGACATTGTTTTCTGCACTTGTGCGCAGTCATGCTGGAACAGGACGGGAGCATGAAATTGTTCAGAATGTCTTGGAATGTTGAAGCATTAAGTGTTCTTTTCACTGGAGGCCAAGCCCAACCCCTGAAAAACAACCCCACACCATAATCCCCCTCCACCAAACCTAACACTTGGCCCAATACAGTCAGGCAAGTACCATTTTCCTGGCAACTGCTAAACCCACTCATCCATCGGATTGCCAGACAGAGAAGCGTGATTCATCACTGTAGAGTACACATCTCCACTGCTCTAGAGTCCACCACTGCATCCAGCGCTTTGCATTGAACTTAGTGATGTAAGACTTGGAAGCAGCTGCTCGGCCATGGAAACCCATTCCATTTGCACTGTTCTTAAACTAATCTGAAGGCCACACATAGTTTGGAGGTCTGTAGCTATTGACTCAGAAAATTGGCGACTTCTACGCACTGTGTTCCTCAGCATGCGCTGACCCCGCTGTGATTTTATGTGGCCTACCACTTTGTGGCTGAGTTGGTGTTGTTCCCAATTGCGTCCACTTTGTTACAATACCACTAACAGTTGACCGTGGAATATTTAGTAGTGAGAATTTCACAATTGGACTTATTGCACAGGTGGCAACCTATCACGGTACAATGCTTGAATTCAGCTCCTGAGAGCGACCCATTCTTTCAAAAATGTTTGTAGAATCAGTCTGCATGCCTAGGTGCTTGATTTTATACACATGTGGCCATGGAATTGAATAGAACATCTGAATTCAATGATTTGGAGGGGTGTCTCAATAATTTTGGCAGTATATTGTATTTTTATGTATGTGTATGTAAATTTGCAGAATTTAAAAAGATTGTACTGTTGCCCAGACTGATTCTTCTAGCAACATTACTGGAAACGGACATGCTGGAATGCAATTAGAGGGAATATTTCCTTGTCTAAAACATGTAGCGCTTTTGAAACAACCATTCAATGTCATTTTATGTTCAAAATGCTAACAATAATGCTTTTTGAGCATCTATTTAAAACACCAAACAAAACATTGACCATAGCTGTAACATGCTGTTATAACATGGAGTTCACAGAAAAAAAATATGGTATCCATGACTTTTTGAGGAATTTGTGTCTGGACAGTTTGTATTCATAAATCTAAGTATTTTAATAATTTTGGCAGGGAAAGCAATCATTACAGAAAATACGAGAATGCCAGTACTTTCAATGCACTCCAGAGCTTATGATATTGCTGTCTGGGGAGTAAAGACAAAAATAGTTAAACATATTGCAACCAGAAAAATTAATTTAAGGGAAGAGCTCGATGTGGAGATCTTCCAAAAGAAACCCTCAGAGCTCATGTGAATCCTCTGAGGAGAATATGATAAGATTTTAGTACAGTTCTCATTACTTGATGTGTCATTGCTGTGATCTATGAGTTAAACAAAGCAAAGCAAAACCACTTTTGCAACAATATGCTACAATGTAAGGAGATTTTTTTTTTCTTGTAAGCTTTGCACAATTGAGTATAAAACCACTTTTCCTATTAGTGTCATACATTTTTCCACAACTCAGTATGTCATTATGCGTTAGACAAACAGAAGAAGCACCATATTGTAAGTCACTTTATTTGATGTCTACAAATACATTTGTTCTCTCTTTTTATAGTGTTCATGCAGGAGTACATGTGATCTGAAAGACGCCCATCCGCTGGGGCTCAATTCTTAATAAACCAGTACTGCCGTTCTTGAACTGAACTGCATCACCTTACAATAAACTAATTTCATTACTGTCAAATTTCAGTCATTCCACCAAGTTTTGAGAGTTCAGCACAGAATACTGCATTTAAATACGATCAATTATAAAGAAACTAATATTTCCAATATATGTCCATTTCTAAAAGTCTTCCAGGAGATTCAGTGTAACTGTCTGCAGATTGCAGTACTTCTATACTTGTACAGTATTGTGTTAACTAAACTATTTTGAATAGCAAAAGCATGCCCAATATAAAATATTCTTTTTTTCTTCTATCAGTTATAATTTACAAAAGTATTATAGTTTGTCCACTGGTATTAAAAATTATGGTTAAATATTAGGTCATTTTAAAACAGTTTATATTAAATAGGTGATAGGTCTCGTATCAGGGCACAGCTCTAAAGAAAGCCTTCAGTGAAGGTCTGATCTGTGTCTGATCTGAGAAGATGAAAAAAAAAGAAGTAAAGTCTGTGTTCTGTAAGAAAAATATACTGACAATGAGACGAGGTTTGAGATTTCATTATGTGACGTATAATAAGCACCAAACACTTGATGATTATGACGATGATGATGGTGGTTAAATAAAAACAAGATTGTTTTTTTGTTGTGTTTTGTTTGTGCAGAGGACAATGACAGAAACTGAAAGGCTGAAAATTCTCAAATACTATCAGTTCACACTTATTTCCAAATCTTGGCTTTAATCGTTTTCTGCATGTGCAAATGTATTTTGCTTACAGCGTGCATCATGCATTCAACCCTAGGCTTTAAAAAGACAGACATCTTCCCTTGGGATAGTACCTAAATCATAGATCATGGCCTAAACATTCAAGGCACTTCAGGGTGACTGTGATAAACTGTGATACGGGAGTCGGTTTGCCCCTTAAAGCCTGTGAAAGATGCCTTAAAATGATCAGTTAATAATTCTTAATATTCTTTATAGCATAAATGCACACAGGGATTCTCTATCCCTTGTAACTGTTTTGAAATTGTTTGGTATCTTCATATTGAAATATCTGACAACTATAACTGGCAGGTTGTTTGAGATATTGATATTTTGTTCGAATATGTAAAGTGACGAGACTCGATCATGAATACAATTGGAATGTAATTGTGAACTGGTATATAAACACAACAAATGTCAGAATGAAAAAAAGAGCATGACGAGGCTACAGAAATCAATGAATCAATGAATTATGATTTTAAAGTCAGGCATCAAATGTTTAATAAAAATGTTACCCGACCTCTTTCCAATTCCATGTGATGTCAAAAAAGGATTTAATGAAAGAAAAATGCTGATATACATGAAGCCTTCCTCCTGCAATACTCATACAGTATATTGAGGATCACCGCAAGGTCGTTTAAATTCACATTAACCCTGCATGACCCTTCAAATCAATGGCATTAATGAATGTAAAGAGTATATTCCATGTGCTTACAGTGAAGAATTGTGAAGGGTGTGCAGCGAAGCACACTAGTAATGCTGTTATGCTACCGATCAAGTATTACTAAGTGCTTTTAACACTTTTTTTTCTATAATTACAGCATATATAACAGAATATGTTATGTTATTTATATCACATAATGCAAGCACATGCAGGTAACAGATACTGGAATAAATGAGTATTCTTTTTTTGAAACAGAAAATATATCTTTGCTTGGGCACAACCTGTCAATCTTTTGTTTTAAAGAAAGAAAACCAACAGAACTAAAGGATGAGAAGTTTAATCGATGGGCTTGAGCTAAAAATTCAGCGCCTGCCAGTTCACCTGTGGCTCTGATCAGAGCCAAAACAATCAAAATGTGTGCAAGCTACGTTGTTTTTTCAAGGCCCGATCTTCTATATTAAGCATATGGAGAGAACAGAACCAAGAGGTAGATATTCTTGTTCTTGAAAAGCTTCTTTAAAGTGCCCAAAGTAGCCCTTCAACCTTTGCAAAAAAGACTGAAGCACCCTTAAAAACAAGAATAGACACTTGCTTCATCTACAAATAATTCAATTACTTCCCTCCTGCCCTGTGTGGCTCCAGAGTTTTCCATCACTTGAACAAATAAACTTTAGCATGCACAGTACCTTACATTCAGTGTGCAGTTTACATCAATAGTGAACTGTCAACCCACAGTAGACACAACACAGATTTATTTCAATCTTAAATGAGTAGCTTTTTCATCAAAAAGGATTTTATATATTGTATATATATATATATAATACGACACATTAAGTGACCGAAGAGACTAAGGAATATCAGAACAGGGCAAATGTAAACCAGTTTTCCACCCAATTTCAGGAAAACATTCCTCAGTCACTAATTATTCCAATATGACAATTAAGATATTTGCATAGGCAATATGGGGTTAGCCCTTAAATAGTATGTTTCCTGAATTCTTTATGAGTATATTTCATAATTACGTTGAAAAGAATTCAACAAGCAAACAAAGCAAAAAATGCTACTCTTCTTCGTAAACCCTCAGTATACCAGCATACATCTCAGTTACAGTATTAGGCTTCAAGTAGATCAAAATAAACATTTAACATTAACAAATAGATGAGAAAAAACTAAGCAGAACGAGAGGTAGTGGAAAAAACAATGAAAACGGGAGACGGTCCGTGCGGATGGCGCTCCTATAATAACATAGCACAGGCTCCACTTCATTTGCTTAGAAAAGAAGCCTTTTGGCAAGAAAGATTATTTTTCAAAGTCATACCATGCTGATAAAATCATTATCAACAGCGGTTAGCCATCACTGTGACAGCCGTCAAGTGAAAAACTCCTAAACTCTCGAAATCTGATAAAACATTAGCAGCAAAAATGAAGTTGAGGCATTGGAATGAAACCGATACCTACTCTCGAAATGATGGCTCATTCTAAATGGGACCAAATGTGGCATGGTCTGGTAATGATTCGTAATCTAACGAATGGTTCGATACTTTGAATAATACCTTTTGTCTGGCTAACTTTCTGTTCTATTTTATTTTACTTTATGTATTTTACTTTATGTAAAATTTAGTACACAATACTTTACTAATTTCCTTGCTTTATTTGCTTCCATTTTTTGTCAATATTGAGAAAGAACATTTAAATTACCTTTGAGTGATACACTTCAGAGGTATGATTAAAATGTCACATTATTTAAATCATGATTTGTGAAAACATAAAAAACTAAACAACTGATCATCATATATTCACTGTTCCCTGTCCAGTAGTTTCAGTGACCTCTATGACGTTAGACTTCCCAGATTACGGACACGTACGGCTTGAAATAGTCATATAGACGCATTACTTTTCACTGACAACCTCTGATTTCTCCACCCTCAAAGATAGTTCAGTAAATGTCCATGTGTCATGCAGGGTCTTTCTTCTTTTTCTTTTTTTTTTCTTCTTTTTTTTTAGAGCAAGACAATTTTGATTTATTGCTCATTTCTTTAATGACATGATTTTTTTTAAACAAACAAGAAAATTCAATAATTTTGTTTTATAAATGTGGGCGAGCCAAGCTTCCCATGATGGTTCGCTGCTTCAGCAAGTAAACTACCAGGTAACACCTATTTGGTTCGTAAAACAACATAAATGAAGGACCTACTCACATTGTCTGATGCTCAAACACACGAATACGTCAAAGAAGGATATCTATGCACTCAGTAAAGTGACAAAGGTCTTCATTTTAATGTGGTAAACCTGCAGAGTGAATGGCACTTAACTCTCAGAGCACCAATAAGAAAACCCAACAACAACACACTTGATCAGGATTTACTAAACAAACGTTCGTTCATTCATTGGCACAAGAGTTCAGGGAAAGTGACACTTTGAGGTTGGGTATGGTGACCAAAAAAACGTTGGTTTAAATGCAATTCACTCTTGAATTACTCCGCTAAAAGGTGAAAGAGTGGTTTAACACACCAGTATTTTAAATATCGTGTTCTCATGCACTGGCTGCTGCGATTGCAATAGCACATAAATGTCTAGAAAATTGAACAGCAACATTCAAGTTTGAATCCAACAACACAGAGCTGAAAAGCTGTCGTTCTTGAGGGACACGCGTCTAAACCTCTAACAAGAAAAATCATCTTCAACATGATGCTTCCCACAGAGGTTCGCATCATATCTGGATTGAGTATTGCAATGTGTACATGACACAACAGAAAAAACGCATGCTGGAAAAAAGTATTATAAAAAGACTGACTTGTTTTTCGTTTTTTTCGATAACCTGCAGTTTTCCGAGCTGTGAAAATGGCAGAGACCGCTCCACGTTTCAAGTCGCAAAACGAACATTTGGACTCGGAGGCAGAGAACAATTTCCCTGATGGATCCGACTCCGTCGCACCACCTCATCGAGCGGGTCTCGGCGAGCACAGTTATTTTAAATAGACCTAGTGTAACTCTCAAAAACAAGGCATAGTGTTCACTACACTTTTGTTTAATAAAATACATTTCTTTAATGTGTAAGACAATTCGAAGCTCTTTTGAGAACCTCCAGAACGTTGGTGAGTGATTTTCAAGCAATTCTCAGTCAATCCAGCGAAGCTTACAGCCCATGACATACAGTACCTGTGCTTCTCTCTGTTAGTAACAGACTGGGAGGGGCTAGGAGGACTCACACAAAAAAACGGTGCCGTCACCAGCATCAGCAGCTTTTGTGCCCTTACTCAGTGTCGAGGCATTGTGATTTTTGCAGAGAGAAAGAAATCTTCATGATTCATTTAGCTGCCCAATCACAACACTAGCTAGCCCTTATGTTTCCCAGTTAAAGAACTGTTGACACGCAAAGAAAGAGTTTGGACGGCAAGACGGCGATTACGCTTCCCAGCTTCTCTTTTACAAAACAATTGGCACAGCTAATTTTCCCTTCGCGTACGAGAGCTTTACAATATTCTCTCCCCATGACAGCATAAAAACTTTTTTTTTTTCATTCAAAAAACGTAGTCCGGGGCTTAAATGTCAAACTGGAGTAAATTCCATAACCTTGTGTCATGCAAAGGTTTTCTAGCTTAACATCTACCGCTTATCTGTTTGTTTTTTGATTTTCTTTAAAAAAAAAAAAAAACATTATTCAGCTGTCCTCAAGACATGTGAGGCATAAAAAATGGAAAGGATCAGGTAGAAAGAACATGAGAGAAAGAGAGAGAACAGGTGAGGTAAACAGGAAAACAGGTGAATGAAAAAGACAAGTAAGTTGAGAGTATGAAGTATGGATCTGTCGGTTTTCCTACATGTTTTTCTGTGTCACAGTTGCCTGAGCAGCTCATATTGGCACTTAAACAGAACTCAACTTCAGGGTCACTAGTGGATGCTCAGAATTGCTTAACTACTCACTCTTGAAATAAGAAACATCACACCTTTTGAAAGTGGCACCTTGGGGCTTTTTTGTCTCAAATGTTCTTGCTCAAACCTAGGTGTCTAAGCAGGCCCTCTTGCTGTTAAGGAGATCCCTGTAAACAGATGAGTTGAGAAATCGGGGGAAGGAGTCTCTGTGCATGAGGGTGTAGATCTGTAGCTGGGCCTCCTCATACATCGTACCGCTGGGTTCTGCCAGGCTTTGGTTGATGCCTTCCCTCACCCGTGAATCCAAGCTGACCTGCCGACCGACAACAAAAGTAAGAAAGATCAACAACTTAAAACAAACCAAGACTAATCTCTGAACTTTATTTATATTATTATTATACTCTATTGCATATAGTGATTCCCTATATTATTCATTCAGAGACTGGGTCAGTTTCATTTAAATATGGCAAAAAGAAAAACCTAACCGAGCATTCAGATGTTTTTTTATATGAACAATCATTGTGTAAAATATACTGCAAAAAAACAATGTCCCCAAACAAAATGTATGTGAACAGATGTGATGTTTCAAGCTACATGCTCTTCATCAGACTCAAGTTGCACGTAGAAAAAAACACCCTTATTATATACTCATGAATACCATTTATTTTAATTGACAGATGGCAAAGGAAAAAACCATATTCAGACCTCACCACCTATTCAGATCATTTTTGTACACAAAAAAATGCTTTCAAGTATCTTAAAGGCACAAAAAAGTAAAGTATAAAACATTAATATATATATAATATTAGTATTTAAGTATCCAAAAACCACTAGAACAATGTTATACATTTTGTTGACTTGTGTACTTACATTATCCCAAATGTTTTCAAGAATGTTTAAATCCAGAGAAATAAGCCATTTTAACCAGGACACGGACAGTGTCCTTGCATCGCCTGTCAATAACATCATATCTGCGCTACCCTTGATTTCCATTAGACTGGCGAGCAACCGTTTATCAGCAGAAAACAAATCATTGTTATACAGCGCAACACGGTTAGTCTTATTGTTTGAATATTGTTTTCTTGATTAACTGCGAGTAACGTTTTTACCATGCCTCAGAGACAACACAATTTTTTCAAGTGGCTAACAACATAATCAGAGAGCGCCCTTTCCATCATATAATATATATTAAAATGAATTGCATGTCATTTAGTCAGCCTGTTTTTATTAATATAATATTCTAATATAGATTACTGCGAAGTGCAACAAGTCTCTCATACCAGCCACCGATTGAACACAAAGTAATGTTACAACATAACTTTCAACACACTCAAATGTATTTAGAATGATTGTTTTTAACCAGCACTGCGTTACCCCACAAATGCAACGAAAAGAGTGGCTGCGTCTGACTGCAGCATAAGCATAATAAAAACTGTTTCACACAGGTCTCTCTCATTAGCATTCTCGCAGCATGTCCTGCTTCATACCACCGCAATGTTAATAAAACTTTAATACATTTGCTTAATCATGAACATGATTTCTGCAGCATGAGTCGGTCGGTTCCATACACAGCGCCAACAAGCTACGCCTTTGTTTTGAATAAGCGACCTCTAGCGGTGAAACTTAACATACTGTGCTTTTAAATTACTTTTATGTGTTTTAACTATTTCTATATGAATGAACAATCTTTATCTTTAAGCTTTGTGTGAAATATTGTACTGATTCTAGATTTTTTTTTATGTAGAAAAAAATGCACAAAAAGACATTTAAAAACATTTAATAAGCTCAGAAAAACAGATGTGATGTTTCGAGCTACATGCTCTTCATCAGACTCGAGAAAGAAAAAAACCCACTCATATATACCCCTGAATACTAAAGAACCAAACTGCACAAAAATGCTTGAGAATCTCCTTTGCTTTGGCCATTTTTAGAGTTTAATATAAATATCTTATATTTAATGTCGCCATATTTTATTTATGAATGTATTGCAGTCACAGACAGCATTGATTAATTTTTTATACACCCAATAATCTAACCTCTTTTGGTGAAAGAATGGAGACGTAGTCTTCATAAATGATCCTGGCTTTTTCATCGATAGCTGATGGGTTGGTTTCTTTTTTCAGTTCCTCACAGGCGATCCAGAACATCAGGTTTTCTTCGCTGTACTCAGACCGCAAGAACTCCCGGAAAACATCCCTCCCCTCTGGAGAGCGCATCATCATCTCAAAGCTCCGTGACCAGGCAATCACCTCATCCAGTGTGGGACGCCTTCAAATTTGAGACAATGAAAAAAAGCAGGAGCTACCCATATAAAATTACTTTATTTCAGGTGTCAGTAAATAAATAAACAAATAAAGTGCATGAAAATGTTATTAAAGGATTAATTCGAAATTTTATGATTTCCCTCATTATAATTCCGTTAACAAGATCGCAGTTCCATTTTAAGGGAATGTTACTCAATTTAACAGTATGTTGGATAGGTATGAATGGGTATTGTCCCTAAACAATAATAGATGTTTCTAACAACTCACTGTTCCTCTGTTGCTTCTATGCTATCCATCTTTGTACATGTTTGCCTCTCTGAACGTTCCCTTCTGTCTTCATTCCTAGGGTGAGGAGAAAAGTGTTAGACACAGCAAAGTCTCTCTGGCATTTGAAACATGTTGTTGATCATCATGCAAGGTTATTCAGTTATGGTAAAAACAGCTGCTATTACAACACTACATAGCCATTCAGGTGTTTTAAGGGTCTGTTTTTATTCTGTAAAATATTTGACAAATGTAAACATATTTTCTAACAACCTGTACATTTTACACTTTAAAACTTTACAAAAAACAACACAAAAAGGTCAACCCTTTTCTGCTGATTTAGCAAGGCCATGCTGCTGCAAAACTCTGTTTTGTAAATACTGACATCCAATCAGCGCCATTGGTTCCGTATTAGTATTTTTTTTCGCCCATTTCTCCATAGGGGTTTCAAAAAAGTCTTCTTTAAAGTCGTGAACCAAGCCAACCAGCTACGAGGTGAATCATAACATTACACATTTTGATTTGAAGCAAAAAAAGTATTTGAAAATCAAACAAAAAACTTAAAAGACTGTGTACTTAATGGCTTTTGTGATAGAAAGAACAACAATCCCATGAAGCACTGCAAACAACATAATTATTAAAAACGAAATAACAAATATTAAAGTTTTTTGAGGGTGTAGGTAGGGAGACTGACTTGATTACGTCATTTGCGGTGCTTCATGGGAGTGGGCGAAGCTAAAAAGAAATCTATTGGTGTGTTTTGCTTGTTTCGACTCTTATTGGTGGAAATTTCTGTACAGCATCATGGGTAATGTAGTTTTTCGCCACAAATTTGACTGTTGAACCCAATTATTTTGAAATAATGCAGGTTAACGGCTTCAACAGAAGGAAATAGTATCAAAATAAAATAAAAATATAGAGAAATTGAATAGAGTTTTTACCTCCGGAAGCTGACTGTTGCACTCTGTAGTAACAGGATTTATTGTTAACAGGTTTTAATGTCGTTTTTACAGTATTTTACTAGCCTGGATGCCAGCCGAATTTATCCCCGCCCACAACATTTGAGGTCGGGGAATTCGGCCTGGACTTGATCTGTTGTGGAGCAGCTATAGCCAAAAAGAAACTGTTCGTAACAATCAAATTGTCAGGGCGGGCTTTATACGATGATGGACAGATAAACGCAACGTAATCATCCACGTCAACAGAGAGCGCTTGGGTTGGTTTCGTTCTAATCCCAAACAGAGAACTTGTTCTTATATGCATTCACCTTTACTATTTCTCAAAAATGATGATTGTGTTAGTAAATACTCTGTGTGTCCTTAAATTAGTTCTGTTGACAGCTAAGTTATGCGTTAGTGATGCGTCGTTCATGAACGATACATTCTTTTTGAACTAATCTTAAATATGACTCGGGAACAACGAGTTGTCTCAGAGAGTGATTTGTTCATTTTGTGTTGATTGTGCTTGCACTACAGGCCATCGGTACTGTACAGCATCTTCTGCACTCAGCCGATGGGGCTGTGAGAACGAATGACTCAGACCCGATGACTCGAGAAGTGAACTAATCCATTCTGTTTTCGGGACTGCTCACATTGCTTTTAGGGCTGTCACGGCCCAGATCAGACACTGATGACGGAACTAACGACTCAAACCCGAAGACACGAGAGGTGTAACATTACTAATCTTTCCAGGGAACAGACGTGATTAAATGTGAAGTGACAAAAGATAGAACGACTCAGATTCGGATATGTCACTCACTCCGTTGCTCTGATTAGTTGTAGGTCTATCCTGGTTCGGCTGAAACACGCCCCAATAATCACAGCCCAATGGAGCAAAATCAGACTCTGACTCTGGAGCAAGGTTCTGACTAGAATTGAGTATGACAATGTCAGGCTAGTCTTTTACGGTTAAAATTACAATAACTTTTAACAGTGTGAAAAAGTGAATTTTCCCTTTTTAAATAATGGTTTGTTGTACAAATGTAAACAAATTATAACTTATACCAAGGAATTTCAAACTTTTAATGCCTCAAATATAAAATATTAAATCTTGGGGCCATTTGTATGTAAATCAATAAGCATGACATTATAAAGATAACATACTGTTTCCAAAATAAATTATAATGAAATGAACATTTAGAAATAAAAAACATAAAACAGAAATAAATATATTGTAGAACTCAATAACTAGTACAATTTAAAATGAAATAATAATAGTCACAAAACTGTTTTTCATATATATATTTATAAATACAGGTCCTTCTAAAAAAAATTGCATATTGTAATTAAAAGTTCATTATTTTCCATAATGTAATGATAAAAATTAAACTTTCATATATTTTAGATTCATTGCACACCAACCGAAATATTTCAGGTCTTTTATTGTTTTAATACTGATGATTTTGGCATACAGCTCATGAAAAAATTCCTATCTCAAAAATTAGCATATCATGAAAAGGTTCTCTAAACGAGCTATTAACCTAATCATCTGAATCAACTAATTAACTCTAAACACCTGCAAAAGATTCCTGAGGCTTTTAAAAACTCCCAGCCTGGTTCATTACTCAAAACCGCAATCATGGGTAAGACTGCCGACCTGACTGCTGTCCAGAAGGCCATCATTGACACCCTCAAGCGAGAGGGTAAGACACAGAAAGAAATTTCTGAACGAATAGGCTGTTCCCAGAGTGCTGTATCAAGGCACCTCAGTGGGAAGTCTGTGGGAAAAAGTGTGGCAAAAACACTCCACAACGAAGAGGTGACCGGACCCTGAGGAAGATTGTGGAGAAGGACCGATTCCAGACCTTGGGTGACCTGCGGAAGCAGTGGACTGAGTCTGGAGTAGAAACATCCAGAGCCACCGTGCACAGGCGTGTGCAGGAAATGGGCTACAGGTGCCGCATTCCCCAGGTCAAGCCTGACCTGGGCTACAGAGAAGCAGCAATGGACTGTTGCTCAGTGGTCCAAAGTACTTTTTTCAGATGAAAGCAAATTTTGCATGTCATTCAGAAATCAAGGTGCCAGAGTCTGGAGGGGAGTGGACTGGGGAGAAGGAAATGCCAAAATGCCTGAAGTCTCAAGTATTGAGTGCATAACTGAACATAATTATTTGAAGGTTGACTTTTTTTGTATTAAAAACACTTTTCTTTTATTCGTCGGATGAAATTTGCTATTTTTTTTTAAATAGGAATTTTGGGTTTTCATGAGCTGTATGCCAAAATCATCAGTATTAAAACAATAAAAGACCTGAAATATTTCAGTTGGTGTGCAATGAATCTAAAATATATGAAAGTTTTGAGAATTTTTTTTTTAGAAGGACCTGTATATATTTAGAGGACAGCTCAAGCACCCCCTTCTGGCCCCCAAGAAAAACAGTAACCATTTTCTAAATAATAAGATTTCTCCTCAAGTCCAACAACAGCATTTACTGAAACTAAACTACAAATTACAGGTGAACATCCACTGTGTTTCTCAATCCAAGTCTCTGTAGAGCAAGTATAATTGGGTTTGTTAGCCATGGGGTTCGACAAACTGACAAGACGCTAAATATATAACATGTACTACACAGCTGTTTTGCATGTGATGTGGGACAGAAATAGCCGTTTACTGAGCAGATAATGGCAGCGTGTGTGGGGGGATGGCTGTGGAAACCCGAGGTTACAGAGTAGAGTGTCTCTTCAATGTTTGCTTTATTTCAAGCAATATTTGTATTCATTTATGTTATTTTTAGTCCCCCTGCAAGCTGTGCTATGGCCTTTCCAATCTTTCTTTGTTTTTTACAAGCTAATTTAACTCTTTAAGGAAGACTGAGTTGCTGTTATGTTTCTAAATGTATGAGCATGTTTAAAAGTGCACTCCGCAATGATCAAATAAATGCACCATGTTAGCTTGTATACTGAGACAAAGCCTCTTCCTAAAACAATGCCAATACAAAACAAATAAATCGATGATGAGCATAAGACTTTTGAAAAACCTTATCGACCCCAAACTTTTGAATAGTTCTATTTTTTGTTTAAAATAGAGATAATTCTTCCACGATTCTGTACAGACAACTAAACAAAACAAAACATTTTACATTATAAATATTTAACTAATTCATTTTTTTTTTTTAAATACACAAATCTCTTAACCCTCTGGTCCTCTTAGGTCAAAAATGACGGAAACCTTTTACATTTTGAAATTTTAAATGTTTGTTGTTTCATCGGAACAGGATGACACTTGGTGACTTTTGTTGCATTAGCTATGTGAACACACAAAAAAATCATGGAGATGTTTCGGTTATGTTAAAGGGTCGTAAAAAAATAGTCACACTTGTCTACTTCGCGGTCAAAAATGACCGACATAGGAAATGAATGGGAAATAGGCAAAAATACAAAAACTCATGGAATCTTTTGGTGATACAAACCACAAATCAGACATGAACCAGAAAAAAAGTGCAAAGTAATGTAGGGGTGACACTCTAAAATATATATGAAGAGTGCGACTTTAATTTTTTCAAATGTGTGAAACAAAATCAATGATTCAGCCACAATGCAATAAAAAACTAACAGCAAGGAAGAGGTTACACTCTAAAAAAATCAAGAGTTCAAAACAGACACAAACACTCAAACACACACACACACACACACACACACGTAAGCACACTCAGAGACACACACAAACCACAATATTATACACATACATATTAACTGGTATGGCTGTTATCAATGTGGTAAAATTGAGCCAAAAGTCTCAAATAAGAGGTTAAAATCAGATCTATTATGCTGTGATAAAACATACCTGTTCATTTTTGTTACATTTTTATTGAATTTTGATGTTATATGTTAAAATGTTCTCCTCTCTGCTTAGGTTTGAATTTAGTAAAATTAATGTAAAAACTGACACTTCAAATCAACATAATTTGATTAACCCTAACCCTAACATAAAAAAAAATCTAAACCTTGACAAAAAGTAGTCTTTGAGAATGTCTAAGTATAAATCCAAATCCACAACTTTTTCAAATCCACAACAGTATTTATGTCTAAAAACACTAGAGAATTTATAAGCCACTTTATATAGAGCTATGTGGGAACCTAGTGGTCATAACAGGGCATTACATCAGTTTTTTTTTTTTTTTACTGCAACCAGAGGGCAATAACTACCTTCGAAATGTTTTATTTTGAATGCCCTGTCTCTATTTTAACATGGAATACTGTTTTAATTGAAAAATAATTCATTCATAAATTAGAATTAGAATATATCAATGGGGAAAAATAGCTAATAAATTTTTTTATAAATATTGCATAGCATCATAAAATACCCTCAAAATTCTAAATAATAATCAAAATATTATTGAACTAAAATAAATTACATTGGTTTTCCTGGGGGGAAAAAAAGTTAAATTTTAAGGCTTTGGTCACTTTTGACTGCGAAGTGTGACCCTTAAAGCGCTGGGAAGATGAATCTGTATTTAAACTGGGTCATTAATGTAGTAGAAATGTGAAATTATTTTTGAATTTGGTGCCTTCTAGACTGAGAAAACACAGAAAATGTATTTTTGTCTCATGGGGATGAAAGACAACAATTCCAAGAACGCACTGCTTAACTGCCCTACTCTAGCCACGGCTAGTCAGCTACAGGATTTCTGGATCACTTGCCTACCACGTTCATTTTCAGAAAATCAGTTCAGTTAGAGACACTACAATTAAAAACTGAATGCGTCTGTTCGATATAAAGCGAGTGAGCCGATTGAGCGTCACGGCACAAACGCAGCAGGATCTGATTACATTCATGAGCTGAGGTAATCGCGAGATTCGCGGCTGCATTCACAGCACGTAGACAGTCTGGCACGTGTTCAGTTCATGTCTTTGAAAGCTTAACTTTCATAGGAAGTTCATTTTAAAAGTTAAAACTTTTACACTTTGGTCTCCACCGCTCCGGTTACATGAATCTCTGCAGCTCCGCGAGCCGGGTGCTGTGAGTGTGATGTTGAAAACATGTGGAAATAGCGCCTCCTGCTGGCTGTAGTCTTTAGCCTCTGGCCAAAAACTCCTCCGATGACGCAAAATGACGATATTTGCGTCATCGGAGGAATTTTTCCAGAAATAAAATACATATTTCTTTCGTCTAAGGGTCATATGAGGGGGGAAAGTACGATAATTTGAATATACTCCAGGGTTTCTACTGATACAAAGCTTAATGCTAATCGCTGAAGTAACCCTTTAAACGAAGAGGACCAAAGGGTTAAATTAATGATTCAATGACAAATAAATTTTTTAACAGTTACTCGTCGCCACCTACTGGTGCAACAATGTAATTAATACAATCTTTATTTGAAGCGTCAAGACTCAAGTTACTTTCAAAAGATGAGCTACTCTATTTTGATTGGTACCGTAGACATCAGTGTTTATATCCAAACTAGACACTTTTATGCAAGTACTTCTGTAATAATCTGAATTATTGTAATAGGTGTTTCATACCTATACGTGACAACAACTCTCTCTGGCTCTGGGGATTTGAATGTTCTGCTGTGATCGTACTTGTCAAAGGTTTAATAGACAAATCATTGTCATTTAGGAATAAGAAAGCATGGGTGTTTGAGATTAATTGTGCAGCTTTATGTAAAACTAATTTCTAAGCAAATAGCTACATGCAATTACATCGTTTCGCTGACAGAAAGACGTAATGAAAGATGTGTCGTACCAGAGGCATTTGCAGCATCCACACCAGCAAAGACAGCAGGTGTTGGGCCTCGGGTGACCAGGCGCCTGTGGGGGTCCTTCAATACGTCCCTGCTGCCTTTTCCTCATTTCAACTCCACTCACACTCTGAGGCTGTGGACAGACACATCTAATTAGAAACAAAGCAGTGGGGGCTAGAGAACTGTGTTCGCTGAAGTATCTTGTTAACTACAGATGCTTCTAAATCTGAAGTAAGCTTGAAAGGCATGATTCATTATTTGGAGGCTCTAGGAGAGAAATTTATGGTAGTTTTTCTAATGGAAGTGATCATAAGGATGCACAGAATCTGGGCATGTTAAACTCCGTCCTACTCTACTGTCGGATGCTTATTCAGCTCAAATCCACGTGAGAGTGTGTCTGTAGAGATTGAACACAAAAAGAGGCAGACAGATAGACAGAAAGTAAAGAAATCTCCTCTTCAGACTACACATTCATTCCTCTGGCAAGATGCTAAATTAGTTTGAGCTGTAGGAGGGTGAGAAAGAGAGAGAGAGAGAGAGAGAGAGAGAGAGAGAGAGAAAGATGCACTCACTACCCCACTCCTGAACACAAACAGGCAGTAGTAGTGTGGGATCTCACGTGTTCTAACACAAGTGCAAGTGCAACATATACAGTTTATAAAAATTCAATGACTTCCTGTCACTTCCTGTTTCTTAAGATACACTATATAAACAGGAATTTTTTCAAGGGAAAACTAAATTTAAATGTAAACTAAACTTTAAATGTGTGATTTTTGTCAATGTTTAGGAGCTCGCTATTACATTTACATAGGCTAAAAGCCATAAAATTCTAATAATGCCTTTACGTTGGAAGCTTGGTTCCTTATATGAATAAATATGTGCAATCTGTGCAAATTAACAATTTTACCAGTACATAGGCAACAAGAGAGCAGATGTGAAAAAAATGGTTTTCAATAAATTCTTCTATGTTGGGTTCCCAATATCAATGGCTTGTTAAAAGCAACATCAGAGCACAGATCGTAACCACAAACATTTTAACTGCATGTGTTTCCAAGAAGACCTCTATCAGGAGAGAAAATAAGCAAGGGTTTTTCCTGTGAGCTCTGCTCTAATCTAACTGTGATTCATTAACATGTCATTGAAACAAATGCTGATTATTCTGTTTAGAAGCTCCTTACCTGCATAAACATGAACACTGTGATTCAAAAGATATATTTTGTCATTTGTGATTCTGATCACTGATAAATGATTTATTTTTATTTTTAAATGTGTTACTATCATTAAAATTACTGAGTTGTAAAATTGCTGAAAACTGAAATATAAATCAACTAAAGCTATTATGCTAAATAGTATAAAAAAAAACGAATAAAAATGACAGAAGCACATAACTAAAATGCAAACTAAAATTAAAACATATAAAAAAGCTCATTCAAAATATGAATAAACACTATAAACGTAAATAAATTATACAAAAACAACACTGCAGGCACGCTATATAATAAGTCTTCAGAAGCCCTAACCCCCGGGTATCCTTCATTTTCTGCGTTCTGCCCCGTCTCAGTGTACAGTTGAGTGTGTAAGACTTTAAAAGTATACTAGGGCTAGACAGTGCGATTGTTTCACACGCATTAGCGACTAATAGATGTGTGGGAACTGTAAAATGTATTTAGGAGTACGAGAGCGAATAAAATGTCTTAAATATATTAAATGGTATAACAAACTTCTTATTAAGAGGTCGACCAATAGTTGATTTTACCGATAACGATAACTAGGCTGGACAGCACTGGCTGATAACCGATTAACCAACAAAAACTGAAAGAACAAAATAAATACTCAAAATAAACTAGTGCTGAACTTCATTACAAAAATAAAAAATGTACTGTATAGTACTTAAATTAAATTAAATAAAAATGTATATATTAATTATACCTTGATCATTCATGTAAGTTCATAGAGCATTAAAGGTTCGGTGTGTAGTATTTATGAGGATCTATTGGCAGAAATGCAATATAATATAATTGTTTTCAGTGAAGTATAAAGAACTTACTTATGCCACTTTTCCACTGCATGGTACGGCTCGGCACGGTTCACTTTGGCGCTTTTCCACTGAATGGTTTGGCTCTGTACGGTTTGGTATGATTTGGTATGTGGCGTGTTTCCACTGTATGGTATGGCTCGGTACGGCTTGCTTAAACAGTACCACCTTGGTTGGGGTTCCAAGCGTGCCGTACCGATAATAAAATGTGACATGTTAACACTGCAGATCACTGATTGGTCAGAGAGAATCTTCACTACTAGCGTCATTGGATTTGCAACACCAAACACGCTAGCAGTAACAGCCACGGCAGTATCGTCGGCACGACTTGCTTGAAAGGAAAACTAGTTAAAAAAACTAAAAATATGGCTGAATCTTGGTCGGTAGATGAGGTGCAGACGTTCCTCTCGTTGGTAACCGAGGAGCGGATCCAGCGAGAGCTGGATGGGGCGACACGGAATGAGAACGTTTTTCAGGAAGTCGCTAAGCTGTTAGCCGCACACGGCTACCGCCGGACCATCAAACAGTGTAGGGACAAGTTAAAAAACAGAAGCAGAGGAGGCGCAACTACAACGTAATCCCACCCACTTGAAGCGGTACTACTGCAGTGGAAAATTCAAATGGAAATTCACAACCTCACCACTAGATGTCGCTAAAATTCACACACTGCACCTTTAACTAATGTTTAACAGATACAAGTTTAAAAATGTATTAGTGAATGTATTATCTAACAATAAACAATATTTCTACAGCATTTATTAAACTTAGATAATTTTAAAGATAGACTTTTATTGTAAAGTGTTCATATTAACAGTTATGAATATCTATTCTACACATTTAAACAAAGTAGATACATATGTATATTGTATAATGTGTAAGTGTACATTTGCTTCTATTTTAGAACACTTGATGACTATCTAATAAAAAAATAAACAATAAAATATGTGTTACAGTGACAATATAAAAAGAACTGAAATTGGATGCATTTCTGATTTATTTCTGACAGCTGCATTAACATATCAATTTTGTTTCTAATGTCACTAGCTTTAAATATGCAAATTTGCTTGCAAACAAATGCATAAAAATGACCAGCTGGATATAAACTAATGCAAACATATGGTAACAATAGTGACTTTAAACATTTAGGTCAGACTTGCATGTATTTTTGTCACACTGTTTTAACTGTTTGAGATACTACTAAAGTTGGCGTCCTCTCAGCCTTGACGGCAAACCTACTGCTGTTCTTTCTCCACTAATCTCCACTAAGGCATCTAGTCAACAAATGAATTACTTTATAATGATATGTAGACATGTAGTGTACTGTATACATACAGTTTCGTTGTCTGTTTTAAATCTGCATCTTAAGAGTCAAAACAAACACCACGAGGCGTCTGAGTTTTATTTCACCTTTAGAGGCCACTCTCGTACTGTATAATGACAGCAGACCCTTCTCAGCAATGGAGGCAACCCTGAAAATCTATCAGTATAGATTTTTGCCCATAACCGATTGTTACAGCAACTGGTTATAGGTGCCGATTAATCTGCAAAACCGACCAATCGGTCGACCTTTCTTCTTAATTAGCATTTTAAGAGGTCTTCAATTTGGAGATGGAAAAACAACGAAGGACCTAATGTGACAATTAAACTTCAAAAAGAGTTGATTTAACATGGATGAGAAGTACAGCAGAATGAATAAAGGAGATGAACTGAATGGAAATGCGCATTCACTCCCTGACAGTAGATGGCACTTATGGAACAGCAGAAAGCAGCCCCAGTTCTGTAGCACCTGAGCAAGTCTCAGCCTCAGACGTCACACCCACAGACTGTTGACTGAACGTCTGATGCATATAGCACACTTATCTGGAAACGCTCCAGGAGTTTCAAAGTCGTCATCGGATTCTACAGGATGTCCCCGAGGCGTGTGTGTTGCGATCTTTAACGGTCTGCCTGGAAACAAATACTGTGATGCAAAACTCCCTCGTGGAAGAAGAAAGCCGTCGCGTTTAAACTGTGACAATGAGCGCTTACCAACTTTGTGTACTTTAGTATTCCAATAAATTCAATAATTTTGCTTGTAAATGTCCCCTTGTATCCCTGTATTAAGATTAAAAAACATTATTTGATAAATATTGCACCTCTAAAGTTTTTTAATGCGCTCTAAAAATTTTCAACTTACAAGCACATTGGCTCCTTGGGAAAAAAGTAATCATCAAGCTTTGTATACTCATTGGCCGTAGAAAAACGTGTTAGTTTTTAGTAGACTTTTGTTTTAGCGTTCTAATCACTCGCACATGCACCATTGTACATGCACCATCCACGGCACCATCCAAGTACGTCACAGGTATCATCGCGGAATACAGATGGCCCAAGTATACTTTGGGCTTTATTATAGGTTTGTCTGGTGAATAGAAAGAGTTCAAGTCAAAATGGGTTTAAAAGACAAGGCTAAATAAATGATGGCAGACATTTCATTTTATGGTGAACTCTCCCTTTAACCCCAGCACTGTACTTCAGTTTTCACACATGAAAAGGAATCATACTCTATTCAACAAATCACTAAGCTCTACAAGTTTTTTGCGTGAATCACAAATTAAATCTGATAATACACTGGAAACACTGGTAAACATGATGACCCAAACTATGACCTCATCAAATTTGTCCATTTTAGCACAAACCTTATTGGAAAGGGATCTTTTGCCAGGGTTTAACAGCACAGACACCATATCACATCACCTAGATATCTGATCCAAATATTTAGGGACAAACATTCTGGCCACTAAACAGACAAGCTGGAGGTCTGGGACGGTATCAAATTATCATTTCCCAGTATGCTATTTGTAAATATCCCATAACCACATAACCACGGGGCATTTGGTTGGCTGACTTTTTGTCGCAACGTGTGGTGCATAATTTAAAGATTACTTCCGATTGAAATGCGTTGCTGTGATAAAGGATGAAAACCACAGAACAGCCTGTTTTGATGTAAGAAAACAACTTTAAATATATTACACATAATTTGCTCTCTCAAATAAATAAAGCGAACTGCATATGAAGGTAATCATTTTTGCTACAATCTGCAATTAGTACTGGGTAATAGTAGTGTACTGTCTCATTACACTGATATTACATATGCTATATTTTATATTTGAATCTCTGAATCCTCTATGAATATATGTATCGATAATAATATTATTGGTTATTATTATAACATTTTATAATTGTTGTAGGTAAATTATAGTTCAAACAAGATCTTGAAACAGAAACCTTACCTCTAAATTCATCATTTCAATTAAAAAATGTTGCGATAAACAGCCCTTCTACCTGGTGATAAAAGCTCAGCGTGTCTGAGATGTAATGTGAACACCCTTTGAGAGTTTACCATAATGGAGCCATATAAACCAGATATGCAAAACATAACTACTATCAGTTATTCAGTGCCAGGCAATGGAAAATATACATCCTGATGCAAAACACACTGAGGAGTCCCTTTGTTCACATCTAGAGCACTCACCAACAACTCTATACAATATGTAAAAGACAAAGTAGTGTATTGAGGAAAAAGCAATAATACAACCAGACTAGGATATCATTTTTACATTTTAGATTATTATTACATGATAATCTAAAAATAATTTTTAGTGTTCACTCAGATTAGTGTGTATTCAGATGTTTTTAGATTATTGGTTAATAAATTAATTAGTCCAACCTTGAGTCAGTTACAAGAGCCTTGTCATTGAATAATATACACATTATGTCTTCACATAATTTTGGTGAATTTCAGGTAAATATTGTGTAAAAAAAAATCATTTATTATAAGTTTATATGTGTGCATCTCCATGGCTTTAAAGGAATAGTTCACCCAAAAAGAATGAAAGTTCTGTCATAATTTACTCACCCTCACGTTTCAAACATGTATGATTTTATTTCATCTGTGGAACATAAAAGAAGATAAAAGGTAACAGTATTGCCCTGGACAACAGCCGCAATGGAATCAGAATCAGGTATTCCAGAGAGCTATGTAATAATGTACATATTAAAAACGAACAAACAAGCATTTTAAACAAGACACAGCGACTAAAACAGAACAACAACAATAATCTGACTGGGATATAATTATTCTTCAGATATCATTTTCACTTTTAGACACACATTTAAAATAATAACAAAGAAATATGTTTCTAATAACAAGCATTCGAGTGCTCACTTCCTTGCTTAAAATACGTTACAGTCTGCACTCAGGAATTACATTACAATGTGTGAATATGCCTCTGCATGTGAGCATGCTCAGATGCCGCAGTCGTCCGCCTCTAACCCCGTTCTCCCATTGGAAGTCTCATGCGCCCTTGTGCACATTTCCCCATACACATTCCAGGGCAGCTAGTGATGCATAGCACAGACCATGGCTGGCTGCACAACAGAAGCCTCCTAGAGCCGTTACCCACAAAGCCTAGCTCGAGAAACATGTCACACCACACTTCCGATACATGTGATAATCACACCAGGGCCAATTTCGCCCACATTTCTCACCTTGCGCTGCATCACATCAGCGCGTCTTGTGATTTTCCACATCATCAATGCACTTGCAATCAATCTAGGAGAGAACCACTTCTAACTTACCATGCAAATTAGCAGCGACCCATCCGAAGATCAGGTAAGAAAATCATGACGGTAATGTCGAACGTTGAGACGGGCAGAGTGCTGGAAAACAAATTGTGGCTTCTTATATCTTCTCTTATCATGCCTGATGGAGAACGCAGGAGGTGGGTGGAGGTAGGTTTCAAACACCTGGTATTTGCAGGCACACCCTTTCCTTGAGTCAAGGGCTAAACGATCCAGGATAAGACATCTGAGAAACCAGAAAGAAAGCATCAGAACTGCTTTAATCTTGGGCTATAAGTTTACTCCAGAGTTCAAACCAAAAGATTAATGGTAATAACTCCCACACTGATTACAAATTATATTATTCAAATTTGTAAATCTTTTAGATTACAATTAAAGTCTGATTACTTCTGGTGTAATTTTATATCGTCTAATTCTCATTTAATTAGTGTTTGATTTAAAAAAAAAAAACAATACTGTACTAAATGACGAAAGCACTTTTATAAATAATGCAAAGAACCTAAAATGCATGTTACAGATCTTACAGATCGTTTCTTTCTGATCGTAATGTTAATCATGCTGGTCCTTCTGGTGAAAACGACAGATTTCTTCCTGGTTAGGTTTGCAGGATTTTTCCAATCATTAGTCCTCTTAAACACCACCCCTGCAAGCTCACGTTCATCCACATCTCAAAATCCAGTCAACAACAGGCTTTTTTTCCGATAACCTGCACTCAGATGTATGTCACAGTACGGAAGAAAAGACCTCTCGCTACTTCCATTTCATCTAAATTTTAAATGAATTATTGCATGTACTGATGTAATTCAAATCACTAATTTAAATGTTTTAAGTACTAATTACCTTCCTTTCATTGAACATTATTAAACTAGATAAGTTGGTTAGTAAGTACATTTAAGTTTTTAGTGGGGAATATAAGATTTTATATTCATTTGCATTTTGGTCCTCCATTACTATTTGACACAATAACCCTTAAAAAATAAACTTTCAAACTACTAGTATATAATTACATTTTTTGTTATGTTTTAACCAGACATTGTGGAAAAATAAAAATAAGTAAATGCTTCTGCAAGGCAATACACTGCAGTACCAATTAATCTTACATTATCTTTCACAGCAAATTGCAATAAACCTGAGTATCATCAATAGAAGGAAGTAACCCCATGTATACTTAAGTATATAGTGTACATTTACAGTCTTTTTTTCTGTGTATTTAAGTGTTGAAAAGTAAAACAACGTTGTACAAAAGTTACACTCTGTGCATTTCATTGGTCATCTTTTTTGACACCCCAAATGTTCCCCATATTAAACAGAACCAGCAGCATTTTAAAACCAGAAGCAAAAGAGAATGGGAGGAACTTCAGAACTTGTATGATGATGAATGGTCGAGCAATCAGCCCTCCTCCGGAAGGAAACTCTTAATATCACGTAGGCTGTCAACTGAATGCAAGCAAAAAAAAAGAACTACTGCAAGTCCGAGGAATAAAAACAAATCAGACCTTCCGTTTTAATTAAAGGTCAATCGTGAGGAAATTGTCGGCTACCATAAATGTGAATGTAGAAGATAAATTTGGACAAAAAGTCACAGTTTAACGTCTGATCTATAATCAAATAATACAATGATACAATATATATATATATATAGACGACTGCCATTCCGCTATTCGCCTTCATTCCCCATTGCAGTGAAATCAAAACGGCTGTGTGTCAAAACCTACAGAGGATCCTACCTAGACAGCATTTTTAGGTATCGTTGAAACACCATAGATCGTTTGAACGCCCATAAAAAAATCCAAACGCTGTCGAGCGTTACAAATGCTGTTGGAACGTTCCGACTGCTCGAATAATGTCCAAAAATGCTGTATAAGTAGGCATCTCGCTAGGTTTTGCGACACAGCCAGCATCTTTACTAAAGTCATCGCAGGTAAAGCCCAAACAATTTATATTACAAAACAGCGCCGTGCATTTGAAAGTAATGGGCAAACTGTTCGCTAAAGCAGCGCTATTTTAGACAAATGAAGAGTAGCTGCCACTTTATTACATTTTCGCAGCAGCTCTTTGATTTTCTAAACGCAAGGAGGCAACGGCTAGCGCGTTAGCTGGCGAGCTAGCGGTACCGCCGAGACCGTTAAAGAGCGTATGTCGCCTTACCCCTTTTGTTCTAGATGTCAGTCTTCTAAAAGGGTGTCGTTATACGTGTTTATGGGGATATCGGGGGTATCACGCGTTGAGATTGCATGCTGCCGTTTTATCTCCATCAGCGGTGTTTTCCGTCCATCCGCCCAACTTCAGCACCGAGCGAGCCAGTGGAGACGCCCTGCGCATGCGCGGCTGTCAGCTCACGGAGCGCGAGCTGCGGACAGGGTGCAGAGGCAGAGGTGCAATGACAGGCTGAGATTCTGCTATCTCACAATAACTGCCTGCACTAAGAAATATACATACACAACACATAGTCTACGTAAAAACGCTCTATGACTTACAATAACACATTGCCGAAATTCGACTTTTGTTGTAAAAGGATAAATTCTCCAACTGATTTGTAATAGTTAGGCCTACCTAGAAAATTAATAATGTATTACAAATGAGAACCATGAAAATAATGGTTTCATGTTGGTTTCTCATGGTTTCAGAGGCGAAACATTCATCATTTATTTATTTATTTATTCATTCATTCATTCATTTATTTTTTCTTTATTTTCAATTTCAGGTAGGCCTACTTAAAATTGCCAAAAAAATGTGCCTATACAATAACCTAACCATTTGCATATACTATAACTACTAAAGACCAAAATATATAATCTTAAATATACAAATACACTGCTACTATGGTATAAATAAACTAAAATAAAAAATATAGGCTTACAATAGCCTATATAAAATAACGTGGTACAATACAACACAAAAAAATTCAGCAAATCTGTCTCTTTTAGACAGTTTATATGTATACATTTTGATGTTTAAATTAATGTTATGTTATATTTTCATTCAATGCTAGTAATGAACAACAAAAAAATGTAAAGTGATGCACCAATCCAGTACTGAAATGAAAATACAGATTACTTCTAGCCTATAGTGAAATGTATTTTTAAATTCTGCGTAAAATAAAGTAAGCAACAAATAAAAAGAAACAAATATTTTTATGAATTTTTCATTGTATTATGTTTTTTCCTGACACTTAACAAATCTCTCAGCCTATTCAAATTCAGTTATAGAGATGAGTTGCCAGATACATACAAATCAGAAAATTATTGACGACTTTATAATTCGTCACTCTAAATGATGTCTGTACACACACACACACACACACACACACACACACACACACACACACACACAAACGCACTCACGCACACAAACAAAGAATAGACATGAATATTTAAGATGTCTGTTTTAATGCATTTTTCAAAGAACAGATAGAGTGAACAGACAAGCCACCATTGCAACACTTTAATATCCACTAGGAGGCACTGAGACCACAGCACTCTGGTCATAGTAGGATAAGCCTTGAGTGACCACTTCTATCAATCTGATGCTCCTCTCTTTATCATGCCTGTGAGGTGCAGATACTACAGCTCTTTGTTGTTATACGAGACTGCCAGCAGGGAATTGATGTTAATGACACATGATCCGTAGCTGTTTTCAAAATATTATTTTTGTTATCTTATCAAAGCTGACATTTACTCAGCATCTTCCTTTTCATGCTTTATCTTACAAATCTTTTGTAGTCCCTTGTTTGAGACTTTCAAACAGCATAATTTCAGATCTGGTATGGTCTTCAAAGTCATTATTGATGTTTTATATTGTTGAAATATTCTGTGTTTAACAACAACATGTGAGTGAAATTTATAATGGTACATCATTTCTAATACCACGCCACGTACATAATAAGCTTGTGGCTATTATATTCACATTGTATAAACCTGTTATTGATATTGTTTTTTTTTTTATATATTTATATATACATATGATTGAATCACCCCTCTGCTGTATGATTAAAGAAATTACAGGAAGCCCACCTATGCCTTAGAGCTATAGCTCGTCCCCTGACTAATAAAACTCGCTTCTTGCACCTGTGAAAAAATGCTGAAGTTAATTTCCAGTCCTAGCTGTTCTACAATTCTACTGTTCTACTCTCTCTCTCTCTCTCTCTTTCTCTCTCTCTCTCTCTCTCTCTCTCTCTCTCTCTCTCTCTCTCTCTCTCTCTCTCTCTCGCTCATCCTTGCTTTCAGTTATTTTTATTGTAGAGCAAATAACTTTATGTCATGCTAATAAATGACATCAGATAATACAATGTACAATAAAATGTAAACAAAAGTGTTTCCATGTTGCTTGGTTCTGTGGTCAATGGAGTCATGCATCATCATGATCTTGTTTAAATAAAAATTCTGATCTACAGTATAACGAAATACTCCTGGATCGCACCACTTCTAAACATAAAGTAACAGCTGCCTGGATACTTTGAGTCCAGGGATTTGTCCATGTCCGATTATTTGGAATTTTCTTTAAAATATGTGATTTTTTTAGTGCATGCTGTATGTTTTAGAGCTACTGGATGATTTGCTGTCTGGGTTTTGTCCTTGACATCTTCAGCAAAATCTCTCATGTTCCCTCTTAATACTTGACTTGAGTCATCCAAGTCTATAGCAGTGCAAGTGTATTGAGCCAATGTTTGCCATTATATTAGCATTTTTATTAACACTTGAGGTTTAGTATTTGACTTACTTGACTTGTAGCATATCCTTGGTTACATGCATTGTATAATTGGTGGGTACAAGTACAAACACTCTCTCGATGTGACAAGAATACAAATGTGGATTAATGTATAGGTGTATTAGGTTTTTGTGATTCATCAGGGTTGGATCAACACATTTTCACATTTACAATATTTCTTTTTAGAAATCATCACAGATACATCAGCTGAGGGTGATCATATTTATGATCAGGATAATGTCCCGGCAGAAAATTAGAACATTTTCCACTTTATTTTTTACACACTCGCTGACAAAAAAAAGGTACAGTGAAGGTTCCTTGGGGAACAAAATGTATACCGTTAAAAGGTACGCAACTGGTCCTTAGGGTGCAATATACTATTGGTTTCCTCTACTTAGAGGGACAAAAATGTACTCTTAAGGGTACCACCCCAGTGACGGCCACTGGACATTCACTTTTTTTTTTTGAGAGTGCAGTAGGCTACAGAAAAGACGTAACGACGAAAATGTACTGTTCATTTTCTGGCAGGACAAAATCCAGTAATTTTACAGAAATTTATATTAACCCAAAAGCACAACACATGGTCAAACTACAGGTAAAAGACCAATATGGAATACCTTCATATTTATATACTAAACAACAGTACAAATGGTGACTATCTGCATTCAAAAATACATTTAGGCCCAGTTTCACAGACAGGGCTTAGACAAGGATTAAGCCTTAGTTCAATTAGGGCATTAGTAGCTTTTATAAATATGCCTTAGAAAAAAAAAAACATTACTGGTGTGCATATTTTAAGATATGTCAGTGCAAGTTGTTTTCAGTTAAAACAACTCAAACATGCATTTTAGTCTGGGACTAGGCTTACGCCTTGTCTGTGAAACCAAGGGGAAATGTCTTATATTAACCTACCTCAAATAAATATCAATACAATTAAAAGCCACAAATATAAATAAACACTGAATAAAGTTATTTATTTACAGTTAGCTTTTCAGTAAATCATTTTAGGTTTATTTAATTTACTAACCATCTTTAGTTAAATCTGTCAGATATTAGTTTACGATGATTACTCCCTCCTCAAGTGTCTACATTATTGCTCTGCACTGTATTGATTTAAGAAAAGACTACTTTCAAAATGCAATAGATTTTATCTTGTAATATTGGGTAATTGTTAGGGCCTTAAATGTACTTCAGCTAAATGACCAGGCCTTTTGACTTTAACTGCCTCATTATCTTGACAGCTCTATTACCAATAGACCAGCACAGGTGTCGAATGATTAGAAATGACATACAGGCCTGGATTCACTGCAGGGCTTTGAATAGCCAGGATTAGGATCTTGAGACAAAACAATGGCTGTGACATATTTTGAGATATGTCAGTGCAAGTTGCTTTCAGTTAAACTAGCAAAAACATGCATTTTAGTCTGGGACTATGCTTAAGCCTTGTCTGTGAAACTGGGGGTTAGAGTCGTATCCAACTGGACATACCTGGAAATATACACGAACAGGCATAACATGACAGGTTAAGTGAAGAAAACTCATCTCTTCATATCATGATACCCGTTAGAGGGTGGGATATACAGTATAAGGCAACAAGTGAACATTTTGTCCTTAAAGTTGATGTGTGAAAAAATGTGATGGCTCAACGACTGGGTCAGAGCATCTCCAAAACTGCTGCTCTTATGGGTTGTTCCCGGGCTGTAGTGGTCAGTATCTATCAAAAGTGTTCCATAGAAGGAACAGTGGTGAACTGGCAACAGGGTCATGAGTGGCCAAGGCTCATTGATGCACATGGGGAGCTAAGGCTGGCCCGTGTGGTCTGATCAAACAGATTCCCTGGTGGCTGTGGCCTCTTTCAGCAGGATAAGTGGTTTTGACTATAAAGATAAAGAGGCGTTGACTTGGCCTCCAAATCTCAAAATGTATCTCAGGGTAGAAAAACAATTTCCCTTCACATAATTCTTCACACAGAAATTAGTTTCACACATTTTTTTCACACATCTACCAAAGGATAGTGGCGAAGGATGTTGTTCAGTCCAAGGATGGCATTTTCAGTCCAATCAGTGAAAGACAGTTTGAGGAGCTCTTTTCCAAAACGCTATAAATCCATTTTAATAGTTTTCATGAAAAGATAATTTTTTACCTACACCCATACATTTTTTTAATATTCGATTTATCCTGTTAAAATGGTCTATTGGCTCAGTCTGAACATGTTAAACAATGATTGTTAAATGAAACAACAATATTGTTGATTATAAATTCAAAGTCATTATTTTTTTGTTTCAAAACGCTACAAATCCATCCTTTTTTTATATGTAGTTGGTTTATGTCTGTAAAAGCAACAACAAAAACAACAACGCAACTCATGTCACATTAAGCATATAACATCAGGGGTCAAAACGATTGCGATTACAACCGTAATCGGGGAGGTGTCGTAGATTGCGAATCGTGTTCCGGTGGACAGGGGTGTCGTAGATTGCCGGTAAGAATTGCGTTCCAGACGGGATTTTGTTCCGGCCGGGAACGCGTTTGCGGGAACACCGCAGCGCGATCGAAAAGGGCACTTTCACTTTCAAAGGGGCAGTGGATTGAGACGGGACGAGAGGATATATCGCGTTTAGGCTAAAAACAGGCTTGGCGGATTGGAAAAAACTGCATCTTGCAGTACATTTAAACAAGGAAATATAACGATTTGGCATTTAAGATTGATGGAGCAGAATAGGTTCAAACTCATGACAAACTCATTTTCTTTTAATTTGGCGTTTATCGCGTTTTGGAAAAGAGCTCTTCGTTTTGAGTTTTTCTCATACGTTTGATGAAAAAAGGTCTATGGCTGCTTATTAAGTTTAAAGCATTTACATTTTTTAATTTCTATGCTCATTATCTCACAGAATGCAGTGTCAAAGTCCTATAACCTTTTGATGAAATGTCATTTTGACATTTATCACCTCTGTAAAGGCCTTGTCCAAATTGTTGTGGAGAACATGAATTAGTGATCTGGAGAGATTTCTCTAACGGTGACTTATTACAAAAGGTTTAAGATCAGTACATAAAAGGACATAAAAAGTTATTCATCCTTGGCACATGGTTTGTAGCTGTTATGGCAGAGTGCCTGTTTAATACATAATTATTTTAGTCTGCCCTTGAGTTGCCCCCCTATATAATTTTCATTTTTACATTAACATTCCATCTTTTACATTTAACAATCAGGATCTCATTACATAGTGTACTGGATACAAATCCCTCCTCGGCCAGCGAGAGAGAGAGAGAGAGAGAGAGAGAGAGAGAGAGAGAGAGAGAGAGAGAGAGAGAGAGAGAGAGAGAGAGAGACACAAAACCTGAAAATAACACTGACTTGAAAAAACTGAAGATTATGATTTCTAGTGACATGGTTAAGCTGGTTTTGCTTAAGATGATATACAGTGAAAACAGCAATTATGTTTTGTTCACAAGCAATCTAAGACTGTTAATTAAGCCACAGTTTTCAATTAAGTTTGTTTTGTAATTCATAGAAGAATTTGTATTTTGAACTACCCTTTAAAGAAACCTTCACTGTATCACCAACTATGGTAAACAAACAACACAAATGAGATCTCTTTAATATCTCAGTTGTTTCTCTGCTTCTCAAATTTTTCTCCACACTATGAATGTATGTAATATGAATGTAATCCACAAGTACATCCACCATGGTGTCATTATCATGTGACCTACCAGCATCAGTTGGATCGTTTCACCTCAATTCCTAAATCCCTAGCCTCATGGGATAGTAAAGTGTCCATCGAATGCACACTTCAGAATCTTGCCGAAAGGAGTCTCCTTTTTAAAATTGTATGTTTACATACAATGTTGCTATAACATTATTACACAAAACGAAAAAGAGAATCTAGAGTCAATATAACAATACCAAATACTAAGGTTCTGTGTTGGCAATTGATTGTTGGGCTAGATAAGGCTCAGGTTTGGTGTGTCTGGTTAAAGACTGTATTTCAGATTGTGAATCTGTACTAATAATAAATCTTGTTCTTGCCCAGTTCAGGGCCGGTTATGGTAATTGGCTGAGACTTGTTATGTGGGTAGTCTCCAGTCAAACTTAAAAGTGTCTGTTATGTTCTGATGGGGCTAGCTCAGATTCTACACTTGGGGCCGTATTCACAAAACATCTTATCATGGCTAAAAGAAGCTCCTAACATGCCGAATTAGGAGAAACTCTTAAAAATAATGGGCGTGTCAGTCCTAATTTTAGGACTCCTACATTTTTGCTCTAAGAGAATTTCATAAAGAATTTTAGCGTTAAAACCTTTCACAAAGCACTTTCTCTCTTCCACTTCCGAGCTCTGACTTTAGCCCAAACCCAGAGTACTACCTCATATCCCTGGCTGGGCCGAGAGTGAGGAGTCGGGGTGGTGAAGGGATGCAGAAAACTATCAATGTAACTATGTGAGTTGGCAGTGTATACTGTATACTTCCTCTCGAGCTGATTAGATAGTTCCCCTCCCGAACATTTTTTATAAAACATAATTTTTGATTGAATTCTGCAATTTCTCGAGATGCATGTAGAGGTATGAGGTAGAGGTATGTAAGAGGTTGACAATTAGCTGAACATATATTTGTTTAATAGTGACACTTACCCTACTTTTTAAAATCTTTAATTGAATATGGCAACATGATCCCTCTACAATATTTCTATTAAATCACTGACAGAGACCCATGCCCTATCAGCCAATCACTGTGGGCATAACATATAAGTGTGATGACATCATCCATAGCAACAAGGTCAACCCTGCACTTACTCTTAGCTTAAGACTTCTCTCTATTCCTTAGTAAAAGTTGGTCTCAGCAGCTTTGTGAATAGGTTTTTAGAGCTATTTAGGACAACTCTTAGTGGTAAGATAAAATGTTTTGTGAATACGGCCCTTCTGGTCTTCAATGAGATTAGCAGATCAAAGCATAAATGTCACAATACAATGAACATCTGAAAGGTAATTCCAGGCAGACAAACTTGAGTGAACTTGCCAAATCTGAATGGAATTGAATAGGTCAGGCAGACCGACCTGGTGAAAAAAGATGGAATCCATCCTTCCTAGGGTGGTGCCGCTCTTCTCTCTTGTAATTTGGCACTTAGAGCTAAACCTTGACCAACTGGGCGCCAGGTCAAATAAACAGATATAGCTAATACAGATGAACAAACGATAAAGCTCGGGCTGCTGAATATTCGATCCCTTTTCCTTGTTGTTAATTCCTTGTTAATTCCTTGTTCCTTGTTGTAAAAGTGCTTGTTGTTAATGATATGATTACAGATAATAATCTAGATGTGCTGTGTTTGACAGAAACCTGGCGAAAACCTGACGATTATATTACTTTAAATGTGTCCGCCCCCCATGATTACTGTTATAAACATGAGCCGTGTTTGAAAGGCAAAGGAGAAGGGGCTGCTGTAATTTATAATAATATCTTCAGTATTACTCAAAAGTCTAGTTTCAAATATAATTCCATCAAGGTTTTGGTGCTTTACGTAATGTTATGTAGTGAAATTGATAAATCCCGTTTGACATTTGTGCTGGCTACTGTATACCGGCCACCAGGGCACCATGCAGACTTTATCAAAGAATTTGGTGATTTTCTATCAGAGTTAGTACTGGCTGCAGATAAAGTACTAATTGTTGGTAATTTTATTATCCATGTAGACAATGAAAACAACACATTGGGATTAGCATTTAGAGACATTCTAAACTCTATTTGAGTTAGGCAACACGTGTCACCCACTCATTGGCGTAATCATACGTTAGACCTAATATTGTCACATGGAATAAATGCTGATGTAGTTGAAATTCTGCATTAGAGCGATGACATCTCAGATCATTATCTAGTATCATGTATAGTTAACTTAGCAAAGGCTGCAAAGCTGTCCCCTCGCTTCAAATATGGCAGGACTATCACCTCTGCCACTAAAGATTACTTTGTAAATAATCTTCCTCATCAGTTTCATCTCCTCAGCATCCCAGATAGCCTAGGGGAACCCGATGTTGCAAAATAAACTATTGACTCTCTCTTTTCTAGCACTTTAGACACAGTTGCTTAAAGAAGATTAAAGAAAATTGTCCAACGCCGCAGTACAACGAGCACACTTGGGCCCTTAAAACAGCAGAAAGAAAAATGGAGTGGAGCTGGAAGAAAACAAAACTAGAGGTTTTTCATATTTCGTGGAAAGACAGCATGCTTGCATACAGAAAGGCCATAAAAACTGCTAGATCTGCTTATTTATCGACTCTCTTAGAAGAAAACAAACACAACCCCAGGTATTTATTTGATAAAGTGGCTAAATTAACCAAAAAAGCTTTAACTTCTGATGTTTGTAAACAGCACAGCAGTAATTAATTTATGAACTTCTTTACGTGCAAGATTGATAATATTAGGGAAAAAATTATAACCATGCAGCAGTATCGCATCAGACAGTGCATTGTAGTGTCACTGAGGAACAATTACATTCATTCACTGCTATAGGAGAAGAAGAATTGGCTAAACTCGTTAAATCATCAAAATCAACAACACGTATGCTCAACCCTATTTTTCTAGTAAGGATTTAGACCGTATCATAGTACTGAGACTGCTTTCATTAGAGTTAAAAATTATTTACTCTTACTAAAAGCGATGGTTCCAGAGGTCATATATTCTCTTCTTAATATCATTAATTCATCCTTGTCACTAGGATATGTACCGAAAACTTTTAAGTTGGCTATTATTAAACCACTTATTTAAAAAATGCAACTTCATCCTGCAGAATTAGTCAATTACAGGCCAATCTCAAATCTACCCTTTCTGTTAAAAATACTAGAGAAGGAAGTGTCCTCACAAATCTGCTCCTTTTATTTAGAAATAATTGGTATTACTGAGGATTTCTAGTAAGGATTTAGACTGTATCATAGTACTGAGACTGCTTTCAAAAGAGTTAAAAATTTATTTACTCTTATCATCTGATCGTGGTTGTATATCTCTATCAGTGTTACTCAATCTTAGCGCTGCATTCGATACTATCGAACACAACAGTGTTTTGAATAGGATTAGTGGAATTGCATTGGCATGGTTTAAATCATACTTATCTGACTGTTATCAGTTTGTAGCAGTAAATGAAGAGATCTCACAACGATCACAAGTTCAGTATGGAGTATCCCAGGGCTCAGTGCTAGGACCATTGCTTTTCACCCTGTACATGCTACAACGAAAAAGAGATATCATTAGGAAGCATGGCGTTCATTGTTATGCTGATGATACTCAGCTCTATATTCTTCACGCCCTGACGAAACGTACCAATTCACAAGATTAACAGAATGCATAGCTGATATATATAAAAAATGGATGACTAGTAATTTCCTGCAACTTAATTCAGAAAAAATTAATTATTGGACAAAAAAAACTCCACAAGTTCTAACCTTGAATACTGTCTAACACGGAACCTGGGTGTGCTCTTTAATACCAACCTTTCATTTGAAAGCCCCATTTCTAGCATCTGTAAAACTACATTCTTCCATCTTAAAAATAAATCTAAATTACGGCATATGCTTTCAATGCAAAATGCTGAACAGTTAGTTCATGCATTCATGACATCAAGGCTAGATTATTGTAAGGCTAGATTATTGTAATGATTATTGAATTTGTGATTATTGTAATTGTAATGCTCTTATTTATTATGCGAGCAGGGTGGTTGCCCTGGTCGCATAATAAATAAACTCCAGCTGGTTCAAAATGCAGCAGTTCGAGTTCTTACTACAACTATGAAGTGACCATATTAGGTTCTGTCAGCACTGCATTGGCTCCTTATTAAACATCACATACATTTTAAAATCTTGCTTATTACTTACAAAGCACTAAATGGTTTAGCTCCCCAGTACTTTTAACACATATACTCCTTCACGTCTATTGCGGGTCTCAAAACTCTGGCCAGTTGATGATACCTAGAATATCAAAATTAACTGCAGGCGATCAATCCTTTTCCTATTTAACTCTGGAATAGTCTTCCTAGCATTGTTCGGGAATCAGACACACTCTGTCAGTTTAAATCTAGACTAAAAACACATCTCATCACAATGGCATACACATAGAACATTATCAATTTATATTATTCAAATCAGTTAAATGATAGTTAGGCTGCATTAACTAGGTCAGCCGGAACCAGGAACACTTCCCATAACACCTGATGTACTCGTTACATCATAAGAATGGCATCTATGCTTATGTTAGTCTCTCTGTTTATCCCGAGGTTTTCTGCAGTCAGACGGATCCAGCCGTATCCAGACCAGATGGTGGACCTGTGCCTGGACATGACCAACGCATCCCTGAAATGTCTGCAGAGAGTGCATCAATTAAACTCGCCCCTGTAAAAGTTGCATTATGACATGCTCATTAAACCTGTCTACGGCGTGTAATGACTCTTAATCTTATGAATATCTACTGATAATGTTGCCAGAATCATAATCATACACTATTTGTTCGTCGGCCAGAGGAGAACTGGCACCCTGAGCCTGGTTTCTCCCAAGATTTTTTTTCTCCATTCTGGCCCTGAAGGATTTTGGTTCTTTGCCACCTTCACCTTTTGGCTTGCTCAATTGGGGACACTTAAATTTCAACTATATTACTGATCTGCCCGCATTGACACTATATGATCATTGAAATTAGCTGGATAACATCACCGTTTTCACCAGAGCAGCTGTATAGCCGAATCAAATTCTGTTGCATTATTTTCCTATTAACACTGTGAAGCTGCTTTGAAACAATTGGCATTGTAAAAAGTGCTATATAAAAAGGTGACTTGACATGACTTGAAATGTGCGAGACACATCTTTCACGCTCTCATGACATTTAAACGCCCATCTCTTTTTCAGTATTTGGCAGATAACCTTTTCTGACACCTTCCACACTTCACCCAAAAAGTTTTGTCCCTTATTATTCAGTTGTCTGGTGGCCACACACCAAATGCTAGTGATGGCTTCATGAGCCTTCATTGAATCTCAACTATAAAGATTTTTTTCAATCGATGTTGTTTGTTAAAAACCTACCTTGAGTGAGAGAGACTGATGGCCTCAGTTCCCAGCTGAAGCATTCTGAGTCAAATGTCAATTATGGATTGTGTGCCCCATGTCTCGCTGTGTCTTAAGTTTCATCAGCTGTGATTTATATGCCCCTGTGGGAGTATCATTCTCGGTCCTGGTGTCCACATCTCTTTATGATTGCTAGTGGCACAACAGTCTATCCTGGCTCATTATGTCTTTCCCCTGCCAGCAAGCTTCCCTTCTCGACCCTTCAGCTGTTCAAGGACACTTTTCCATCTGAACTGAGGTTCCCTTAATATGATAAAATAATGTTTTGAAAGTGTTTTATGCTCACCAAGGCTGCATTTATTTGACAGTAAAACAGTAGTATTGCAATATATTATTACAATTTAAAATAACTGCTTTCTATTTCAGGTGTTGCATCAAACAGCAATGCTTGCCCGGGCTGCTGCGCGTGTTGGACTTCTGAGCGATCACGGCTAGATGATTGGATTCTGGGCTTGGAGCATGACGCGAAGATGGAAGTGCACGAAGAGCTTTGGCAGTATGGAAATCAGTGCCAAAATCTGCTTCAAAAGTACTTCCTCTCTCACTACCCTCGATGGTGGGGCAGTCAGGAGGTTTGTGGGGATTCCCCATGTTGAGTGTGCAATTGGGGTGCATTTGTTACCGCAAATTTATCTGCAATACCTGTCCAGCACCTGTGAGACGACGACCGTCCTGTAGGCCAAATCACTCATAATGCACAAGGCGACTGATCTTGCCTTCCAGGTGACGAAAGTCATGGCGCGGACCCTCGGCCAGAAAATGTCCATTATGGTGGTGAAGAGCACTGTCTCTGAATAAACCTTGCAGGATTGAGAAGTCGACAGAGTGTGCTTTCTCAGCGCTCCCATCTCAGCCTCTTCACGACACTCAAGGACTTTGCCCAGCAGTTCTTGGCATTCCAGAAGCAGACTGAGACAATTAGGCAAACATCCTGCCCCTGCGGGACACCTCTGCTGCCAGGCTGCCGCAGGCTGCCCCTCAGTTTGCTCGTTGCTGAAAACGCTCCCCCCTGCAGGAGGTACTCTGCCACAGCTCAGCTACGATGTCGAGTCCCTGCAGGAAGGCGATGAAGCCCGTCCCCTGGGCTGCCACTAAACCCTCCAAACAGTCAGTGAAGCAGCCCTGAGACAAGCTCTTTCTCAGGATGTGGTAAATGTACCGCTTCTTCCGCTGGAGGAGAGCCAGGTGGACATTTTTTTGTTCTGTTTTGGTTCCACCAAATTCTCAAAGAAAAGTTTCTTCTCTTTCTGGGTCATACGGGGTGCTCGTTGGCAATAAGCAACGCTCTGTTTCCTCACTCCCAGCCCTCCTTATTTTGCTACAGGCAGGGAGTTTACATTTCGAGGACGTGATACTTTCTGACGCCTCTCTAGCCAGAACCACTCTGGACCCGCGGAGCAAGGCACCACTGTCACAGAGAATAGGGGCCTGGCTAGTGCATCCCAGCCTATTCCATTGTCTCATTCGGACAGTCAGACTTGGCTATGTGCTTCTGTTCGCCAGGTGCCCTATTTATCCTATCTACCTCGGTGGCAAAGAAAGAGGCCTTTATCCAGCATACTAAGATTGTGGTCCTACTGGTAAAGGACACAATAGAGCCTGTCCAGCGTTTCCACTGAAATAATTTCAGAGGGTCTTGGTGCAAACGCAGTCATGCTAATGGCACTCGGATTGATGCATGAGACCACTTCAGCACTGGCTACATGGCCGATTCCCAAGATGGCCATGGTGCCACGGCATTGTCTGTGTGTCCAACGCAACAAGCTGTTGTCAAAAATTCATCACCTGGTCAGACCTTGACTTTCTAAGGGGCAGGAGTGCCCTTAGAACAAGTGTCCAGGCATGTTGTTGTCTCCAAAACAGGTTGGGTCGCTGTGTTTAACAGGCCTGCAGCTTCGGGCTCCTGGACAAGACCTCGACTACACTGGCATACCAATTGCCTGGAGTTGCCGGCAGTGCTGTTCGCCCTGTGTCGGTTTCGACCATTGCTGTGACGTCTTTTTTTTTTTTTAAGGATTTGATTAATAAAAAGTTCAAAAGAACAGCATTTATTTGAAATAGAACTCTCTTATTGTAAATGCCTTTTCTGTCTCTGTTTGCATCTTTAATGAATATATACAGGATATTAAAATGTGTATTAAAATGTAAAATAGATTAAAATTAAACAGTCCCCCTTTTTATACTAAAACTTACATGTACATGTCTATTCACATGAAACAGGTACTTAAGTGGTTGTGGTTTTGCAGTTATAATTGCAAAAGCTTTTATGACACAACCTTTTTGCAAAACCTGCATGACATTGTGACAGGCTGACAAAACAATCCAAGTTGAAATGTGTTGAACAAACTAATAAGGTCTGACTGGAAGACTAAATAAAACATTCTTTAGACCCATTTTATTTTAAGTTGGCCTCAACTACTACTAACATTTGAATTAATAATTTGCTACAATGCACTTATTGTGTACATACACGTTTTTAAATTGTACTTAAAAATTACCTGCATGTAATTACATCTGTAATTCATTTCTGTAGGTACATTATACTACACAGTTACATTACACTGTTGACACTTCCCTTCCCACTTCCCATACACTGTTGACACTTCCCTTTCCTTAACTAAAGTTAGGGACAGGTGTGGTGATATGGGTAAGTTTAAGGGTAGGGTTACCCTTGCCCATCCCACCACACCTGTCCCTGTCCCTGTCTTTACCCGTATCCCACCTCAATATCAGCATAAGTGTTTTGGGACCCACTTTATATTAGGTGTCCTTAACTACTATGTACTAACACTTTAATTCATAATTTGATACATTGCACTTATTGTGTACATACATGTTTTTACATTGTACTTACATTTTTAAAAATACCTGCATGTAATCAAATCTGTAATTAATTTCTGTAGTTACATTTGTAAATACACAATTGACACTTCCCTTACACCAAACCCTACCCTTAAACTTACCCATCCCACCACACCTGTCCCTAACCCTACCCGTATCGCACCTCAATATCAGCAAAGGTGTTTTGCAACACAATATGAACACAGTAAGTACATTGTACTTATATTTTGATGTAAGTGCATAGTAGTTAAGACCTAGTATAAAAATAAAACCCATTATTTCGTTGGAAAACTGTACAGTCAGAAGGTTAGAAAGAACTGCAGATGCTACCAAAGGTAAACCTGGTTTGACAAACTTCCACCACATCTAACTCTTATCATTTTCTTACTATCTTAATTCTTGAATTATATTTTGAAAATGTTCTATTTCCTAAGTGAAATTACCATTGTTAGGATATGACATGATTCTAAGTTAGGATGCTTCTGCAATATAGGCCCTACTTCTTAAAAATAATATACCAACTGTCCTTCTAGTTCTACTTTCAAATGTTTATTATGACTGTGGAGGGAGTTTTAAGTTCAGAAAATATACATAAAACTCTTATGTGAGAAATGCAATGAAAATGAGATTTTTCATGATATGCTCCCTTCAATTATATGCCTTAATTCATCAGAAATGGATGCAAGGGGTATTTTATGTGAAAGTGCTCCGACAACAAGTCCTTATGCTTGCTTGCTGCAAACAAACAGAACACTTAATCATATTCCACATGTACCTGAAATGAATGTGAAAATCACTGATGTACATACATTTTAGTGGTCACAAAAACTCCAAAGTAGACACTCACGGGCAGACACACGCCCACATGCACACAAAAATCTCAGATGACTCACTTTTCCATCAGTTGCCATGGACACCCAGCTTTCCCCCAGCTTGAGAGCACAATACAATTACTAGGCTCTAATTATCTGCCATACAACCTTCCCCTCCCCGCTAGAAAGAAAAAAATGAATCTTAAATTCCCTCTCTTACTACAATTCCACTTATTATGTCTCTACTACATCTCATGCTTGAATTAAGAGCCGGAAGAAGCTGAATGCATCAGCATGGGAGCTGGTGCATGTCAGTGTTATCACGGTGTGACACTGCTGGATACACACTAAATAATGATTATATAGGCTGCCATATGTGCAGGACAGAAGTGTTACTGTTACTGTTTATGAGTTTAGAAAGAGGTTAGATATTGCATTCAAAGCTGTTTAAAGAGCAAAACAGCTCATTTCAAATGAATAAAGGCTTGATAAGTTTCTATGTAATCTAAGAATTAGCCTTCTGATGCATGAATTATTTAATCACACAAATGTAAAAAATGTAATATATGTTTACTCCAAGAGAATAATCTTCAGGATCCCTCCTTCAAAATCGTCTTTCTTCCAAATGACATATTTGGGGATTTTTTTTAGATGCATTAAGGGTTTGCAATCCGAAAACAAAGAAAAAGCATTTTTAAACCACTAACCTACAACAACTTAATAAAAAAAATAATCAAACCAAACATGCCATAATATATATAAGACCTATGCAGTGCAAGCTTTCCTTGACATTTCTATGCATTATCAGAAATACTCTATAACTTGTGATGGTTAGTCTAGACAGGAGAAAAATATTTAAACCATTTTTATCCAATTGACATTTCTCAAATGCTGGATAAAGACGGAAAGTGATTGGTCACTTTAAATATCTGCCTGCCGAAAATATTGAAAATGATTAAAGTCTGAATGAAGGAGGTCCAAATGTTATAGCTGATATTCAATGTTCCTGAAATATCCATAAATGTGGGTTATTGTGGACTGAACATTACAGTGCTCTGCCATGTAATTTATGTTTGAAAGGATGAATGCTTTTCCATTTACTTGATTTGATGAATTTTCTTTGTTACTGGTCATGTAGAGGCACAATGAGTTGGGGTTATATTAAGGAAAAATGAACAAAATGACAAAATATAATAATTAAGGAAGTTCTTCTTTTCCAAAGTAAAGAGGAAAATTGCCGCCACATATTGGTTTTCCCTCTGTTGCTATTCTTTCATTTTTGACACAACATTTTTGCTATTTTTTTTTTTCTTTTAGAATTCTTTACTTCATTGGAATGGTACAAAACTGAAAGTAAACACTCAAAAAATAATGAATAAATTTTTAAAAGGTTAAATGATTAAACAAGTCACTGTCACATTCACACAAAAGACAAACGGGTGCGAGGACTCAAGTGCAGAAATAAGGGGGATGTATTAACAAAATAACATAAATACAAAACAAACACCCACGAGGGGTCAAAACACACAATCAAAAGACACAAATAAACTCAACACATACCAACTGGGAATTCACAAGGGAAACGGGAGACGTAGACATAACGATCCGACAAAGACTGACAAACACAAGGAGTATATAAAGGGGAGAAATCAAGCAGGGAATCAGGGAACACAGGTGGGGCAAATTAAACCAATAACAAGATAACAAGGGGGTGGGATCTAACAATGACAGAGGCACATGGCCACACTAACAAAACCCACATGTGCACACAAGACAGGACAGGTGACAGTCACAGTCACAGACAGTGACAGTCACACTTGTACTTCTCGCAATCAAATGACCTTATTGGAAATCAATAGCAAACAAATTTGAATTAGTGGATATGTTTGGTATCTGCGCCCAAACAAAAACTTATGGGAGAAATATTTTTTGAGATATCAGCCTCAAATTTGAAACATAACTTGTTTAGATTTATGGCTTTGATTTGATCAGTCCTTGAGGAAAACATATTTAGGAAAATGTTTCATTAAAAATGTGGGCGATATGTGGCCGATATGACCAAAATCGTATTTCACGGTATGAAAATTGTTATTTTATCGCATGAACCAATACCAACAGAGTTCTTTTTCACAGATTATTGCACTCTATATCAAACATGTCCTACTCTTCACTGTAAAAAAAACATTACATTAAACATTACATTAAACAGACTAAAAATAATGAGTTGAATCTTATATAACTTATTAAAAAAAAAACTTTGATGAGTTAAAGCAATGTAAAAACATATGTCATAACTTATTGTTCATATAATTTTTTACAGTTTTCATCACTTAAATTTAACTTTAAGTAGTACTATGAAGATTTGCAGTGAAATAAACCATAGTAAAATATCAATAGACACTTTATACTGTCCAGCCCTATAATTACTGCATAAATATAAAATAGTACCGTCAAATCCCCCAAAATACAAAATATTAAATAAGAAAAACATAATCGAAATAAAATATAGTACATTTTTTGACCTGATACAAATTTTAAACAAAATACATTGTAATAAAAGTTATAGCATTCATTGTCTCTGTATGTGTTTAGATTTAAGTTGACTAAATGTGTTATTAAAAAGACGTTTGAAATGCGTCAACCTTTTATTAGGTCAGTGGTTTCGTTCACATGTGTTTGTAGCTCCGTCGAATTGACTCATAATCCTTGATTTTCTTCTTAACACTCGCACAAACGAATACTTTCTATTATTTACAGCGTGTGAACATATCACCGATACGATTCTCTATAAAAAAACAACAATCGGATTGCTTTGATATCGCTACTTATATCGAACTTCCGCTACTAGCCGTAGACCGCTAGCATTGCACGCGTGGTAACTTATTTACACCGTAACCACTGAAACCTACAATTCGCCATTGTAGCACATTTACTACAATGGCGAATAACTCGGATCTGTGTCTAATGTTACCTTTGAGTGCAGGTGAGGACACGCTCGAGCTGCATTCGGTGCAGTTGGAGTTGGAGTCGTTGGACAAGCAGATTCGCAACCTACAAGACAGGCGAGCCGTGCTGAGAGAGCGGCGTTCAGCGCTGGAAACATCACGCGCCGATGCTCACAAGTCAGTGGTTAGTAACCTTTGACTCCGACCTCGTCTACTCCGTGTGTTTCTCTGCACAGGACCCAAGCACCCAGGACGATCATCCCTGGTTTCGTTCACTCCGGCACCGACACAGCACCATGGACCCTGGGTGTTTCCACAGCGGAAGACGCGAGCCAGGACCAGAGCAAGGACCTCTCCACCCCTCCCGGTCTTCGAGATCTCCACTCAGAACCGCTTCTCCCCTCTTCGCGAGATGGAACGCGCTGTGGTCATCGGTACTTCCATCGTCCGGCATGTCCGCGCTACTTCAGGTAAAGGTGCGCACTCACTGCTTTCCTGGTGCTCGTGTTCTCGATGTCGCTGCACAGGTTCCCGAGATCCTGAGCGGTGACGCGCGATCGGAGCTGTCGTGCTGCACGCGGAACGAACGACATCAGGCTGCGGCAGACGGAGATTCTGAAGAAGGACTACAGGAGTCTGGTCGAGACGGTGCGCAGAACATCGCCTGAAGCAACGATCATCGTGTCTGGACCCCTTCCCACGTGCCGACTAGGACATGAAAGGTTTAGTAGATTACTTGCTCTAAATGAATGGTTAATGTCATGGTGTAACGAACAGAAGCTGCTCTTTGTAAATAATTGGAATCTGTTTTGGGAGCGACCTAGGCTCTTCCGTCCTGATGGCCTCCACCCCAGCAGAATCGGAGCGGCTCTACTGTCGGACAACATCTCCAGGGCGTTACACACCACCATATGACTAGTAAGTCAAAGTTCAAATCACAGTCTTTGCTGTCCTAACTTAATTGACATAAGTACCAATGTAGAACATTATATAGAAACTGTGTCTATTCCTCGTTTAGTGAGGTCAAACTTTAAATCTACTGTAAGATCTAGGAAAAATCTAATTGTGATTAAACCAGAAAATCTCAATATTAGTGAACAAAAACAATTTCTAAAACTAGGTCTTCTAAACATTAGATCGCTCACACCTAAGGCGGTTATTGTAAATGAAATGGTCACAGATAATAGTTTCGATGTGCTTTGCCTTACTGAAACCTGGCTTAAGCCAAATGATTATTTCGGTCTAAATGAGTCTACTCCACCAGGATACTGTTATAAGCATGAGCCCGTCTGATTGGTCGTGGCGGCGGTGTTGCAATAATCTATAGAGATATTCTAAATGTTACTCAGAAAACAGGTCACAGGTTTAATTCGTTTGAAGTACTAGTGCTAAATGTTACGCTCTTAGATGTAAGAAAGAAAACCATTTTATCTCTAGCCTTGGCTACTGTATATAGACCTCCAGGGCCCTATGCTGATTTCCTAAAAGAGTTTGCAGACTTTCTCTCAGATCTATTGGTCAATGTCGATAAAGCATTAATTGTTGGAGATTTTAACATACACGTAGATAACACAAATGATGCATTAGGGGCTGCGTTTACAGATCTATTAAACTCCTTTGGGGTCAAGCAAAACGTCACTGGTCCGACTCATCGTCTTAATCACACACTAGATTTAATTATATCACATGGAACCAACCCAACCGATATAGATATTATACAACAAAGTGATGATGTCACTGACCATTACATGGTAACTTGTATACTGCGTACTGCTGAAATCTGTCATGTTGCGCCACGTTATCGACCAGGCAGAACGATCCTTCCAACCACTATAGATAGATTCTCAAATAGCTTACCTGATCTGTCTCAGCTGCTCAGTGAACCCAAACAAACAGATGAACTAGAGGAAATGACTAGCAGTATGAGCACCATTTTCTCTAGTACATTAGAAAATGTTGCACCAATTAGATTAAAAAGGTTAGAGAGAAAACTAAAGCACCATGGTACAACAGTGCTACACATGTTATCAAGAGAGAAACTCGTAACTTAGAGCGTAAATGGAAACAAACTAATTTAGAGGTCTTTAGAATCGTGGAAAGATAGTACGTCACGTTATAAAAGGCCCTAAAAGCAGCCAGGGCTGAGCATCTCCGCAAACTAATAGAAAACAACCAAAATAATCCAAGGTTTTTATTTAACACCGTGGCTAGATTAACAAATAAACAAGCATCGCCTGAGCAAAATATTCCGTTACAGTTTAGTAGTAACGATTTTATGAATTTCTTCACTGAGAAAATAGAAAGCATCAGAAACAGAATTGTAAATGTACAACCTTTAATGATGTCTTATGATTCAACCTCAATTATCGCCCCTCAAGAACTACTACACCGCTTTACAACTATAGGACAGGAAGAGCTAAATAAACTTATCATTGCATCTAAACCAACAACATGTTTATTAGATCCAATACCCACTAAACTACTGAAAGAGCTGTTACCTGTAGTGGAAAAGCCTCTTCTCAATATTATTAACTCGTCTTTATCTTTAGGTCATGTTCCAAGAATATTCAAGTTGGCAGTCATAAAACCTCTCATTAAGAAGCCACAATTAGATCATAATAACCTAGCAAATTACAGACCCATTTCAAATCTTCCATTTATGTCTAAAATACTAGAAAAAGTTGTGTCTGCTCAATTGTGCTCTTTCTTGCAAGAAAATGATATCTATGAAAAATTTCAATGGATTCAGACCACACCATAGCACAGAAACTGCGCTCGTTAAAATCACAAATGATTTACTTCTAGCTTCTGACCAAGGCTGTATCTCAATACTAGTTCTACTCGATCTTAGTGCTGCGTTCGATACTATAGATCATAAAATACTCTTAGATCGACTTCAAAATTACACTGGTGTTCAGGAAAGGCATTAAACTGGTTTAGATCGTACTTATCAGACCGCTACCATTTTGTCTGTCTAAATGGGAAAAATCAAAGATAACCAGTAGACTATGGGGTGCCGCAAGGATCTGTGTTAGGCCCTCTGCTATTCTCAATATATATGCTGCCACTTGGTAATATTATAAGAAAACATGGAATTAATTTCCACTGTTATGCTGATGACACTCAATTATATATCTCATCACGACCAGATGAAAACGCTAAATTATCTAAACTGACAGCGTGTGTTGAAGATATTAAATACTGGATGACGTGTAATTTTCTGCTATTAAATTCAGATAAAACAGAGGTATTACTTATTGGTCCAAAAACGCCCACAAAACCTCTCACAATACAACTTTAACTTGGAAGGACGTCCTGTCACTTTATCCACTACAGTAAAAGACCTGGGTGTTATATTAGACCGCAACTTGTCTTTCGAAAATCATATTTCATATGTTACAAGAACAGCATTTTTCCACCTTAGAAACATTGCTAAGCTACGTAACATGCTATCTATTTCTGATGCAGAAAAGTTAGTTCATGCATTCATGACCTCAAGACTAGATTACTGTAATGCTTTATTAGCTGGTTGTCCTGCATCCTCAATAAACAAGCTACAGTTAGTCCAAACGCAGCTGCTAGAGTTCTTACTAGGTCAAGAAAATATGATCATATAACACCAATTTTATCATCTCTACACTGGTTACCTATTAAGTTCCGTATCAATTACAAAGTATTGCTACTGACCTATAAAGCCCTAAATGGTTTAGCTCCAGTGTATTTAACGGATCTTCTATCGCCCTACAATCCATCGCGCTTTAAGATCACTAAACTCGAGGCTTCTGGTCATTCCTAGGATATCTAAGTCCACTAAAGGAGGGAGGGCATTTTCACATTTAGCTCCTAAACTCTGGAATAGTCTTCCTGATATTGTTCGAGGTTCAGACTCGCTGTCCCAGTTTAAAACTAGATTAAAGACGCATCTCTTTAGCCAAGCATTCACATTATAATTACCTTTTATACTACAGTTAAATCGGATCAAAAGAATTAATATTCTGAACAGCAGCTATGCTAATTATTTCCCATCTGCTTTTCTGTTATTATTTGGGACACTAGTCCCGAGGTAAATAGTTGGTCAGCTCCAGTTTGTATCCAGCCTCTCATAGAGACTTCAGATGCCCCAACGCCTGTGATGAGACGACTCGACGCCTGTGAAGAGACGACTCAACGCCAGCGCTGTTATAGCGGCCTAAAATAATACATGATTGATTAACTTTTTCTAACATTTTCAATGTACATTTATAAAATGCACTTTCTGTAAAGCTGCTTTGAAACAATGTGTATTGTGAAAAGCGCTATACAAATAAATTTGAATTGAATTGAATTGAATTGAATTATTATATTTTTCCATTTCTAAAACAATTAACAATTTCATAAATCATCATCGTCCTTTTCTTCTGGGCAACAGAAGTTGCTTTGATTTGCCTGATTCTCCATAAACCTATTCCCAGTGAGAGACACTCCATGAAAAAAAAAAAAAAAAACCCACTAATTAATTAGACAATATCTAATTAAAACACAAGAAACATGCCTGTCCACAGGGGTTAAGTTAAATCTGTGGACAAAACACACAGATAGATGAGCAGTCAAGGAAAACTGGAGAATTGGGAAGCGTCAAAGCACTGACAGCAGACATTCACTAGAGAGCAGATACCTCTGCTGAACACACTAATTAGCTGATTCTAGTGCTAATTAGTTGATAAAATGTTGTTTAAGACTTCTGTAAAGTTCCAACTGTTACACTAATGAAACCAAAATTACACAGCGCCTGTTTCAGGGTCAGTGTTTTTCATATTGGATTAAATACCTTTTTTTTTTTTATCTAGTTCCCTAAAGATGATACATTGATTCTTGGAGAGTTTATTAGACGAGTGCAAAAGCAACAGGTTTAAGTTAAGATGACACGTTCTTGGAAGTCAGTTTCACTGGAAAGCGGTATCAGTCAGTTGAAGCCTGGCTTGATGACTTCAATTAAATTATGTAGGCCTACCAGGTTAATATAACAGGGAATTAAGTCATTGATAATAAGCTAATGCACTGTAATGTTTTCTTTTTTATCACCTTACACTCTTTTAATAAAACACAGTCTTCCAGGAAAGACACATGATTCACTTGGTGCCTTGTTATGAATTTCTGTGTAAATTGTACATGAATCCATTCATACAGACATTTCCACATTAAATTACACAGAAACTAGCATACAAGCCATCGCTTTGATTATAATTATAAAGGTCTAGATTTTCAATTGCAATTGATTTCTGTTGATACGTCATATAGCAGTTCACAGAGTCCACAGTGCTTCTCGTTCCAGGAAATAACTTTCATCCCCTAGAAATGTAAACCAATTGGATCATCCAGCAACATCAAAAAGCCTTATTTAAGATTAAATATTTCTGGAAATCTTTTTAAAGATTTCCCTGGGCTGACATTCCTCAGAAAACTGTCAATGTCATTGGCCCATCTTCATTGGTCAATAAAAGCAAGCCTGACTCGTATAAAATGAATGGACACAATCTCAGTATTGCACACGGGTGAACTTGTAACAAAAGCACTATATCCTTTCTAGGTGGTAAGATAAGCCTGAGCATTATCAGTGTTCCAGTGGTTGGACAGAAGACCCTGAGGGAGCTTCTGTCTGTCTGCATGGAGCCGGCGACATGATTCATCTCACACCTCTGTGCCCCTGGGAGCCAACCCATTAATTAACCTGCAATCAAAGCCCTGGCAATCTTAAATAATTGAAGAGCTGAGACTAATTAAACACATGGCTAACTGTGTGCTGAAGCTAGGTCACACAAAGTGTTTGATATGAAACTCTTTTTTTTTTCTTTGATGGTTATTAGCCTGAATATTGAATGTTTTTAGCAAGACTTTTGCAAGACATATGGTCCAAAAAACTTTAGCACAGTAAAAGAGACATGACGACAGTAATTTACTTTTGGTGAGCACTAATTTTGCTCTTCTTACTCAAACTCAAAAGCCTATAAAACATTTTAAACATTTATGAATTTAGCAGACGCTTTTATCCAAAGCGACTTACAAAAGAAGAACAAAGCATTCATCAAAGAACCAACAATCGTTGTATAGTATACACAATGCCAGGTTAATTAGACAACTAGATTAGGAAACCAGCTAGAGAAGAGAAGAAATGCAGAATGCTTACACAAACATTGTAGATTACTGATTGAATATATTCTATAAGGGTCACTCTACATGACTTCAGGATCTCGTGCTCATGGGATCTCACTTGGCAGATCCTGAAGAAAATACACAGTAAAAGACATTATATTTGTACTTAACCTGTTTGGTGTGTTTGAATACATCTTCAACAAAATAATTACGGTACATCACCACATAGCAGACTTTCAAAATACTTTTCAAAATGCCTCCAGAAGCTAGCGTTCTGCAAGTGAAAAGTGCCTAATGGTGCCATCCCAAATAGGCACAAAATCATTTTCACTGACCTTTACCTTGACTGTTCCCTTCTGGTGGAATGACTTGCCTAACTCAACCCGAGCTGCTGAGTTTTTTTAGCCGTTTTCAAGAAACAGTTATTTTTTTGTCAATACTTGACTCGTTAATAGTAACACACAGGGCCAGATTTACTAACAGCTTGCGCCAGCGCCAGCGCAAACCCTCTTTTTCCTTTAAAAAAATACTGTCAAGATTTACTAAAGACACAGTGAAAAATTAGGACAGTTTTGTGGTTATTTTTGTGGCTGACTTTATTGCATATGCGTTTGTAAGAATTTCTCTTTGTAAGACTTTCAGACGTAGAATTTACGAGAGGAGAGCATAATCATTCAAGGTGATTTACTATGGTTTGCGCTAATCAATTTACTGGTATGTGCGCCATTATTTTATGCCCGTAAAAGCATGCCTTAAACCAGATGCTTATTTGCGCTGCTCTTGGTAGATTATGTTGGTCTGTGTTCTTTAATTTGTGCAATGTCGGTAGAACACACGCAGAACTTTCCAGTCCCATCCGCGCTTTTTTTGTAATTGCGATTTTACACTAATTTCCCGGTTAGTAAATCTGGCTATTCGAGATCTAGATCTAATAGTAAATCTATTCTATTTTATTTATTTATAAATAAACAAAAACCTTGTTATGTGTACTGTGCTAGATTAACTGGGACTGTCACAGCACTTGCATATATTTGCCCTATTGTTGGTTTGATTGCTTCTAATGTTCTCATTTGCAAGCTGCTTGGGATAAAAGCACCTGCTAACTAATTATTAAATGTAAATGTACTTTCAAACTTCAAATGGGTTTCTTGGTCCAAATGATTTTCTCCCCCAACATGCATTCTGCCGATTAGTGCCTGTTATGACAATTTGACTGTCTCCCCCTTGTGGGAGAGTTAGAGTGCTGTCCACTGTATGACGCTGGAAGCATTGATAGATGTGTACAAGGCCTTTTTGAGAAAAAAAACTTCTGAATTTGTACAGGATTTTTGTTTCTCATGTGTGTCGGGGTAAATATAAGTGTTGTAGCAGGTAAGCAGACAGTAATGTAGGCCTATGGTGGATATACAGTTTTTGCATCAGTGGCCATGCAGAAACATTATTTCCTAACAGTATAATCCCCTTTGTCTAAATTGGCCATGCTGCAAGCATTGGACTACAGGATCCCATTGCCAGCATATTCTGAGATTCAATTACACTGGAAGCAGCTCAAATTAAGGCGACAAGCCTTTTAGTTTAATCCTTCTTTCTCGTTAAAGCTACACTGTGTAACTTTTTTAGTTTATTCTTAGCTAAAAACAATTAGTTCTTTCAAAAATATATGTGCTCATAAATGTATATTTACTTATTTCAAGTAATAAAGTATTTTCGTAAGTTTATAATATGCCATTGAAAACACATACGGGTGAGGGGTTCGAATGCGCGTCACCATGTTACCCCTCCATCTTGAAATTACATGAACCAAAGAGGGACATACCCGTAAATTCAAGCTTCGCCTTTCGCGTTTTAACACGATGGCACTGTGTCGAATGTGAAGAGGGGGGTTGCTTGAGACTGATATAGCCTACAACGTAAACTTTGCATCACGCTAGTGATGTCGTACAATATACAGAATAACGATAGCACCGATAAAAGTTACTTTACTAAGATTAGCTTGCATTCATCTGGGAACCTGATAGCTGATGTTAGCAATGAAATGGTAAAAAATAACGAAAACGTAAAACTATTATTCATTTTACATAGATGTCATAACCTACATGTTAACTGACGAATTAAATAACTGCAAATTATAATAGTTTTCTAAAGTAACCTCATTACCTGAAGGAACACTCATGGACGAGGTCGAACTGGAAGCCATGTAAATCAGCCACCGTAGGAGTTAAAATGAAATCGGAATTGAGAGGAACAGAAACCAATATTCGCTGGATGGTCATATACCTTTTCACCGCTAGATGTGGGAAAATATCACACAGTGTAGCTTTAAGCCACTTGCCTTTCCAGTTAGTTTCAACTTTCATACTTTTAGTTAATTAAACTAAGACCTGATAAATAAATATAAAAAATCTACCTGCAATGAAAAGAAACACAATTTATCCACCAAAATTCACTCAGTAACTGTTTATGTGCCATTTATTCACCTGAACTGTGCCATTCTGTTCAATAAATCACTGTTTGGATTGTTTGTATCTGTTTTTGTGCCTGGTTTATCCTGAAAATGGGATGCATGATGACATGGTTATATAAAATAAATTGCAATGTGAACCAAACAATTAATACATTGCAATTAGCTTCTTGGCAGTGGACATGATTTCACTGCTAAGCAGAGTGTTCAATATGCATGGCTGTTTCTGTGTGTTTTTTGAGACCTTGGTCTGTTGAGCTCTATCTTAAATTTCCTGAGGTCCAAATAATAACATCTCTGCCTTGGGCACTGCTATTATTTTGGAAAGTGAATGTATTGTTTGATAATTGTTTGATTTTTTTTTCATTGAAGCCACTATAATTGATTTTCTCGCCAAATAGTTGGACTATGAAAGATCCTTCAGTGTTTGAAAAAGCTTAGCAACCACTTCAACACCCCCAGCCCCTTTAAGTGACATTGCTAACGGCTGGCCTGGCATTTTGCAGCATTTTTAGTAGTTTTCACGGATCGATGTGAACGGGGATTGTTTGGATAACATTGTCATCTGTACTAAGTACATCATACTTTTTAGTACATTGTATAAACGTACCCTAAGAGTCATGGAAATGTGCATTATTTGAGGGTATATTTAAGTGAAAAGTTGAATGAACGTGAATTTGTATGGCTATCTTTTGCTTCATATCATTTAACATTCTTTCTAGGTTTATTTCCATTTGATTCTGAATCCTAGATTTGAAATGGTCTTCAACCCACTGCTACAAGTTTTACCTTCAGAGCACATGGACATGAATAGGTCTGCACCTATATTAAGATTAAACTCAAAGACCGCATGAGACTGAACAGCCGCAGCTGGGAACGCAATGGCCATAAACTGAATTCATGCTTGACCACTGAACATAGTATATCATCTGAATCCCCTCAGCCAAGGCACTAACAAACAGAGCTGTCTGAGATGCCTGTGATTGGTGTACTGCAGAGCACAACCTTTTCTGCAACAAATCACTGGCTCTCCCATTCTCCAACACAGCCGCGCTCACTCACATCATTTAAAAGGGTGAGGAAAAGCAGCAAAGTCCAGACAAATCCATCTGGGATTGAGCCAATGGAAAATGAAGAAGCATTTATGCTGTAAGAAATCAGGAAGCCTGTACTCCACTCCAAACAGCTGTCAGCACCACCCCTCCCAATCAGCATCATCCTTTCCCTTTCCGGGCCTCTTGACATCTCCCTAAGAGCAACAATTTCAATAAAATTTGTGGTTGTACTAATGTGTCATGCGAGCAGCGCTGGATGCACTTTACAGACTTGCATAACAATAAACCCTGCCAGTAAATAAATTGCAATAATTGTATGCTTGAAAAAAATGCTTGACTATTTTTGGTACTCATCTGCATCCGAACTGGTTTGGTTTCATTCTATTGAAATATCAATAAATAATCTCAGAAAAGTCAAATGGACAACAGAACTGTTTGATCAGCACACCCAACACAATATGTTTTTTCAGGAGATAGATACTCACATTATCAATAAATCACTTTATATGCCATTATCATCCACAACACAGGCCTGCAATCACAGCTAAAGTATTTATCCAAACAGGATAAAGCTTCGGCATTGGCTTAACAATACTATCCACAATATCATGAAATTACATGATGACTTTCAGAGCTCTGTGCTGCTAATACATATTCTTGGTTTTATAATAGAATGTGAGGAGAACACACATACAATAATCAGCAAGAATCAGTCCAAAAGAATAGTACCAAGAAAAGTCATTAAGGGTTTCTTATTCAATAAATTCTTTTTTTTTGTCAAAGGCTTGTCATTGAAGGACTGAATGTAATGTCAAGGTACTGTTGAAAGGGATAGTTTACACTATTTATTGTACGGTTTCAGAAACTATATCACACGCGCAAGATTGCTGTTCCAAATATAGCAATCATTCTGGTATCCAGATCAACAGCACGATTGAAATATAGAATAGTTCAGTAAACAGTTCAGTTGATAAAAAGTGACTTACATTTTAGAGACAAACGGTTACTTTATCTATTGTCAATGCAACGACAAAACTACTCACAAAAAATCCAAAAACAGAAGCAGACATTGCGCAGTGGTGGTGCTTTCTGGAATGAACCATTGTTTTGGACCGAATCATTTGAGTGAATGATTAAACGACTCATTAGTTTTGTTCCTGAATGGATCTATAGCGGTGTCCAAAATCGCATACTTGTACATAAGGTGAAAACAGCATAAGACAAAAGAAGTTTGCTAGATTTGACAGTACTCATGAAAGACTAGGAAAAAAGTACCCTGATGAACTACTATTTTCTGAAGTGAGCCCTTAAAATAATGAATTCAATTCAAGGAATTCAATGACTCATTAATTTTTTTTCTGAATTAATCAGTTCCTGAATTCGGAACATCATACTAGCATACTACTCTGACTAATTCTGCCATAGAAAGATATTGTAAAAGTATTAAGAGAAGTTCACTTGCATTGAATGATTCAATGACTAGCGCATAAAGATAGAAAACTTGTTTTATTCCTGAATACATCAAGGTTTTCAGCAAATCACTTCAAATGACTCACTCATTAAGATGTTACATTCAGTAACAATGGAACCTAAGGAGTCAAACCACCAATGAAGAGATTAAGAATCTACTTTTTTTATATTTTAACCTTTGAATCAAACCCATATTTTTGCACAAAAAGAAAAGAATGGTCTCTTGTAATTAGTTGTCCTGAGCAGTACTGTCTGACTGCACTGTAATCAATGTCTCCAGCAACAATTAAACCCTGACACTGACCACCTTGTGAATATGAAGTGGAATTAACCTTTTCACCTGATGGGTGCCATCTGATGGACATTAAACAAAAAGAGAGCACGGCATGGAGGGCCTTTTACGGCCACATCTGTCAACTCCACGACTAATCCTAAATGTACATAAAAGGTTTCACTGACAAGCATAATTACAAGCACAAATACCTTTGCTCACAATCTCCATAAAAGCCATTTATCAATGCAGCAGCAGACAGTATCCTGCAGCTGAAATAAAATATCAGGCTTCCTACTTTTCCTTGACATTCAATCCTACATGCTCTACTATAATGTCAGCCGATCTCAGGAGATCTAATATTGGCTGTGACGATGACTAAGCGGTGGCTCTTCACAGACTTTGATAAGTAACATTTACAGTGAAAGCCTGTTAGTCTCTTGTTTATATGAATCTTGAAGGAATTCAGAGTCTCCACAGGGGTCTCAAAATTGCGATAGAAATTACTAGATGATTGTTTTTCTATTCATTGGCCTGCCTTTACAAGCCTGGTCGCTGTCGCATAACCTCTACAGGAAAGTGAAACAAGGTTAAGATTGCAGGCAGCCGAGTATGTGAAATTGATAAATTAGCACTCTTCAAAATATGAATAAATTGAACTCCCTGTGAAATGATCCAGTATTTTACACATACAAAATAACAAGAAATAACAAAAATGACATTTATCAGTATCAGTACAAAAATGTGATAATTAACATATTTAATTATTGTGTTGTTTGTGGATTTTTAAATAAACTAAAGCATCACGGCACATGCTGCATATCATTAATAATCCTAAATTTACACCTGCGCTTTAGTTATAAAAAATATTCAAATTCCATGCTTGAGTGCTTTCATAACACATTTATTCTGGACAGTTTTTTTGTGTAGAAAAATGTCAAAATGACGAGCATGAGCAGTGACTCACACGTAAACACGCAGTCAATGCAACTCGGGCAAGTCTGTCTTTTCTCAAACAGACTGTAATGAGAAGGTGAAAAAGTCAGATGGATGCATCCAAAATGAGTGTTTAGGGTCAGGGGGATAAAATACATGTTCTGTAAGCATGTGTTTATTTATTCAGGATGTACAAACCTTCAAATGCATTACCCTTGCCCTCTAATTTCCTAGGAATCATTTGGAGGTATTAAATCACTTTAGAGGAAATTAGCATAAAAACTAAGTTGCAGAGGATGATTATTAAGTTTTCCATCACAAGCTAAATTCACGCTACATGATCTTTGGGAGGCTTAAATTAAATAGTATGTGTGCATGCTTCAAGGCTTATTTGAGGCTTATTCAAATCGTCCATGTTGAAAATGTTTTGGTCTGTTTAACATGTCTGTTTGACAAGTTTTCTCTCTCATACATTTTACATATCATGCATCAGAAGATTGCAAAGTTGCTTAAGGGGGAATTGATGTCTTTGAAACATTTAGATACAAGTTCAGATTGTACAGGATGATAGTGTGTTATGTGTTATTAAAAATAAATATAAATATTTGTTAATATAGTTGACCTATCACAGAATGTAAATATATTTCAAATGATTTTCCAGTCTTACACAAAAATCTTTGCTATGCAACATAATGTCACAGTTAAAGATCATTATTTTCCAGAGACACAAAATTAGATTAATTAACATCAAAACTGTTTCGAATGACTACATTTCACATGTGTTGAAATGGGATTTTGTGCCATCTATGGTCTTGCCTCAGGGGGCACATTTCCCCATTTTACTCCAATAATTATAAAACCACATATCTGAAAGCCTGGTTATTTAACCATTGATGTTTTGATTTATTATAGTTATTAGAGTACCTTTCTTTAACAGTCCTCTTCCTGTTCCTGGAAGAGTTGATAAGACAGGCCTCCATGGAAACAACCCGAGGGATAATGACTAAAGCACATCAATGCTGCTTTTAAGAGTCATTCAAGTTGTCTCACTGCTGAAATATAAGGTACATTTATTTTTTTCAAAAAAGCCATTTCATTAATATTTAATTTATTCCCAAATGTCTAATAACACAGAAGTCAAATTAGCTTCCTGGCTAGTATAGAATTGTCCTCCGGGCCAGAGACACTAAGCCACAGGGCGCAAAGGCATTTTTAAATAATAAATGCTTTTAATACAATGAGCATGACATTCATTTATGCAGGTAAAGTGTCATATTTTACATTGACTAACAGACTCAATTCACCTTATAATAGAGAAAGGACTAATTACAGTCCAGTTTTATGATTCACATTAACTCTTTCTGTAGCCAGCCAGTGTCAGCATTTTTTTATTATTTTCACAAAACTTTCATGGACCCCAGATTATTTTGTTGTATCTGAACATGTGATATATCAAAAGAAGGTACAGAGCCTCGATCTGCTAAAAAAAAAAAACATTATTTTTAATTGTAAAATGTTATTAACACTTGATTATGGGTTAAAAAAAGCAATATTTTGAAAAAATATCTGAGAAAGTCTTTTTGTCAAAGGCTACACCCAGATCGGATTCAGAACAATGATCAAAACATAGAAACATTGCTTCCATCGACGTTTGCAGTCCTACTGCCCTTGGTCGACATTTCATTCTGCAACATTTACTCCAAAAAAATGATACATTTACTTACTTTTTTTATGTCAACAGTTTCCACATAATTGGGTTATGTTGAATTTTATTAACATTGTTTATTTCAGTAAACTTATTTTTTTTTACATAAGGTTAATTCTATGCCATTTAGTTGTATCAGGTTAACATTCTTAATTTTGTCCAAAACTATTACATTTAATTATTCTAACATGAATATAAAAAACTAGTGGTGGGCCGTCATCGGCGTTAACGTGCTGCGTGTGGGAAAAAAATATCGCCGTTAATCTATTCTCAAAGTTGGGTTGGGAGGGAGCTGGGTCTATACTACGCAAGCTATGATGACTTTCACAGTGATATTTTAGCGCGGATGTATAGCTACCTAGCCGAATTGCACTGAAGGGAGCGAGAACGAGTCTTCGAACCTGCGTGTATGCTGTGAAATTACCACATCAAGTGTGAACGCTGTCTTCCGAACTCGGGTGCGCACAAGGCGAACCGTATGTTACTCGAGTCCTGACGAGCGTGACTGATATACTGTAAGCAGAGAGTTATAGATCTAATTTCTGCTCGTCGTCAGTTTTCTTTAGAGCATTTGCAGTACATCCGCGGCAGATAGACGCAAGTGCCATTACATACTGAAGCTTTGGTTACAAAACTAACGGTTCAAAAACAAAAATGCGTCTCGGTTACGTATGTAACCTAGTTCCCTGAGGAGCGAGGCGCTGCGTCGAACGCTGTGAGAACGCCCCTGCGTGATCGCGTCATGAAGCGTGTAGAACCAATCCAATCAGGAGATAGAACGTCATCGGCTGGGTGGCGTCATCGACGGAAACTATAAAACACCCGTGAAAACAAACAGGAACTAGCTTCTGCAAAAGCCTGAAGTAAGTGATCACGGGCATGCCGGGAGTATGGCGGCGGCGCGGCGTCGTTCCCCTCAGGGAACTAGGGTTACATACGTAACCGAGGCGTTCCCTATCTGGGAACTCGAGCTGCGTCGAACGCTGTGAAGCAGCTTATACCCACATCGCCATAGGACCAAGTGCTTCGTATGTGTGAAACCGTAGCGCACACGACTACGATAACACCTGTGCCCCAACTGTAGATGCTACGTCAAGTTCGTAGAATCTTACAAAGGTCAGCGGCGAGGACCAACCGCGCGCGTTACATATATCTTGGAGGGAAGCCCCGACAGAAGTGCTTTAGAAGCAGCCATACCCCTAGTAGAATGCGCCCGGACAGCCAGAGGAGACGGCTGTCCGACCGCTTCATAGGCAAGAGAGATGGCCTCGACCAACCACTTGCTCATTCTCTGCTTAGACACTGGCGCCCCTTTTTTAGGGGCTCCGAAACAGACAAATAGTTGATCCGTCTTTCTCCACAGGGCAGCTCTGTGGACATAGGCATCAAGCGCCCTAACCGGGCAAAGCAGATTTAATTTTTCCTGGTCTGACGTCACGAAAGGAGGAGGACAGAAGGCTTGCAGAGTAATAGGACCCCTCGGGCTCGTCTGAACCTTGGGGATATATCCTGGTCTGGAGTGAAGAAAAGCCTTCACCATGCCAGGCGCAAACTCTAGACATGAGGGCCCTACCGACAGGGACTGCAGGGATGAAGGAATCTCCCGCCCGCTTGGGAAAGGAGGTCCCTCCTGGTTGGAATCTCCATGGGAGAGCCTTCCAGGAGAGATATCAGGTCCGAAAACCAGATCCTGGTCGGCCAGCGCGAGCCACTAGTAGCACCCGGACTCCGTCCGGCGCACCCCTCTCCAGAACTCCCGGAAGCAGAGCAATCGGAAATGCGTACAGGCAGCCTCGGCCACTCCTGTACCATGGCGTCCAGTCCCAGAGGGGCTGGATGTGACAGAGAAAACCACTGAGGACAGTGGGAATTCTCTGCCGAAGCAAACAGATCTACCTCTGCTCTCTCGAACTTTTGCCATAGGAGCTCCACCACCTCGGGTGAAGTCTCTCCATTCCCGGAACCTCGGCCCTGCCTCGACAGGATGTCTGCTTCCTGATTCAAGACCCTGGGATGTAAACTGCCCTGATGGAACGCAGTTTCCTTGGGCCCACAGGAGGATCTGACGTGCCAGCTTGTATAAGGCGAGACCTCAGACCCCTGGTGATTTATATAGGCGACCACCGATGTGTTGTCTGTCCTGACTAACACATGGTGGCCCCTGAGGTCGGGCAGGAACTGTTTCAATGCAAGAAACATAGCCAGCATCTCTAGCCGATTTATGTGCCATAGCCGCTGATGTTCCTGCCATAGACCCTGGGATGAGCGACCACTCATGACCGCCCCCACCCGTGAGGGAAGCATCTGTCGTTAGCGTTACGCGGCGAACCTGAGCCCCAACACCGGTCCCTGGCCCAAAAACCCGGGATTCTTCCACATGACCAGAGCACGAAGGCATCACCGCGTGACTTTGATCGTGCGGGCGGATTTCCCCTCGGGAAAACCCTCTTGTTCTGAGCCACCACTGTAACGGCCTCATGTTCAGCAGGCCAAAAGGTATCACGTTGGGCGCAGCTGCCATGAGGCCTCAGTTTCTGAAACTGTTTCACAGTGATAGCACGGTCTAGCTTCAGTTCTTTTACTGCTGTGCGGATCGATGTTATGCGTGTCGGCGATAATTGCGCCGCATAATTACCGAGTCCCACTTCACGCCTAGAAAGGTGGCCCTCTGAGCCGGAGAAAGCACACTTTTCTTTGCGTTCAGTCTCAACCCCAACCTTGACATGTGTGCGAGAACAGCATCTCGATGCTGAACCGCCATCTGCTCGGAGTGAGCTAGGATCAACCAATCGTCGATATAATTGAGTATGCGGATGCCCTGCAGGCGCTAGCGGCGCCAGAGCTGCATCCACACACTTGGTAAAGGTGCGGGGTGACAGTGCTACACCGAAGGGAAGTACTCGATATTGGTATGCCTCTCCCCGAAGGCAAACCTCAGAAACTTCCTGTGATGTGGAAGGATGGAGACGTGAAAGTATGCGTCTTTGAGGTCTATGGTCACAAACCAATCCTCGGATCTGATCTGAGACACGATCTGTCTGAGTGTAAGCATCTTGAATTTGAGCTTTGCCACAGAGCGATTTAGTAGACGCAGATCTAATATCGGGCGCAACCCCCCATCCTTCTTTGGCACGATAAAGTACGGCTGTAAAGCCCGACTCCCTGCTGGGAGGAGGAACCCTTTCTATAGCCCCCTTTCGCAGGAGTGTCTCTACTTCCTGTGCCATTACCAGAGCCTGCTCCGGGCCTACCTCTGTGGGTAGGACACCGCTGAACGGAGGTGGCCGCTCTTTGAACTGAATCGCGTACCCCCTCTCTATTATCTGCAGGACCCAACGAGATATGTTCGATAGAGCGTTTCCACTCGCCTAGAAACTCTACTAAGGAACCAGCCTCTCGAGGCTGGCCTCTGGCTATACTTTGAGCAACAAGTGCAGTGCCCTGAAATGGCGGACCGGCAGGGAACGCCTGACTTGACTGCTCGGGAACCTCCCAGGAGGAAGCGGACCACCCTCGGGTGGCCCGCGAGACCATCTGCGCCCGGCGTTGCGGCGGGGTTGGCAGCGTGGCCCCCAGAGGCGCCGCAGGAAGGCGGGTACCGTGTGCTGAGGTAAACACCGTCTTCCTGCGGAGGACAACCCTCAGCGTCCTGGCGTTCCTGGCGTCAGGACCGCTTTAACGACCTTCTTGGCGATACTGTCCGGACTGTCCTCAGATCAGCCCTACCCCTCGAAGGCCTCGTCTGAGAGCGCCGCCCGCCTCCCATTCCCGCTGCGGAGGAGCACGGGTGGCGACGCTCTGCTTCTGTTGCGCCCTGTGCGAGGAGCTCGTACTCGGCCTCTCCTTGGGCTGCTGCCCCGGGACTTGGATTCGGAGAGGGAGAAACTGCTTAAGCGCCGCTGCCTGTTTTCTTGACTCCTGGAACCTCTCGGTGACTGATTGTACAGCGTCACCGAAGAGGCCCTCAGGGGACAGCGGCGCATCGAGCAAAAAGCTCTTCTCCCTCTCCTTGATCTCAGTGGGGTTTAGCCACAAATGCCTCTCCGTGGCCCACACATCTAGCCGTCTCCTTGGTGGCCCGGAGAGCGAGATCGGCAGACTGCCTGAGCTCAGTTATTAAATCTGAGCCCACCTCATCTCTGCCATCCAAGTCCCTAAGCAGGTCGGCCTGGTATGCCTGCATGATAGCCATCGTATGCAGGCATGCCGCGGCCTGACCTGCCGCCGAGTACGCTTTACCCACCAGCGCCGACGTTGTTTTTAACGGCTTGGTGGGTAAAGTCGGGGCCTTTAGGGACGATGCCGATGAAGGCGAGAGATGGCTCGCAAGCGTCTCTTCAACCTTAGGCATCGCCCCATAACCATGCTGTTTCAGCCCTATGATGTTACTATAAGTCGATGTCTGAGGGCTGAAAACTCTAAATGACGCCGGCTTCTTCCAGGACCTAGACACCTCGGTGTGCAGGTCAGGGAAGAACGGCAGGCCCCGACGTTGAGGTTCTGCTGCACGAGAGGGCAGGAACCGCTCATCCAGTTTACTCCTTCTCACTTGATGGGATTCTGATCTCTCGGCTGGCCAGTCTATATTTAACCTGGCCACCGCTCTCGTGAGCACCTCCATTAGCTCCTCGCCTGCTGGTGACTGAAGTGGCGAGTCTTCAGTTGCGATGCTCTCAACGTCCAACTCCTCAGAGCTGGATAGTTGGAGCATCGGCGCCTCACCCGGGGGGGAAGAAACCGCAGGGCGGGCTTCCAAACCCGAGATGAAGCGCTGGGCGATGCAGGTGAGGGCTGAGATAAGGCTGGGCCCGTCACACCCCTCTGCAAGGTCCATTTGTGAACCCACGACTGAAGCCGCCGCTCTGCCTCGGCAGAAGCGGGACCCGAGCCAGCGGGAACACGCGCCGAGGCACCCTCCTCAAGAGTGCCTGGCGGGGCGCAGCGTTCTCAGCGGAAGCCGCTCACAATGCTCGCAAGCAGCCCCCTCAAGGGCTGCCTGGGCATGCGCTCCCAAACAGATCACACAAAGAGAGTGTGTATCCCCAGCCGTGATAAACGAGGGCAGGGATGCACACATTTGGTGAACTGTTCACTCGCCATATTTTCTCCTTTCTTTTCTCTTTTTTGTAATATTTAACAAAAGGTGGAAAATTCTCTCTCATAGACAGACAAAAACACCAAATAGACAGACAGGTTCACACAGATCGCTTACTGAAGGCACAGAAGCTAGTTCCTGTTTGTTTTCACGGGTGTTTTATAGTTTCGATCGATGGCGTCACCCAGCCGATGACGTTCTATCTCCTGATTGGATTGGTTCTACGCGCTTCATGACGCGATCACGCGAGGCGTTCTCACAGCGTTCGACGCAGCTCGAGTTCCCAGATAGGAAATAAAAGTTAGGTGAACATCGCTATTCATTCTGCGACCTTCTCGCTCGACGTCGTTACCAAGCAACGGGGTAAACAGCTGCTGCTTTGATGACGCAAATGCACCCGGTTTCGGACCCAAATAATATAATATGAACACGGTCCAGGGAACAATCGAATTCGGGTTCGGTCCAGGCAATCGAACCAAGTGTGAAAGCACCAGTCATTATTTGGGTAGCACACATATTCTGAATGCCTTCGGCAGAATTCAAATGAGCCATTTTAATCTAGATTAATTTCAAAATCACAGTGAGATTAATCTAGATTAAAAAAAATAATCTATGCCCACCCCTATAAAAAACCCAAAAATAAGTAATCCAGTTCAATTGATATTTTTATTTAGTGAAGTACTATTTTTCCAACCTTTAATAAACCTTTTACATTGTCTTATTGGCAAGCAGAAAATGGTTTTGTTTCATCCATGGCATGCCCCAAGTAGATGTCTTTTATTATTAAAACAATCTCAAATGCTATTATCAGGTCTTCAACCCAAGCACATGATCTACACTTCACCACAATGGTAAAAACACTAACATAACACAAACTTTTAAATACCAACATAACGAAACATTAAGCATTAAAATGTCTTTCCATTGTTTCATCTGGTAAAAAATGCATCAAATAGCACTTTATTTAAACATTTACTCTCCGAATTCAGCCCCTTTGCAAAGCATGATGGGAAGTGAAAGTCCTGTTTGATTGGGTTACTTGATTGAAACATGTTATTTCAAAATGAAAACATCAAGTTATGTCAAAGAGTAACGGTTTTAAGTCAGTTTAACATCAATTACATTTGAACCAGAAACCTGATATAATTGTGTTTAATCAAGATGAATTGCTTAAATAAAGTGAACATCATCATAAAATTATTTGAGTGAAGGAAGTTTTGATTTATATCCTGTTTAATGTTTGATGATTGCATTTTTTCCTTGTTTCTGCTTCTCCTTCACATGTGTTTTAATCTGGAGATTCTGTACTCTTTCAGAAGATGTGGCAACCTTTCCTATAACAGAAAATTCCGTCAATTTCGAGGAAGCTTTGTGTCATAAATGATTAAAATTTCTTCTTCAGGGAAAGAGTTTTGCTGCATTCATATATCGGAATTATCGAAAATACTAGTTTTAAAAAATTGGACAAGAACGCTCTCGAGTCAAAATTTGAATGCGATACTCATTCAGAAGATGCGTAATAGCACCCCCTTCCTTAACAGTGGAAATATAGATTGCCGGAAAATTCTGTCAATGATGAGGAAGCTTTGTGTCATAAATTATTGAAATTTCTTCTTCCGGGAAAAGAGTTATGCTGCCTTTACATGCTATTGAAATGATCATAAATACTAGTTATATTTTTACTCACCCTTTTGTCGTTCCAAATCCATAAAACTCTCATTCATCTGTAAAACACAAATAATAGTTAAATTTGAAATAACGCCCTTTCAAGACAAAATTTGAATGCGATACTCTTTTAGAAGATGCGTTTTTGCGTAATAGCGCCCCATTCATTAACAGTGAAAACATGGATTTCCAAAAAATATTGTCAATGATGAGGAAGCTTTGTGTCATAAATGATGGAAAAAGTTTTTCCGGGAAAAGAGTTATGCTGCCTTCACGTGCTATTGGAATTATTGTAAATACTAGTTTCCTAGTTAAAAAGTTGGACATGAACGCCCTCTCAAGTCAAAATCTGAATGCGATACTCTGTCAGAAGATGTGTAATAGAGCCCCCTTCCCTATAACAGTGAAACAATGGATTACTGGAAAACACAATCAATGTTGAGGAAGCTTTGTGTCATAAATGACAGAAATTTCCTGATCCAAAGAAGGAATTATGCTGCCTTCACGCGCTCTCGGAATTATTGTAAATACTAGTTTCCTAGTTAAAAAATTGGACATGAACAGGCCGTATGGGGGGTCAGTAAGGGCATTCTTACACAATCAAAGTTAAAAAGAAATGGCTTTGAAAGCTTGCCTGGGTTATGTATTTTTCCCTGTTTTATGGACATTTTAACAAATTATCTCTAATTGACAGGATTTTAAGCTTTGCTTGGGTGCACCTTGGATGTTCTCATCTCCATGGCAACAGAGATACTCCTCTGTCACTCATGACAGCACAACATTTCTGTTCAGCTACTCTTCATTGCCTTTTTTTTGCGGTACACACCACAGCAGCAAAATGGTGCCAGTTACATCAAATGTGATTTGTTAGATCTGATCAAGAAATTGTCTGTTTTTTTGTGTTTATAAGTGTATTTTAATAAATCTTTGACACATAAATTTGAAATGTTTGGAAAAGTGTCAGTTGGAACATATATATTCATATATTCATATTTGCATTGTATGACTCCTAAAATAAAATGTTCTACAACCTTACAGTAAAGGGTTCTGTCCGATGCTTCATACGGTATAACCTTAGGGGTTCCTATCATGAGATAATTTTTATGGATTTTCTTTTAAGTAATTAATTTTGTTTTAATTTATCTTCAATTCTAATCAAATGTTATGAATTTAACAACTCATAAACATACTTTATCACTAGAAAACCTCTCTGAACATTAAAGTATTATACAATAATTTAAGACATGTGGAGTGAAGAACCCTAGGGTTTTATATAGAACCCTATTGGTCGTTTTCTTCTTTGACCAAGCAGCTGAATAGATGATTCCAATGCTGAATCAACATACACAACTGCCAGATTTTATATATATTGTAATCACAACTTGTAATAATTGCTTTAATGAGCTCATTGTTTCTGCCTAAAATGAATACATAATGTTAACTAACTGCAAGATTTGTGTTATCTTAGAACTGTAACATATGGCCATTATTTTGACAGTCACCTATACAGATTACTTTGAATTTTAATGTAGAAACATGCATTTTCTGTTGATGTGAATTCATCTGAATTCTATGAGTGTACAAAATAATATACACTGCCCGGTCGCTGTTTGGATTTAAATAGACAAATTATATTGAGATGTTATTTCCGTCAAGAGGTGCATCAGTCTTTGGTCAAGATCTTGTATTGACAATGCAAGAGTCCTGCAATGAAGATGATTCTTCATGCTCCCTCCCAACCATTATTTCACAATTTGAGCCAGATGAATCTTGTCTTTGTCATCCTGGAATATGGCCATGATGTGTCTTCCTACATGAGCCCCTTTCACACAGAGCGTTGATCCCAGAAAATTGCCATAAAATTGCTAGAGTGCCTTCTGTGTGAATGCAAATGATTGATCCCGGGATGGGGACCTAGTAAAATTGCCAGGATCAGTCCCGGAACGCGCCCAGTGTGAACAAAAGCCAGGACTAATGCCATGAGGGGTGTATCATGATGAAACTGAAGCTGAGATTGTTCGCCAAAATCGCAGATCATAAGCAAACTTAAGACGCTGCAGAGACATTACACGTCACATCCTGATGTCACGTATCTTCAGATGAGATGTTAATATGAGGTCCTGACTCTCTGTGGTCATTAAAAATCCCAGGATGTCCTTTGTAAAGGAGTAGGGGTTTAACCAAGGCATCTTGGCCAAAATTTGCCCATTGGCCTCTGTTCATCACAGCCTCTTTATCATCCCCATGCTATATTGGCTTCATCACTCTGTCTCCTCTCCACCAATAAGCTGGTGTGTGGTGGGCGTTGTGGCACAATATTGCTGCCGACGCATCATCCAGGTGGATGCTCCACAATGGCGGTGGTTGAGGAGATTCCCCCCTTCCATGTGTAAAACATTCTGAGTACCCAGAGAAGCGCTACATAAATATAACACATTACTATTATTTACTGGATCTTTACGGCATGTGTGTGAATGGACGCACAGATTCCAGAAAATCACTGGCAGTGTGAATGAACCTAAATTAAACAATTCCGGGACAAATCCTGGGATACATTATCAGTGTATTTTCTGGAATCTCTGTGTGAAAAGTGCTATGGTTGTTTAAGAAATGTATTTTGAAAATTGTGTAACTCCATCATTTAGGGTTGGACGAACTGTTCCAAAACATATAACATGCTAGAAACATAATAATCACTGCAATAATGATCATATGCTCTTAAGCATTTGCCTATATTCCTATATACACAATCCTTTTTTTTAGCCTATACACACAAAGTTAAGACATCTGGTATTTTGGTAAATATGCTTATTATAAGTTATTATTAATCATTATGATTTCACTATAACGATATAAAGTCAGTTTTAAATAGGTTCAAATTGATCTAACTGAAAGCTGGCCCAACCTACATGAAAGAACTCAAATGAGATGAGTTGTCAGTTGAGCATATTTAATGTTTTAGAGATTAATGCATCACTTTATTGGCTAAAAGATCAGGAATCATGGAGTTTATGGAGTTTAAAAAAGCATATTCTGCAGTGAAGTAGTAATAAACCTTCGCCAGTGCATTGTAAATTATTGACAGTAAATTATTTGACTCATTAACATCATAATTTATATAAATCTTTTTTTTTTGCTAGAGCTTTCTTGCAGGGACAGATCAAGCCACCATCTTCATTTCTGAAAGGAAGGATGAAAAGTGTTCTGTAAAAAAAAAAAGAAGAAGAAGCCAGTCCTGCTGTGAGAAACAAGCATTTTAGAAACTAGAGTAAGGATCAGGGTCAGCTCCTACAAACTACAGTAGCTATTTTAAGGAGACATGATGTTCAACTCTAATTACAGATATACGACCATTCATTGTAGTCTTGGGTCACATGGGTCACAGACAATAGATCTACAAACCGAAAAAGCTAAGAGTAATTTCTAAGAACATAGTGTCCTCTATAATCACCTAAGATTTAGCAATTTCTCAAAATGCATTATGCAAAAGTCTGCTAAATCTTGTATCAGGTCAGCTGAAGTATGGCTGTGCAAGTCTTTTAGGGACGAGATGACTCAAACGATCCGTTGGCAGTGAAACCAAATCACAGGCACACCTCAAAGGCATGCAAAAATGATTTTATGTGAGCAGTGTGCACTTCAGTTAAACATCATTTGCGCAAATGCTGTTTCAGCAACCCAGGAGCCAAAAGATAATTGGATTCCTTTAAATTATGTCACATCTCTTTTGCACCTTTATGCACACTAGTTTCTGCATGATGGATCATACTTGAAATTACGTTAAAGTAATGCTAGGTAATGCTCACCCAACATGTTCTCAGAATATAATTTCTTGCGTTTAACATTTTCAAAGGAAAGTTATGTCACAGACATTTACATTAGCATAATTAAAATCAATTACTATTGGATTAGTTGGGACTTTGCAGCTAACACCTGACATCTGATACAGAATTACACGATAACATAAAACCTTAAAATGAAGGCTTCTCTTTGGATGGAAGGAAACTCATTTGTATTTGTCATTTGTACGTTTCATTGGATTCAAAAGATTCAGTGGCCTGTGGCAAATCATTACAATCATTAGAGACCATCAGTAAAATTGGTATGTCTCTCAGCCCCAATACATCAATAGTTGTCATATTCAGTTCAAAGCAGAGTAAAGTGGCAGTTCTAAGTCATTTGTAGAGACCATTGTTTTATATGCCAAAATCCAAGGACCCTGCACTATTGGTAAGGTTGGATTGATCTTGAATTATTGATACATTATATTAATGTGTTTTATGTATTATTAAAATATTGTTCCTGAGTTGTTTTTTATTACTTTTACTATTGATTTTTTATTAAATCATAACCCTTGAAATGAAAAAAAAAAAAAGTTAGGTGTGCGAGATGAACTGTTTCTCTTTCCGCTCATCTGAACATGAGAAGAAATTATGAAAGACACAAGCAATCATAGACAGCGCTCTCTGACAGAACTCATTACATACAGACATACAGACACAGAAATACATCAGCCAACTTACTTTACACCAAACGAGGCACATTTATTACAGTGTTCAAATTTATCAGTTTTTGTATTGTTAAGCAATTGTAAATGATAAGCAAAATCAGAAAGCTGATTTATTTATATGCTGAATCTCCATGAAATATAAAATTATGACTATACAATACAATTAATATATGTGCTGTTAAAGGATTAATCACATCCAAAATAAAAGTCTGTGCGTATGTGAGTGTACTGTGTATAATTATATATATATATATATATATATATATATATATATATATATATATATATATATATATATATATACAGGTCCTTCTCAAAAAATTAGCATATTGTGATAGAAGTTCATTATTTTCCGTAATGATACAATAAAAATTTCATATATTTTAGATTTATTGCACACCAACTGAAATATTTCAGGTCTTTTATTGTTTTAATACTGATGATTTTGGCATACAGCTCATGAAAACCCAAAATTCCTATCTCAAAAAATTAGCATATTTCATCCGACCAATAAAAGAAAAGTGTTTTTAATATAAAAAAAAGTCAACCTTCAAATAATTATGTTCAGTTATGCACTCAATACTTGGTCGGGAATCCTTTTGCAGAAATGACTGCTTCAATGCGGCGTGGCATGGAGGCAATCAGCCTGTGGCACTGCTGAGGTGTTATGGAGGCCCAGGATGCTTCGATAGCGGCCTTAAGCTCATCCAGAGTGTTTGGTCTTGCGTCTCTCAACTTTCTCTTCACAATATCCCACAGATTCTCTATGGGGTTCAGGTCAGGAGAGTTGGCAGGCCAATTGAGCACAGTAATACCATGGTCAGTAAACTATTTACCAGTGGTTTTGGCACTGTGAGCAGGTGCCAGGTCGTGCTGAAAAACGAAATCTTCATCTCCATCAGCAGATGGAAGCATGAAGAGCTCCAAAATCTCCTGATAGCTAGCTGCATTGACCCTGCCCTTGATAAAACAAAGTGGACCAACACCAGCAGCTGACATGGCACGCCAGACCATCACTGACTGTGGGTACTTGACACTGGACTTCAGGTATTTTGGCATTTCCTTCTCCCCAGGCTTCCTCCAGACTCATGCACCTTGATTTCCGAATGACATGCAAAATTAGAGCGACAGTCCAGTGCTGCTTCTCTGTAGCCCAGGTCAGGCGCTTCTGCCGCTGTTTCTGGTTCAAAAGTGGCTTGACCTGGGGAATGCGGCACCTGTAGCCCATTTCCTGCACACGCCTGTGCACGGTGGCTCTGGATGTTTCTACTCCAGACTCAGTCCACTGCTTCCGCAGGTCCCCCAAGGTCTGGAATCGATCCTTCTCCACAATCTTCCTCAGGGTCCGGTCACCTCTTCTCGTTGTTTTTGCCACACTTTTTCCTTCCCACAGACTTCCCACTGAGGTGCCTTGATACAGCACTCTGGGAACAGCCTATTCGTTCAGAAATGTCTTTCTGTGTCTTACCCTCTCGCTTGAGGGTGTCAATGATGGCCTTCTGGACAGCAGTCAGGTCGGCAGTCTTACCCATGATTGCGGTTTTGAGTAATGAACCAGGCTGGGAGTTTTTAAAAGCCTCAGGAATCTTTTGCAGGTGTTTAGAGTTAATTAGTTGATTCAGATGATTAGGTTAAAAGCTTGTTTAGAGAACCTTTTCATGATATGCTAATTTTTTGAGATTTTTGGGTTCTCATGAGCTATATGCCAAAATCATCAGTATTAAAACAATAAAAGACCTGAAATATTTCAGTTGGTGTGCAATGAATCTAAAATATATGCATTTTTAATTTTATTATTACATTATGGAAAATAAAGAACTTGTATCACAATATGCTAATTTTTGGAGAAGGACCTGTATATATATTGCATAAATATTGCATGTATATATTAAGAAAATGTGTAGAAAATTGCAGTATATACGTGCACATATTTCTTAAATATATACATGTATGTATGTGTATTCAAATACATAATAATTATACACGATTAATCGTTTGACATAATATTAAATGGCTATAATTACTCTAATTATCCTTAATTGAAAAAAAAACTTTAATACAAGTGTTGGTATTACAATCCATACTTGACTTACAGTAAATTAATATTTATCATGGTCAGTTTAATTTGTGAAAGTAAATATGGCACATACCTTAAATCTTGGCATCAAATCTTGGCATTCCCTATTTTTCCCCCCAACAAAAACAAAAGCCAAATCAGTAGCTATTAATTCAGAAGGACCTGTAAAATGTGCTACACTGATGTGACTAGACTAAGACAACCCGTCAAGTGTGATATTTAATGAAGTGATGAATAATGAAAATACAGGTAGGCTAGCCAACTTAATTTTTGTAAATGTTCCATGAAAAAAAAATGGAAAAAAAAAATGCGCAAGAGTTCTACTGTTGCCACGGTTACCTCAGATTTTTCTGTTTGTCTCCTGTTTAAAAATGAGCTTTGATAAATTTGTATTTTATACCTGAGGTTACTTAAATGTTGATCCCCCGTTGAACGTAATATACTCATAAAAGAATATGTAGCCTACATTTAGGAACCTTTTGTTTTCACTTCCTTATGTAGCCTAGTTAAAGCCTAATTCAAACTCATGATTCGCATTCTGTAAATATTGCATTACGCCGTAAACTCAGCTGGAGATGCAGAAGAGCGATTGTAAATTCATATGCTTCACCGATGAGAAAGTGAAGAAAGAGCTGGAATCACTGTAAAGCCGTCAGCGACTGCTGAAAAGCCTCTAGTCATGTGCATATATATGTGACGTCATTTTGTTGAATAAAATGCGAAAACGCGCTATGAGCGACGCTCGGTAGAATTTCACGAGGTAATGTAAGAACAGCGGGGATAGATTTATCATAGAGTCATAAACAAAAGGGACTGGTAGGTGTACTTTCAGCAGCAGCAGACTGCCTCAGTAGAACGGCTGGGACTCCGAGGGGTTTGAAGTCGGACAGGTATCGATATCAAATAACGCGACAGATAAATCACACGCGCTTAAAGAACTTGGGCGAATCTCACCAGTACAGCATTTGCCATGGAAACCCCTGACAACATTTCGGACTTTCTCTATGCGGCTATGTCGAATAGCAGCGTATTCTGCCGAAACTTCAGCAACAGCTCCAGTCTCGTGAACATGAACAGCTCCAGATGTGACAGGACGGCTGAGCTGGACAAAAGCGCAACTCCTGTGATAGTGGCGATCATCATCACTGCGTTATATTCTATAGTGTGTGTGTTGGGACTAGTCGGCAACGTCCTCGTCATGTATGTTATTATAAGGTACGTAAGAGATGGCATGTAGGTAAATTGCTTTACCTGTTGCCGATGCACACACACACACAAAACAAATAAACACCTGGCTTCATCTGAATAGCACATTTAATGGATAAATAGTTGCTTTTAAAAACAGGCTACTTATTAGTTTCAAAGGGGGACCTGTTGAAAGAGATGCTGATAGTGCTTTCCGGCCATTAGAGTCGTAAATGAAATATGCGTTCATTGCAGAAACTCCCTGTTATGTTGCGATCAGTCATTCAGTCAAAAACGGCCTATTAAAACAATTAAAGAATCTCCTGCTGTAGTTCATAGGCTTATATGTTTTATGTCAAATATGCGTGGTTCTCATTTGTAAAATATAAATGCTTCTCAGCTCAGCAGTCTATTTCATATCCACAGATGAAACAGATCGTTGAATGCGTCCGCGTTTCAATTTCGTTCCTGTCAGCGAACGGAAGAACAACACATTACGTGTCATTCACATTGATTTGGCACAAAATATGGTGAAGTACGCATACCTTTCTATCACGTGTATTAAGTAAGGTTCGTTTTATTATGTACAAGAGCAAGCTAATGGAACAAAACTGGGCGGATGCTTCACATGAATAATCCATAGTAAAATGCAGCAGAAAGTGAATGGCTTATAGTAGGCTAATAGATAGATAGATAGACTATAAAAAATGTTGGGTTAAAAACAACCCAAGTCGGGTTGAAAGCAATTGGGTTGTTTTAACCCAGTGAATGGGCTGTTTTAACCCAGCAGTTGGGTTAAATATTTGCCCAACCTGCTTGATAGTTTTATTTAACTCAACTATTGTTTAAAAATGACTGTAGGCTATTGCTTTCTTAAAATGAACCCAAAGTATGCTGGAAATTAACATGTATTAATATGTGTAATACATTAACATTATTAAGTTTAATGAATAATAATTAATAAACATTTATTAAATTTCTTATTAACAAATGTTTCCCTTTTGATTATTATTGTTGCCTCTAGTAATTATGTGTCTGATTTCCAACCTATTTTGGGCTAATTTTAAGCCAGCCATATAGTAATTTTTAAACAATAGTTGGGTTAAATAAAACTGGCCAAACATTTAACCCAATTACTGGGTTAAAACAACCCAATCGCTGGGTTTGTCCATTTTCAACCCAACCTGGGTTGTTTTTCACCCAGCATTTTTTTAGATAGATAGATAGATAGATAGATAGATAGATAGATAGATAGATAGATAGATGATAGATAGACCCCTATACATGCATGTATAATTCACAGCTGTCAACTGCTAAGATGATTCAGAACCGGTTTCTGTGATTTGCCTCATCTAACAGACACATGGCGAACACATCTGACCGGATCCTATAAACCTAGGATCACAGTAATGGACATAAGGGAAGGATACAATCAATACCGTAATTAAACCGACATTGGATGAATTTCAATGAGGGGGTAAGGGCTTGTTTGTCTTAGAGAATTGCGATTAAATAGGTGGCACTGTATTTCAGATCACGCACTCATTAACTACTTAATTCAGAGATGCTGTGTCTAAGACATTGAATGCAACTTTTATATCCTTCTTCAACAGAATAATATTTGGTCAACAGATATTAGCATATATGGAGCATAAAGGCATACAGGAATCGATCAAACTGTTTGTAATTGCTTAAGCACTGACCCTGTGTAAGGTCACCTGATTTTCTTTGCTTTGTGGAGCCTCACTGCTTTCCAAGAGTTTATGAGCTCTGTTAGAGTTTTAGAGGCAGTTTTCCTACAGTGGGAAGCAAAAGAAAGCTATAGCCCAGTAGGTGCAATCTACCTCTGTGATTAATGAGCCGATTGCAGTCTGGGATTGGTTTATTGACCCTCATCATGTGGTAATAAAATCAGCCGTGGGAGAAATAAAAAATATTGAGTAATGACAAATGAAAGTCGTTTTAAAGATGCATAGCCAGGTTTCCTCTCACGCAGTTATCTGAAGAGCTCAGGAGCGGTTCTAGCAGGGAATTCACTTTCCATTAATGGGATGGTACACACAAAAATGAAGAAATGCACTCATCATCATGTTGTTCTAAACCTGTTTGACTTTCTTCTTTGGAACACAAAATATATTTTTTAAGAAAGAGTTTTTGCCCATTCACTTAATGTCAGTTGAGTCAACAACACTGGATCCATTTTCCATTGTATGGGGATATTTTTGTTGTTGTTGTTTAAAATATCATTTGTGTTCCACAAAGGAAAGAAAGCCATACACATTTGGAATGACGTGGTTGAGCAAATGATGGCAGATGTTTTTTGTTTTTTTGGGGGGCTGAACTATCCCTTCAAGTGACCATGAAACAGAAGTCACTCCAAACTCGACATATATTGATGCTTGGTCAGGACCCTTTGGTGTCACTTTTTAAAATGGTACCCCTTTAGAGTCATTTTCAACATACAGGGTACTCAATTGCTTTCATTTGTTTGCATTATACGTCAAATCAAGACGCATTTAATTCTTTGCATGTGTAAAATAGGAAATTATTTAATAAATAATTTTTCTAGATCATTTAGAAAAATTCCAGTCCTGCCCTAAACCTACCCACTTCTCAACAATAAACACATAACAGGCAAATACAAGTGCAGTCACAGCTATTTATTGCCAAAACTGACCAAAAAACAGTATATTACAAACAACTCATACTGCATTCCAAGTCTTCTGAAGCCATACAAAATCTTTATATAAAGAACAGAGTAGAACTTATGCTGCCTTCATGTGGTATCAGAAATATCATATACTCTCTGCTCTCTCAAGTCAAATTTATCACTGGGAACCTCGGGGATAATTCTGATACCCAAGTTCCTTATTGGGCGTGGAATAACCTTTAAACATGGTTGAGGGGAGAACGAATGCTGCTGTGACTGCTCTTCTTTATTATTTTTTTCCATTTGAGCCACATTTTCATGTCGTTTATTTATATATGTGAATAATCATTTGTAGCTTATTGTATATTTTATACACAACGAAATAAGCCTGTATTTCCCTGAAATTTTAAAATTTGAAACAATTTCATCATGATGATAAAATTCCCATGCCCATCGCATCTGTGTAATGCCAAAGGTTTTTCATTGAAATCAATGAAGTACTGAAAAAAATATGTTAAAAAGTGACTGACCAAGCATCAATATATGACGAGTTGGATGTGAGAATGTATTTATATCCAAGTGATCTGGCTTCTTGTACAAGAAACTTCATTTGGGACAGGGCTTGATTTTGTCCATCAAGAATTGGATGGTTGTGTTTTTTATTTTAATTTTTTTTTGTAAAGATTTACACAAATTATATAATGAGAATGTACAACATTAATCCGTTTTCCAAACTTGTGTTTTTGTCTTACCCTGAATCATTATGGTACACTTATAATAAGTGTTTATATTGGGACTATTTCAGGCCGGTCTAGTAGGAATGGTTGCGGAGGAGCACAGTCCCTGCGTGACTCGCCATAGACACAAACAGAGAGAAGTAGCTCCGGTTGCGGTGTTCCTCCGCAAGACGTATGCAGTTCTGTTTATCAACCGCTAGAGTGCAAAAAGTTACAGACTGCAGCTTTAAATTATTTATAATAAATATTGCAATATAATGTCAATTTTTATTTCATGGTGACTTTAAAGTCGGCATGAAACTGAAGTTCTGGACTTTTCTTCTCTATTGTGATGTTTATCTGAGTGTAATGGCTTCTCAGACAAGAAAAATGTAGGGCAGGACTTTGGTTTGCTTGGTTTGTTGGATTGGTTGTGCTTGGCTATTGCTGTTATCCCATGTAAGGGTTGTCCCGCCCTTGTGCAGATTCCCATCTGAGATTTTGTCCATCAGATGAAAAGTGGTGCTTGTAAACAAAATCAGTCAAATATGAGGAAGTATAATATCCCCATCCACCCACTACTCCTCAGATGTTTCACCTTTAGTAAAAATTGCATGCCACATCTATTTGCACTTAGTGTAAAGATGCTACTTCTTGCTATTTATACTTGGTACAAACATCTACCACTATCAATGTAATTAGTACATAAATAGTGAATATGTACACTCTAGTTTGTTTATAAGTCTGTGGTTGCTAGTACTGCAGAATTGAAATACAGTATCTCTACTTCAGATCACTGCCTAAAACACACCGGAACGGACTACATACAAAAAGATCAAAAGTCAAGATCAAACGCACTTCCTGCAAGTCCTGCCTCTTCAAATTTAGTGTCACACTTGTACCAAAACCAACCCTCGTACACTACAGCACTCATTTAAGAAAAACTTTGAAGGTTTCTTTTCTCTTATTTATAATTTATAGAGTTCCACATAGAATTCCCTTGATACAAAGCATAGCTGGTCATTAGAAAACCTTCATCTTATAAATAGTTTGTTTTTCTTTTGGTGTCAAAAATATTTTTTTAATCCCGACTGTAAAATGTGTTCTAAAACAGTTTGCAGTCTACATTTTAACTCGCTTCTCAATTTCTTGACAGTGTGGAAATTGGACCTTAAAAGTAAATGGCCTTTTTTAATACACTGCATTTAGTTTTAACCTGTCGAGCGTCCAGTGTTCAGGCATTTTTGCAAGTGAGAAACAGTCACAGCTATGCGGAAAATTAGTTTTAAGTGCTAAGAGAGGGTAAACGCTGCAAGTTCAAATAACATATGCTTCTTGTGATGGAGAAGCTCATGCGATTGTTTACAACATTCCAGCTCTGGCAATAACTGCATCCTTTACATGTGTCCTGCAGCTAGAAGCAAATGAGAAATAAATGGAAAACATTCATCAATTATATTTCTGTAGGCAGAAGGAAACTTGAATTAGAGTAAACATTTGTACAATTAATTTTGGATTAGTTTCTCATCTACATCATGAGGAAAGGTTAAAAGCTGTTCTTGTTTTTACTGCTGTTCCACAGAAAAGTACACAAGAGATGAGGCAAAAAAAATCAATACTGACCACAGTTTCTCTCATTTGTTTTATCAAAAGCGTGCTTACATCCCTCCCTTATCTCTGCATATTTCCCCCTTGATTTGTGCCAAATGAACCCTTAAACATTCAATTATTACGATAAAAGTACTATAAAAATCACATTACATTCGGCACTACAGAGACAATCAAAAGAGGGGTTATTCAGTTTATACTGAGCTTTAGATAACTGACTGGTTGGCTATACTCAATCCAGCCCTGGCTTTTTGCACCATTTTCACTTTAGAGCATTTTGAACCCGGATTCTGAATGTTCAAGTAAATATACGCGTGATGTATACTGAGCTAACACAAGGTACGATAGCCACAAATGTTTATTGATCCTTGTCTGTCCTAATGGATCTTATGATCCATTATAAAATATGGTGTAAATAGGGCTCATGACCGGAAGGAAGTTGTTTCAAGATGTTGTATCCCCACAGTAATGTAAAAAAAAGAGAGAGAGAAAACCAATACAAAACAAAAATATAGAGGCTATTAGTATTTTTCTTTTAATTTTTTTCTCACTGGTCTTGTTTGTATCTTAATAAATAAATAGGTGCCTCTAAGGCCTACCCCTATTAAGATGCATTTTGGTCGATCGGATCACAAGTAGACGAGGGAGACTCATACCCGTTTACACCTGGTATTTTAATCTGTTTTTTTTGTCCACTTTCAACTACTTCTGTCCTGATTTCTTCGAGGGGAGGTTGTATGGGCGGGTAAATATACAGACTTTTTCAGATCTTTTGATCTAATGGATGAAATAAGCAATTTAAATATGTCCAGAGAAAACAGAAAAACATACGGAGAGCTTCAGCTTTTGTTTCTGCTCTGATAGCTGCGAGACCAGGGCGAATGCTGTGAGTGTGTGTTAGAAATCAGAAATTGGTGGGAGAACATTGTGCTTAGTACGATTTAGTTCAAGTTCTCCAATTAAAGTTTATATCCCATCAGGCTAGCATGCGTCCCATAATGTTAACATGCTAGGTTAGTAGGTGGAGAGTAGGCGGTCTCTTATAGCTGTTCGAACGCATTTGGCCACATGAGCATCTACACTACAAAAGCAATCCAGTCAAATGCGTTTTTGACTCCCTCTGGAAGTAGTCGAAACTGGACAAGCTTTAGACATTTTAGACTCTGTTTATACCTGTATTTAGCGTCATAGACTTGTGATCTGATCGACCAAAGCATATCTTAATACCAGGTGTAAACAGGGCCCTAATACCAGGTTAGTAGTGTAGACGTTTATGTGGTCAAATGTGTTCGACCGGTCACAAGAGACCTCCTGCCCTCCACCTACTGACTAAATGCATTAACATTATGGGAAGTGTGCTAGCCAGATGGGATTTAAACTTTGTTGGCTGAAGACTTAAATTTGGTTTGAAGACGAAAAACGTACCAAGCATAATGTTCTCTCACCATACCTAATTTCTAAAATGGTCTTGTGACTATCAGAGCAGAAACGAAACTGCTGCTCTCCTTATGTTTTTCCGCTGTCTCTGGTCATGTTCATATGTTAATTGCGCAAGCGTATTTTGTCCATTAGATCGAAAGATCAGAAAAAAAACCATACATAGACCCTCCCCTCAAAGAAATCAGGACAGAAGGAACTGAAAGTGGACAAAAGAGGCCAATTAAAATTCCAGGTGTAACCCAGCAAAGAACATTAGTATGTGGTTTCCATTTGGTTATTTTTTTTCCTTTTTGAGAACTAAACAATAAATATTTTTTAGGTTTTATATATTGCAACCATATTGTAACATTCCCAGAATGTTGTAGAGAGGTTGTTTTTAAGTAACCTTAAAATAACTTATACAGATCATTCTGGTTATTTTGAGGTTATTATTTTGCAACCATTAAATAATGTTCCCAGAACGTTGCAGGGTAGTTATTTTTTAAACAACCTATAAATAGCTTATGCAGAACGTTCCATAATGGTTATTTTTAGGTTATTATTTTGCAACCATGAAATAACTTTCCCAGCACGTTGCGGAGTTATTTTTAAATAACCGAAATAACTTATAAAGAACGTTCCCTAATGGTTATTTTCTAGGGGTTAAGTAACATAACCTTTTAAAACGTTAAAATGTAAGCTAAAATATTGAGACAGGGTTAAGCATGGTGTGGAAAGCACAGGAATCATAAATTCATGGGTTTGTTTCCATCTTCATTTACCGTGCGCCTCTGATGTGCACGCCCTTCTCCAGCACATACTTTCTCCTGTCTTCCAAATTAACGGCGACTTCATTTTTTCTGCCTGATTTACTAAAATTTGTTTATTTATCTCTTTATTGAATAATTAATTTTAATTAATAGACTATAGATGTGAGAGTAAATATGATTTCGGATAGATTTGACACCCTTCACATTTTTCTCCAGAGTGGCTATACAGCAAATCATATTCTGTTGCATTATTTTCCTGTTAACACTGTGAAGCTCATTTGAAACAATTTGCATTGTAAAAAGCACTATATAAATAAAGGTGACTTGACATAATACTTTTACTCCTCTACCAATACTAGATATTAAAGGGTTACTGGCCCACATCTTGTGTTTGTCATTTACTTGTTACTGTTAGTATCACTGTTGAATAATCTACAAAGTGCAGTGTGCACAAAAGACAGAGACTCAATGTTGTGGAATGGATGTTCACAGGAGGAGGATATGGAGCTGTCTTGACCAATCATGCGTGACGTTGGAATGGAACTGTTGAATTAAATGAGAACAGGCCAAGATGTTCTTTGAAAAAACATTACTTAGTGTCAGATAAAACCGCAGTGCTTGCCTTGGATGACAAATGAATAATAATGGTGTGGTTAGTGAAATATTGTTTTATTATTTTTACTTCTAATTCGATGTCTTTGGCATTTTGGTCATGTTTTATCAGGTTTTTTCCCTTTTCTTTTTAATACTCACACATCACATGCCACCTAAAGAGCAAATACTGGTGGACAATAGCAACAGAGAATGAAAAGAAATCTCGTTTAAAGCCTAAACAAATTCCAGGAGACACTTCAGCCTCTCAGAGCCATAGACTGACTTGAAAAAATTTAACACGACACTTCACATTCACCTGACTGGCATGGAAACACAAGGACAAGCTGGCTGCTGTTGTTGTTGGGACTCCAGCTGCTAGGACTGGACGCCAGCTTTGCAACCGTGCCTTAGGTAGACTGTGTCTGACATTCTAAATGTAAACGTCACCTTTGATTAGTTTTAAATCAGCACGGGCCATTCATGCATGACTCACCCAGATTAGTTTGGTTACATTATCATATTTTCCTCTGCCATTCTGGAGGCTTTGAAATCAGAGGCGCATAATGAAAAAAGAGAAAAGAAGCTTTTGAGTTATTCGTCTGTTTCTATCCCATTTTCTTCTTTTCTTGCTTTAAAAGATGAAAAAGTTTGCTGATGCTCATTTTAAAAGCTCGTCATTTGGATTGACAGCTGTGTATAAAGGCTGATAATTGGGTATTTAAACAATGCATTTTCCCCCCATCAAATCAAATAACTAAGCGATAACCAACACGTATTTTCAAAGCTTCGAATATTTTGAGTCATCACTCTTTTTTTGCGATGCACATTGCCTAGTTACAGCAATTATTTGTTAATTCTTTAGTGGAGCATCTAATTTACAAACACCATAAAGTTCATTTGTGCCATGTGTTTTCTTAATGCAATTTAACATAGCATATCTATGAGCAGATTGCACATAGGTAGATGAAATCTGCACATGTTCTGGTGTTCCCTAGCAACAAGCAAGTCCTTGGTTTTTTCACAACAAAATCTGATTTGCCTGGTAACTACACTCTTTCTTTTCCTCAACAAAAGTCATTTACAAATGCATTGTTTTTCAAATGATGGTATGTTAATTAGTTTTGGTTTGTCATCATCAATTGAACAGTAATATTCTTTATTGAAAGATATTTCCCTCAGAGCTTTAAACGGTGTCCTTTAAAAGTTAAGCGTTTCATTTGTAATTTATGGAAATAAGGAAAATATGCATATTTAACTCATATAAATATCATGAAGAAAACACAGCTATTGACCAATCAGAATCAGAGACTGGAACTAACCATTTTATAAATGTAATTCATTCCTGTGATGGCAAAGCTGAATTTTCAGCATTATTACAGTCTTCAGTGTCACTCGATCCTTCAGAAATCATTGTAATATGCTGATTTAACTCAAGAAACATTTATTATTACTATCAAAGTTTAAAACAGTTGTGATGCTTAATATTTTATATACATGTTATTGGAAACCATTCTTTCAGGATTCTTTGATGAATAGAAAGTTCAGAACTGCCGAATAAGTGTGAAATGGCACTGTTCAATCTATTATAGTTTGTCTTTATACAATTTTAACAGTAATATATTCTTTATTGATCTTAAAGACATGACCCTCTGAGCTTTAAACAGTATTCTTTAAAAGTTAAACTTTTTATTTGTAATTTATGGAAATAATATTTATCATACAACCATAACAGAAGAAAATGTATCATCTTGTCATATGCCTGCACAAGCAGTGTATTTTCACCTATTTTCACAGGGTGTTGCCTGTCATGTTTCATCATTAGCATTAGCTTTTCTCTACATGCCAGAGAAAATATAATTATACTCAGAAATTCACTCAAATCAACACAAATTAAGACCACCTTCTAAATGACATGCATCACATTACTGTTTTAACTTTTGAATAATTGTTACTTTCCACAGCTCTCTGTAGAGCACGTTAAGTAGAAGACATGTGTCTGTCTTCATCTCAGAGTTAGCAGGTCGGTGTCCTTCCTGAACTTATGGACTCTGCTCTGAGCTGTTGGATGACGCTCCTAATTCTTTCCATAAGCAATACTGCACACCTTCCGCTAGGTTAACCAGAAGTCTTGGTTGTCAGGCATGTTGTTCGAAACAAATTTAATTCCTTGTTAAACTTTTCTTAGTTGCTTTACAAAGCTTCGGGGATGACAGAGATGTATACTGTAATCTTGTGCTGCGTTCCAGGCAACCCGTAACCCGTGTTTTTCCAACCTTCTACCTGTGAAAGTGCACTGGAACGGCAGTCAAACCTGTGACTTCCCACCCGTGAATTCGTACTAGATTGATGTACTCCCAGTTACACGCTTATACGTCACATAGCCCGCCATTTTCTAAATATACAAATAATGTCAAATAAAAGGTATAACATCTTCCCTTGCCTTACGTGCCGTTTTTTCTCCTCCGCTTCGCTCAAATAAGCAAGGAGTAAGCACCTTTGGCAATAGAAATGATTAATGAGCATAAGCCCCGTACGATCCGCCATGCTTTGTTTACATCTAGCTACCACAATTCCTTGCGATCAGGCAGTTTGGCGTGACTTTGCCTAAAATTATACAAAGTCGTGAGTAGTGGTTTGAAGTCATAACTTACAAGCTCAAAAACCTGCCTGGAACGCAGCATTGCTGTAAAGAGCTGTTCACCAGCATCCAAAGTAGCCTACAACATATGCTGCTAACCATCAGTGTTGATTCAGCCAGGAAGATAAATCCATTTTTAATGTTCTTCCAGTAAGTGATGTTCACAACACCAAAGAGCAGCTCCTCCACTCAGTGAAAAGACTCAAATGTCTGGCATTTCACCTCAGAAGTCTTTAATGTGGAGTACAGAGAAGCCGTGCATCCCTGAGATGCTCTCATAATTAGTCAGCGCCTTGTGGGAAAAATAAACGGTGTGACCATTTGTCTGGTGCAAAGAGCCCTTGGATGACAAGCTAATCATTAATGGCTGCTAGCCTAAATCCTTGCATGTATGAGACTTCCAGTTAGTGATAAATGAATTCATCCACTTCACTGTGGGGAAGAGTGTTGTGTCTAGGGATTTTCACAAATGCCTTACAGCTGTAGAAACATTTTGAAAGATAGAATTGTTTTCAATGCTCATTTAAAATGTCATTTTCATTTCACCTGTTATGTCATGATAAGTGATGGGTGTAATACATTACTAAATAAATAATTACGGTAAATTAATTATTTAAATTAAATTACTTGAAAAAGTAAAGTAAGGGATTGCTCTTCATTTTTCTGTAATTCAATTTCAGTTCCATCTGGTATAATTGCATTACTGTAGACTCTAAAACCTGCTGGGTTGTTTCAACCCATGTTTGGGTAAAATATGGACAAACCCAGCCATTGAGGGGTCCTGTAATGCCCAATTTTTAAAAGATGTAAAATAAGTCTCTGATGTTCCCAGATTGTGTATGTGAAGTCTTAGCTCCAAAAACCCCACAGATCAATTTTTATAGCATGTTAAAATTGTCACTTTTTGAGGGTGAGCAAAAACACTCTGTTTTTGTGTGTCCCTTTAAATTCAAATGAGCTGCTGCACACAGCCCCCTTTCTAGAAGAGGGGGGAGCTTCATGAGCTAATGTTAGCAGCTCCGTTTACCTCACGCAAAAAAATGTCAGAAACTATTCAGCCTTTCATCCTCAAACCAGAGTTGGAAAATGATGGAGAGACTCAAAAGGAAGTGACAACATGTATGCAACAAGAGATTTCTGAAAGTTTAGTTTATGACTAATGTAGTTTATGTGGATTTAGCTATCTTCAAGTCATCGATTAGCACATTCTGTCATGATAATCTATAAATCGCTCGTGAGGGAACTGTTGTGAGATGCCAACAGAGCCAGAGAATATATGTACGGGGTAGGATTAAGGGATGTAGAATATGGTCATGCAGAATAGGGCATTAAAGCAGCACTACTAGGTAACTTTTGCCCTACAGTTGGGAAACAGTATCGTCGTCTACTACTGTCGTAAACTGTCATCCTACATCAGTGGACGCACGGGATGCACGTGACAACCATGATAGCCCTGAACACTGCAAACGGAGTTCACATGCAGGTGTTCTGCTTGCGTCGCGTGTGAAATGTCTTCATCCCAGGTACAGTGGCATGTGTTTCAGCATGTCATATGAATATAATTTCATGTTTTGTTTGTTTTTTAAAACGCCAAATGATCGCGATGCTCACGTTTACAAGCCAGCATCATTATAGTAGTCTAGTCTATTGGTTACCGTTTTACAGAATCTATATGATACTTCAATTCAGTGTATGAGTGGTAGGTATTAACCATATATCGTCAATATTATAATATCAAGCTACCATAGATGAATCAGCAAATTAAAAAAAAATCTATTTGCATTATAGCTTGAGGCAAGACAAATAAACAAATATCACAGACATGTAGGTATCCTAAAATATGGTTTTGTGCGCATGACAGCCAAGTCAGCATCGGTCGGGCACCCCTCCTCCTCCTTCAGCTCACGCCAACGAGCAAACGCTGGCCCAATGTTGATCCTCGTCCTGCCTTTAATCAGATCACTTCCTCGCTTCCTCTTTTTGCATTCCTCCGACAAAACCTTTGCTTTCTTCTTTTTTTTGTGCTGCCTCAGCCATAACTATAGCATTCGGCAAACAAAGGTGGAAGTGACTATGCCGTAAAGCAGTCGAATTTTGTAGTTCTTTTTGTTCTCGGGTTACTACCCGAAGTTTAAAAGTACGATTAAAAACGATACAGACCCCGTCAGGCTATGGCAGACATGTCATTTAACCTATTGTAAGTCGATGTATCATCACAAGAGTCTTGAAAATATATTATGAAGGTTGAAAAGTTGCCTATTGCTGCTTTAATATGTGCTTTATAAGTAAACAGACAATATCCTAGTAATATGCATGCCAATAAGCATGGGTTGAAACAAAGTTTATAGACTTTAAATATACAATTCTATATAAAACAATAGTGGGTTTAACATAAAAAAGTAATGTCTAATTGTAAAAAAATAAAAAAATGAATATTATTCTCACAAAGGCTGCATTTATTTGATCCAAATACAGTTAAAAACTATTACAATTTTAAAATGTAACTTATTCCTGATGGCAAAGCTGAATATCTTTTCAGCAGCCATTTTTGATCTTTTAAAAATGGGCTTAGCCTGCCCATATTCATGTTTGTGACCTTTATTGTTTTCTTCAGTTTGGCCTGTGATAGTCAGCTAAGCGGAACTACAGTTACCGTGTATTTGCATATGTCATTTTGTCCACACTGGCTATATTTCTTGGCAGACTGTATATATTTGGATGGACTAGACTGTGTTCTGACTTATGTATATTTCTGAGAAAGTCAAACAGTGGAGCTCTGATCTGGAAATCCTTTTTACAGGGATGGTAGTTTACATAGTGTAAATGCTCTTAATTTATCATCTCCGCTGCTATTGCAATACATCAGAAATTGTGTATCTTCATAGTCCAGATTGCCGCATGGCTCATCTTGTTTATTATCTTGCCTAGAAGAACAGTAACGAATAGAGTCTTTAAAGTAGGTGTTTCTTTCATCTGGAGTGTTTACTACAAAAGAATACCAGCTGTTTAAGCTTATCTAAATAAAAGTCCACAGCATTCCCAGGAAATAATGCGTAAAGGCAGTTTTCAAAGTTTAAGAATTTAACCAATTAGACCTGCAATTTCTTAATAAAGTAGGATGTGATTTGATGTACAGTCTCAGAACACCCCATTAAGGAAGGGACAGAGGCCTAAAGATAGAAAAGAGGTGCTAAATATCGATATAGTATTTCATGGAAATGAGCCAAGTATCCATGAATTATGCATTATTCACGAAAAGCTTTCATGAAAAGCTTATGTATTTAGATTGATGCACGCAACCAATTTGCACTCAGTTTTTATTATTCTAGACTAAATTATTGTTTAAATCAATAATCTCATTTTTTCAGCAATTGAAAGATTCCCCTGTAGCTCTATTATTAGGGTTCTCTATCAGACAATAGCATGAAAAATTACCTTCCATTTCCACACCAATGATATCTTTCCAATTCATCACGCCTATGCCACTCAGTTAAGGCACAAATGCCTTGTGTGATTAGCTTGCTATGTGTTAGTGATGTATGCAAACCATTCTTTTATGCTACTCCAACAGTGGTATTATGAAATTCAAGGTTGGGATATGAGGGTTTGGAAATAGGGTTTCAAATTTAATTTATTTATTTATTAGATTTATTTGACATGGACATAACAATTACATTGGATGAACCATATGCATTTGCTTGAGTGTTTTAGGACGCATACTAATTTTCAACACCTGTCAATGGGAGGCTTTTTAGAAAGGGAAAAAAAAACAATAATTATAATAAATATATCTGCAACAATTATCGGGGTAGATTGTTGCAGATATAGACCAAGTGCAAAATTGCCCCCATACGTAAGCGTGTACAATTTGGTGAAACATTTAATTTAGTTTAGAAGTTATGTACATTTATATGTATGAACACATACAAAATTACCCACACCTGACTTTGATTGAATTTTTTTGCCTCTTACTATCAAAATTTTGACAGAGTGGTTAAACTTTCAGAACTTATGAAAATAAGTCAACTCTTTCAGGCTGAAGTTTCAGACCAGAAAAAAAAACATTTACATGCTAATACATTTGTATGTGGTTCACTTATTTTCATAAGTTCTGAAAGTTTCAGAGCATTGTGCTGATGACCCATACCAAGTTTTGTTTACAATACATTCATGCGTTCATAAAATACAGCATTTTACTACAAAATTAAAAAAATTTCAGACATGGGAAAAATAGAAATCACTCGACTCGGCATGCCAGATCTAACGAGACCACTTTTATGATTTTTGGACAAACTGTTTTATAATAAATAGCCATTTTTTCATATCTCCAGACCACTAGGTGGCACTGCGCTGAAATGCAGCATGTAGTCTCAGGTCAATACGATAAATTGTTGCGGAGATACAGCCTTATGTCTATTTTTGCAAGCTCTACGTAAAATTTATTTGTGCATTATTTAAAAACGGATAGACAAATCAACTTGAATTCCATAACTTTTTGTCATCATGGTCTGCATGAAGATTATCTGATCATTGCATGCATGTATAGTTTTGGAGTCTGCCATGACAAATCTCTTCTAATAATATGAAAAAAAAATTAGGTCAGGTTTAACCTTCTTGCATATTTACTTAACCTGACTATCAAATGCATCCATCCGCCATCCATCTCTTTTTGAAATTAAAGTAAATAAGAAACACAAACTGAAATTTCCTGAACTTCTATCTATCTTGTTTTGTGATTGTACTTTTCCATTTGTCTGCCCGTGTACTTATGTTCTACAAGAGGACTTTGGATAATTTATCCTGTTAAATTGAATTTATATGATCTAAAACATTTAAAAAAAAAAACATTGCCGTAAATCGCTACAACACATATTCCTATTTCTGAAAAGCTGGTAAAATATGTCTGAAATATGACTGCTGTAGCATTATTGTGGAGAGTTTATTTGCATAATGGTGTATAATGGTGGTTATCTGGCCTCTTAAATTAACATTTCAATAGTTGTATTACAACCATTCTGAAAACCTGGTACCATTCTTAATGGATTTAATAGGACAATGTGTATTGTGAAATCATAATAGGCGGTTATATGGTGTTCTTTTAAAGTCCATTTCTATAGAACCTTAACATACCCATTACTCGCCCTGTTCAAACTTGTTTTCCTTAAATGCACATTGCATCTCGTTATTTAAGAAACACAGTTAATTGTTTGCTATTTTTATCTTTTGCAGATACACCAAAATGAAAACGGCGACCAACATCTACATCTTCAACCTTGCTTTAGCAGATGCCTTGGCAACAAGCACTCTGCCCTTCCAGAGCGTGAACTACCTGATGGGTACATGGCCTTTTGGAGACGTGTTGTGCAAGATTGTGATGTCCATTGATTACTACAACATGTTTACCAGTATCTTTACCCTCACCACTATGAGCGTTGACCGCTACATTGCGGTTTGCCACCCCGTTAAAGCCCTGGACTTCAGAACCCCCAGAAATGCCAAGATTGTCAACGTGTGTAACTGGATCCTTTCATCTGCCATCGGTCTCCCTGTCATGGTTATGGCCTCCACCACTACTGAGTTCCACAGCAGTTGTACGTTTACCACCACATTCTCCAATGTACAGTCAATGTACATTTCAGATATTACTGCATTGTAAACCAGAATAAGTTGGCAAAACTTTAAGTTAAGAAATTTAAAGAACTTGCAGATTTTTATTTTGTACTCATACATTTTAATAACTCTTAACTTCAAATATTAGAGCTAATTCATACATTTAAATTATCAACTGAAATATTTTTTGTAGTGGAAACTTGGCTAGCTAATTTAATAAATGCTACCTTGTTAATTGGTAACTCAATGCTTTGATATTATAGCATAGCATAGCACTTGCTGAATGAGTACTGTAAAATAGGGTATTTAATATACTGTATATCTGTTCTCAAACTAATCTCATACTCCACTTGATATAACTTTTCATTCAGGAAGTTTCCCCTCAGGACATTTTCTTTCAGAATAGAACACAAAATGATGCTGAATTACAGAAAAGCTACCCATCATAAGGTTAAAAATGTAAAAAATTAACCCAATAAAATTACCCAGCAGGCTTTCAGTTAAATTTAAGTTTGTCTAAATTGAAAGAAACCAGTTCATAAAACTCAAAACAATGAAACAATTGAGATTACTTAAAATGTGTCAGTTTTGTGAACTCAAAAGAAATAGAAAGTTACTCATAAAGGTTACTTATTTAACTAATTTAATTTGAGTTGGCTCTACTCAAACCAATTAATTATTTTGAGTGTTAGGGTTTACATTTAAATGGATTGTTTACCTGAAAATGAAATGTCATCGTTTACTCACTCTCATGTTGCTCCAACCTGAATAACATTCTTTCTGTGGAACACAGCAGATATTTTCAAGATCTGTTAGTCAATGAAACACTGAGAGACACACAAAAATAAATATCTTATTTTGTTCCACAGAAGAAAGAAAGTCACACAAAAAAATGTTTTGTCCATTTTATGGTGGACTAAGCCATTGTTTTTATTTCTCTTTTAACCCAGAGACAATGAAAAACATGTAATTAGTTTAACTATTGCATTTTGACTAGCTTTCACAAAGAGACAAAAACAAAATTCTAATAGTCTGATTAGATACAGACACCTTCATGTCAACAATTAAGTGTTCCAGAGTACAAAAAAAATCTATGACAATAATTTAAATCTAGTCAACACTGGTGGCAGTTGGGTAAATATTTGGTTATGAACATTTCTAAATCAACAAGCAACCATTACCAATTGTTCATGAAAATGTCATAAGACAGTTTAGTTTTGTCGTATACATTAATAATGGCATTCTATAAAACAATAATAATCACATTTAGCACATTTTGCATTTTCGAACCACTGCATTCGCCCAGTTCTTAGCTTAAAGGGGTCCTATTATGCTTTTTCACTTTTTCAACTTTAGTTAGTGTGTAATGTTGTTGTTTGAGCATAAAAAAGATCTGCAAGGTTGCAAAGCTCAAAGTTCACTCCAAAGGGAGATATTTTATTTAACAGAATTCACTTCCCAAGAACGCTTTTTTTTCCTGGCTTTGTGAAGTCATAATGTTACTCATTTAAATAATCTCCACCCACGCAATAGGCAAAAAAGGGTGCGAGGCCTGGTTGAGCTGCGTGAGAGATGACAGTGTCGCTGTGTCAAAGAGACACTGTTTTTTCTACCCTGTTTCCAAAACACATTTGTTTGCTTTTCTAATACTGACGAACTTAGAGTGGTTTAAATTAATTTTAAACACTGTTCCTGAACATTATAAACCCCAATGTTTATCTGTGCGCTGTGCATTTTATGGAGAACAGCTTCCAGAACCCAAGAACACAATGCAGGCTAACGTTACTCACAAAGGTTTCTTCTGAAACGGCTCAATTCCCACTTTGTTGGGATAATCTGTTGTTTGTGGATCACAAATTGTAAGTATGTCTTATTATTTGTAGTTGTGTTTTCTATTGACATTTTCAATTATAGGTTTTAAGTTGTTGCTGCTACGATGTAAACAAAAGGCAAAGCTTTGCTTGCCAACATTAGTGTTGATATAGTGTTTACTGTAGCTTTTGTAAGGCTGTTCACCACCCCTTAGGCAAATTAACCATGGTGTTTGTGATCGATCACTGTTTGTATTACTATAGTTTTCTGACAAATATCATGATTAAATGGAGTATAACATTGTATCTAAAATGTATAAGAAAATTACAAAAAACAAACATACCACTCTGAAACGTCCTGTGAAATCCGTGCTTGAAAAGTCTATTCATGAAATGCGTTCTCGACGATTGAAATTTACGGCATCCTTAATATTTACATCTGAGGAGAGCACGGTTATGGTAAGGGGCGTGACATTTCCCAAATACGCACTAAGCAGTTCCAATCACAACACACTGGACCAGCTAACCAATCACAGCACATTTTGTATTTCGGAAGGAGGGGCTTCTTCGAAACCGGCGGCGCGTTTTGGGCCAGACTGGGGAGACTGACTCAAAACAAAATCAAGTCTTCGTAAAAGGGCATAATATGACCCCTTTAATCTCCTCTTAATGCATCAAGACATTTTTCTGAAAATGTATATTGAAAATGAGTTTGGTTACTGTGGTATTTTGCAGACACGAGAGAAGTGTTGAGGCAGAAAAGGGAATTTAGATTTATGTTACTTCTAGTAATTTGGGAAGAAAATCATAAGATGGTTTAATAGCCTGCGTCTCTGAGGCTCCTTAAATGATGCCTTGAGGAAATAACGACTATGCTATTGTAATGAGGTATATTCTTATTTTTACAGCGTTTTCAGTCACTGACTGCAATTTGCTCTTTCCCCACCCTTCCTGGTACTGGGAGAACCTTCTGAAGATCTGCGTCTTCATCTTTGCCTTCATCATGCCCGTCCTCATCATCACTGTCTGCTACGGCTTGATGATCCTCCGCCTGAAGAGCGTTCGCATGTTGTCTGGCTCTAAGGAGAAAGACCGCAACCTACGGCGCATCACCCGTATGGTCCTGGTGGTGGTGGCGGTTTTCATCGTCTGCTGGACACCGATCCACATCTTTGTGATCATCAAGGCCCTGGTGACCATTCCCAGCTCACTCCTGCAGACAGTCACCTGGCATTTCTGCATCGCCCTCGGCTACACCAACAGCTGCCTTAATCCGGTGCTCTACGCCTTCCTGGATGAGAACTTCAAGCGCTGTTTCAGGGAGTTCTGCATTCCCAGTCCCTCCGTGCTGGACCTGCAGAACTCCACACGCACCAGGAACCCCCAGCGTGAGGGCCAGTCCAGCGGCAACACGGTTGACAGGACAAATCAGCAGGTATGACTAGTCCTGGAGATGTCATCACTGGAATCCCGCTGCCAACCCAGTGTTGACATGAGCTCGGAGGTCACGCAAGTCACCACAGGTGTCTAACACCTTCATCTATAGGAGTTGCAGTAGGTTGAACCTCTTTAAGCATCTTGCTAGGCCTCCCCTAAAGTGGTGTTTCACAATTTTGGTATAAAGAAAGACTGTTAAAGTAGACTTCAGTTTGAAATATTATGTATACTATCTTATTGACCCCAAATGACACCAATAAGCTTAGCTTATTTCACTATCTGTGATGTTCACAGTCATGCATCTGATTTATCTGTTAGGTTAGTCCAGATTCAAGAACTGTATAATATATAGTCCCCTTTAACATTTAAACGTTACTTAAAATTCTATAAGAATAATTATTTTATAAGTGAGAATTGTAGAAAGAAAAAAGTATGTATTCACTATGCTCACAGAAAAATGTAAATTATGTAACATAATTTTTTTTTTTTTTTTTTAATGTTCAGCATTCAGTGTCTTTCCCCTAAATCATATTTCAATGTTAAACCGCTTTCATGGACAACAAAGCAATTTGGTTAAGCTGTCTTCTTCAATTTCATTCCTTTGGAGTGACTGAAATGAATCATCAAATGACTGCTGGAAGTGACACTGTTCCTCTGATTTACCATGGACTTCATATAATAGCCGAACACAATAAGAAACGCCTCTTGCAACAATGGATAATTTTCATGCTTTGGTGGTGACAAATGTATTGTGCTTGTACTCTGACGCAAATCTCTTGTACTAATGTCAGTGTCCAATGTAATTGTCTGAATGTCACTCACATCAATCTGAAAATGTTTTATGCTCTAAAATAGAAGATCTGTGTGCTGGTGTTTCTGTATGTTTTTATATATGCAGCATTATAAATAAATCATTCACAACAGAATATATGTTTTTAGTGAGATGCACTGAATAATTTGATTTGATAGCTATGTGACTATTTGCTGTGGCTCTTATATAATGGACGAGTTTAATGCCTTAAGGTCCATTCAGAGCTTTTTAAATGTACTTTGTTCTGGCATATAACAGTCAATGTGAACATCTTCTTGTTTAAATTTCTAAAGGTACAGTCACGTTTACCATTGTGTAGCAATGTGGGTGAAATTATTCCAAAGGAATCCACATGATCTAGAATCTGACATTGACTGACAAAAATCTACTTGCTTTGAAAGTGACTTCTGTGTGAGCTGTGCTTCATTAGGCCTGTCACAATAATCAATATATCGATTTATCACACAATATACACTCACCTTAAGGATTATTAAGAAGACCACACTAATACTGTTTGACCCCCTTTCACCTTCAGAACTGCCTTAATTCTACGTGGCATTGATTCAACAAGGTGGTGAAAGCATTCTTTAGAAATGTTGGCCCATATTGATAGGATAGCATCTTGCAGTTGATGGAGATTTGTGGGATGCACATCCAGGGCACGGCTCCTGCTCCACCACATCCCAAAGATGCTCTATTGGGTTGAGATCTGGTGACTGTGGGGTCCATTTTAGTACAGTGAACTCATTGTCATGTTAGAGAAACCAATTTGAAATGACTCAAGCTTTGTGACATGGTGCATTATCCTGCTGGAAGTAGCCATCAGAGGATGGGTACATGGTGGTCATAAAGGGATGGACATGGTCAGAAACAATGCTCAGGTAGGCCGTGGCATTTAAACGATGCCCAATTGGCACTAAGGGGCCTAAAATGTGCTAAAAAACATCCCCCACTCCATTACACCACCACCACCACCAGCCTGCACAGTGGTAACAAGACATGATGGATCCATGTTCTCATTCTGTTTACAACAAATTCTGACTCTACCATCTGAATGTCTCAACAGAAATGTAGTTCCTAATTGTAGTGGAGATCAGTGGTACCCGGTGGGGTCTTCTGCTGTTGTAGCCCATCTGCCTCAAGGTTGTGCGTGTTGTGGCTTCACAAATGCTTTGCTGCATACCTCGGTTGTAACGAGTGGTTATTTCAGTCAAAGTTGCTCTTCTATCAGCTTGAATCAGTCGGCCCATTCTCCTCTGGCATCAACAAGGCATTTTCGCCCACAGGACTGCTGCATACTGGATATTTTTCCCTTTTCACACCATTCTTTGTAAACCCTAGAAATGGTTGTGCGTGAAAATCCCAGTAACTGAGCAGATTGTGAAATACTCAGACCGGCCCGTCTGGCACCAACAACCATGCCACGCTCAAAATTGCTTAAATCACTTTTCTTTCCCATTCTGACATTCAGTTTGGAGTTCAGGAGATTGTCTTGACCAGGACCACCCCTAAATGCATTGACACAACTGCCATGTGATTGGTTCTAAAGAATTAAAAATTAAAAAGTTGTCATTTGAAAGTGTGTAGGTCTACTTCCATTATTATGCTGTTATATTAGGATTATATATTCAGTTGCATAAAATAGTCAGTAAAATGACAATAATATTGTTTATCGCAATTATTTCTGGTATGATATATCGCAAAACAAAAAGTAGTTATCGTGACAGGCCTATGCTTCATACATCATTACACTATTGAGAATGGACCTTTGCTGCAAAATTATGACGACATTCCTGAGCCTTAATATATCATAACTCATCACAGTTACTTAATTTTTAAATTACAGTATTTTTTTCACATCAAAATCTCTTTGGATGAACATATTTCACTTAAAAGAATTCTTTTTAGTACAAGAAAGAGACCTCTCTGAAAGCTCAAAATATAAGACTGCTACAGCTGTTTTCAGTTATTACCAGAATCTCTTATCTAGTTTGAGACTCATGCCAGCTGTAAGGGGCCAATAATTTGGTTCTGTAATTCGTCGAAATCAAATAATCATGGCCTTTGAGCTGCCATTTCAGTCATTTTGAAGCAGACTTTCCCCCCACATGCAGTCTTGCTGCAACACCCTGGGGAAATTAAGGAACAGAGAGCTAGTATGTTCAGAACAGCTCAACATAACCTAAGGCGAGAGAAACAGCAGAGCGGTGTAGAGCAGGCGAGAGGGGGGCGGCAGTCATTCGGGTCATCACTGTAGTTCGCATTTAACTGTGACCTTAGGGTGCAAGATTTTTACAGCGATGCAAGATTGTTTCTTTTCCCTGGCAAATATGATCGTGTATTAAACCTAATTAAAAAGATGAAGTCCATAATGTGAACGCAAGGATGAACATTTGGGTTGATTGGCTGTCTGTCATGAGTATAAGATAATTAAAGTTTGACATGGATTCTGTAGACTCCTCTTAAATACTCATACAAAGTGCACTCAAGAGTAAATGAAACTTCAGGTATAAAGATTGTGGCTATAGTAATTGACTTTGTTGAGTCTGTTCTAATTAATTCTGAAATGCCTCATTGTGTGAAAGAGCTTATACCCATAGTTGTTTTATGACTCCAGGTGAAGAACACCTCTTGCCTTGTCAGAAACAATTGAAAACCTTTCTCTCGAATATTAGAGTAGTCATACAGTTGATCCTAATATAAAACAAAAGGTTTTACCTTAGCCTCCAAGTCAGGTTTTACCTTAATTTAATTACTAGTTTGCTAAATTAGAAAAAAAGTCCTAGTATTGTGCTTTCCTTTCCCCTGCCAATTTTAAATGCAATCAACAAAGTAATGGCATCAATTAGAGGGATCGTTTTCCTCAAAATTAAAATTCTGTCATCATTAATCACCCTCATATTGTGTTTTAACTGTTCTGCCTATTTATACTATAAAAGTCCAATGTTGTTGGACCCCCACAACAACAGAGTGAGTAAATGATGGCAGAAAATTTTAATTTTTAGATAAACAGAAGGAACATTCTTATTGCATTTGTAACTACTTGACATTTTGCAGTATTAGCAGCAAATTAATACAGTTTTGTACATTCTGCTAATGCCCCACTGAGGTTAAGGTTAAGGTTAAGGGGTATGTATGAATTCATACAAATTCGCCACCAATTTGCCAAAACATAAAATAGTCAATGTCAGAAGTCATTTGCAATGTACTGCAGTTAGAAAGCACAGATCAGTTCTTTTCCTCTCCAAACCTGTGGTGTATTGTACTGCTAAAATTAATGAGGCTGTGCGAAAGACTGGTGATTTTCACACCCCCTGCCATATTTCATTATGAGGACAAAAGAAAAACGGTTGAGTTTATGCCAACAACTATTTTTATATGTGTGCGCTTCTAAGCTATCACATATCCACGAATGTCACTGACACCTTGCACTATTAAAAGACAAGGGCTCTTACTGTGCTTCTATTTCCCTTTTCTAAAAAAAAAATAATAATAATTCACACAATATATTGGTGATTCATAGAGACAATCATATCAGAATCACTGTTTTTACAGTACAGTAAGAGAGATCTCAGATATCCCTGATAGCACACACACATTGCAGATATGTCTTATTAATGTGCATGCTTTCATCTGCTAGATGTATTTTAAGACCATTTGCTGATCTGCAATATGCCACTAAGATGTTTCCTGTCAGGGGTCAATAGAAACTCTTCAAGATTTAGAATGTAGGTTAAATGTTTATACGGTGTTTGCACACAACAGATTTCCAGCTGAAGTGCTCTTTAATAGACGTTGTAAGCTGTATGAAAATTGAACTAGACGAGCAGCACGCTCTCTTTCACTGCTGCTGTTATTAAGATAAGGGTTTGACCACTGATATTGTAGAAGAAAAAATATGGGTTTGCAGAAGTGAGATCATGTCATTTCCTCTCAATTAAATGAATGAGATCAAACAGAACCCATTTAAGTGTCTGATTCCATTTGTGATGACTCGCATTTATATTTTTTGAACGTTAAAAAGGAGAGATCTGCTTATTTCCTTGCCAACAGAGCATCTGTGTGATGTGATAGGACAGCCTCACTGAACATAAGAAATAAAGTCATTCAAGAGTTTGTGTGCCCATATAATCTTAGTAAAAGTGGTCAACAGATTTGGCTTGCTGTCTGCTATAGAGGGGCTCGGAGAGGATATTCTATAGCTCCGATTGCCCTCCTATAACAGGCAAATTTTTTCAAAAAAAGGGGAGGAGCTGGGGAGGAGGAGGGATGCTGCAAGAACTAACAATGGGAAGAGGTAGGCTGCTGGTTTTATACTTCCTCCCGAAATTACGTTTATTAACTTCACTAGTTTTTAAATGTAGTCAACATTAGCGCAGTAAATCCGCAGTTTCTTTATCATTATGCAAAAAAATCTGCATATTTCCTTCAAAAAGCAATTATCAATGTTTATTATGTTTTGGAGTACTTTGTTCTGACTGGTCAATTAAATCATTGAGAAGTTCACATTTTTTATAGTCTGAGCTCAACAATTTGGTACCGGGAGTAAAGATCCCATTCCATTTCTCTTAGGTGAATTGATTTTTAACAATAACTTGTAAAACTTTAGAGACAGATAAAGCTACAGGGTTGCTACTCAATGGTACAGTATTGTTCAAAATAATAGCAGTACAATGTGACTAACCAGAATAATCAAGGTTTTTAGTATAATTTTTATTGCTACGTGGCAAACAAGTTACCAGTAGGTTCAGTAGATTCTCAGAAAACAAACAAGACCCAGCATTCATGATATGCACGCTCTTAATGCTGTGCAATTGGGGTATTAGTTGAAAGTGTGTTCAAAAAATAGCAGTGTCTACCTTTGACTGTACAAACTCAAAACTATTTTGTACAAACATTTTTTTTCTGGGATTTAGCAATCCTGTGAATCACTAAACTAATATTTAATTGTATGACCACAGTTTTTTAAAACTGCTTGACATCTGTGTGGCATGGAGTCAACCAACTTGTGGCACCTCTCAGCTGTTATTCCACTCCATGATTCTTTAACAACATTCCACAATTCATTCACATTTCTTGGTTTTGAGTTTTCAGAAACAGCATTTTGATATCACTCCACAAGTTCTCAATTGGATTAAGGTCTGGAGATTGGGCTGGCCACTCCATAACATTAATTTTGTTGGTTTGGAACCAAGACTTTGCCCGTTTACTAGTGTGTTTTGGGTCATTGTCTTGTTGAAACAACCATTTCAAGGGCATGTCCTCTTCAGCATAGGGCAACATGACCTCTTCAAGTATTTTAACATATGCAAACTGATCCATGATCCCTGGTATGCGATAAATAGGCCCAACACCATAGTAGGAGAAACATGCCCATATCATGATGCTTGCACCTCCATGCTTCACTGTCTTCATTGTGTACTGTGGCTTGAATTCAGAGTTTGGGGGTCGTCTCACAAACTGCCTGTGGCCCTTGGACCCAAAAAGAACAATTTTACTCTCATCAGTCCACAAAATGTTCCTCCATTTCTCTTTAGGCCAGTTGATGTGTTCTTTGGCAAATTGTAACTTCTTCTGCACATGCCTTTTTTAACAGAGGACTTTGCGGGAGATTCTTGAAAATAGATTAGCTTCACACAGACGTCTTCTAACTGTCACAGTACTTACAGTTAACTCCAGACTGTCTTTGATCATCCTGGAGATGATCATTGGCTGAGCCTTTGCCATTCTGGTTATTCTTCTATCTATTTTGATGGTTGTCTTCCGTTTTCTTCCACGTCTCTCTGTTTTTGCTCTCCATTTTAAGGCATTGGAGATCATTTTAGCTGAACAGCCTATCATTTTTTGCACCTCTTTATAGGTTTTCCCCTCTCCAATCAACTTTTTAATCAAAGTACGCTGTTCTTCTGAACAATGTCTTGAACGACCCATTTTCCTCAGCTTTCAAATGCATGTTCAACAAGTGTTGGCTTCATCCTTAAATAGGGGCCACCTGATTCACACCTGTTTCTTTACAAAATTGATGACCTCAGTGATTGAATGCCACACTGCTATTTTTTTGAACACACCCCTTTCAACTAATTCAACTAATTGCCCAATTGCACAGCCTTAAGAGCGTGCATATCATGAATGCTGGGCCTCATTTGTTTTCTGAGAATCTACTGAACCTACTGGTAACTTGTTTGCCACGTAGCAATAAAAAATATACTAAAAACCTTGATTATTCTGGTTAGTCACATTGTACTGCTATTATTTTGAACAATACTGTATATGCTTTTGTTGAAGCCATTGTATTTAATGGTAGTTTTCTGTTACCCATTATTCTGAAAAAAACATCAATCACAGAAAACAATCAATCGCGCCAAGAAGCGCCCACCACTTTTTTGCTTCCAATCAATGTTTGTTTGTAATGTGATTTACCTTGTATGGTTGGTTTGGTTCATGGCTTTTAACTCTTCAATAAATACTTTTTTTTTTTATACCTGTGGGAATTAAAAAATGAAAAATACCAAGGCCTCTGAAAAACACTCTGACCACCTTAGTTCGCAAAGCAGACGTAGGCTATTTTCTGAGAATGTGACTTCCGAGACTTCCAAATCATTAGCTGCTATAAGCAAATAACTAAAATAATAGCAAGGTGGAACAATACAACTATTTGCTCTACAAACCAAAGTAATTATGATTTTGATAACTAATTTAAATAATATGATAAATACCAGTTTGCACTATAAAGCAGCATAATAGGCTGTTTTTGTACAAGTAAAATATCTGGAAGTTAATGACAACTACGGAAGCCTTGCCTTAATTTAAAAATAAGGTGGAGCCCTAAAATGGATATTTTACTGTTGTCCATAGCAACTTGTGCTACTCTTATGTTTCTTGTATCACTCTGAGGTCTTTTCATTTCAAGGTAGCCTAAGTTAAAATATTTCATCAGCTTTATTGACTCAAAATGGTTACTACAACTACTGATTGTAATAAAAAACCATATGGTGAGCAACCTTTGTTAGAAACTCAAGAGTCATGAGTTAAAGCAACAAAACGTAAACTAGATGGAAAAATTGAAAATTGGTTACATCGTAACCTAATTATGATAGATAACTTATCTACAGAATAAGTAACCTGATTTGAAAGAAATTAAAATGTGTAATTTTTTATCATTGTTTAACTGTTCATCCTGTTGCTAGGCTGACTGTTTTACTACACAGTGACCATTTTTTTCCTAGTGGAGTCTTTACGAGAGCCAAGTAAGATAATAATATAATATAATTTAAGCCTAAATCAATATTTCATGTCCATGTGGCCGTGTAATAAGGCTGATAATCAGCCAGTTGTTAACACAATAATAATCCCCTTCGGATTTACCACGCCTGCGGTTCATCAGAGCGGAACTCTTGTCTACGGACTACGGCAGTATTTTCCACACCGACAGATATCTGAGTAACTCCTTCCGCTCCTGCCTGTTTCCTCCGCACTACCAGTAACTGAACGAGTACTGTTAAAGGATCCATTCATTCACATTTCTCACATCTTTCTCCGTTGTGTAGGTAAGTACAATAATAGTGTTTGCAAACAATAGCCAACGATAGTATTGTGGTTTAAGGATAAATTTGATTTAAAGAATGTAATCCGTTCAGCTAAATTAGCTTAACAGTAAACGTAGTACAAGCTGACTGTTTCCGTCTGTTTTTTTCTGTTTTGATTTACGACAAGACTGAATAACTTGCTTTTCCGAGAAACTCTTCATGATGTAAGCTATTTCTTACTGTACTTTAACTAACTGTTTCTCTTTCCGGAACAAACAATCTGTAGTTGTTATTGGTCCCCACCACACTTGTTTTTGTATAGGAACAGTGAATAAGAGAGCCTAATTTATATTACGAATATTTTTCGAAACTTGACTTAATATGAAAAAATCAAATTGCATTTTTAGTAAATTGGCAGTTTTGAAAACAAATCCGTATTTTGTAGAAAACAATAAATTATATTATGAGTTGTAATGTGTTGAAGAACAGCAATTAATTCATTTTTATACCACTGAATTAATTTTCTTTCATTGTGTCAGATTTTTTCTAATCAAAGATGACGGACCGTTACAACATCCACAGTCAGCTGGAGCATCTGCAGTCGAAGTACATCGGCACGGGCCACGCAGACACCAGCAAATGGGAATGGCTAGTTAACCAGCACAGAGACTCATACTGCTCCTACATGGGCCATTTCGACCTTCTCAATTACTTTGCCGTTTCTGAGAACGAGAGCAAGGCTCGGGTCCGCTTTAACCTGATGGAGAAGATGCTGCAGCCATGTGGTCCACCAGCTGACAAACCTGAAGATGCTTAGGGCCATTGAGACTGAATCCATACTAGATTTTTTAAAAGGCTGTTCTCCTGATGTGTTCATTGAGAGATGCTCTGAGAGATCATACCTATAGAGAGAGAGAGAGAGAGAGAGAGAGAGAGAGAGAGAGAGAGAAAGAGAAAGAGACCCTGGACACATTGGAATGTGGGTGCTCTTTAAATCATCTTGTTTGAGAACCCGTCAATGATGTCTCTGTTGTTTTTCTTCTTTTTTTGTGATATTTTGTATAGGTTGTTGAACTGTGTCTTAAGGAAATAAAGTTGATATCTTCACACATTCATTGTATTGTTTAAATATTATTACTTTTATTTTAATTATTACAAAATGTATTAAGCAATTTCTACATTTTCTATTTCTTCAATAAATCAAAAAAAAAACAGTACACAGTTTTCACAATAATATCAAGCAGCACAACTGTTTCAACATTAATAATAATGTTTATTATTTAAAAAATTAATATTTCACAATATAAAATTACTTCAATATTTTTGATCAAATAAATGCAGCCTGGGAAAGGTTTGTGTGTGTGTGTGTGTGAATCCTTAATCTGTATTATATAATATAGTAATGCTAATGTTCTTAATGATGGTTAGTTGTAATACCAAGAAAAGTAGGTATTTATTTTGGGGGTCCCTGAGTTGGTCTGGGAGACTCACCTCTGTAAACGATGAACGCCCTTAATATAGTAAGTACGTTGTAAGGTTGGTATGATAAGTAAATCCACTTTTCAATGGGAAATTAGATCTATTTACATATACACTAATAATGAATAAAACATATGGAAAGTTGCTTCGATTCACTTCAGTATATTGCTTGTTTACAAGTAACTCAAGCGAATGCACAAAAAAATAGTGTATGTTTGTCTCCGATGAATCAGTGCAGAGGAAAGTTGGCATGACCATAACCTCACTGATAAGAGATTTGCAGTCTTTGAGCGTGACAGTCAGCGGTTGCCACTAGCATAGCAGGGCAAATCCTCGCCAGCTGGCCCCACAGTTTGAGATATTCTTACAACAGAGTCATTTCTGCAGTGTCAGGATCAGGAATAACATACTGGCACAGCAGATCACCGGTTGTGCTCATGCTGAAGAAGACCAGCTATTTCTATTTTAAAATGAGGAATAATGCTGAATTAAGCTGTTGAAGAGCTCGGAAAGTCCTAGAAAGATGCTACAAAAGGAGTTGTGTGTCAAAAGTGCTGAGGTTGAGCAGATGGCCAGTTTTATACATGTGTGTGTGTGTGTGAGGTTGAAGGCAGTTACAAACAACCCTTTCAGTCAGTCATTACCCTCCTACACTAAAAGATTGAGCTCTTCTTTAAAACATATAGTTGCTCTGAGAAAATAGCACCTGGGCTGACCACACAAAAGGGCCATTGAGCAAACATTTAATGTCCTTCAGTGGTTGACGCTAACCTTGACAGCATGCGTTTAAGGACATGGCTATTGCTACATTTAGTCAACCATAAAGCCATCACCTACATCCCTAATGGTAATCTCAAACAGCCATAATTTCCAGCGGAAAGCCATTCATATGAGCAGAGGAAAAGCTGTCACATGCTAGCTAAGAGTTAGAGCCTAAATGTGCTTATAGATTAAAGGTCATTTTGCTAGAGTGAATCGTTAATGCATAATTCTATTGAAAATCTGTCATGCTGTAATTCAATATAAGATCACAAAGGTTTACTTTTTTATTTTATTTTTTTATCTATGAGTACATAAGCATATCTATGCTTAAATATGTAAGAAAAGATGCCAGTACCATCTGATTAGAGGCACAAGCAACTGGAGAAGAAAAACAAGTTAAAACAAGCATGAAATCAAATGGAGTGCACTTGGCGCCAATGACGACAGCGCTGGTCATGACTAAAAGGGATTGATGGGAAAGGTGTGACCAGCCGGCATATACAATATTTGCTCTGCATGTGTTTGGCAGTTTTAGTTCCTCTTACAAGAAATAGATTATCTATTGTATATGTAATTTACTGTACTTTTAAAATGCACACAGCTTCAAAGAAGGATGATTTGTTGGAGGTGGATCATTACAGATCCACAGTTAGAGAGCAAACACATGCACAATGATACACGATGCATGACTGTGCAGTGCGTCACTTGTAAAACAGTTCAAGAGCACAGCTGACTTCTTAAATCCTCTTACGCACAAAGTTTTCCTGGACAACATCCAGTATTTACAATAGCTAGCGCCTGATTGATCATTTACAATAATGGCATGTTAATACAATCTCTTTGACTTAATATCGACAATCTACTGCAGGATAATGTCGCCTACTGTAGGAATCTAACCAGTAAAGATGCTTTAAAATGGCTTTATTTGTATTCCAGTATAACTACAACAAATTAGCTTATTTTACAGTATCTCACATAAAAATGTTGGTAACACTTGAAGACTATTATCCATGACCTTTGCCTCAATAAACTGCTAATTTACTGCTTATTAATAGTTAGGATTTTGTAGCATTTAAGATTAGGTATTGGGTAGGATTAATGGGATGTAGAATAAGGTAATGCAAAATAAGTGCTTTATAAGTACTAATAAACAGCCAACACAATGCATAGTAATATGCAAGCTAATAAGCAATAGTTAGAATTGAACCATAAAACAAAGTGTTACCAATTTTTTTTTTTGCACATACGCCTTTCAGCTTGTAGAAGTATATGGAATAAATTTACTCTCTGAATAATTTAATAGTATAGCATAGCATAAAATGTCAAGTAATTGTTTCTAAATTATAAAATATGAATGATAAAATCTTACAAAAGCTGTACGAATAATATTTAAGCTCTCTACACTTAATAAATAATCAAAGATTATAATGAAAGCTGCTTATTTTGTTTAACTAGAATGCTCATTGATTTTTCAGTTGACTCCACCATGAAATAAAACAGACCAGATGTCCTTGTTTCCATTCATTCAAACATTTTGTATTTCAAATGCACTTATAATGTTTGGTTTCTCAGCCCATTATCTTCATTAAGCACAAAATAAGGCAATAGTAATCTGAGATCATTTAAACGTCATAGAGATATTACATTTTCATTTATACACTATATTGCCAATAGTTTTGGAACACCTGCCTTTACATGCACATGAACTTTAATGACATCCCAATCTTAATCCTTAGGGTTTAATATGGAGTTTATCCATCCTTTGCCGCTATAACAGCTTTGACTCTTCTGAGAAGGCTTTCCACAAGGTTTAGTGTGTTTATGGCAATTTTTAAATTTCTGACGATTCTTCTAGAAGCGCATTTGTAAGGTCAGGCACTGATGTTGGATGAGAAGGCCTGGCTCACAGTCTCCGGTCGAATTCATCCCAAAAGTGTTCTGTCGGGTTGAGGTCAAGTTCCTCCACACCAAACTCACTCATCCATGCGTCATGTTGTAACAGGAAGGGGCTGTAACAACTTTCGTAGATAAGGGAAGAAGGAGGCGGGAACCGGCAAACTTTTAAAAGACTTCAATAAATAAATGAACAAACTGAAAGTAACACGGGCAGCCCCTCACGGATGACTGCCACGCACGCACACACAACAAAACATAAACAAAATACAACATAAAGTCCAGGCCTGGTCCTCTCTCGTCCTTCACTGGTGTTGTTCGTTCTTATATGCCTCCGAGCTCTCTCATGAGAGGACTCGAGACCTGTATGACTCACAGGTGACGCTCACTCCCAATCATGCCCCAGTCTCGCTCGCTCCTCCCATGTCTCTTGCTCGTCTACCTCGCCACAGGGGCCATACCCAAACTGTTCCCACAAAGTTGGGAGCATAAAATTGTCCAAAATGTCTTGGTATGCTGAAGCATTAAGAGTTATTTTCACTAGAACTATTGGGCTTAGCCCAACCCCTGAAAAACAACCCCACACCATAATCCCCCCTCCACCAAACTTTACACAATGCAGTCAGGCAAGTACTGCGTTCTCCTGGCAACTGCCAAACCCACTCATCCATTGGATTGCCACACAGGCAATGTGATTCGTCACTCCAGAGAACACCTCTCCACTGCTCCAGAGTCCAGTGGTGGCATGCTTTACAGCACTGCATCCAAAGCTTTGCATTGCACTTATTGATGTAAGGCTTGGATGCAGCTGCTCGCCATGGAAACCCATTCCACGAAGCTCTCTACACAATGTCTTAAGCTAATCTGAAGGCTAGACAAAGTTTGGAGGGTCTGTAGCTATTGACTCAGAAAGCATGTGCTGACCCCGCTGTGATTTTACATGGCCTACCACTTTGTGGCTGAGATGGTGTTGTTCCCAATTGCTTCCACTTTGTTACAATACCACTAACAGTTAACCGTGGAATATTTAGTAGTGAGAAATTTTCACGAATGGACTTATTGTACAAGTGGCAACCTATCACGGTAAAATGCTTGAATTCACTGAGCTCCTGAGAGCGACACCCATTCTTTCACAAATGTTTGTAGAAGCAGTCTGCATTCTTGATTTTATTCACCTGTGACCATGGAAGTGATTGGAACACCTGAATTCAATGATTTGGAGGGGTGTCTCAATACATTTCGCGATATAGTGTATATATATACAAACAAACACACTGGCGGGCAAAAAATTTGGGGGGATTTAAATAGGCAAATGCTAAAGAGTTTATGATTGGATAATTTTTTATAATAACTTTGATATTTTATATTATGACTTAATTTTTTTTTTTTTTTTGCCTGGGCGTTAAAAAGACATGTATACATATGCAAATATCAATTATCTCTATTACATCTAAATGGTAATTTTGTGTTACATTTAGTATGTGGTTAAAGAACCACCACACAATTGTGAAAAATGATTCAAACACAGAAGACAATAATAAAAATAATTAAATTAAATAATTAAAATATTACCCTAGATCTACTGTAAGATGTTTTTGCTTATTTTAGATACTGCTTTAAAGCATGAAAATATAGACAATTTTTAAATATGAATATATCTATCTGTACAGTGCAGATGCAAGAATTTCTGATGTGTACACTACACTAATCCATTTTATTTAATAAAAGACTTAAATGTTTCCATCATGATTAAATGAAATCTAGATAAATGTGATCTAAAATTGTCTAGTAGTGACTGAGGCGATTCCTCATGGAAACGTGAGAGCTTGTCAACCAAGATCTAAATAAAACATCTAGAATGTTAGTACACGCTAATGTGTTTTCTTACCCCTTTAAATGCTTCTGTGTGAAAGAAATCAAGCCAATATACTGAATATACTGAATGTATTCACATATATCATACACAGACTGTACAATTGATCTGAATAATTTAAAAGTTTCCCCAATTTCTAACTACAAAACAAACACACACACACAAAAAAAAAACAAAAAAAATAAAAGCTGGACATGAGCATGCAGCAAATTCTGCATTTAACATACAATCAGATATTATATAGAGCACCAAAATGTGCAATAATGCAATACTGACACATTCTATAATGGACTAAAATAATGGACTTGAAGCCCTTTCCAAGTTTGAGTTAAAACTATTGTTTCACTACATTATATTGCTTGCCACATCTTGAATATGTTCGGCACTGTACTCAATAAAACCTAAAAGCCAAATCAAATAGGAATTTTTGGAAAAAAATAATATTTAGGAGGAAACTAAAATGCAACGTAAATAAACATGGATTATGTCATAAACCTATGATGAGAGTCTATACCTGAACATCAGTTACTATATATAGAAGATATGTTACATCATGACCACGTTTATATCAAGTAATCAGACTTTTTTGAGGAAAACAAAAACAACACTGTAAAGGCACAACATAAATCTGATTACATTCTATTATACTGAGGACGGTATTAATCTGGATACAGAGGAATAATGGCAGTAATAAACCTGGACATCACAATGGACCCCAACATCCATGTAATGTACAATCAACCAGATACATGAGTCTTATAAAATGTTTTTTCACATGCATGGATATTCATAGATATTACTGGACTCTGCACGAATACAGCAAGAAATATGTAATATATACAAAAAAAAAAAACAATCTTCAGAGCTGCACGCAGCAACGACATAAGCCCCTGATGAGTCACTGCACGCGCTCAATGTTTTACACTGTTGCGCTGCACCCTTAGAAAACATGAGGGACACTTTAAATCAAAAGAGTGTAAGTCTCGTCCTTAGTGTGTGCAAAAACATTACTGATATGAAGAAGAAAAAAAAGTGTCAGAACCATTGCATTGCTTTATCTGGTTTGAAGGTCTCTCTCTCTCTCTCTCTCTCTCTCTCTCTCTCTATTCAGTCAATAATTGCATTCCAGGCCCATCTTTAGCCACGCTGTAGCCCCCTTGTGGCTGAAAGCAATAACCAAAGTGCAGCCGGTGCCAGAGAAGAGCCGGCTGCCGCAGGGAGCCAGTCTGCTAGCCTCTCGGCAGGAAGCATTGCGAAGAGACAGGAAGAGAGAGCCTCGTATCAGCGGCCGTCCAGCACCCCCTTCACCAGGCACCGCCTCAGGGCCGATGAAACCTGCCAAAAAACAGAGAGAGCAGACGCTAGTTTAGCAGCCATGCCAGCAGACAGGACACCAAACAGATCTGAGCAATATTTAGAGGAAACGAGGCATCTACGGTGGAAAAGGCAGCTGATAGTCTTCTTATTAGCAGCAAGTCTATTAACGCAGCACTTGACGAATAGAGTCCTGCCAGATACATACTTACAGATGTCTAACACATCAGATAATGTAACGGTGCTTAGTCTATCCATTTCCACAAGTCTGAACCCATTCAGGAGGATCTGCAAAACGACTATGATGGCACAGGATAATAGGATAGCCAATCATAGTGCTATGGAGGCACTACTTCCCATTACGTGACTTTTCACTGTACTTCACCGTTTCCCCATCAGACTCACACCACACTTTAGGACCTTAAAGAGAAACTGCATTTATATAGCGCTTTCAACAGGCCCATGGCCACCAAAGCGCTTTACATATTGCCTCACATTCACCCATTCACTCACTCATTCATACACCGACGGAGGTGTCAGCCATGCAAGGCGCCATCCAGCTTGTCGGGTAAAGTGTCTTGCTCACTTGGTCAGGTGGAACCGGGGATAGAACCACCAACCTTCCGGTTTGTAGACAACCCACACGAAACACTGGTCCACTGAGTCCGACTCAGGCAGAAATCATGCTCATGGACGAGCAAATGTATTTATAATACATAAGAGCAAACGTTTTATTAACATTACTGTGGTATGGGGCAGGGCAGGAGCCTGGGACAATGTACATGTGTTGCTGTTTTATTGTGCTTATATGCCTCCTTTCATCGTCTATGTTTATTTTACAATTAAAGGTACATTTAACGTCCGCCTCCTTCCCTGAACTTGAACATTGTTAGTTTGATTACTTAAATTTACATAATTTAATTTCATTCTAATGAAGTGCTAAATTACTACTCATACATTGAGGGGTAACTCAGCGCTGTTTTACTTGGCCAAATCTATCATACTAAAATGTGTTTTGAAAGTTAGAACGTTACCAATAAAAGCTGGATGAATCGTGTTGCATGGCTGCAGTTCGTTTTAAAATATATTGGTGGAGAAAATGCTGTATTACTGTTACTACAAATAAAGCTCTTTCTGATTAATGCTATGTTAGCCACTTGACAAAATAGGGTTGTCTCTGAGGCATTGTACAAACAAGAAAACAAGAGATTCAATAAGACTAATCGTGTTGAGCTATATAAAAATGATGTCCTTCTGTCGATAAAGGTATCCAAACTGTTTCTCACCTGTCTAATAAAACACATAATATATTAAAGTGTCTTTGGTGTTTCCATGGTTTCCTACGGAAGTAAATCGAGGGTAGCATGGATATGACGCATTGAAAGGTGACGGAATTACACTGTAACACTGGTTAACAGGGCTAATTTGTCTGGATTTAAACATTACTGGAAACATTTGGGATAATGTAAGTACACAAGTCAACAAAATATATAAAATTGTTCTAGTGGTTTTTGGATATTTAATCCAGAAATCTTACATATTGTGCCTTTAAGAGGAGCTTTTTCTGTGGGAATGGCCACACTCTGCCTCAAACTGCCTGACAAACTCGTGGACTAAAAGGCTGATGTTCAATTATTATGAAAATAAAACCATATACTGATTACTAAATGAAACTTTCTGTAATGAGTCTAATGCTTTATCTCCCACCATATCTTAAATTCCCATATTTACTGACTATGCAATTAACGTCAATTACTTATCATTAAATCATGAATTTAATGTAATTTAATTTAAAACCGTTTCAATGACAGTTGACTTACTGGACTATAGTCAAGAACCTTACATCCGTCTGATCAGGCTTCTAGTAATACACAAACGTACCTGGTAAACTGTTTGCTTTCTTCATGGACTTCCATTTCTTTGCTTTTAAATTCATTAAGTTCTTTACGTATAGCAGCCTGTGACAAGAAAAAAAGCCATTAGTGACTTTGCGATCAATTATGTTAAAAACAGTTGTGCTCCTCAATTTTTTTTGTGATCAGTTTTTTCAGGATTCTTTGATGATAGAAATATCAAAAGAACATTTATTTGAAATAGAAATATTTTGAAACATTATACATATTTTTTACTGGGATTTCAGAATTTTCTTGAGAAAAAAAAAAACACAAAAATACGTTTTGATCGGTAGTGTAGATTTATAAAAAAATATATGATATGTTAATATAATGTTTTATGTTCACTAATGAACACACAAGTATTTATTAAATTACCATATTTGAATGCATCAGTCACCATATTTGGGCACCATATTTCATGCCCAGTAGGTGGCATCAGTGACCATACAAAATAATTTTCAAAAGATTTAAAAAGGATTGGCAAAAGATTTTCCAATATTGATGCAATATTCTCCAAATTTTATACGAGAGGAAACTATATCTTTAAACATCTTAAGGACCATCAACCATAATATAAATGATGCATTTAATAATATAGACAGGTAGTAAATGTAACAAGTTTATTACTTTATTAAATTGTAGAGGAGAATTTGTATGAGAATGAAAATGTGTAATTTACTTTGGAACACAATATTTTGGTCCAAAGTTAATTACACATTTATATATTTATATTTACTTTGGAACACAATATTTTTGATATTGACACATATATATATATCATATTATTTATTTTAACAAATATTTATAAATACTGTAACATTGTTAGTTCATATTAGTTAATACAAATGAGACTTGGAAGTGTCACTGAAAGATCTTTAAATCTATACAAGTGAAAAATGTAAGAATCTATTAGCTTAAGATCCCCATAGTTTTAAAAATGTCTTTATTCAGAAAAGAAACATTAAAATGTTCAATTAAATAGATTGTAAGTTAAATTAAAAGTTAAAAACAAACACTAATTTAGTTGTGTTGTAGCGCTAAAACATTATCTACCTTTTTTATTGATCCTCTGAACAATTCTGTTATTTACAATGGGAAAAATTATGGTCCAACAATTGCCATGGTGCATATGTGTCTTTAAATTGTGCATGGTGTGCTGCATTGAATTTTAAAGCAACAGTAGGAGTGATATACGGCTTACTTTGTCTGCAGGGGTCAACCTGGTCCAGGGCTTGTCAGCACGCCGATCATAGTCTTTTGCTTCTGTGACCTCCACATATTCATTGAACCGCAAAATTCTACGTGCCACCAGCTCTGCGACTGTGGGCCGGACGCTGAGCTATACAGACACAGAGCAATTCCTTTAGTCAGCTCTAAAAGGAGTCAAACATGCTCCTAGTAATACCTTACGTGCATGAAACATCTATCTTTGAGAAGCATATAATGGTGTATGCGACTGACTTTACAAGTGAAAATATTTAGTGGTTTATATACCTTATAGCTCTGCCCATTTTTGCATTTTCGGAAAGAACAGGTCAATTTTGAGAAAATCTCTGTAAATGATCATTTATCCAATTTATAGATCTGGTCGATCCACCCATTTTTAGGGATAGTTCACTTTGAAATTAAATTTTGATATGTTTTAGTTTACCTCATGGGCATCCGAGATGTAGGAGTATTTGTTTCCCCGGTAGTTTCAATTTTGATCATTTTAGGTCAAACCGTTCTTGTCTGTGCCTCACATAATGCAGGTCTATGGTCACCACCTCAAAGAACATACACAGAGAAGTCCAAATTAACAATACCCCATCGTAAGTACACACTGATGGCCTAAGACACGAAACCAGCGGTTTGTGTGAGAAAACGAACAGTATTTATATCGTTTTTACCTCTTGTACACCACTACGTCCGACTGATCCGAGGGCACACATGCGTGTTTCCTGTCGTGACATTCGCGCGTTCTGGCTTTAGTCTGCACAAGCGCGGAAAGCACCGGAAGTGGATCTCTAGTGCGTGTACGTCTCTCATTGTTTACACAGAAATTTGGGAAGTGTTACCTTTCACTGTGAAGATCTAAACATATTTAGACGTACAGGACATCGCAATGGAAGAAGATTTCGATATATTAACAGACAACGTTGAAGAACACGCGAGAAATCCACTTCCGGCGCTTTCCATGCTTGTGCAGACTAAAAACACGCACGCGCGCCTCAGATCAGTTGGACGTAGTGGTGTACAAGAGGTAAAAACGATATAAATACTGTTCGTTTTCTCACACAAACCGCTGGTTTCGTGTCTTAGGCCATCAGTGTGTACTTACGATGGGGGATTGTTTAATTTGGACTTCTCTGTGTATGCTCTTTGAGGTGGTGACCATAGACCTGCATTATGTGAGGCACAGACAAGAACGGTTTGACCTAAAATGATCAAAATTGAAACTACCGGGGAAACAAATACTCCTACATCTCGGATGCCCATGAGGTAAACTAAAACATATCAAAATTTAATTTCAAAGTGAACTATCCCTTTAAATGCTCTGCCCTGATTCTCTCAATAATATAGGGCATTAGAAGCATACTAAATTAGAAAGCCCTAATTAGACTGGCCACCACTTCACAATACGTCAGGAATATAAATCTCTTCCGTACTCCCCACAACACCTCACACATTGCAATTAAATTGACTCTTTAAATCTAATTTCACAATAGCAGAGGAACATCTTACAATGTTAGTAAAACTACAATGCCATTTACTCAAGTTGATATCCTGCTCAAGTGATGTATTGAGATACTACGCCCATATTTTACTTTTGTTTTATTTCCTTGTAAGGCCAGCAGATGGTGCAATCATTTTGTTTAATGAGGATTCATAACTTCATCTGCATTATGCTAAAGAAACCGGTTAAGTGTTATTTGAAATTAGAGCAATAAATGAAATGTATACCTTTAATCTTTCAATATTTGACATCTAATTTCTATGGAAGACTATATCTACCACATAAGAAAAAAATCATGCTTTGTCATAATTTCAATTTATGTAATACCAAACTAATTCATAAATTAAATTATGAGATAAAATGTAAATGTGACAGAGAAAATGATCTAGAACACGTCATAATTCTGATTTACTAAAGCATGATTGTATTTCTGTTGTAGAAATGGGTTTCCATATCTTTCTGATAGATTGAACAAATGAGAATTTAACGGTCTCAAAGAAAACGATTGCAGAAGGTTGTACCTTTCGGGATAGTCTTCTTTTAATCTCCTGCTTGGCCTCTTGTTCTTCTTCCTCATTTTTCTCTAAGGGGATATAAGAAAGTTTATTTTGTTAGTTTTTATCCTATCCAATGACCGATATTTGCTCTGAAGTTTAAATATTCAATATTTGACAATTATTGCAAAACAGAGAATATAACTTTCCATTTAAGCACAAACAAGGTCATTCAAAACTAAATGACGTAAACTAAATTCTGTCATTAATTTCTCACCCTCATGTCATTCCAAAACTGTAAGACCTTCGTTCATCCTTCGTCCCAGAAAGGCAGTAAAAACATTGTTAAAATAGTCCATATGACTGCAGTGGTTCAACCTTAATTGTACGAAGCGACGAGAATACTTTTTAACGCCGGCTTACCATTGGCCGACGCTGTTCACGTGAGCAACACGACGCACGCGTGTGATGCTTACGCAATATCTGGCCAACTTAACTGAAGGAGATTGACATAGACGAGAAGAAATTGTTGAATAATGTTGTTAATAAAGTTGTTTTTTACGCACAAAGTATTTTTGATGCTTCATAAAACTAAGGTTGAACCACTGGAGTCACATGGACTATTTTAACAATGTTTTTACTACCTTTCTGGACCTTGAATGTGGTATTTAAATTGCTGTCTATGGAGGGGTCAGAGAGCTCTCAGAATTTTCATTTTTGGGTGAACTAACCCTTTAAATAGTCTGAAAACCTGCTGCTGTTGTTATTGATGTCATATGATTTCCAAATCAATTTAATACCTTCATCCATTTTTTTAAGTTAACCTAACAATTCAAAGTGACCGTATACTCATGATATCTTCAGTTATCAATATCTTTTTTAAATAATGTAGCTTACTTTTCCTTAAGGAAACAATACGAATGACTACATTACAACTCTAGATTTCAAGCCCTTTACGGGATCTATGGAGCTAAGATGAATTATATCTCAGGTAAGCAGTGAGCTTAAGGCAATTCTTTGATGAATCGTTTAAACCGCCCTGTTTGTCAGCATATGGCTTACAACTTGTTTGAGCTCCATCCCATTCCTAGTCTTCATCAATTACATCACACAAAACCAAGGCAAAAGAAGAGGCAGAATGACTCGGGGACTGAGACACGCAGGGACTCAATGAACGTGTCTCTAACAGAGGCAGCAATAAGCAAGAACAAACAGAGCCCAGGGCATCCCAAAACAAAGCAACTGTCTACAGACTATGTAAATGAGATAGTGACAGGAGACATACGCTTCAGAATATTTCGCTGTTCAAGCTCTTCTGTGGTGGGTCGTTGACTCAGCCGTCTATGGGTGAAGGAAAACAAGAGTCAGTCTAGCTTGTGTTTTGTAAATAAATTCATAGGTGCCCAATTTATACTTCATGATCATGACAAACAAAAATTCAGTCAGGTGTATCCAAACTTTTGACTGACAGTACATTATAATAAATTGGCAATGTTAGCATTCAATATATTAGCAATACAGATCAGGACGGTTTAATGTACCTCACTAGTTTACAGCCGATCTGCTGCCATAGCTCCTGTCGCTCCGTCTCTGATGTCCGTGGGAGAATGTTCTTCTCTTCTAGCTCCTTCTTGCTGGGCCTGTTACCAAGTTTGATAGCAAGTGTGTCCCTGCGTCGAATTTTGCTGGCAAGGGAGCCTGTAAAAAGAAAAACGAATGAACTAGGGATGCATGATATATTGGTAGCATATTGGTTATTGACTGATATTGGAGTTGTTGTTTTTAAATGTATCATTATAGGTTGACTGGATATATATCGTATATAACTATTTGGGTATTCAATTGAGACTTTAATTGTAATTTCATTTTTACAATTAGATGACCTTTGCTGTCAACTAACACTCACTTAGGGTGTTTTCACACTTAGGGTGCTTTCACACTTGTGTCTATCTGCAGCATAGTACGTTTATGCTGAAGGCGAGCAGAAATGAGACATTCTTTCAGCTTGCAGTGTGTCAGTTACGCTTGTCAGGAAAGTGAGTGAGAATATGCACAAACACAGTTTTAAATCATACATCAATAGCAGTTCACTTTCGCAATTTAGTTTGATTGCGTTCATATCAACAGCGAACTGTAATGAGATCACATTAACGGGTGTGTACAGAGTTCAGAAAACAGTGTTCACATCATCAAACGAACGCAGGTGCGCACCAAAAGTGCTAGCGTGCAAGCAACTTAAAGTCACCATGAAATCGAAAATTGATCCTTCTTATTTTTATATAGAAAAATTAAGTATATGATCTCGTCGCAATATACAATAGGGAAAAAAAGACTATCACAACTTCTGTTTCATGCCTACTTTAAAGTTTATCTTCATAAACACTGAATTTAGTAAGAGTTAAATGTAATCTTTAGCAAATTACAATTTATAATATCCTCATGAGAACCAGAAAAATTTTTTGAATTTAGTTTTTTTTTTTAAATTTCATTACATTACATTTATTCATATGTTATGCTATGTTCTTTGTAGTGGACACCAGTACTCAGTTTAAAAAATAAAAAGAGATGAAATTACATTTATAGTCAAAAACAATGGGATTTTTCTTTCATTCACAAATATATTTTTAGGTTTTAATGTTATGAAAGATATAATGGAATGGATTGATATACCATTTTACTTTATGCAATATGTGGGTAAAATGGCCATATTGGGTAGTCCCATTCAATATAATGCATCAATACACTGTCTCTATTAATTTGCATATTAATGAGTTCTTGGGGCAACATGTAATGAAAAAGACGTGTAATAAAGGGAGTGATAATTGGCAAAAAAATTTTTTAATAATATCTAATATTTCATAGGAATATTTATATATAATTTCTTTCCCTGATAAAATGCCTGATAAACATGCTTTGTCCTGGTGTCCTCTACACTGGACATGTATGAAACCAATGTTTCCTGTTTTGTAACAGAAAGTCATATTTTGATTTGAAACCACAAAACTTTTTCCTGAGATGGTGATTTATGACTACATTTATCAGTCATTAAACCCTGATCGGCTCATCTGCGTCGACAGAGCTTTAGTACCAGTGGAACCCTAGAATAAACTGAAGATATCTGCATTCTGACACCAGTGAAACATCTTCAGATTGCAGTGTGGAAAGAACAGAAAATGAGAAACAGGCGTCAGTCTTTGCAGGAATGTGCTGTGCATTGTGTACTGGCAGCAAAGTTTGCAGGGTAACCAGCATGTCAGAAAGTAACACTGACTGGAGACAGCATGTTTTTCCAGTTTGACAAACTAAAGGCTTGGACCAAGCTTTGCCAAAATTCTTTGAAGTTACAAGAGAGACTTCTCAAATGCAGATACCAAGAATGAAATCGGGCTGTGTTGATTATACATAAACATCAGACTGAGAACACCTTTACTAGAATACTCTACATGCATATCTAGAAAAGCAGAATATTTAAAAACTTGTCAGTTACATAATTTGAATTGGGCTCAATTTTGGATTTTATCGGACAGAAAATGTACAGACACAAGGGGTTTAAAGAATAGACTTGAACACGTACTAGTAGTATACTCATCATCTTCGTCCTCCTCTTCTTCGTCCTTGTAGAGTATAGGTCCATCTGAATCATCGGAGTCAGTGGCCTGGTTTTCTCGAATGGAGTCAGGAATGATGGTCACCTCTGGGCTTTCCACATTGACGGTATGTTGTCTCTCTCCCTCTTCAGTCCCAACAGTCCTACAAAAGGCCAAGCAAAACACTTTAGGATACCTAAATTATTCATTAGTATGAGCCATTATCAAAATCAGTTTACATAATCAAATAAGGGAAAGAGGACATCATATTCAAGACTTTGAAGAGGTCATCCTCATTCATTTTTAAAAAAGAATATTTTCCCTGAGGTCCATTTATAATGTTAGCAAAGTGTTTTTGTGCTAAGAGAGACATAATTTAGTTTTTTTATGACCATTTTCTCTTCTCTCTTCTCTGACAGTTTGAACTAAATGGTTTGTTTTTGGCTGCTGTGCCTTTAAGAAATGAACATTTCAAATGTGAGATAATCAAAAGAGTTGATTGCTGCTTTTCAGTGATCACACATTTTTAACTATACAATTTAAGTAGCACAAGTTTGCACTGAAGGTGTTATATCAAAATGAAATCAACAGGAAAGTTTGTCAATCGTATTGCTGTAGTGCTGTAGGTCTGGCTAAAAAAAGTTGAGATCACAAAACAGAATCAGAAAAGTCCACATGTAATCATGTGATAATGTTCCAAATGAGACAACTTACAATATTACTAAAACTTTATCACTAACCACATTTCCTATATCACACAAGTTACAAGATCAAAATCTATTTGATATCTCAAGAAATATTGGTTACAAAATCATTTTGGCAAAAGAAGAACAAAGAACAATGCTTTAGCCTGGAGTTACATTGCAGAAATAGTTGCACTACCAGTCAAGTTTGGAATCAGAATGTTTTGTTTTCTGAAAATAATTAATAATGTTACTCAGCAATGATACATTCATTTAATCAAAAGCGAATGCAAATACTTTTAAAAGTATTAAAAAAAAATCATGCTTTCCACAAAAATATTAAAAGGTCCCATTCTTCGTGATCCCATTTTTTAAAAACTTTAGTTAGTGTGTAATGTTGCTGTTGGAGCATAAACAATACCTGTAAAATTATAAAGCTCAAAGTTCAATGCCAAGCGAGATATTTTATTTAACAGAAGTTCCCTTTCAAAGCCTACAGCGAACGGCCGGTTTGGACTACATCCCTGTACTTCCTGCTTTAATGACATCAATAGAACATTTTGTTGACTAACCTCCGCCCAAAAGAATACGCAAAAAAGGGGGCGTGGTCTTTTTGCTCTTCCACGTGGAGAAGAGGAAGTGTTGCGTTTGTAGAGTGTGTTTGTCGCCATGTCTACAATAACATTGAGCGCATGCATCTCCCCGTTATGGTAAGAGGCGTGACCTTTCTCAACGTGCGCTAAGCTGCTGTCGAATCACAACACGGGAACCGCTGGCACAATCAGAACTCGTTACGTATTTCTGAAGGAGGGACTTCATAGAACAAGGAAATCATCAGGCCGTTTTTTCATCAGTGAAAACAGAGGTTTACAGATAAGTAAATGGTGTGAAAAATACTGTGTTTTTTGAACACATGTTATATTGCACACTGTAAACACAATCAAAGCTTCAAAAACACATGAAAAACGGGACCTTTCAGCAGCACAACCGTTTTCAATATTGATAATAGAATGAAATGTTTCTTGAGCACCAAATCAGCATATTATAATTATTTTTAAAGGATCATGTGACATTAGCTTTTCTTTGAGAAAAGAGCAAAGAACAGCTCTGAAGTCATTCTTAAGAAGGGAAGATGTGTTCGGAGTTTTGCCGACCAGATACGGCAAAAGTTTAATCTATCAACTAGCTCCGCTTCATGTTGCTCTGGTTGGTTGTAGTGCTATCCTTTTGCGTAAGACAACCGTTTATCCCGTCCCTCGGATTGAACCCTGTCAATGGTGAGTTCCCAGACCCAAAATCTTGATGTGGGTCTGGGTTTTCAGGCTATGGAAACACAGTTGCTGAATAAATCCCTTGATACTCAGCAAAAGAAAAATCATGTGACTTTGCCTTAACATGACAGTGTTTATTGTGTTTTGTCTGCCCACTATGAGATGCAAGTCATTTATGATGTAGGAAAAAAGAGCCACAGTGGCTTCCCCCAATTTCAGTAACTTCCATTTTTATTACAGATTTTTTGCGGCAATTTCCCCGGAAACTATTTTGTTCTCTTGAATACATGGGATGGAAGCACTGCTTTATTCGCAAATGTGTTATGTGATATAATCCAGTTTTGCAAGAATTATTTGCAACTTTGTAAGGAAACCTAACGATTGAAGACTTGAGTAATGGCTTCTGAAAATTCAGCTGTGCCATCACAGGAATAAATTATGTTTCAAAATATATTAGAATAGAAAACTGTTACTTTAAAATGTAATAATATTTCACAATATTACCGTATTTTGGATCACAATCTTACAGACCCCAAACATTTGAACAGTAGTGTACATTACTGTAAGTTATACTACGGGGCTGTTGAATGCTTGATTCTGATTTGTTGACGAATGTTCTAAGGAGCGCGATTATTTACAAGAAAACACACGGCTAAAGTAGTTCCAGGCAGGTCTTCACCGCATTACAGTTCCGTATCACTTCGCCAAAGGATTTCAGTTATTTCAAAAGGTCGAACACTGTTAGGAGACGAATAGATCACGTGCTTAATCTCTCTCTAATAACTGCATTAGTTTGCTATCAGCGGCTCAAACCTCCGTTTCTATTTCTAAAATGACGTTTTGGGATGAGATGCACAAGAAATTTGTTCTACACACAAGAGCATTTAAAGGACAGAAACCTGACCAACTTATTGAAATACATCATCTGAACAATGTTTTGATGTGTGGTGACCATAGTTTAAGCAGAATGACTGATGAAATGCCGTTGAATTATTAGAGAAATACACGTACACTCGAGGTGGTAATGTGACAATGACGCGAAGTGGTTAAATAACCCCAATCTCATTAAACGTCTGATTGGAGGTTTGACACAGCACCTTTAAGGGAAATACATTGACATGCACATTTGCTTTATTATCAATGTTAAAAGCACAACAATAGAGGAAAACAGATTTTAGAGTGATATTAAACATATGCAATAAAATTACAAACTGACCTTTGTGTCTGATCTGCCGCTGCCCTCTCTTTCTCTTCTTCGCTCTCTGTGCTCACAGGTTCTCCTAAAGTGTCCGAGGAAAGTTCATTTGAGGATCCAGTGAAGGACGTTTCCTCTGTGGCTTGGTTAACATGAGGCTGTCTTTTGTCCATCTCAGCAGAGGTCTCGGAAAGTTGATCGGCACCCTTCTCATCCTGAGATTTGTCCTCTGACTTCTCATTAACATTTGAGGTTAGTTCTTTTTTCCTTTGGTCCTTTTTAGAGGAGTTTTCCACAGTCTCGGACGGGGTTTTGGAAGGGGGCCGCGGTGACCTGGAGGGTGCGGTTTTCTTGGCAGACTTGGCTTGTGCTACTGTTAGTTCCGAGTTGTTGTTCTTTAGGGTCTTCGAGCAGGTCGAAGATGAAGATGATTGACCTGAGGCCTGAGTGGAACTCTTGGACATGACTGCAGTTTTCTTAGGATTCAAAGCTTTTGCTGTGAAGAAATTCAGGGAAATGAGAGAATTAGAGATCTTTAAACGATAAGTTAATGGCTACACCAACAACAATGCAGTGTTTTAAATGTTTTTTCTAAGAATAGAAACTGATGACTTATACTAAGGCATAAATGACAACTAAAAGATAACATCAGATGGTGTGTTCACATGCAGGTTAACAAAAAAAAAAAAAAAAGAAACTTCCTATGAGAAGGTCATTGCTGATATGAGTTTAAATTGACATTCACAAGAGCCAAGAAGTTCAAAACACTGTAAAACTATAAGACAAATAACCGGAGGTTCTCACATCAAGTGATTAAATAATAAATCAATGAAAAAGTTCTTCAGTCAAAAGAGGAAGCTGTCAAGCCACTGATGATGGGACACAATGAACAGGTGAAAGGATAAAGGAAAAGCACAATGAGCCCAATGAGTGGAACAATTAACCCCCTGTTTATACACAAATACGCAAGTATGGTATACATGCACAAAGTCCTGGTTACATGCAAGATGCAGCACATTTATTGTACCGTTATATTCAGACACAAAGGCAAACATCAATAAAAGATTATAATGTTTAACGATGAGACAGTAGACACGTAATGCACGCAGAATAACAATACAAGAAAGCCATACTGGATCACAAATGAGTCACAACTGCACAGTACTGGATAACATAAACCAAAACTAGCTGTAAAACATATAACCATGTAACCAGCAAACAGCATATTTGCCCATTCTCAAACAAAGATAGATTTAGCCGACATTTCTGACACCTTTTTCACATTGGTTTCCAGCGTGAGTGGTCAGGGGGAAAGAGATGCAAACAGGACCCCTCCATGCAGAGCTTGTTCCCCACACATGCAATCACGATGCTCTATTCACACCACTGACACGTGTACTCACCATTGCCACGAGAGGCAGTTCGGGTGGTTTGTTTGGGTGGAGGAGCGGAGACCTGCTTATTGGTGGTCTTGGTTACCTTTTTACCCCCTGCTTGGCCCCCTTTCTTCACACCTGAGTTTGTGGCCTCACCAGAGGTTTTTGGGAGTGTGGTCTGGTGTTTTTTAGTAGGGTTTTTTGGAGCGGCTGACTCACTGGCCTTTGGGCTGCGCTTGCTGTCATTCTTCTCTACAGAGCACAGAGGAGCAGAGCACCCTAAACTGTTATTGACTAATAACACAGCTGTGATCATGTCAGCACATAGCCAAATAGTATAGAGCATTTAGCTCTAAATACTAATTAGATAAGCTAATGTAGTCATTTTAACATACAAATATGACCACACATTCAATAATATTGATTTAAGTAGCGAAAGTAAACAGCCTACTGTAAGGCTTATGAACTACAGTTCCAAGTAAAAGTATGTGAACCGCTTGCAGAAACTGTGAAAATGTGAATAATTTTAACTAAATAAGAGAGATCATACAAAATGCATGTTATTTTTTATTTAGTACTGTCCTGAATAAGATATTTTACATTAAAAAAAGTTTACATATAGTGCACAAGACAAAAAATATATTTTTTTAAATGCTAAATTTATAAAAATTACCCAGTTCAAAAGTTTATGAACCACTGATTCTTAATACTGTGTGTCGGCCCCTGGATGATCTAAAGCTGTTTTTTGTCTTGTGATGGTTGTTCTTCTTGTTTGTCCTGAGCAGTTAAACTGCCCAATGCTCTTCAGAAAAATCCTCCAGGTCCAGCAAATTCTTCAGGTTTCCAGCATCTTTTGCATATTTGAACCCTCTCCAGCAGTGACTGTAGGATTTTGAGTTCCATCTTTTCCAACTATTAAAAAAGGTTTAAACATTCACTGATGATCCAGAAGGAAATGCAATGCATTAAGAGCCGGGGGGTGAAAACTGAATTTGAAGATCAAGGTCAATTGTACTTAATTTGTCTTCCGGGAAACATGTAAGTATCCTCTGTTGCTTCTGAAGGGCAGTACTAAATACATTTTTTGATATTTAAACTAAATAAGAAAATTTTTAACATCATCCTGTTCAAAAGTTTTCCCCCCCAGCTCTTAAGTGAATCAGTGAATGATTGAACCTTTTTAATAGTTGTGTTTGAGTCCTTCAATTGTCCTCAGTGTGAAAAGATGGATCTCAAAATCATACAGTCACTGCTGGAGAGGGTTCAAATATGCAAAAGATGCTGGGAAACTGAAGAACAGTTTCAGATTTTTCTGAAGAACATTGGGCAGTTTAACTGCTCAAGACAAACAAGGGACTCAAGATAAACCATCACAAAACAAAAAAACAGCCGTGGATCATCCAGGTAACGACACACAGTATTGGTCTTATGATGTTGGTGCCATTTTAAAACAGGTAGTCAGCCATACAGAATATATTCCCCACAGCCTCTTCAAAATTAACAGCATGAACACAATTACACAATTACAGAACTGTTGAAAAACATTAAAGAGGCAGAAATGACGTTTTCAGTTGACGTTTCATCTCATGACTGTGCCCACAACTTCTGCCCACAGCTTATGATAAATAAATAAAAATCCAAAATGATGTCAGTCTAAATGGCACATTACCCATTAAAGGATGGCTTCAATACAAAGCTTATCATGTTAGTATAAAAAAAAAGGTTTTAATATAGCTACAAAACCAAATCTGCAGAACTATACAGCACATTAGACACTCGTGGGCATCTCACAGACTTCAACAGGAATAAAATAACCTTCTCAGGAAATGTCTATGTTATACAAATAACTTGTACGGTTTATTAAAAAAACATAACCACATTTCCACCACTGAACAAGATAAAACGGTTGCTGAAAGATGCTCACACTTCCTCTAAATAACGCAGTTTATTCTATATTATGACAATCTTTATCCCCCCATTTTGATATGTTGATTTCACTAGTGTTCCGCCACAATGATATATGAAATATGGATGGTGTGGTGTGCAGAAATTAAACTGCAACAAAATACTGTGAAGACATCACAAAACTACAACATAAACAAGCTGCAAAACCTATGAAAGGACCCTCCAGTTAGAAATTAGCGGTACAGTTAGACATGTTGAAGACTCAAACATCTTTATTTTGCCCAGTTTTGTCGGATTAAACAGGAAACTGTACCTTCTGGTTCCTCTGCCACTGCCGCCAAGTCTGCTTTTTCTTCAGGGACCAGTTCTGGAGTTTCAATGTCCACTTTGACCTTTTCAGTAACTCCACTGGGCACTGCATGACCATTCAAGGTCTCTGTGTTCAAAGGATCATCTAAAGATAGGCAAACATGTCTCAGTTATCATGGAACCAAGACGCCATGCCTGCTATACAGTAAAAACACAACTTTGTTGCATTTAAGTCATTCTGCAGATGTTCTTACAAAAAGTGCTTTGTGTTCCCCATGTAAGACTAAGAGCTCAATAGATTGGACTGTTCATTTCTGAAAAGCACTACATATGAAAGTATTAGTGAAAGACTTTACTCTGAGCCAGAAGATTGGGAAGGATTCTGTTGTTCTCAAAAGGAGCGGAAGTCAATTTCATCATTTTGGATGTGTGAGAACAGCAAGTCCAGGAAGTTCTTAGCTTTTATTATATGGATAACACCAATTAAAGCTGCTTAATGGAAAACATTCCTGAGTGGTAGAACAAAACAATAATCTTAAAATTGCTAAAACTCCTTGTGCTTCTCATTTCTTTATGGTAACTGTGACTATGGTAACACATTTTTCTTCTACTGTAGGTAGTGGTTAAAGATTAAAGATCGCATCCGGTAACCACTTCACACATGAAGCACTGAGATGCTTATTTCACCATTAACCTAATATAAACATGGGTTGATGCAGGGAACTTCCTTTATAGTGAATTATAAATCAATTTAAACAATAAACAATCTCATATTTATAACAAATCATTCCTTTAATTTCACAGGAAACAGTTCAGCATCACTTTAATTTGCTTTATTTAAAATCTCACCTTGGTCTAGAATAATGACACCTTTTCTTATGAGCTCTTCTCGAGTTTGCCTGGTGGATATTTTCCTCTCCAGAACTATAAAGACGAAGGACATATCAAGATATTATTATATCAAGACCACTATATGGTTACTATGGTTCACAGAGTTCAGTAAAAGTGCAGGCAGCTGCCAGCTGTAATATGTTGTGTCTAATACATTTTATGATCCACGTCCACCACATCCATCCAACATAATAATCACTATCATGCTGGATGATGTAACTTTCATGAAGTGTGAGGAAGCATCAAAAAAAGCCAAGAGGGTATCAATGAGATAACTGCATTCTGAATTTACAGTTATGTATTGTCCCTAGCATTAACATTCAAGCAAAATGCTATTAATAAATAGGGATATACCTTTGGAGAGGTCCTGAAACTTATCACTGGTCCTCTTCTTTCTCCATTTCCAAGGTTTAAAGATTTTGCCTAGAGAAGAGAGCTTTCCTCCCTTTCCTTTCAGCTGAGGAGACTGCGAGCTTCCCACCACATCACAGTTGGCCAGAGAAGATTTTTCCAGACCGTCCACTAAAAGTGAATCAAAGCAAGTAGGAATGAGAACATTGAATGAAATGAATAAAATAAAAAAAAACTCAGCTGACCCCTAAACAATGGAAAATAGCCATCAGGTTTTTACAACAGGAAATACTTGTGTGAATGAATGTTTCTGACCAAAACAACAGACATAAAGGCACCCTTTGCAGTAAGCTGGCTCTTTCCATGCAAAATCAGGGCATTCAAAAAAGTAGCAAAAACTTTGTTTTAAAGAAATTAATACTTTTATTTAAGGACACATTAAAATGTACAAAAGTCACAGAGTAAAGACATTTATTTATGTTACAAAAGACTTTTATTTCAAATAAATGCTGTTCATTTGAACTTTCTATTCATTGAACAATCCACACAATATTTAGCAGCACAACTGTTTTCAACATTGATGATAAAATGTTTCTTGATCACTAAATCAGCATATTAGAAAGATTTCTGAAGGATCATGTGACTGCAAACTTCTGAAGGATAGTTTACTGTACATGCATTTAAAAATACTGGATTTATATATTACAACCCTGCTACCAAAACTTTTTATGAATGGATGAGAGGGTTGCAATATATTAATATTAAATGAGGCCTTAATTAAGCTGGATGGTTTGCAGTTACACATACACATTTATTTCCCTTTAACTTCCCATACATTTCTTTGGTTATTGTTTTTGTCTTACAATAACTTATTTTTATACTAGATAATAGTTTAGGAAATTGATTTAATAGTAAAGAAATTGGGGTTTGCGCTTCTAAATCTTTAAAAGAGGCATGGAACATGGCTCACTATGAAAAGAGCCTACTACAAGCATATGCCAATAAGGCCCTGTTTACCCCTGGTATTAAGATGTGTTTTGGTTGATTGGATCACCAGTAGACAAGGGAGACACATACCCGTTTACACCTGGTGTTATAATTTCTCTCTTTTGTCCACTTTCAACCACTTCTGTTCTGATTTCTTTGAGGGTAGGGTAGTTGGGAAAATGTTTTTTCAGATCTTTCGATTTAATGGATGAATTAGGCTCACGCAATTTACATATGAAGACACACAGAGATGATCAGAAAACATACGAAGAGCAGCAGCTTTAGTTTCTGCTCTGATAGCTGCAAAACCAATGCTGAGTGCATTTTAGAAATCAGGACTAGTTAGAGAACATTGTGCATGGTTTTTTTGTCTTTAGCCGTCAAAGTATAAATGCCGCCAGGCTAGTGCACTTCCCATAATGTTCACGCATTAGATCAGTAGGGGGAGAGTAGGTGGTCTTTTGTTGCGGTTCGAACACATTACAAAAGCAATCTGGTCATAGTCTACACTACAAAAGCAATCTGGTCAAATACGTTTCATGAATATGAAGTGGTCAAATGTGGACAAGCTCAAAAAGTTTTAGACCATTTACACCTACTTAGCGGCATCCATTTGTGACCCGATTGAACAAAACGCATCTTAAGGTGTGAAAAGGGCCTAAATCAACCAAGACCCTTGAACAGATCAATTATTTTAGTTTAGGTTTGCAATTGTGATTCAGCCAAGAATTGAACTCTCTTCCACCTCGCCCTGACCCCCAAATAATTTCTTCTTAACTTGCCAAACGAAGACAGAGAATCTTTTTCCACATGACCCACGCAAGGAGATTAAACCCGTTCATCAAACATAATTCAACATAACAGCAGACTTAAAGTCACAGGAACACCTCGCCAGATGAAGTGTAAAATCACAAGAGCATTTCCACACGGCTAAATGAGATCAAAGAACTGAGAACAATAAACAAAGAGTCAGGCTTCAGAGCACTGAGACCGTTTATCATTTCAAGAAATGCATACACATATTGTTCTCTGCAGAATTACAGTAGAGACCTGGGTCAGTGTGAGAGTATGTTATTGTTATGAGGCCTGCACTGCCCTACAAAGCAAAAGGCAGTAACTACGCAGAGTGCAGAACTGAGAAAAATGACTTTAAAGTTATCCTGTCATCCAGCCTAAGTAGTTGCAGGTAGATAATTGGACATGTGGCTGTTTTGTTACTTTATATTAGCTTATGCTTTGTACATATCAATCCTCATATTTAATTTGATATTTTACCCTATTTTGCAGTTACTGTATTCTTGCTTTGTATTACTTACCGTGGCATCATACCAAGGAAAAGGCAGTAACTACAGATTCTCCAAAAACTATTTTGCCACAACTTGGGCCCTGGGTGTGTTAGCTACACTGTATTTGAAATAATTGGAGCTATTTGCTTTCCTGAATATGGATATACCAAACCCAAATTAATTTGACCATTTTAGGTCTATATTTTCCCCCTGGAAGCTGTTCTGGTGCTGAAACGGCTAAAGTCTCTCATTGCTAAGCTGTATCAAGCAAGGGAAAATATCTAATTGTGATTATTCTGGTTAAAATTGCGATTTAAAATGCAATGTTTTTTTTGTTTGTTTTTTTAATTATACAAATGAAAAGTGTGTGTAAATAACATTTTGTGTTCATATATTAACATGACTAATAATAATTAGGATTATTATTATTGCTAAAAATATTTAACAAAATAAGAAATTACTATTACAATTAAATTTTCATTATTACAAATTTAAAATGAAGTATTTCAGAATAAATATATAACATTATAATTAATAATAATAATTATTATTATTATTATTTATATTTTACACAAAAAAAAAACTGCTGGGTTACCTGTTATTATGCAGAGAGTCTATGACTAAAAATTATTAGAAAGGTCTAAGGAGTTATTGTAAAATATATATATTTTTTAAAAATCAGTGTTTTTTTTTTTTTATCCGTGATATCAATTTCTTAAAGTCTATGTCTTTAATATATGAGCCTCTTGTGCATCCACTGTGTGGAGAAAAAAATACCTCCTGTAAACTGAAGAAAAACAAAGATTGTCCTATAAATTTATTTAGAGAGAAGTATTATTTTTCTTATTTGTTACCCAAAAGTTTCATTCATACTGGAATTCAGAGGGCGCCCTCGAGCAGAAACGGCACATACGCCTCAGAGAGGTAATCGTTTTGAGGAAATCCCTAATGTGAAGCTGCATGCGCTGTAGGCTGCTAAAGATAGAAACACTTTGATAAAACATGACGACAGGAAACACGACTCCGCCAAGATATGGTGTATTTGAGTTCTTTAATAATAAAGTATATTATAATGCAGAGCTGATTGACATAGACTTTATCACTGTATAGAATACTTTAAAATTAAGAAGGGTAAAATCGCAAATGTTAAAATCGTCCGTGAGGATGCGAAATCAGCTGTGTGTGTTCACCATGGAAACAGTAACTACACAGCGCAGCAACATGGTTATTTTTTGTTAGGTAAAACAACAAGAAAACAGTAATGGATGTTACTGTATTCATGCTTTGTTTCACTAGGGCTTTTTGCAGTTACTGTACAGACGACCACCATTTTTCTCCAAAACGACACACATTTGAGATAACATGTTTTGTCAGATAACAAAGGATGCCTTGAATGTCATGAAAATGATAATAACTCATTTTTGACCAAAAATGCAGTTACTGCCTTTTTGTTTTGTAGGGCAGTGCAGTATTAAATACATTTATTAAAAAAACAGGGGAGTCAGTCACCCTTCAAGGGACAGTTCACAATATATACAGTATTGTTCAAAATAATAACAGTACAATGTGACTAACCAGAATAATCAAGGTTTTTAGTATATTTTTATGCTCGTGGTAAACAAGTTACCAGTAGGTTAAGTAGATTCTCAGAAAACAAACAAGACCCAGCATTCATGATATGCACGCTCTTAATGCTGTGCAATTGGGGTATTAGTTGAATTAGTTGAAAGGTGTGTTCAAAAAAATAGCAGTGTCTAACTTAGACTGTACAAACTCAAAACTATTTTGTACAAACATTTTTTTTTCTGGGATTTAGCAATCCTGTGAATCACTAAACTAATATTTAGTTGTATGACCACAGTTTTTAAAACTGCTTGACATCTGTGTGGCATGGAGTCAACCAACTTGTGGCACCTCTCAGCTGTTATTCCACTCCATGATTCTTTGACAACATTCCACAATTCATTCACATTTCTTGGTTTTACTTCAGAAACAGCATTTTGATATCACCCCACAAGTTTTCAATTGGATTAAGGTCTGGAGATTGGGCTGGCCACTCCATAACATTAATTTTGTTGGTTTGGAACCAAGACTTTGCCCGTTTACTAGTGTGTTTTGGGTCATTGTCTTGTTGAAACAACCATTTCAAGGGCATGTCCTCTTCAGCATAGGGCAACATGACCTCTTCAAGTATTTTAACATATGCAAACTGATCCATGATCCCTGGTATGCGATAAATAGGCCCAACACCATAGTAGGAGAAACATGCCCATATCATGATGCTTGCACCTCCATGCTTCACTGTCTTCACTGTGTACTGTGGGTTGAATTCAGAGTTTGGGGGTCGTCTCACAAACTGCCTGTGGCCCTTGGACCCAAAAAGAACAATTTTACTCTCATCAGTCCACAAAATGTTCCTCCATTTCTCTTTAGGCCAGTTGATGTGTTCTTTGGCAAATTGTAACCTCTTCTGCACATGCCTTTTTTTAACAGAGGGACTTTGCGGAGATTCTTGAAAATAGATTAGCTTCACACAGACGTCTTCTAACTGTCACAGTACTTACAGGTAACTCCAGACTGTCTTTGATCATCCTGGAGGTGATCATTGGCTGAGCCTTTGCCATTCTGGTTATTCTTCTATCCATTTTGATGGTTGTCTTCCGTTTTCTTCCACGTCTCTCTGGTTTTGCTCTCCATTTTAAGGCATTGGAGATAAATTTAGCTGAACAGCCTATCATTTTTTTCACCTCTTTATAGGTTTTCCCCTCTCCAATCAACTTTTTAATCAAAGTACGCTGTTCTTCTGAACAATGTCTTGAACGACCCATTTCCTCAGCTTTCAAATGCATGTACAACAAGTGTTGGCTTCATCCTTAAATAGGGGCCACCTGATTTACACCTGTTTCTTCACAAAATTGATGACCTCAGTGATTGAATGCCACACTGCTATTTTTTGAACACACCCTTTCAACTAATTCAACTAATTGCCCAATTGCACAGCCTTAAGAGCGTGCATATCATGAATGCTGGGTCTTGTTTGTTTTCTGAGAATCTACTGAACCTACTGGTAACTTGTTTGCCACATTGCAATAAAAAATATACTAAAAACCTTGATTATTCTGGTTAGTCACATTGTACTGCTATTATTTTGAACAATACTGTATATATATATATATATATATATATATATATATATATATATATATATATATATATAGTTTTTTCCATACATTAAAAGGAATATGCATCCAATGTTGTTTGGACTCCCAATATTCCTCAAAAAAAATTGTTCCACAGAAGAAAGTTATAAAGCACTATAAAAAGAAAAGAAAAAATAAGTAGTTGTAAAACATACTCCAATAATACGTTTTATTTACAAGAAAATACTATTCCAGACTATTAAAAAAATGAAATAAAATTAATTTATTACTTGATTTATTTCTTCATAATTATTTGTTTCAAAGTAATTTTTTTTAGTGATGAAAATGAAACATGAAAGTTAGTAAAATATATATATTTTTTGTAAACTATCCCTTTAAATGATCAGGAGTAGAGAAAGTAACTTCCTGGCTCTTGAGTCTGAACTATGAGAGGCTGTACTTGTTGTTTCTAACTGCCAAAACACAAGGCCACTATAGTTAAGATACTAAATAAGAGACAAACTCAAATGGCATTTCACTTTTCATAACTGTCCTTTACGGAAATCTTCACACACCCGAATGTAGTTTCAGCTGACTGCTTGACATTTACCACACATTTCCAATGACTGAAGTAGTTTACTCCATGTGTTCGTAATGTTTCGTAAGATCCTAGATGCAAAGCAGATTTGGTGTCGCAATGCAGAAAACGGTGTCTTCTCAGCATGTCGACAACATAAACCAAAATCTTCCAGACTACACCTATAGTGTTTGAGGCCAGATCAAATTAGACATTGATGTTCCCAGGCAGCCAATGAAGACCATAGGCTGACATTATGCAAAAAAGTTACAAACCTGATTAGCTTCATGTAGGAAGTAAGACAGAAATTACCTGCAACTTCTTTCAGGCAGTTTAGAATTAGTTCTTTAGGGAGCGGCGATACTGACCGCATATTTTACAAGATGAGATATTTGTCAATGACGCTCAGGATCTGACGCTCAAATCCTCCATCATTGTCCTGTCAGTCATCTCTCCTAACTCTCGTCATGTAATAAGTGAACTCTGACACCTGCTGCACTTTTCTGCGACTGTGCAGCTTGTGCTTTTTTGGAGCAGAGCAGATGCACTTTCAGTTTATAATTGTAGCGTCCGTTGTGCCCTTTAATTAGCGCTATGATAAATGTATCAAGTTTTTTTTAAATAATGTAATGCTTTATATTCATATAAAGCAGATCTACGTAATCCAATACTGGTAAAAAGGTTGCTTAAGCTTAAGTTCCATATGTGGTTTAAATTAATTGACTATCAAATCAAATACCCAGGGACTTATAACAACTCGCAACACATTCTATTTTGTTCCCTGGGAAGATATAATATCAGGAAGTTTAGTTGGTAGAGCTCTTGAATTAAAAAAAATCATTAATTTGGTTTTATCAGTATTTAAAACCAGTTTAAGTTGACAAGAATGTACAATATCAAATGCTTGAGAAGCTGATGAAGCACAGCAATAAATAGCAGTGTCGTCTGAATAAAGATGGTACGTAGCATTGGGAATGTTATCACAAATATTATTTACAAGGAAAATAAAATTAGTCCCAGAACAGACTCCTGAGGGACACCTTTAGAGACTAAACAGATGAGGTACAATCCCTTAAAAACACACTGTGTTCTCGCTGAAAGGTAGTTGACAAACCATTTGATTGCATTTTCTGAGAGACCAACAATGGCAAGTCTTTTTAAAAGGATGTCATGATCAACTGTTTCAAATCTATAAATCAAGAAAAAGAGCTGAACAAATGTTTACAGTCCAAGGCATTAATAATATAACTTTCATAGCAGCAGTGACAGTGCTATATTAAAATGATTTATGAAGGACTATGTGACACTGAAGACTGGAGTAATGGCTGATGAAAATTCAGCCTTTCATCACAGAAATAAATTATACTTTAAAGTATATTAAAATAGAAAACCATTATTTTAAATTGTAATATTTCACAATATACATTTTTTTTCTGTATTTCTGTATTTTTTGACCGATACTGTACACCATGAAAAATCATGAAGTAAAACTGACCAGCAACCAGGATATTTTTCACACAAAAATGTGTGAGACCCAAACATGAAGCCTGTTTTTCACACGCCACAGAGGGATTTCATTAGCGGACACATGTCATAAGAATTTGCTAGTCAGCATGTCTGTGGTTTTTCAACACCATCATGAGGATGCCAAAGCACCTCTTCACTAATCAATTCTCCCCAAGGAGCCACTGACCCTAAACTTCATTGGCCTGTCAACAGCCAGATCGGCCTCTGATTGGATTATTAATAGAATGTGTAACTCCCAAAACTCCCAGTGATGAGTGCAGTCCCAGAGATCAAACCTCAGAGGGTCAAGCACATTCAAAACAAAGAGGGCACCAGTTAACAACTGAGCAAGTAAAATTCACTGGAAAACACATGTGGGTGCTGCAGAACGAAAGTAGAGCTACACTGTTGAAATCATTTTACATGCCAGTTTGATTCTGACACCAAAGTGAGGTTATAGATGCATTGATTGTTATAAAGCAATAAAAAATAAATAAAAAGGAAAGCATTAAAGGATTAGTTCACCCAAAATTGAAAATTACTCACCCTGATGTTATTCTGAACCCGTAAGACTTTCGTTCACCTTCGGAACACAATATATTTGTAACCCTTTCGCACCCCCAGTTAATATGTATAGTTAACACACACATCAGTTATGATAAACAGAGCTCAAGCATGCTTGCTTGACGTGCAAGAACCAATGAGGTCTTGAGTGTTACGCAGTGCATTTGAGCTTCCAGAACCATTGAGGTTTGTTCTCACGGGTCAAGCAATTACAGTTGAGCTTCTGTTTATGTTCGCTGATGAATGATTATATTTGAATAAAAGCCTAAATTCAATCTATTCATCATATAAAGCGATCCAGTCTCTTCAGAAAGTTTGGACTAAATCGCTCGATTCATATGGATTAGTTTTATGAACTCTTGAACTTTTTGACGTGACAAAGTGGTAGTTGTGTGGACTGTCAATGGAGGGACAGAAAGCTCTCAGATTTCATTAAATTATCATCATTTGTGTTTCAAAGATGAACGAAAGTCTTATGGGTTTGGAAGGACATAAGGGTGAGTAAATGATGAGAGGTTTTTCATTTTGCGGGGGACTATCCCTTTAAGATGTTTTAGTAGTCTGGTATAGACTCAAGTTCTAATCTGTGTTGTTCAAAAAAGAAACGATTCAAACTCCAATTTGCATTTATATAGCTATATTTCAGCAAAAATATTATATCTTTTCATTAAAGCCACAATATGTAATTTTTCGCCACCAGAGGACACTTGTTCAAAATAAAGACATAGTTTGGTTACATATCGATTTCGCTGAGCTTTTATTATGCCGCAGACGGCTGCTTCCGCTGCTTCCGCTCATGCGTTTATGTAGCGCTGGGCACCAAACGTCGATACTTTTATGGTATCGAATGAAAAATTTCGATACTATGAGTATCGAAAAATGATTTATCTTTCGGTGCCAAATTTCGGTTCCAAAAGCCGAGCGTAGCATACGTAGCATACTTCCATGCAGTGTCTCCCCTACAATGTATTCACAGCGGCGCAGCAAAAACTTCACATGATCAGTAATTTCACGACATTCACTTACACACTGTAAAAGCACAACAGCCACATCATCTTGAAATTGTTTTCTGAAAGTATTGACTAAGTTAAGTGCATGAAATCCTCCGTTAGCCTGAGAGAGAGAGAGAGAGAGAGAGAGAGAGAGAGATCGCTCACGCGGAGCTACAGCGCGACAGTCAGTTTATTGAGTGACGGTGGGGTGTGATAATCTAATTTTCGCTTCCAAGGATTATACAAAGAAGATATGAGTTAAAACTATTATAAACTATATCCACGTTCCGTCTAGCGCAAATTCCTTCCCTTCTCAGCGCGCGCTATCATTTCTCCCTAAACATAAACTTAACGTCAGAGTCAGCACAATGTGTGATCGTTGTCAAATGCAGTCTCCACTTTGGCTAAATTGCATGACGTGTTTGATCAAATTAAAAGCACTATAATCCGCGTAATAGATGCTGTTTCCAAGTTCAGTGCGGTGTGTGTGTGAGTGCGTGCACGCTGCGAACGGACCGACTTGCACATTATGCTTCATATGCATGACTAAACCATCAAATACACGACAAATAGCCTATACAGGTCCTTCTCAAAAATGTGCATATTGTGATAAAAGTTCATTATTTTCCATAATGTAATGATAAAAATTTAACTTTCATATATTTTAGATTCATTGCACACCAACTGAAATATTTCAGGTCTTTTAATGTTTTAATACTGATGATTTTGGCATACAGCTCATGAAAACCCAAAATTCCTATCTCAAAAAATTTGCATATTTAATCCGACCAATAAAAGTGTTTTTAATACAGAAAAAGTCAACTTTCAAATAATTATGTTCAGTTATGCACTCAATAGTTGGTCGAGAATCCTTTTGCAGAAATGACTGCTTCAATGCGTGGCATGGAGGCAATCAGCCTGTGGCACTGCTGAGGTGTTATGGAGGCCCAGGATGCTTCGATAGCGGCCTTAAGCTCATCCAGAGTGTTGGGTCTTGCGTCTCTCAACTTTCTCTTCACAATATCCCACAGAATCTCTATGGGGTTCAGGTCAGGAGAGTTGGCAGGCCAGTTGAGCGCAGTAATACCATGGTCAGTAAACCATTTACCAGTGGTTTTGGCACTGTGAGCAGGTGCCAGGTCGTACTGAAAACGAAATCTTCATCTCCATAAAGCTTTTCAGCAGATGGAAGCATGAAGTTCTCCAATATCTCCTGATAGCTAGCTGCATTGACCCTGCCCTTGATAACACAGTGGACCAACACCAGCAGCTGACATGGCACCCCAGACCATCACTGACTGTGGGTACTTGACACTGGACTTCAGGCATTTTGGCATTTCCTTCTCCCCAGTCTTCCTCCAGACTCTGGCACCTTGATTTCCAAATGACATGCAAAATTTGAGTGACAGTCCAGTGCTGCTTCTCTGCAGCCCAAGTCAGGTCGCTTCTGCCGCTGTTTCTGGTTCAAAAGTGGCTTGACCTGGGAATGCGGTAGCCCATTTCCTGCACACGCCTGTGCACAGTGGCTTTGGATGTTTCTACTCCAGACTCAGTCCACTGCTTCCGCAGGTCCCCCAAGGTCTGGAATCGGTCCTTCTCCACAATCTTCCTCAGGGTCCGGTCACCTCTTCCCGTTGTGCAGCATTTTTGCCACACTTTTTCCTTCCCACAGACTTCCCACTGAGGTGCCTTGATACAGCACTCTGGGAACAGCCTATTCGTTCAGAAATTTCTTTCTGTGTCTTACCCTCTCGCTTGAGGGTGTCAATGATGGCCTTCTGGACAGCAGTCAGGTCGGCAGTCTTACCCATGATTGCGGTTTTGAGTAATGAACCAGGCTGGGAGTTTTTAAAAGCCTCAGGAATCTTTTGCAGGTGTTTAGAGTTAATTAGTTGATTCAGATGATTAGGTTAATAGCTCGTTTAGAGAACCTTTTCATGATATGCTAATTTTTTTAGATTTTGGTTTTTCATGAGCTGTATGCCAAAATCATCAGTATTAAAACAATAAAAGACCTGAAATATTTCAGTTGGTGTGCAATGAATCTAAAATATATGAAAGTTGAAATTTTTTCAATACATTATGGAAAATAATGAACTTTTATCACAATATGCTAATTTTTTTAGAAGTACCTGTATGTCAAAATGGCCGGCTTGGAGAGTATTCACTTAAACACAGTTTATCTTAAATGGGCGTAAACAGTTTGGAGAAATCAAAAGGAGAATGATATTATTAGATCAGCATTCGGTCTTAAAGGTGCAGCGTCTAATAAACCTGCTGACGATTGAGCCATTAATGTCAATCAAACAACAAAAGGCAAAGAGAAAATTACTCGCAGCTCTTGTATGAATAACATTTAATTCCTTTATTAGACTTAAATAATAATAATAATGAATCATATCTGAACATCGACTCGCAATTTTTTCTTTAAATAATGTTGATATGGCAACTAGTACAAACACAAAGTTTCGTCATCCTGGCATGTGTGGAAAGCTTTAAACCATGCGTGTTACAACTAACCCCGTGTTAGGTTGTGCCCCGCGCTCCCGTATAGCCTACTGAATATCACCAAAATGGTGATTTTTTTTTCTGGTGATTTTTTATCCATATCATCACAACTGCTGCAAATATTGTTATTAATCGCATTTGAATTTGTACAGCTGACTAAATTGCTCACTTCCTCTTTTATATTGGAAGGCCACTGAAAAGGCATCAAACATGACAAATAATCATGAGGACCTGAAAACAAAAGAAATCAGTTATTAAAACCTCTAAGGCTTCCAAAAGAGGCATGTGAGACTTAACTAATAAAAAGTTCACAGGAGTCATATTTTAGTGCAGCTCATATCAACATCCCTGACAGCATTTTTCTTACAGAACAATCACGCATTTGACTTGCCTTATGCTTCTAAAAATAAATACAAAGCAGCTGTAAAGAAAGATCTGGGTAAGTGATGGCTAAAAAGCTACTCTGCCTGAAATTGAGTTCATGATGCTTTTTTGGTAAAGTGAGCTAGTCAACAAATAAGCAGAAGACGTTTATAAACGTGTTAATGTTGAAACCTGTTTTTGACAACGGGTAAGCGCATTAAGGCAACAACGAACGCTAAATCTAGCTTTGTATTAAAATTTGCTAGCAGCATATGTATACCATATCCCCAGTTCCTTATAATACCAGGGGAAAAGCAAAAGGACAATTTCAGCCAACACTTTGTTCCCCTATTGACAGAAAGGAAATTCCTATGTTTGCAATGGCCTTTCTTATAAAATGATTCAAAAGAACTAGACCAAAGACAAAAACAGCACTAATGATTTTTGCATCTAATTAATAGAGAAGTACAAATCATTCAGTGCCATACAACCAAATCTGCGCTTTGTCAAAATTATATTCAGTTTAATTTCTGTGGGCTTCCACATCCAGTACAGTTGCTACACATCAGTCTTATTTAAATCATCATATGCATGTATGGTGTTCATGAAAACACAACATCTGATCAACCTTTTTTTGAGAGCTGTTAAACTGATAGCAATAGAAGCTTTTATAGCACTCTGGCAATAATGGAAATTATGGGGAAATGAAGGTAGTAGCAAATCTCGTGATTCAACACTTGGTTCAGAAAGAAGCTTAAGATTACAAATCACAGTGCATTGTGGAGTGCTTGCTTGAAAATGTTGCTATTGTTATTTGATTGTAGGGCATAGGCCTACTAAAACACTCCATTGACTGTTACTTTTTTTTATTTTTATAATAACAATAATAACAACTTAAAATCAACAGTTTGCAGTCCAGAGAATCTAAAAATACATAAATAAGATTTAAGTATGAATTAGCCCAAGAAGTTATTTTAAAATGCATACAACATAATAGCCTACATATATTGGTTTTACAAATATATTTCCAACTGCAAGGTAACTTGAATAAACGCAACTAAACTAACATTTTACTTTCTTTTTTTAATTTTTACATTGTAGGCTACACTCTGACCCGAATTAGGAAGTACATTTCTAACATCATATCTTACGACAAACGAGAGCAAAATAATAGTGAAACAATCATTTCCTGAATGCATGAGTCAGTACATTTGTTTCTTCGTCCTCTTCAAGGGAGGATGTTACAGCTAACTATTCCATCAACACAAACGCCTCAATTCGCCGAAAGATGCGCGTGACAAAGCCCCACTTGTTGGTCGTTTACACTGCACGCGCCACGCGATAAACCAAAACCAACGCGCTTGCTTCGAATATTATAATGGAAGCGTTTTGGTCGGTCATGTCGCGCAGATAGCAGATTAGGTCAATGCCAATGTAAAAACAGCAAACTTGAAAATGAACTTGGTTTTCGGCTCGGACTTATTTAGCTCTAAAAAGTCACGTCTTCCCTGCCTGGGCGTTTATTGAGATAGCGGTGAGGGTGAGTAAACAGCGAGTCACTGAACAAGCTCTTCAGACACTTACCGCTCGTTCTCTGAGACAAGCTGGAGACAGATGTCTGGCCCATGTCGATCTTCAATGGGCCGCTAAACAATAATCATACGACGCCCCCAAGAACTTGTGCAACAAAGCCCAATCGATCGACATAACAGGAGACTCATTTCCCTCCTCCAACTCTGAGATCTGCTTCTTAAAAGAGCTTTTCCATACTCTGTGAACTCGCAAGAAACGCAATCGAGCTACGAGTCTCCGGATTGAAATGCCTGTCATTCCTTTTTTGCAGATTGTAAGCAGTCAGAGGTCATAAGGAGGAAGTTTCAAGCCCCTCCTAGCTTCGGCCCTGCTTAAAGCATGGAAATGTATGTTGCTAATATAAACGTGTTGGCCAAAAGTGACATCATTAGAAATGACTGTAGTGCCTGTGCTATTTTCGACTACACTGCTTTACTTTACTTTACTTTACCTTAACGTTGAATTCAAATGAACTTTTTAGTTCAAATTTGCCTTATTGTTGAAAGTCAATTTCTGAATAGACACACACCTTAATATTGACCTTCAATAGCAGGGCATGTTGTCACAATAGAACTCGCCATTAAACAGGCTGTCAAAAATGCTTTCCGCAAAATGTAAACAAAAAATATGAAAGTTTAAAAATGCAAAAAGTTAACCGTATTATACAAAAATAACATTGTGCGACTGTGTTTAAAATTACAATTGATATAAATTCATACCATTTAAAATCATTGACAACTTGCCCCAGCCTGACTTGAGTGAAAATACCCTGTTTTGAGAACATTGTTCAACCTTTCAGCTAAGATGTAACTTCATTATACAGTTGACAGTGAGTGAATGTCATTGTGGTTGTTCACAATAGACCATATTTAAGGTTTGACCACTTTAGGTGACTGAAACCAACATCTAAAGCGAGAGCTAGAGAAAACACATGTAGGGCCTATGTAATTGGACTATTGACTCAAAATAGTTATTAAGATGCAGTCCTTGTGACAACTTCCATTTTTCCTTTACATGAGAATAAACATCCATTTTTTTAAATAACAAAACAATAAGTTTTACAGTGCCATATGCTAACGCTGCTTTAATCTTTAAGTTTTCTTGCGGCTATTGCAGCAGACTTAGGGCCTGCACTCCCTCCCACAACCCCCTCTTCCCAAGCAGAAATGGTGGGAGGGATTCAGAGCAGGAAGTCTTACGGAAACACGCCAACTCTAGAGATGTGAGCTATTGTTTCACGCACAGCTAAGCTGAATGTTCTCATCAAGTATGAGCTCTCCACCCCTTCCCCTCCTTCCTGAAGGTCCTCCTCACCATCATAACACCACGGCCCAGAGTACAAGCAGCTGCAAAAAGTGTGATTTGTTGATGTAATCTTTGTTGATGTAATCTTTGCATCATTTGATATTAATCTTGTTTTTAATTTTTGTTCTTTTAATAATTTTTTATTCAAGATGGGTGAAATAATAGGCTAAGTATAAAGGTCACAAAAAGGGGAAGTTAATAACTGCAGAGCTTCTGAATGAACGCCGTCACCACTGTACAGACACATAAAGCTAGTTAATCTAAAGCAGTGGTTGTCAACCAGGGACCCAGGGCCCACTAGAGGGTCCTCAGGATGATTCAAATTAATACATTATTATTAATATATTAGCAATCTATATAAAAATTCTAAAATTAAACATAAAATCAAAATGTAAACTGAAAATCCTATTCCATTTTATTTTAAAGAAGAACATGAAGAACATACAGTTCTGGAACATAATTTCAGGAATCACAAAATTTTGCGGTTAATCAATTTTATATGTTAAATTAACCAACACCAAACATATTAATTCAATAAAAAAAGTTTGAAAACAAGCAGCTTTGTAATCACAGCAGAATTATCATGCAGAAATATCTTCGTGAATATGGAGGAGGCCTTCAAATATTCTGTTGGAAAACAGGGGGCCTATATGAATCAAAAAGATTGAGAACCTTGAGATGTAAATGGGCTGTGTAGAAACATTGCTTGGTAAACTATAAAACTTTGAACATGTGTATGTGTATATATAAAATACAAAGGACCTCCATTTGGACAAATCGCCAAAGCATCAGCAAGTCCATAATGTTTGTGTGTGTGACTAATTTTGCCGATTTGACCAAATGGAGGTCCTTTATATTTTATATATACACACACACACACAAAAATAGCTGCCCACTGCTTTGGGTGTATGTTCACGGCGTGTGTGTGTTCAATACTCACTGCTGTGTGTGTTTGTATTTGGATAGGTGAAATGCAGAGCAACATACTTGGCTAAATATCACGTCACTTTCACTTGCCCTAAATGGCTTGTAAGTGGTCAGAGAGGCATGTCATTCTGATATCATGGTCTGTCTGCATCTGTACAGTTAACACTGATAGGGAACCATCTGTACTCTGATAACCGCTTTCACATCACATATTAAACACATAACACAGACACGCATAGACTCCAAAGAGTCCACTTAAACCAAACTATTGCCAAAACACTACAGTTATAAGGGAACGTTCATTTTAAAATCACCATTGATTTTCCATGTGTTCTGCAGATGGTCATGCCAAACAAACACTTTATTTTTTAGCCATGGAATAATGGTGTAAAGAATATCTCCATGCAAAAAAATATCTCTGGAAAACTATCATAGATACATTAGTATGCAAACAAAAAACGTAATCATGGTAATCTATAATGACTTTCTGACATGCATCGATTATGGCCTTGGCCCAGGTTTTAAAAATAGAAGGGGCGTATGGTGAGTCACCAAATCACAACACACCTCCTCATACCCTGACAGTATTCTGGAGAACGCTGCCACCTATTGACCACATGCGTGCACTCTGCATGCAAATATCTAATTTGGTTGAAAAATATACATCTGCTTCTCAGCATTGGTTTATGGCTTATGAATATGTTTGCATGGATTTGCCTTTTGATATATGTCAGAATGTTAGGAACCTTCATCACAAATTGTAATAAGTAAATCTGTTGAATTAAATGACGTGAATTCACTTACTGGCATATTGTTGGTCCACATGCATGCCAAACAGATGCTCTACCTGGACTCTTTTGAAAGCACCTAAATCTGATTTCCAATGTAGTCAGATATCCCAAGAGACACAAGTCTGGACTTACTGTAGAGAGCAAAATCTGTCCATTTGCTCTAGAGTGCAGCCTGAGTGCATATGGGAAGACAATAATGGGATACAGCTAATAAGGGTAAAGCGGAACTCTTTGCATCCCATCAAAACAAACACAACCCTCAAATGCTTATACAATGTCTATGCATTAGCGTTTAATACACTGTTCATCAGCTCATGATCTACCGCTAGCTTTGCCCCCTTTTATTGTTAAATGTCGGCATTAGTATGATGCAATTCATGCTCATAGCAGAGATTTGTGACGCCGATCGAAATTATCTCTTCATGCCTTTGGAGTTCATCCACAATCCCCTAAATGGGTGCAAGGACTGAAACTTAAATGCAGCATCACTGGAAAAGATATAGGAAAAGCTCATCAATTATTAACTGCCAATCTCAGCACAAAATAGCAGCTAATTATTGTTTAAGTGATGCCATTTAGTTCTTTCCTCTGCTCAGATGATTAATTTATTAACTGTAAGCCCAGAGAAAAGTTGTAGTGTGTTGGAAAACAAGATTCTTGCACCTGGTATGGACTGCAAATATATGAACCACAGAATCAGCTCTGCAAATTTAAGCAGATCTCAAATTTCAGAGCTCAAAATTTAAGCTGAGAACTGAAGATAATTACCTCATGAATGTTTCTAAATCTAAAGTATGATGCATAAGACATTTTGTTAACCAAGCATCACCTAAACATAAAACAGTTTAGATATGACAAGCACAAATAAACAGATGATGTATTGCTGGAAATGTTTCTGTAGACTACTGGCTCCGGTTGGGCCGTTTACCCAATGATGGAGCACAACAAGGTATGGCTAACCTTGACGATCAATACTTGACATCCTGCCTGTAAGTGTTTTTCCCCAGCACGGATGGCTCTTATTTGGAAATCTGGGACATTTAATAATAGCAGGGAGAGTGAAGAGCATTAAGTTTCACTAATCAGGGATACACATGCTGATGATGCTCACAACATTTGGACGACCAGCACTGTTCACCAGCACATTGATAAGATGCACTAAAACACTCATTATGTTTAATGAAGGGCTGTAATACCATTTCATTAGGTTTAACACATAGTTTTTGTGTCAGGATACAGGTATACAGAGGTAAGTGAACTGATTTAGTTCCACTTTATGGATATAATACAAAAAAGATCACAAATATAGCTCACATTTGTGAAAATGCAAATATCTTATTTTGAACTTTGTAGATTCGACATGAATAAATATTTCAACTGAACTATCTTTACAATGCAAATAAATCACTCCCATATACTAAATGTTCATGCTAGGTGACTAAATAATGTCTATAATTATCCATTGGCTAATAAATTGATATATTTCGCTCGCCAGTGTTTGAGTTAGAGGCCAAGTATAAATTTTGATAGGGCAGTCAATCGATTAATCACGATTAATCACAACCAAAATAAATGCTTGCATTTACATGATAAAGGTGCGTGTACAGTGTATAATTATTATGCATAAAAATACATAATACATAATTATGTATAAATACACATACATGCATATATATATATATATATATATATATATATATATATATATATATATATATATATATATATATATATATATATATATATATATATATATATATATATATATATAGTCTGGCGGGTAAACTAGCCAATGGAGATTATATTGCCAAGGTGTGTGCATAGAGGGTTGACTATCAATTAGCATTTTGAATAGAAAGGGAGTTCATTTTCAAAGCTACTAACTACTGCATCACAATGTAGAAAAAAGAAAATGTTGTGTTTCACTGACCAATATAGCAGTCATCTTGGGCTTCTACTAACAGCTAGTAACAACAATGCAGCATCATGCAAATGTTTTTAGCTACTTATGTCATGGAAGGGCTCTCTGCAGTCAGTCATGATTCACTATGAATTTATGCGAGTAAAAGTATCTAATAACAGGCATTATGCATGAGGGAATGGGAGTAGTATTTATGTGATCTCAATATGGCCGCCCCCATGAGGAGACCCATTGATGTAAAATAAAACACCTTTTATTATACTATTAATATATTACATCTATTTTTCAAAAATACTCATTCATTTCATTAGATTTAAAACCTAAGGAAAAACGGAAAACAAACTGCACATTTTAGAGCTGCACTTAGCAAGCATTTTAACAGCATCTCTGCATATTAAATATGGAGCACAAACAAGAGGATATACATTTTAACCCTGTAAAAAACAACAACTGACATTTAAATAATATTCAGATAAAAAAACTTTTTTGAAAATGAACAGCTTATTCAACATTTAAACACAATAAATTATTTTTGTTTTGTTTGTTGAATTATCATATTTGATACATCAGGCATTTATGTCTCATATAGTTCGATATAGGAGCATGTGGAAAAAAACACACTAGTTTTAGTCAATATGCAATTTGGAGCAGCTGCTGATATTTATATGGCCAAAAAGTAGGATGAAAATCTGATCGCTTGTAATGTAAAACCAATGAGATAGTTATGACATTACAGCAGACTGCTTACCTAACATGTACATAGCAGTTCAATATCTCCCAATAATGCTTAGTTTTATTATCAAAGCAGTAGGTTTTATTGTGGGGGCAAATATATAGTGCAGTGCATTACAGTGATGACTGAGAGATAAAGGTTCTTCTTGTATTATATGTATTATATTTAATACTCACTTTTTAATATGATTTTTCAACTAATTGTATATACTAACAATATATCTGATTAAAATCTGATTTCACATCAAAAAGACATGTTTGTGTACCACAACACGACCTGAAGGTGATATTTTTACAAATATACTAAAGGCCCTTTAGATTGTGTAAAACCATGATCATGTTCATAATTTTGAGACCATATCAATTTGCATATCAAAAGTGATACAGTAGGCTTTATAGAGTTAAAAATCCTTACACATATGAATGATTCTGACCTCTAACAGATCATAAACAGTAAGTCACATGCCTCTTTCATTTTAACAACAGGTTACACCACGTTTCCTGTGAATTTCCATTTTCCACTGATACAGCAGATCCATTCAGTAACTCCGTGACTAACTTTTTCAAAGCATGAATGACTTCATCTCAATTCCTGCCATGAAATAATAACCCAGCCTGTATGTAAATATGTTAGTGCCCATGAAAAATCCCCAAACCTGAAAGGTTATGCAAACCACTCCCAAACAAATATGAATTTCCTTTGCAAAATATCCAGAGGGAGGATCTCCTCTGTAGTGTGTGTCAAAGGCATTATCACAGCGAGCCACACACACGCACATGAGACTTTGAAATGTATTTTAGGTAGAAAAACAGGATATCAATGCCGTTAGATCAACAGAGAAAAATTCTGCTCTATTTTATTATACATGACACCTGTGATGTTACATTGAGTAATACCATAGTTCTCGTCAGATTTTCACTTTACTAAACACGGAGACCGTGAGACGTCAGATTTCCTCTGTGTGTCAAAAATAAATGCCAGAATGATAGACCAAACCTTCTAGTCCATGCTATGACACAGAAAAAGCATTGTAAATCCAACGGAACATCATTTGACACCAACCAAAAATAGGGCAGTAATACACAGCACCAGAGCTTAGCCTGTGTGTGTTTATTCAATGATTGAACACCACGCTAACTGGATTCCCAGAATGTGAGCCAATAATGAAAACATCAATATAATGTGAGGCATGTTAAAGCGCATTCAAGAGCGCACATGTCAACAGATCATCAATATCACACCAGACTTTCCAACAACATGACTGCAATCTTCAGACCAAAATATCTAGAATAAGGTATTTTAACCCATAACCTAATAAGAATGAAGCACATAATTTTTTTTAGAGATTTTATGATCTCATTTAAGCAGAGTACTGTATATATCCACATGCATACACACTTCACAAACATGCTGTACAAGTGTTAAAAAGTTGAGGACTTACAGGCATGTTCCATGACTGGAAGGTTATTAAAAAAAAATCGACTGCTCCAGTGAGATGGTCTTCAGTTTCCTTTCTCACTCTTTCTCTCTGACTCCCTCCCTCTCTCTCTCGCTCTCACTCTCTCTCCTCACTTCCTGTGGTGCTCTCGCAGTCTTCTTCTCTGCAGTGGTGCATGGCAGGAAGAGCGGCGAAGGCTGGAGGATGACAAACAGCCATTACCTCCATTAAAGTGAGCTGACTGAGCCAGTCTGAGCCCATCAAGTGGAACCTCCCAGTCCACTGGGGCTTTCAGCTATCGCCTTTGGCTACGGGGAATGGGGTTGGGGAGGAGGGGTGAGTTGATGTAGCGTGAGACAGCTTTGTAGCCTTCATTAAATTACTTGCGTCCAGCTGAAACAGATGACTCTAGTGTTACCGCCGGTGTTAAGTTGTTTTACACGCTATACACAGTGAAGCGCTTGCCGGAGCATGCAATGTGCTATATTCCAAAGCAAAGTAAGCCGTGACAGGGTCAAAGCCGGACAGGGCCTTGCACAAGTGGGCTTGATGGGGGCTTCACTCGTGGGTGAGAATCTGTAATAAATTCTTCCAAATCTATTTTGGTGTTGCAACCTGACGTCAAGAAATGGCTGAAATTCAGAGAGGATGAATCACTCCTTGAGATGCTTCTCTCTGGCTGTACGGGAAATAAGAGAGTAGGTTTTTAAAGCTCACCCTTGTGGGCTGAGTGCTCACATGAACCTAAACATTTTTTTCACATTGATCAAAGCAACTGTAGAAGCACTGCTCACAAGTCACCTGGGTGCACTGGTTGATTTTTTAGTGAAGTGAACAGTGAGATGTTGCCAAAATTACACTGCAAAGGTGTCCCAGAAGCACTTCTGAAGTGGCATTTAGGTGTCTTTACATGATTAATGCAGCTCAAAGGTGGCACAACTGCATTTACGTAGCAATTACAACTGTATACTTTGATACTAGAGACTTGTGCATCAGAGCAGCATAATTTAGTCTGCATTATGCATTTACATAGAATTTTGAGCAGGCATAAAGCAGCCTTAACTCAACAGTGTTAAAACAGACCATCTATTGCACCTTTTCATCTTTTTGCAATTAAAAAAATTCCAAATGGATTGAAGGTGCACTATGTAGGATTTTTGCAGGAAAAAACCCCCACCAGGCTGGTGTTATATATTTAGTTCAGTTGAGTTCTTACAATATCCCAAATTTTTACAACTATTTGTAAATTGTGATAAAACTGCTATTTTAAGTGAGGAACCGGGACGTGTGAGGGAGTCGCCTGTCAATTGCATCATATCTGCGTTACCCTTGGTTTTATTTGGCAGAAACGCTTCACTCTCACTGCAGTGTGCAACAAGTGTCACAGCAGCCGCCAAGCAAAGCACAGAGTACCGTCATAACATCATTTTAAACACACTTAAACGTATATCTAATATGATAAACAGAGCTGCGTTACCTCATACTTATCACCGGAAAAGTGGAAACGGCACCGGCGACTGTTCCCGCTGCTCGCGAGCCGTGTGTTGCGTAACAACCGCTCCAGCGGCCTTGCTCAGCTCCCTCAACACTCGGTCCTGCTCTGCTTCATACTTCAGTAATGTTAATAACCGCATCCATGAACATGATTTCTGTCCAAGTACTATCCAGATTCTTCCCCACCGGCTGCGATGTGAAGACCACATGTCCCAAGATTCTGCGTTCAAACTTGCCATCATCAAGCCCTGCCTTTGTTTTGAATAGGCGCCCTCTAGCGGACGGAAAAGTTGCATAGTGCACCTTTAAAACTTTGCTTAACAGAATGTTCTGGGTTCTATTGAAATTTTAAATTTATTTTTTCTTGACATAGATGGTCTGCTACCTGACTAGTCGGACTTGTGAACAACTGACTCAAGACTTGACTTGAAGACAGAGACTTGTGAAAACTTAAATTATTTACTTGAACTTAACCTTTAGGGACTTGTGAACATTAATGTTAAAATGTTTTCTCTTATGCCATAACATGCAAAAACAACTGTATGAAAGACATTTGTAGCTAGATTCCCCAGAAAAGCAGTAATATAAACGTTTCATAACTCCATTTGCTGACAGTAATTGTGAAGAAATTACACACTTCACCTTTAAGATCTATTTGACAGCAACTGTGACATGCTTTCAACTCTATCTGTTTAATCCGCATTTCCAGTAATGCACTTTGTAGCAGCCTGTGGGGTATTGGAAGTATCATGCAAAAGTTACCGGCAAAAGGGTTTACCGGTGTGTATCATTTTGCACAGGCAAGGTTAGTAAGTAAATTCATCTCACTAGCTCACTATAATGTTTAGGTCTAGTGTTTATCATAGTGCAATGCATTGCCCTACAGATTTCCATTTTAATCTACTTTTGTTGGTTTTTACCAACCGAGGATGCGTCAAAATTCTCTATCACTACAAATTCTGCCAATAGAGCTTAAACCAGGCACAGTTATTGAAGTTGCAAATATGAAGCAAAATGTTTTTTTAAATAAGAGAGAATAAAAAAGTAGTGGTTGTCCTTTCTCTCTTACATTTAACATCAGTCAACACTGCCAAGACGATGGCATTATTCATGTATTCAAACCAGGGTAGGGGAATATTGACAGCCTGCTTGGACCATAAAAATGAGAAACTGGGGCCATAAAACCAATGATCTATATTTTCTTATAGTAATAACAAATACAAAAATATTCTGCTTGTTGAAATCACAGGAACCCCATCCTGAGACTGACTGTTTGGTCCATAGTAAGAGGTCTCAGTAGCAGTTAATGCTAGTAATCTCAACTAAGCATAAAGCACATCAATGTGGATTTTTTTTTTATTTATAAAGTGGTGTCAAAGTCCAATGAGCAATTAATTAGTGTTCCTGTGTTGTTGAAACAGCACTATTGCAAGATCATAGCAAAACACTGAGATAGTCCTGTGTGCTTTTGTGATATTGTGAAACTAGACAGTGATAGTTTAACCAAGTCAGGTTACCTTTTGCTTTTCAAGTTAACCAGTGCTGTGAGAAAAGCACATAGTGTGATGGAAATAGTCTTTCAAGTAACTCAAAACAGCGGCGTCACTGATTTACCATCTGCAAAAGCAGATTACGTTATCGTCAAAACCATACCCCGCACAATTTTTAAACCGTGGCCATACCAAGACTGAGATATTGCCCTGCTGGGTTGACTCATGGGATATGTTGTGTCTCTCAGCTCAAAATGCTCATAAATCAGTAAATAAACATTCTCTTGTTAAAATGTTGAATAAGTGCAGATGCCATCCTCTCAGCTCTAAAAATACAACAGAGCATAGCAATTACAGATGAAAGGAATGATGGCCCATCTTCACATGTGCCCTTTGTGTGTCTGCGAGAACGCCCACACTGTCTGACGCATAGAGCCGCTTCACACTCCTATCAAAGACGAAGCTGAACATGAAGAAGGAGAAAAGGAGGATGGGAGAGTGAGAGAAGGAGACAGACAGACTGGTGGACCTAAAGGGATCTTGTCAGGAACCACAGATATGCTAGGAATAGCTGCCTTACAAGAGCATTTATGCCCCTATGGGCGAAAAAAACATTTACATGCCCAACATTGTCAGATTAATGTCTAAATTCTGGTTAAGCCTTTATTTAGGGAAAATAATAAGATGTTTAATTCTTATATCATTCTAATGTGACAAATTCAGGCTTTGGCCATTAATTATGCTCCCCAGCCATTCGATTATTATACTGTCAATAAATATGGTATGCATATATAAATATTAATTGGAATTTTATGTTTAATTACTTTACTTTCTCACATGTAGCAAAAAAAAACAACTAAAGTATTTTAAAAACCAAAGAACATACACACACACAAGTACGATTTTTAAATATTTTTGAAAGAAGTCTCTTATGCTCACCATGGCTGCATTTGGTCAATAATTGTAAAATATTTACAATTTCCTATTCATTTTCCTGTTTATTACTGTAAAGCTACTTTGAAACAATCTGTAAAGTGCTATTTAAATAAAGGTTACTTTAATTGACAAATACATTACCCATCAAAAGTTTGGGGTCAGAGCAGTAATGTTGTGAAATATTTTAAAATAATTAGAATGTAATTTATTGCTGTGATGGCAAAGCTGAATTAATCCAGATCATTACTCTAGATTAGCCTGACGTGGTAATACTCAATTCTAGTCAGAATATGAGTCTGATACTGCTCCATTGGGCTGTGATTATTGTGGCGTTTCAACCGAACCGGGAAAGACTTCAAATGAATAGACCTACAACCAATCAGAGCAACGGAGTGAGTGACTTATGTTGAGCGACACACTGTTGTCAACAGAACTCAACTGCACGCCGGAAGAAGAAGTAGTAGAAGATGAGTGTAAACGATCTTTGCCGATGTTGTAAAAAATTATTCAAAGATACACAGAGTATTTACTAACACAATCATCATTTTTGAGAGAAATAGTGAAGGTGAATTCATATACGAACAAGTTCTCCATTTGGGATTAGAACGAATTCATTACGTTGCGCCCGTCCTGACAATTTGATTGGTCCGAACAATTTCTGTACGGGCATAATTACTCCTCAATGGATCGAGACCAGACCGAATTGCCCGACCTCAAATGGTGTGAGTGGGACTAAATTCGCATCGCATCATACTGATCTAAATTACATCATTACAAACCATTAAAAAGTGTTAATTTACACTCATTTGCATCTACTTCAATCAAACACTCCAACCTCTTTCCATAATTTGTTTTTAAGTTGATTCTTTTAAGTTTTTAGCCTTTCATTTTCTTTTGCTTCTATTTAAAACAATTTGTCTTTAGTAGGTGGGTACCATTTACAAGTTACATCCTTCTCAGCAATATTTTAAACTGATATGTGTCCGCTTTTATTAATTCTATATTTCAAGAAATTTGAAGAAGAAAAAAAACAGTATGTAAAAGCGATGGCTTCCATAAAAGCAACTAACATAAAATATAGTTCATCAATTCTATATCATCTATATCACACCGAATGAACTCAAATAACAAAGCGGTGACTATCTGCCATGAAACTCTATTCAAAGACTGTTTAAAATTCATCCAGAGGTGAGAGGAACAAGCTTTTAAGAGGGTAAAGAAAAGGGCAGCCACTCTCGGGGGCTCCGCTGCACCATCCTCCATCTCTGTCATTACATGACTAATTGTGTGCAAAAGAGGACGGCACACATCCTTACACCAGCATCAAAGGAGGCAAAACCTACAAATTAATCCAAACAAACAGAGAGTGTGGAGGCTTTCTCTCAGTGCCTTTTCACCATGTCACACAGTGTGAAAGATAAAGTGCCGGTTGCGTTGAAAGCAAACTACTGTTGGATGTATATTTAAATGTGTCCCCTTCTCGAAACGCATTGATGGGCTCTTTGCAAAGACTGCTGCGTATAGATCATGAAGTCACGGCAGGCTGAGAGGATGTACACTAAGTTGCATTAAGTGGTTGCAGGAACACAAGAAAGACATTATGAATTATTAATGTGAGGCTTTGTGAAAAACAGTCATGGGGTTAGACTTGAAAACTTGAAATATTTCAGCACTGAATGATTCTTAGACATGGTTCAGAGCAATACTGACCAGGACAGATGCTAAGCATTGAAAGAAATCTGAAGGAACACACACTCTGGTGGACACACAGTGAAACTACAAAGCAATTCTTATTTTTACTTAATTCTACTTCAAAAAAACACACAAAAAAAACAATTCAGCTGCTGACACTGTGGCAAGTGTGGCATAATTAAAATAAGGTATAAAATAAGTTAAGCTTCATCAACAGGCATAATGTTGATTATTAAAAAATATAAACATATTTGTTAAAAGAATAGTGTGACAGTATTGCAAATACGACCGGCTTTCTGGAGGGTTTTAAAAGAAATGTAAAGCTTGTATTTTTCATAAGGCACTTAAATTAAGTATTCAGTAAAGTCCTCCTTATAATCTGAGTTTAATCAATATGTTTTCTAAATTGTCCATTACCGTTGGGACTACTTTTAGGTGGATGCACCTCTGGTTATGTGTAACTGAAGTGGATAGAGTTTGCTGATGTAAACAGTGATTTACAGCCATGTCTGTTTATAGTATCATTGTGTGTTTGTTGAGAAAGTTACTTACTGGGGTTACATCGCCATGATAAAGCTTGAAAGATATTACGACACAGACAATAGTTAATAGTCCCATGTCAACATACAGTCAAACAAAAAAAATGTTTTACTAGTGGGTGCAGGACACTATTGTTCATTTATGTAAGTGAGGATAACAAAATAAAGTACACAGTGACATTATGATTATACCCCCAAAAAATTTCATATTTACCATTTTCTAAACTGTGATAATGTGAGAAAATGTAGAAGGTGTCGGAATAAATGTTGGTTTGACTGCAAGTCTTATAGCTTTCATTTTAATAGAATTATTATTTTATTTTTTTTATTTGAAATCACAATAATAGTATTAAATTATTTGCAGTACTCGAAATGCCACAAATGCTGTCAATGGAGTTTACTTTAAGGCCAATGTCTGAAACAAAACAATGAAATGTTTAACTGTTCACAGTCACATGATGTACTTTAACTGAATTCATCTGACATACAAACAGACCTCTGAGACAATATTTAATTTTGTACTGTTTTTCTGTGAATATGCGACCCACATACAGAGTTCACTGCACTCCAAAAAAAACAAACAACTAAATTTAAAGCTACAACATTGATAGAACAAAAAAGCTTTAGGGTGGTTAACTGAAAGGTGAGCTGGCAGGAAGTGGTTTAAAACTGTCATTTCCATAGATATCTCACTCAGCTCAAAATTACCAATGATGTGCCTCATGTGATGCAAATAAATTATGTTTTATATAGTATAGTACAGTATAATATGAAATTTGAAGATTGTGCACAGAGGCCATTTGAAAATAGAAGAGAAAAAAAAACTTATATTAGCCCTGGACATCTGAACTATAAATCGTTTATATATGAAACAAATATTAGTTTACACTGAGCTCAACAATACAATAAGCTTTAGCACTGTTGGTACTTCTGACAAATGTCCACATGAGATCACCTCTCATCAGAGATTGTGGTTGAAAAAGTGTGTCAGACAACTGAACTGGTTTAACTTAAAGGTCACAGAACAATGTGGGTGATAACATTTAAACGTGTTTACTAATGACTGTAGATTTAGAAATGACATCTCTCCTGCGTGGTAGGACGAGAAACCACAGCGCTTTAGCATGAGCCTATATAAAACTTTACAAGAATTACCATGTTTAGCAGCCACAAAGGACTTCAATCATGATTAAGCAAAACAAACTAAAGAAACATAAATGGTATTAAGATTGCAATTCATGCAGTTTATTTAAGCCCTTGTTATTTGACTGAACTAGCTTGTCATTACCATGAATTCAAGAGACACCATAATAAAGATCAGTTGCACTGCTGTATTTAGTTTTATTTTATTCCAAATATTTAAACCTTAAATGGCAGCACTGTGTTTTATCGTTTTATCTTTTGTGAAAGGAAAACCATCAGCCCGCATGCATGCATTATTTCCCAATATCCTGTTTGGTTTAAGTGCAAGGTCTTCAATTGAAACCAATGCTCTGACAATATACTGCATACAGACCCACCGGATATAATCTGCATGTATGAAATTACATATATATCAAAATATTCACATCAGATTCAGACAATGGAACACTATAACCTGTTATTTGGGATAAACCTTTAAAACATTAGAAAAATAAAGAAACAAATAAAAATCAATAGAAAAAAAGTAAATAACAGTTTAAGTGCAATGTCTTGAATTGAAGCCAACGCTCAAACAATATACTGCATATAGGCCCACCAAGATGTAACCTTTGTAATAAATTACATATAAATAACAACATATTCTCATCAGATTCAGACAATGGAACATCATATCTGTATTTGGGATCATACTTAATAGGCTACACAAAATATAGCTTTAAAAAAAAATAAAGAACTAATAAAAATCAATAGAGCAAAGTAAATAAAGCAATAATATGACATCATAAAATATTCCTTCTAAAAACAGGTCAATCAATGAAGACCAAGCATATTACTGCACCATCACAATATGATACCATAAGACACTGGTTATAAAAATAAATGAATGATAATATAATAATAAAGATCATCTTACCTGAGCAGGCTGAGCGGAGTCTGGTCAATATTCTGGATTTAAAAGCAGAAGTGTCACTTAAAGAACGAACTCGAAATACAGGAAACACCTGAGGAAATGTCTTTAGGTATGACAAACTGTCTTCCTCCGCCATTCCGCAGTTTTGTTTGTATTTTTATTTCTAGAAAAGTTAAATTCGCTTCGGTATTCTGTAATATCGTTGTCAGGGTAACGCTGCTAAAATCTGATGCTAAATTCAGTTTGAAGAGCTTCAGTCGGTTGTAATGGTGAACTGTTCACTGTTTAAGGGAACTCAACTTTTTAAAACACGAAGAAGTCGAATACTTCTCTCTGATGCTCATGAAATGTTGTGCATGTCTTTCCTCTGCGTTACATGAGACAGAAACGGAAACACCTCCATCAAAAAGATAATCATCTACAAAGATATTTATCCGGAGGAAGGCTGAGGTCACGCAGCTCCTTACAGCTGCAATTCCGATTCATTCCTCTAGGAGGCGTAAATACACGGATATATTATAGGCTACTATAAATGTTCAAATACAAAACATGTAGCCTACTTAAAGGACTGAACACAAAATAAGATATTTTAAAGAAGTCAGTCGATGGTCTCCATCGACTTTTCTATAGTATTTTCTTTTCCTACTACGGAAGTCAAAAGTCAAACATTCTTAAAAATATCTTCTTTTGTGTTCAGCTGTAGAAAGAAACTCATACAGGGTTGGAACAAGTTGAGGGAGAGTAAATTATGACAGAAATTTCATTTTATGGTGAACTGTTCCTTTAAGGGTGCTTTAATACAAACACATAAGGGGGCCATCTTCAAATTAAACGTTCAAATAAAATGACATAACAGTAGCTAGTTTCTTTCTTTTTTTGCACATACATTTTAAAAATGTGTAAAACACAAGTAGCCTACTAATCTGCATTTATGTATGGCCAAAATTATACTATTTAAAAAAATGTTTTTGTTCTTCTTTTGTGAAATAGGATATTTGAAAACTGATTAAAAGACCAAAGATGTTCATATAAGGTTTAAAGAATATGACTCACCCAGCTTCCTGTTGTTCATCTTATGAACATCACCTCCATATCATAGTGTTCTCTCCACCGACCACTCTGACATCATGTTTTAGGTAAATATGGCAGTGCCATATCTGACTGAGCTGTTTATCAACACACAAAAGCCGGTTTAAAGCTGAACATTGGGGAAACTGAGTGTCTCAATACTGCGTTAATGTGTAACTAAGAGGACTGGTCATCATGCAGTATATGCCATTTAAATACTGGGTAGACCCTCAGTCCATCATAGTCCAGCTCTAGAATCAGCAAAGCATCTGAAGGTAAACAGGAGCTGTCTTTTATCTTTTTACACACTATGACTGATTATCAGCGTCTATGTAGAGTTTTTGACTTAGTTGAATTATGATTCACAGTAATAATAACTGATCGACATATTACTGCATATTAGACTGTAATATTCAGCATTAATTTTCATGCTTATTTAATTTCTTTAATTTTGATTAAAAATGATTACATTAAAAAATAACCATTAAATCAATCATTTAATGTATTTATTTAATTGTAAGTATAATTATAGCTGTTTTCTATTTTACTATATTTTAATATATACTTTCGTCCTGTGATGGCGAAGCTGAATTTTAATCATTACTCCATATTTTAGTCACATGATCCTTCAGAAATCATTAAAATATGCTGATTTGGTGCTCAAGAATATGAATCAATGTTGAAAACCATATTTTGCGTAAACCATAACATATTTAGTTTTTCAGGATTTTTTGATAAATAGAAAGGGCATTTTTGTAACATTAGGCTATTGTATGCTATTTTGGTCACTTTTGATCAATGCACTTTTTGCATCCTTGCTGAATATTTTTTTTAAAATATATTTTAATAATCTTAATTTTTTATATATACAATCATATATATTTATAGATTTTTATCTTTATACTGTATCTACATATCAAAAAGTTTTGCATTGAGATGAATCTGGACTGGAATGTACTCATTTCACTCTTTGCTCCTTTACGAGTCATGTGTTCTCTGCTCTCTAGTCCAGTTGGGTTATTGGCCTCAAATGCAGCTCAGTACAGCTGCTGTAAGACAAAAACTGGTCAATTCATTCTGTGAAAATGGGGGTGGAAGAGCAGAGATCGATCAGCCATAGCAGACAGCCCACTGTTGACTCTGAAATGCAAGATAAACCTGTTGATATTTCTACTATGATTTCCTGTAATGTGCAGTAAGTTTTGTAGCCTATTCTCATGCAATACAAGTCCACGCCATAATCAAATCAGTTTTAAATTCCACAGGTCCACCTTGAGGATTTCCCAGCAAGATGTTCCTCATTATTTTAATAGTCTCCTGCTTTTCAATGGGAACGGCCAATCGAGTGTATGTCCACCCCTTCAACCTCTTTAGCTCCGAAAACATCAGCTGTGAGATTATCCAGAATGAGGAACACAAGCCCTTGGAGACCGTCCATCCACTGACTCCTCTTCGAGACAGCACTGAGCCAGACCCACGACCCGGCAGCACCACAGAAAACCTGAAAAACCTCACTCAAAGAACTGCTGTGTTAGCAGAATTGCAAAATTCTCTCGGGCTACGCATGTACCAGGCACTTAGTCGTACACAGAAGCATACAAACACACTGCTTTCACCCCTAAACGCCTTTGGTGCTTTGGTGACCCTCTACCTGGGAGCATCCAAAAAGACTGCCATTTCCTACCAACAGCTGTTAGGACTCAACTTGGAGTCTGAAAAGGCAGACTGTGTGTACTTTATTGATGGACACACAGTGTTGCGTACACTCCAAGCCATAAGCGCCCATGTAGACGAATCCCGAAATGAGCTCAGGACCCTCGTGTGGACTTTCATTAACAACGATGCTGACCTTTCTAAAGACTTTTTACGCGGAACACAAGACTTCTCAGATGACTCTTTTGTCCGGGCGGTGGACTTCTCACAGACTAAGGAAGCTGAGGTGCAGGTGAACAACTTCATTCAGAAAACATCAGACAGCAAGGTTAAGAATCTGTTTAAGGGTGTTACTGCAACAACTGACCTGCTGTTTGCTAGTTCGGTGCATTTCAAAGGTGAGTGCTTGATGTTATCAATTCAGAAAGAGTCAACCAGACCCAATATATACAATTAGCCTCATTCGGGGCCGTAACCACCATATAGACATTGAGAGTGACAAGTCCCCCCCAATAACTTGAAATGGGCAATCTGTCCCCCCAATATTTCATATTTCTTTATGCTGCTCTCCATTACGCACATTTAACCACACATTTAAATACACAATTTTAGGCTGGTCTGCCTCAGTGTCTAACAGCGCTTGTCAATCAGATCAAAGAAGGCGGGGCTTAATGTTCACTGAAGATGAGTGCGAATTTCCAACTCTGTGCTTTTAGTTTTTATAGTAAAAGAGTGCATGTGTGATAAGATATTAGTAGCTAAACGATGGATTTGTTCCACAGTAACATACAGTGATGCAACTCTTTTTTTTAAAATGTAATTTCGCCATTTTGCACTGAAAATATAATTTAAATGTCATTCATAACTAAATGTAACATAAATGAAAATTATAATTTTTTTTAAAATTTTGACATATCAGACATACAAACGTGAATGTTTACATTATTTAAACATTATTTAAATAGATTACTTCACAACTATATAATTAGACATACTTTTAATGTTCTTATTTCTTAATTAAATCCTTTATTTATTTATTTAATTTATATATATATATATATATATATATATATATATATATATATATATATATATATATATATATATATATATATATATATATATATATAAACTAAAAAACAAAACAGAACAAAATAAAGTAGGAAACATAATATAAATAAAATAAAATCAACAAATACCTTATTTGTTGTTACAGGCAACAGAGAAAAATTATGTAGGAAATAGACTTGAATTGAAGCACTTCAAATATATATATATATATATATATATATATATATATATATATATATATATATATATATATATATATATATATATATATATATATATATATAAAATACATTTAAAATAAATCACCTGCTGTAGTTTGGGTTTTCCAAAATAGCATTTCTAAAATCCGTAATCTTTTCCCCAGGTAACTGGAAAACTGCATTCCAACCTGAAGAAACCACTGATCAGGAATTCTGGACTCATGAGAATTCCAGTGTCAAAGTGCCCTTTATGATGCATACTGGACACTATCTGTACCTCAATGATGCTGGCAGGAAGTGTTCAGTAGTCAAACTTGGTCTGAGTAAGAGAACCTATATGCTTCTAGTGCTGCCTCATGAGGGAGCCAGCCTGCAGGACATCGAGAAGCATCTCTTAACAGTCATACCTACATGGCATCGACATCTAAAAGAAAAGTGAGTGCATGTTTGGTCTGAGAAAGTGCACACTGATGAAGGTAAACAGATTTACCGATTTGTGCTGTCATATCTCTTGCCAGATATCTGGAACTATCTTTGCCCAAATTCTCCTTAACTGCTGTGACTGACCTGAGATCAGTACTATCTGAAATGGCAGTGGAGAAATACCTCATGGGCTCTGACGCCAGCTTCAGAAGACTGAGCAGCAAGGAGAACTTCACTGTTGATAAGGTAAAATTCTGTTTAGAGTCTACACCAGCTGAAATCAAATAGGACCAATAGTTTTGACCAGCTGATACAGTTACAAATAACTTCTGCCTTTTTAACCAACATGGTTCTTTTCATTCATGTTGACCTCCTTCTATCCCACAGGTCCTCAACAAAGTTGTGTTTGAGATGGCAGAGGGAGGATCTACTGTTCAGAACAGAACTGAAGATGGAAGGGATCCCCACAAAGTCATAGTCAACCGGCCGTTCTTCTTTGCTATTGTAGAGGGAAACTCTAATGCCATACTCATGCTCGGCAAAATTATCAATCCAACAACCTAAAAACATAATCTCAGTTTTGGTGACTACATTATATGACAATACAAACAAATGTTTTAATGCTTCCACTCAACTAGTAACTGTATTTTAAAGTAAGAGACAGCATCAAGTCAAGGTCAACCAGTTATATATTTTCTTAGAAAATCTGAAGTTAACTAGTCTTTTTAGGGATGTTCAGGACTTGGACGTTTTATATTTTAGTGTTTTAGTGTCTGCTAATTCAAAATGTTTAATAAAGAGTTTTTTCTATGCACAACATTGTCACTTGTATTAATTGAAATTGTTTTAATGATGTTTTCATAATATGAAATATGTATAAACTCAATTTAAATGTAAATCTTTATAAAAAAGAAAATGGAGTAATTTTTAACCAAAAATGCAAAATGATTTAAGAATCCTGTAAATAAGAGCACCTGTACAATATGAACTATGTAATAACAAATGACCCACATATACTCTAGCACATGAGCAATAAACAAATGCTATAAAAAAAAAAAAATCTAAAATCTTAGTAACTTTCTAAAACACACACTTCTAGTCGAGGGGTCGCTGACCTTTCCTAAATGTTTGACAAGGCCATTTTAGTAACAAATTAACTCTGGACACACACAAACATTTATAAATAGCTCATACTATCCTCATTTTTTATTGTTAAAGCATTTCTTAGTAGAGACCATTCTTACCCAGTGAAACACAAACTCCAACACCCATTTGATATTTTTTTCTTTTGTTTTTTAAATAAGGAAAAAACCATTAAAACTCTTTAGCGTTTGCACTATTGATGCTATTTGGCAGGGTTCACCAGAGTTAATGTCTGAGGAGTACAATTTCTAACAGATACAACTCAAGCAAAACATCTGCGTCATGTGCAATTCTTTGTTGTAACCACATATGACAAGACACAAGAGCTTATAGCACTTCATATGTTGAGTACTGATTGGTTCATACAACACACTCTATTCATTTTGAACCATAAATGACATGACTTTTCTGCCCATATTATCCAATATAGTTCAACAATAAATAACTTATCCACGAGTAAATCATCTTTAAGTGTGCTCCTTCTCCAGACAGGTTGAGATAGCTGCTATTAGAACAGTTGAGAGATGGCAGGACTCCATAAAACCATTCCTGGAGCAGATACTGAGCCGTGTGTTCTGAAGGCATTGGTATCATGAACCATTTTAGACCCTACTTTTGATCTGGCTCCTCCATGGCCATTGTGGTTTAGGCCCCCGTCTGCTCCGTTGAGGCGAGATCTCTTGCCTCCTGTACCAGTTCCAGCAGAGAAGAGAACATGGTGATGTCACTTGGCTGAAGACCCATCTTCTGAATCTTTGGGGGGAAAGAGAATATAATAAAGCAAACCTGATATAAAAGAAAAGCTAATCATTCATCAATAACTAGGTTCTTACCTGTTCTCCGAGATACTCCACATCCAGTGCCAGCTGCAGGCGGATCTTACTGTCATCTGATGGTCCTGCGTTGATGCCTACGGTGCTGGTGGCGGCTGTTTTCCGAGCCTGTTTTAACCTCTTTAGACTTTCCTCCATCTTCCTCACTGAACTCAGCACGTCCGATATAGTTTCGAAATATCTTTTAAATACAGAGTTCATTTTAAGCAAAATGATCTTCAATCTAGATTTTACCAAAACTAATACACTTATTATTCAGGAATATCTAGGCTAACAAAAGTATGGCTCTGCAGTACCTATGAGTGCAGTCTGAGAGTGTGACCCGAAGCCACTCCTGAATGATGGAGTCTTTCACCACATTTTTGGAGTCGGTGACCAGCTGATGGAGTGGCCGTAGTGCATTGTCCATATAGGCTGAGGCTCTGGTAGGAACTTCCTATTAATGAGAGAGCAACCAAAGTTCAGGCCAGAGCACTGAACACATCTTACTGTTTGTGTATTGAGGAAAAATTAAAAATTGTGTGTGCACTTTCAGGTTTTTAAAGGGTAAGTTCACCCAAAAATCATGAACTCACCCTTATATTGTTCCAAACCTTTGCTGAACTAAAATGAAGATATTTCAAAGAATGTTGGTAACCAGACAGTTGACAGTAGCCATTTACTTCCATAGTAGGACAAAAATACTATAGAAGTCAATGGCTGCTGCCAACTGTCTGGTTTCTTCAAAATATCTTATTTTGTGTTTAACAGAAGGAAAAAACTCATACAGGTTTGGATCAACTTGAGGGTGAGTAAATGACAGAATTTTATTTTTTGAGTGAACTAGTCCTTTAAACCACATGACAGAGGTAGCTACAGGCATTTCTTCTAAATTGTGATGTACATCCAAGTGAAAAATTATTGAAAAAGAAAAAAGATAGGGCAGGACTTCTATCCATCTGTTGCTGATTGGATGAAGGCGGATCTAAATGCAAGCTTGCTGTCAATTCTAAGAAAAGGGCAGGGTTGAAGCGAACTAAATGATTGGAGAAGTCTGGCATACATCACCAAAGAGAAGTCTGTTGTTTCGCAGGATTGCAAGATTGAGTTACAACATTAATTACATTTTTACAAAATGTTTAGTTTAATAATAGAGAAATCTATTATTTATCTAAGTAAATATTTTATGGGAAAAAAAGTCAACCAAATAATTTATAAACATAGCAAATCGAATCAGTCCATATGTGTTTTCTTCCCAGCCCGTCTCAGATCTTGACTTACAGATTCATTCTGCATGACATTTAAATATTACATGAGCACTCGACCTTGTTGGTCCTTCGATAAAGTCGCGGTACTTCTGACGCGTTTTTCAGGAAACGAACGCTCCTTTCTGTTAGATGCTGCGTCATTCTGCTGTTCAGTGTGGGGATGCAGCTGTACAGGGATGCCCTGGAATCCTGCAAGGCTTCTAGAGCACCAGACAAGGGAAAAAAACTCATTACATAAGAAGATTAGAAATGGCATTTGTCCCATAACATCAGAAACGGCATTACACTTCAAAGAACAAACCTGAAACTACGGTAAAGTTTTTGAATCCAATGCTCTCCAACTTTGCCCTGATCATCTCAGAGATATCTGGAATCTGGGAACAGCGTGAAAACATTACTCACTCGATGCAAATAAGATCAAAATGAGCTCCTTTAGCTCCATTGGAAAATAAAATATGAATTACCTGCCCATGTAACTTATCAACATCAGCTGCAATGAAGACAAGCTGCTTGGTAGACAAAACTGTGGGGCCACTGGATTCGCTGTCTGCGTCCTGTGATGTGCGGCTGGATGTGGAGGCGGAGCTTGGGAGCGGTCTTACCGAATCTTTACTAGTCTCTGGAGGTGATGTTTTTGTTAGAACCTGTGCGACAAAAAAGAAATGTGAATAATAACCCTATTATGATTCATAACCTTTCTGCCAGGAATGCTTTTTTTTTACCTCTGTAAGAAATGTGCCGTATCTGGCGATCAGCTGCAACGTTAGTTTCCAAAATCGATGAGTGAGCGGTGGGAGGTACACCTGGTCAGCCCAGCACCTGCACACGCAGCTCCACAACACCTCGGTAACCTGCAGGTGGTAGCTGCTGCCCGCTGAGGTTCACAAACACAAAGAGCACACTGTGAGCTCACTCCATCAAGCAGGTCAACAGATGTACAGAGAAGGCTATACCACACATCCCTGTCAACTTGGAGTTGTTTTATGTTTATGGCACTCTTACATTAACCCAAACACACTGACTGACCTGGAGATGCCTCTAGTCCATCGGCAATGGCATTTTCTAAACTTCCAGCAATTTCCTTGAACCTAAAAAACACATTCAGGCCAGAAAGTCAAGAGGCATCTGCTAAAAAGATAAAAGCAATGACCCTAAACTTAGATAGGTTTGGAGAATTCAAAATATACAGGATATACAAGAATTTTGGATCTTTGACAAATAGTAATTCTGTATTAAGCAGAATATTAAAGAACTGATTTGGGATCTAAAAGTTCAGGCTGGTAATGGAGAATCCATGACACAGGTCCATAATTGGCTGTGTGTGACATCCATGTGGGCTGATGCACAGGAAGTATGGGGGAATGAAAATGACTTTTACCAAAGTTTTTATCAGACTTTTACCAATCTTTCCGGCCATTCAAATTAGAGAACATTTTCACTTGGTCTTTTAGTTGTAACAATTAACATAAAGGATTATGAAGGGAGTGGATTCTGACATACATTGCCACTTCAATATACTGTACATATGTATCCGAATCGTGATATATAATCACGTTATTAATCGATATTTATCCTTCTAAAATATCAAATGATTTGAATGACTTATACATAGTTGTATAATTATGTCTGTTTAATGGAATATGCCCTCTCCATTCATTTACTTTATTTTTTTTTCTTCAGTTCCAAGGATGTCTGTACCTTTTACTGAGAGAAAGAACACGCTATCAGTATGTTTTGGGAAAGTTTCTCCAAACCTTGAAGAAGCTGTGTGTACATGTGCTAGTATTTGTAACAGATTAGTATTGTTGAGGTGAACAACTGGCACCCTAGGAAGATTTGACTTGTTTTCTTCAACATGCTGGCGCCTAGACACACAGTCTTGCGACTTGTTATTTACGGTATAATTGTGGTGGAAAATTGTATGCCTGCTGAACAGGCTTCTGCTGAAGAAACTGCAAAAAAATTTCAATAAACCTTTCTTCATTTTTTATAATTCTGACTCTTGGTCTTCATTCATCATATCTAATCCATGGGTCTTTAACTGTAAATTCCCCAACAATTAATTAAATATAAATTGATCTCAAATATTCATATATATATATATATATATATATATATATATATATATATATATATATATATATATATATATATATAGAGAGAGAGAGAGAGAGAGAGAGAGAGAGAGAGAGAGATATACATATACATATACATATACAGGTCCTTCTCAAAAATGTGCATATTGTGATAAAAGTTCATTATTTTCCATGTAATGATAAAAATTAAACTTTCATATATTTTAGATTCATTGCACACCAACTGAAATATTTCAGGTCTTTTATTGTTTTAATACTGTTTTTAATGATTTTGGCATACAGCTCATGAAAACCCAAAATTCCTATCTCAAAAAATTAGCATATCATGAAAAGGTTCTCTAAACGAGCTATTAACCTAATCATCTGAATCAACTAATTAACTCAAACACCTGCAAAAGATTCCTGAGGCTTTTAAAAACTCCCAGCCTGGTTCATTACTCAAAACCGCAATCATGGGTAAAACTGCCGACCTGACTGCTGTCCAGAAGGCCATCATTGACACCCTCAAGCGAGAGGGTAAGACACAGAAAGAAATTTCTGAACGAATAGGCTGTTCCCAGAGTGCTGTATCAAGGCACCTCTGTGGGAAGTCTGTGGGAAGGAAAAAAAAAAACGCTGCACAACGAGAAGAGGTGACCGGACCCTGAGGAAGATTGTGGAGAAGGACCGATTCCAGACCTTGGGGACCCGTGGAAGCAGTGGACTGAGTCTGAGTAGAAACATCCAGAGCCACCGTGCACAGGCTTGACCTGGGAAATGGGCTACAGGTGCCGCATTCCCCAGGTCAAGCCTGACCTGGGCTACAGAGAAGCAGCAATGGACTGTTGCTCAGTGGTCCAAAGTACTTTTTCGGATGAAAGCAAATTTTGACTGTCATTTGGAAATCAAGGTGCCAGAGTCTGGAGGAAGACTGGGAGAAGGAAATGCCAAAATGCCTGAAGTCCAGTGACAATTACCCACAGTCAGTGATGGCCATGTCAGCTGCTGGTGTTGGTCCACTGTGTTTTATCAAGGACAGGGTTAATGCAGCTAGCTATCAGGAGATTTTGGAGCACTTCATGCTTCCATCTGCTGAAAAGCTTTATGGAGATGAAGATTTCGTTTTTCAGCACGACCTGGCACCTGCTCACAGTGCCAAAACCACTGGTAAATGGTTTACTGACCATGGTATTACTGTGCTCAATTGGCCTGCCAACTCTCCTGACCTGAACCCCATAGAGAATCTGTGGGATATTGTGAAGAGAAAGTTGAGAGACGCATGACCCAACACTCTGGATGAGCTTAAGGCCGCTATCGAAGTATCCTGGGCCTCTATAACACCTCAGCAGTGCCACAGGCTGATTGCCTCCATGCCACGCCGCATTGAAGCAGTCATTTCTGCAAAAGGATTCTCGACCAACTATTGAGTGCATAACTGAACATAATTATTTGAAGGTTGACTTTTTTGTATTAAAAACAATTTTCTTTTATTGGTCGGATTAAATATGCTAATTTTTTTTTAGATTTTTTGGAATTTTGGGTTTTCAAGAGCTGTATGCCAAAATCATCAGTATTAAAACAGTAAAAGACCTGAAATATTTCAGTTGGTGTGCAATGAATCTAAAATATATGAAAGTTAAATTTTTATCATTACATTATGGAAAATAATGAACTTTTATCACAATATGCTAATTTTTTGAGAAGGACCTGTATATATATAATAGTTCAGTTAAAATAAAGCTAAGAAATATAAAATACCTTAACACTACTTACAAAGAAGAGCTTTTATCCTGATTATTTTAGTAAAGTGTTCGATAACAACCGTAAATAGCAAACATTGTTTCAAATCCAAAATGTTGAACCATACAACAAAAACAACTCAAGAGCTACGGAAGTTCACTACAAGACTACAAGAAAAAGCAAACACAATATACAGGCTTAACTGGCTTAAACAAACTAAGATAGCAGTGGACTTTATAATGAGTGAATAGTGATGCTCAAACATCACAGAGCAACGACTGCCCAGCCTAAAACACAGATCGATTCATAACCAGGGAGATTATCTCTCTTTAAATATATTGCACAAAGAGCAGAATCCAAGCTGCACAGGAGATTCCAGTTATGAGTGACTCATAACTTTTCCAACAAACCAAAAAAAGGAGACAATTCCAACAATACCAGTTTACACAAAGCAGGTTACCAACAAACATTAAAAGGAATCTCCTTCACTGCAATTTTTTTTGTCAACATCACACGCAGGAAACAACTGGGTCACAGAGAATATCCAGGTTGTATTGACCCAGAACACTAGCTCATGAACAGATAAAGCAGTGAAATGGCTTTGACTGGATATCCGAGTCGTCATTCTCACCGTAGCTGAAAGTACACTGGCAGGTTCCATTTGTTGTGGAAGCTCTGGTAGCACGGATGTGCTCGCAGCCTCTTCACGCTCGCCTGGGAACCACACTGTCTCTCAAACTTGCGCACAAAATCCATGCTGACAGTGTATTTCTGCACAGACAAACAGACGCAATGAGAGCCACTTAATGAGATGCACTATGCCATTTCAAGGACTGATTTCAGTCTAAAACAAACAAAAAAAATTAAGCATGTTTTTCTTTTGCTTACCTCATAAAATGCATCTGGGTTTCCCAGATTGAAAAGGGAAGAGATTCTTTCCTCAACACCTCTTATGATCTCAGGCCAAACAGAGTTCACCAGGAAGTCGTATCCTGGAACAATGTCGGCTTTATCACTGGGCATACAAAAGAGTTAACTCATTAAAACAATGTATGCTGTGAATATAAGACAACAATGTCACGATGTAGTTGTGTAAAGCATTCACAGTGGGTGGCAGACATACCTAGAGATTGCCCCACCAGTCACCTCTCTCAGCAGTCTACAATGGTAAGGCACAAACTCCAACAGCTTTGCATATATCATCTTAAGACCATTAGGGTTGGACTTGACAAACTGTTCAACTATAACCTGACAAATAAACAATAGGTGCACTTGAGAGATATATATACATTTGGAGAAGACAACTAGATAAATAACATTTATTTTGTTTTCGCAAAACTTTCCTAATAATGACAGCTATGCAAATTAGAATTGACTATTGCTGTATCCGAGTTATATGCAAAATGTACCTCATCCATGTATGGTTTGACTAAGACCTGTCCGACCAGTGCCTCTGCATCCCTGGTCTTATCGATGGTGGCATATGTCCTGAGGCAATGCCGTACGATATCTACATTTGACGTCTGCAGGCCTTGGATCAATAAGCCTTCCAGGGACTGCTGAAGCATTGCTGTGATACCTGCTATTCTCTGGAACACAGAAAAAAACCCACACAATATAAGTAAGCACTGCAGACATCTTACTTTAGCTCTAAGAAGCATAAACCATCCAACAACAGACTTTATTTAACATTGATTGTTATGTAATATTAGGCTATAAAGTGTGTGTAATTTTAATTTGAAGGTAAAAAATGTTCCGTGTTAAAAATACTTTTTCCTACCCCAACTTAAATTGACAAGAAACACAATGGGCTATTTAAAGACTGAGAGCTCACCGGGCGGACTTTATCAAGCAATGGCATTCCTTTGCTCTGGACCGCATGAAACTGTAACTGGTTGAACTCGGTGGCAATCCGCTCTAGGATCTGACCGGCCAGAAGAGGGCTTAAAAACAAAGAACAACTGTTCATATACAATGGAAAGTGTATTATACAATGCAAAATAATTCTAACAAAATCCTTTCCTTAAGCAATGAGTCATTTATCAAAAGAAGTTGTTTATTTGTAGAACTACTGTATAGTTTGGTGTCAGTAAGATTTTTTGGTAACATTATTTTAGGGTTCAATTCTCACCATTAACTAGCTGCTTATTAGCATGTATATTACTAGGATATTGTCTGTTTATTAGTTTCTTATAAAGCACCTATTCTTGTATGCCTTATTCTGCATGACCGTATTCTACATCCCTTAATCCTACCCAATACCTAAACTTAAATGCTACAAAAACTACCCTACTAACTATTAATACGCAGTCACACAACACATGAAATGTGTGTTGACGGAAGTCGTGGGATTTCATGTGTTGCGTGATATCTCTGGGCCCAAGTAGCAGTGTTTCGCCTGTGTTTCCCCATAATATAGTCCCTAATCAATATCTGCCTAGGAAATCGCCTAGTCTTAATCTGCATCGATTTTTGTACTCGTTGTGAATACGCAGGCCACAAGAAGTGGTTAGGTGGGTTTTTTTTTATCACTTTTACTTGGGACATGCTAGCTGGCAACATAAGATTCCATTCATTATGCTAAGCTAAGTGACAGCGGCGACCCTGTCAAACTATACATGCACTGAGACAAAAATGATTTTTTTCACATATCTGAATTAGGAAAGATGTTGAATAAGCCCTATTTCTAAAAACGGTGTGTGTTCCTTTAAGGAGTTTTATTTAAAGGAGTTTATTGAGGCAAAAGTCATGGTTAAACTTAACAGTATATACATTCCCCATACTGTTACCATTTTTTTAAATTGTTACCGATTTTTAAAATTTTGAATACTTTTATTTAGTAAAAACACATTAAAGTGATCAAAAGTGACTTTTACATTGTAACAAATATTTCCATTTCAAATTTTAAAAAATCCAGCAAAAAAATTTGTATCATAGTTTCCACAAAATATTTCAAACTATTTCAAGATTGATAAAAATAATAATACAATGTTACTTAAGCACCAAATCAGAATGATGTCTGAAGGATCATGAGACACTGAAGACTGATGATGCTGAAAATTCAGCTTTGCCATCACAAGAATAAATCACTTTTTAAAATATATTAAAATTGACAAATATAAATATTATATACAAAAAAGAAATTATATTTGTTTAATATATATATATATATATATATATATATATATATATATATATATATATATATATATATATATATATATATATATATACAGTTTTACTGTATTGTGGATCAAATAAATGCAGCCTTGATGAGCATAAGGGACTTTTCAAAAACATAAGAAAATTGACTGACTCCAAACTATTGAACGGTAGTACATTTGTCACTTTTTTCTTCTTTCTGAGTTCGTACCTGCTGGTCTCGAGTGAAGTTGTATCTTTGGTGTTTTGGTGAAGAATTTTCTCAATCTTCTCCACTGATCTCACAACTTGGATGAGTCTTAACACACAGAGCTACAGAGGACAAAATATTGGACAATCTGTACACAGTGGTGACAGGGAATTTTAAAATAAAATGTGCAAGTTTCAGCACCATGACTTACCTTCTTTTTTTGAATGTCATCTTGCTTGGATAACTGGTTGTCTATAGCTTCAATAACTTCATTCACAGTGGATCTCAAACTCTGTACATAAGAGAAAGATACTTGATGGTGACTTAATTGAATATGGCAAATCCCAAAGTATACACTGAAGTGCTGAGCACTTACCAGCACCTCTTCACGTAACTGGCCGAGAGGGACAGAGAGCTGATTGAGGGCTTTATCCATTCCAACCTAAAACACAGATATATACTTTTCTGTCATTCAGGGAAGTAATAAGTACATGGCAAAAATCAAGACGTACTAGAGCTAAATCAAGACAAAACACAGAATCTTCGGTAGCATACCATTTCTGCTGAAAACGCTGTATAATGTTAATAAAGCACAAAACACTCACAAGATTGGTGGACAGGTTAACAAAATCTGCATAGTCTTTATTGATAAGCTCGACCATGGCTGTTTTGAGGAGTCTGTAATATTGCTCCAGATCTTCACGCATCTCCTCAAGCTGGACACGCTTTCTGCAATCAGCCACAAATTTGTCCACGTCGAAATCATCCTGCATGGAAAATGTACAAATATTTGACATCAAAATGCTATCAGGTAGAAGTAAGATGTCAAATGATTTCAAACACAGTAAGGACCTGAAGAACAAACAAGAAATCCTTGTATCGAGAGAACATCACGCATGTTTAAGTATCAAGTATGAGAACTGTTTATAAACATAAATTTCAACTGTGTGGAAAATGTTATATTGCATATGTTTGAGGGTCCTCGGAGGTTTTCTTGTAGGTGCACTGCGCACACACTATAAAAGTTCAGTTTTAAAGTCACATTCACATTTCTGAAAAGAAAACGCAGGATTCGTAAGGGTTAAAAGTTTAATAATTCATGTTTAATATGTTGTCAAATGAACATAATAAAAGCGCCGGAAGAGGTAAAAAGAAATTATTTTCTAAACGTCTCTTAAAATGTTGTAAGTGTAACGTTACTTCATTTGTGTTCAGATATAACGTCTGAACAGCGTTAACTTGCTCAAGCAGTACTTCGAAATATAAATAAAACACACTAAGTAAACATAAACAACTGGTTAATCAAGTTAGTTACTGTACAGCTGAATACAGGGCTCTATTTAGTTGATACATTATTAACAGCATACTCGCCTTCATAAATTCGTCTTTGTCGAAACACAAAGAATCGGGTCCCTTTGGTAATGTCATCGTTCTTTTAGGACGGGTCACAAACAAAATAATCTGCAAATGTATTTTTTAAAACGTGAAGACTATTAGCTACATTTCGTTTCAAATGACAGAGTAATCGATTCAACTTCCGCAAACATGGCACACGCTAACGAGTAGGTGGAAAATACAAAACCCTACAATCTCTGAAAGGGAGAATGTATGTGAATAGCGCCCCAATTGACTACCAGCGGTACTGCAGCATAACTATAATACACAAACTGAACTCTCAAATTATTCCCAGCTAAGTGAACATGCGTATTTTACACCCATTGAATAGTGTTTTATTCATATTATGTAACCGGTGTTATAATAAAAAAATAAAATCAGAGGGAAACAACAATGAAAAATCACTTGCTCAATAAGACTAGAATGTTGCAATCACTAAAGTAACAAGTAACACTCGTTTGATGCTCTTGCATATTCAAACGGAAAAACAAAACAAAAAAAAACATTAATAAGGCATTTTAACAGTGCTCTTCATCTGGGGCAGAGCAAATATAATTCGTTTCTCTAACATCCATGATTCATTCTGAGGTTAATCCCATTGGACAGTGCAGGGAGACCGAGTCAGGTGATTTCCAAGGAAGCCGGAGATCCATTCAGTCCTCCACAGAGAGGGGAGCCCGCCCAACACGGATGCACAGATCGTTTGTGGAGCGGTCAGTTGTGGGGTTCAGCTCGCAGGATAGGGGGTATTTCAGCACCACCCAGGACGGACAGCTCCCGTGGCGTTCACCTTTGTTTCCCGGTAGCCTCTGAGACCTTCACCCGCTGCTTCTCGCGCAGAGGACCGCGACACGGCACGCTCGCTCGAGCCAGACGGGGTTTGGTGCAACAGACTGTATGCCGGATTTGACGCTGTTAAGGAGGTCATTTGCATGCCGAATCTCGCCGAGTGTAGCAGCTCTACGTCGGGACTGACAAACGATGGCGGATTGTGGAAGGAGGGGACTGTCGCTCCTCGAGGAAGCGCGTTCTCGCTACGAGAGCCTGCAGATTTCCGATGATGTATTCGGGGAGTCGGGAGACGACAGCAGCGAAAACCCCTTTTACAGTACAACAGGAGACTCCAATTCGGATAACTACCCGGAGACGAATCCGGACGATGCCAGAGCCGGTGAAACTAAGAAACAGAGCTGCGGTCCTCCCGGGTCTGTTTCCAACGGCCAGGCGCAGGAGGAGGGATGGAGCGACACGCTACAGGACCTCAGCGTGCCTCACTATCAGGACACGCATGGTAAGTGAATCTAATGATGAGCGCTGATGAACCGGTCCTCATGTAAATGCAATGCAGCTTTATCATCCTTGAGAGGCCTGCATGTTCGACGAGTAATTAAGCTCACAGATGGGACTATTTGTTGACTACACTGGTTTTCTTTGATCTCTCTCATCAGATGGCTCCAACAGATGACACAGTTCCTTCAAATATGGATCAAGGGTGATTATTAACTGGCTGTGTGAAATTCTGCAGAGAAAAAAGGAACTGAGATAGCAGGCCACATTTTGGGTTTTTTAGTCCAGTGTCTAATCACTGCCAGACCCGAGCAGCTGTGATTATGATTATGATTAGCTCTATATCAGTGCAGACATGTCATTTGCATTTGTGGATGAGCGGAGGCTCTTATTTCTGAGGAATTTACACTTTAAAATGGTTAGGTGGCTTTCAGAGAGTACAAGTGTGAATGCTTTCCTACAAGTGATGCACACATATCCAACAAGTGGCAATTATGACCAAATTATGAACAAATAAGTAAGGACTTATCAAAAATCAGGACAAAAACTGAAAAAGAAAAACAGCAACAGTAGGAAACTAAAACCACACACACACACACACACACACACACACACACACACACACACACACACACACACACACACACACACGTTTGTTTTTGTGAAATGTGGAGACATTCCATAGGCGTAATGGTTTTTATACCGTACAAACCGTATTTTCTATCCCCCTACACTGCCCCTGCCCCTAAACCTACCCATCACAGAAGACTGCACAGTTTACGTTCTGTGAAAAAACCTCATCCTGTGTTATTTATAAGCATTTTGAAAAGTGAGGACATGGGGAACGTCCTCATATTGCACCCTCTTTTTGTAATACCTGTGTCATGCCCATGTCATTATACACATTTGTGTCCTGATATTTCACAAAAACATGCTCACACACACACACACACACACACACACACACACACACACACACACACACACACACACACACACACACACACACACACACACACACACACACAAAACATGTGTTTCCACACAGTTTCTGCCAATCTAATCTTGAGTACCAATATAGTATTGCATCCTTCGTATCTCTGAAGAGTCTTTAGTTTTATCATATTTATTAAAGACTGTGCTGTACCGATTCTTTCCGAAAACAGCCGAACTCGTGAAGGTTGTGTGGTTGATATTATATGCACTTAAGCGCTGATTGCCAACAAAACACGGACATTTGATGCAGTTTCACTCATCGCCTCCGGTTTTGACTCGAGACCTGGAACAAACACATTTGCAAAACTCCATTGCTGCTCCAGAAAAAACAAACTGCATCCGCTGTTTCCTTAACACTGGGTTATTTGGAAAGCTGAACAAGGTTATCTTTCCCTCACAACCAGAAACACACTTCTTTAGTGACATTGTTGATTTCGTGGTCTAAAAACAAAAAGACAGCGCTGCCGACGGCTCCCGTAACCGGAATGAATCGCGTTTTTGACGCTCTTGCTCTCTCTCTGGTTGATGTGAGCAAGCGCATACCCGGGAGAACTGCCCATACAAGCAATTCCGCCCTTTATTACTTCATAAAGGGCCATACCCGAAAAAAAAAATACTTTCCGAAACTTGTTTAAACCCTGAAGGAGTGTATTTGGCACATAAATACTCCGTCATATGTCCAACTCATTTTTTGAAATTTTGGCCATGTTTAGCATGAGAATACAGTTTTAATAAGCCCCCCTAAAAACCAATCCTTAAATGAACCGGAAGCCAATGAAGAGTTCGTAAAATAGGAGTGGCGTGATCGTACTTGCGACTATTCTTAAGAAATTTAGTTGCAGCATTTTGAACCATTTGTAGCCGAGTAACCTGGGACTTTGAGATGCCACAGTACAAAGAATTGCATGAAATTAAAGTGTGCATTGCAATCTCAAGGGACTTTCCAGGCAGAAAATGTTTGATTTTTGAAAGGAGACAAAGCTTGAAAAAGCTAGAGGCAACAACAGAGGATATGTGTTTGTCAAGAGACACAAATGCAATGAAATGTAAACGGAGAGAATATATACTGGCGGCTACCCTAATTGTTTATTAATAATCAACTGTTAACGATGTTGTGCATGCGTCAAATTACTACATTAAAGTCATGAAAGTTATGAAAGAAATGTGATCAAACCTGCTAAATGAATAAGATTTTGTGATTCCAGTGATTAGCATGAAGATATTTGCTAGATTCTCTCAATAGGAGATTAAATAAAATGATTCTCGAATGGAGTTTCTATGAGAATTGTCCAGTTTGTACAATGTCAAAGAAAGATATTTGGGATCCTGAATATGCATGCCTGTTATAAATAAAATGAGAGCGAAAGAAAAGGTCTCTTTTACGATTTCAGCCACACAATATTGAAGGCCTATATTTCTCCATCATAGGGATATAATTATGTGCTAATGCCAGACAGACTTTCAAATGCTGTGGTTTACATAATATGCAGACAGGGAATAATTCCTGCCTGAATAACAAAACATCAAGAGTTTTATCTGATATTCTGATGCCATGTTCTGATCTCACTGCCATTTGATGGCAGTCTAAAAATATTGACATAAACAGGAGTGTAGACCCTCATGGGCATCGCTTACTGTACAGATTCTGACCGGTTGACATATGGATCAATAGACTGATACTAATATCATGCTTCATTTCACTCAACTCAAATTGACCCAAGAGCATGTTTAAATGGTGTGTGTGTGTGTGTGTGTGTGTGTTGTTTTTGTATGTCATGTAAAGATCTTTTATTGCACAAATATGGCCAAATTTAAGAATGATGCTAGATATTTGATGAACCAAAATATGCTAATATTTTAGTAGAAAGTATTATAATTCTTATGTAATATTTTCTTGTATTGTTTTTGTTTGAACGTTTTCCAAATTGAGTAGATGCTTCACTGTTGATAAATGACACATCCATCCGTCGTGGTTGCTCAGAAAGTTCTGTCTGTCACCACATGGGAAAATTAGCCATCTGGTGACTGCCTTTGCTTTGGCACACGCCACAAAATGATGCATGAAAGATCGTACACTAAGTCAGGCCACTGATATTTTGCATTTTATGTCATATAAGATGTGACACTTGTGGATACTGAAAAACAATGTTTCATCGGCGCGAGATGTCAGTGTTCTTTGTAAAAGGTAATTGTAGTGTTCCTGTTGGACACAACACTGTAGACTGACTGAGAAACTTTTATAAGATCAATATTATTCAGGGCGGGTCAGATTTTGTGCTTGCATCCTTTGGATCTTGCGTTAAAGCATATCATTTGACATATCTCAACAAGTAATTTGAAAACTATAGAATAATAAACCAAGGGACAGAGCTGCAAGCTGTCCTTCATGTTGCCTGAAACTGATCTTTGTCATCCCCAACAGTTTTGTGACAAATTTGTTAAACTGATACTCCTAGCTGTTTGAGGGCCAGATGGTGTAATTCAGCACCTGCTGTGTGATCTGAAAAGATAAGATCGATTTATACTAGCTTGCTTATTTGTAGAAAGGAGGTGCAGAGGCGGCTGCTTCTTCTTCTCAATAATTAATCTAGGAAACTATGTAGCACACCAGCAGCTGTTCTCCAGGAAGACTGACTGTAAAGACGCAGATAAAATAAATACATTTTGATGTTATATAGACCTTCTGTGTGTGAACATTAAAGCCTCTGAACACAGCTATTAAAGCCAGCTTATATGAAAGATCACTGCAGCACTCCAAGCATTAAGCCTTCAATTGGACAAGCAATATTTTACCATGTTTTTCTATACTTTTTCAATTAAGAATATTTTTTCTACAAATATAAACTACTATAGTACATTGGTATGTTCATGCATTTTAGAAGGGTTATGACCATTATCTGGTTAAGCATATTACATAACACTTGATTTAATACCATAATACATTTTAAGCCAGATACAAACCTAGAACTGTTTTCTCTATCAAGTTCATGTTTTAAAACTGCTGTCAGGGTTTACTAAAGACACACAGTGATAAATTAGCGCTGAAAAGGCATGGACAGGGTTATTTTTGCGGCTGACCTTATTGCATATATATTTGTAGGAGTTTCCCTTTCAGGTGCAACATTTATGGGAGGAGAGTTTTTAAATGAATCACAATGGGTGATTTACTAAGGTTTGCACTCGTCAATTTACTGGTGTTTGCGCCGTTATTTACCGCCACCAAAAAAAGCGTGTATTAAACCAGACACTAATTGGTAGATTGTTTTTGCATGTAGCTTTAATGACCTGGAATAGTTCTACTAAATTAATTTATCTCTCCACAAGACCATTTACAATGAACGCAAAAAGGCAAAAGAGTGACCAGTTACAGTAAGATACACTCTTATATATTATTATAAATTGTAATCTATACTAGATATTGATACATTCAAGAACATGTTATGGGCCATCCACCTATTTTTAGCATACTGGGTAAAGTAAGTAAGTATAAGTAAATTTTTATTTATATAGCACATTTAAACATAGCAGAACTATCCAAAGTGCTGAACATAGTAATTATAAAAGGAAATAGAAATATAAAATAGAATAGAAAGTTGAAGCTGGACCAAACAAACAATCTGACAGAAGTATAGTAATATTAAAATGCCAAAGAAAATAGATACGTTTTCAGTTTTGATTTAAAAATATTAATGGAAGGTGCAAGGCGGATGTCCAGGTTGGTTCCAAAGACGGGGGGCGGCAACAGAAAAAGCTCTATCTCCCTTAGTTTTAAGACAAGAGCGAGGAATTGATAAAAGAGCCCTGTCCGAGGATCTTAAAAATCTGAATGATGACTGAGGAGTTATAAGATCTTTAAGATAATGAGGGTTTGGGTACGATGCATGTCATACATGACTGAATGAGCACATGGGACATGGAAAGCATGACTGAACCATTTGTTCAGAATTTTTTTTTTTTAAATACAATGTTTTTATATTAATTATTTTTCTGTTTTATTTGTTTCCTTTTTGTGCCATTTCCTGTGTATATCAGAATCCTGGACAGTTATTTACTCACAGCACCCAAATCAATTACACGCTTTCTTACTTTGGGGTCATTAGGCCACAGTGCCTGAGTAATGCTGCATTTACACTACAAGTGTGGCACACTAGATGTGTGGGAAGTTGTAACTGCAGTTGCTGGCCAGTGTTGTGCTTCAGGGTTTCTGTCTCTACAATAATAACCACATAAGGGCAGCATACTTTTTTCATTTAGGTTGGATCAAAACAAATCATTTCCTGACACTGTAAATGGTACTTTTTTCCACTGTAAGTTAATGCACACTATACCACATCTGCTATAAAAGAGACACTTCCATTTTCCTTCTTAGCTGTTTGCTCCATGGTGCCTTTTAAGATAGACAGAATGGCCATTAGAGGAAGTGGAGTAAAAGATAACCAAGGAACAAATTAAGCTTTTTCTGCACTCCTTTCTACAACTTTTTGTCATTAGCTGATAAGCACAGTGTTGCTCATTAGTCTACCATTAGGTGTGGCGATAATTGCCCAGATAAAAGTCATTAGATTCAATCATCCAATGCCCAGTAAAAGGAACAGTTCACCCCAAAATTAACATTTGTCATCATGTACTCTCTTTCATGTTGATCCATTACTTTTTTTCCCTATTGAAAGAAGATATTTTGAAAATGTCTGTAAAATGCCAAAAACTGTTTAAACATTCTTCAATTAAAAAAAAGAGCATTTGTGTGAGATGGCCAATCAAATCAAAGAAGGCGGGGGTGTGAATTCCAACACAACACTTTAGCTATAGCAGTGAAAGAGTGCGTAAGATATAGCTAAACATTTAATATTTGACTATTTTACGATAAAAAAAACGTTTACCAACAGTACCAGGTTAACTGTACTGTACTAACCAACAGTAATATCAAGTGATGCAAACTACTTGACATTTTTTATGAATTGTCACCATTTTGAATCGAAAATATGACATTATTACAACTGAATTTGACGTGAAAAGAAACGTTTTGCATTTTTACATATTAGGCAGATGAAAAAGAGTGAATGTGTGCATATCCCATGGAAGTAAAAAATTTGAATACATTTTGGATGATTGGGTCATTAAATGTTGACAAAATTTTCATTTTTGAGTGAACTATCTCTTTTTTTTATTATTATTTTTAAATAGCTATCTAAACCTGTTACATAACCAGCAGTGGCCAAACAAATGTGCAGATATATATAAAAAATCATTAAAAGCATAATAAATGTACATTTTCTTGCAGGTTTTTAGTTTATTTTAATATGATTATGAAATGTAGTATTAATTATTGTTTAGAAGAAATACAGATAATTCATATATGCTGTTTTTATTGAAATATTCAGAGGTCTTTTGTAAATGAGCTGTTTTAGAGGTTTACATAATTAAAAATGTATAATCAAAATCACATATGCATTTCCAGTGCTTAACTGTTATTTGGGGATTTTCAACCTCTTTTATTAAATTAAAAAATAATTGACTTTGTGAATCATAAAATGACACAATATCTCTTGCATTAATCTCTGCATCATCCCTGGCAACAAAAAAAATATATATAATTATTATAATTAAAAATATATATCATTCTAAAACATACCTTTTATTTTGCAGGTCCGACACAGAAAATGCCGTCAATTGCTACGGCCATGGACTTCTTTCAGCTGTTTGTCCCTGACAACGTCATTCAGAACATGGTGACCCAGACCAACATGTATGCCAAAAAGTACCAGGAGCGCTTTGGCAGTGATGAAGGATGGACCAATGTGACGCTGGCTGAGATGAAGGCCTTTCTAGGCTATGTTACTTCTACTAGCGTGAACCGTTGTGAGTCAGTGCTGAGCATCTGGAGCAGCGGATTCTTCAGTAATCGCAGCATCGCGCTCAAGATGAGCCAGGCGCGCTTTGAGAAGATCCTCAAGTACTTCCATGTTGTGGCCTTCCGCTCCAGCCACGGCGGCAGTCAGGGCCTCTATAAGATCCAACCCTTCCTGGACTCTCTTCAGCAGAGCTTCAGCTCTTCATTCAGGCCCTCACAGACACAGGTAATAAATACGATCAATTAAATCATACTTCAATTCAATGCAAAAACCACTGTCTCACAGCAAAGAAATCTTCATAGTATTAACTTTTTGGAAACTAGGGCTAGCAGACATATTAGATTTCTGTGCCAGTGGAAAGTGGGTTTGGGACTGAAATTAGAACACGTTCTGCTGAAATTGGGAGAGCCTGGAGTCCCGTCACATGTCCCCAGGCTGGGAGCTTTTGGTGCCATTTTGAAAGGTCTTTTATATCTGCCGCTATTCAGTGTTGCTCAATGCAAAACTCAAGATCTGTTGTACTTTGTGTCTTACCAGTAATTTGTAGCATAAATTGATTGAAAATGAACCATTTATCGGTTCTGAAAGATTACAGTTAAATGTATGCCTCAGGCCCATCTTAAGTTATAAGCTCAGGAGGAGTCAACATTTTTGACCTTCAATCTTTGTAATATTTTTGTCTCCAATGGTCCTATCATACACCTGACGCAATGGACACCAGGTGCGAGGCAAGTGTTCTTTGCTAGTTTCAGCCCGATGCAGTTATCATTTTCACATCCAGCGCCACGCCACATTGCTTAAATAGCATCTGTTCGCACATGGCTTGACGGTCCAAAAACGTGTGTGTTCAGGCGCATTGTTGGCGTGTTGCTATTTTGAAGCAACTGAAAACGACTGCGCTATTGACCAACAAAAACCTGGTCTAAAGTCAGTAGCGCAGTATTGTTTGTGTTACTTAACTCTTTCCCCGCCAAACACGGAATTTTCTGTTATTTGTGAGAAAACGCAAGTTTGACTTTGCAAACATTAGTGGTGTTGATGGACTCGATCTACTTCAGCTGTGTTAGATCATCTGATCTGGATAAAGTCTTTCACAGAAACGTGATTTTCTCAGCTTTTTGCTCAAAATGTTGCTTTTTTTGCTCTTTCTTTCATAAAACATGTGTTCATAAAACAACATATTCTATGGGCTACTAAATTTAGGTGAAAATGGTCAAAAACCCTGGCGGTGGCTGGCAACTTTTTTTTAGGCTGGCGGGGAAAGAGTTAAGAGTTACGCGATAGTAATATGCGCCTATAGGCGGGTGCAGAATGCAGATTTTATTTTCACTAAACTCAGTAGCACAACTGTTTTTAACATTGATTAAAAAAAATAAATAAATCTTGAGCAGCAAATCAGGATATTAAAATGAATTCTGAAGAATCATGTGACACTGAAGACTGGAGTAATGGCTGCTGAATTCATCTAAATATAATAAATAAAGTCAGATTCAAAGTTCTATAAGATCATAGACCATAATTGTCAGTTCTGCTAATTTAATGTATCTAGATCTCACTTTAAATGTAGTTCTCTGTTAAATAAAATGACGGCAATTATTCACTCAATGTGTCATTCAGATGTCAGGCTAGCATCAGGGAGTTTACTGTTAAATAACAAGAAGAGCTGTGCCAAGAAAGACATTTCAACACCCTCCTACATTTCTTCCGGTTTTCTCTCTTCATTTGGAGAATGAGTTTTCGGCACATTGAATAATATGGCTTGCTGCTTTCAGATAGATTAAAGGCCAGATATACAATTAGAATAAATTATTTCTGTCCTGACTCAAGACGATGTTTTTTAAACAATATGAATGATTCACAGAGTATAATGGCACATTCATCTTTTCAGCCATCAGGGATTTCTCTTAGAAATTGGCCTTTCGTTTTCCCTCCCTTTAAATCACAGTGACCAGCATGACTAGGCTAGAATGTGAGAATACTAAAACATTTATTTATTTATTTAGTATGAGGAAAATTGTGACACAGTTATCTAGACAAATGAAATAAAATTAAATTAAATTGAAATTTCCTCTGAGAAACATTCTAATTCTCCTTTTGTGTTGATGATTTGGTGCTAATTAAGGTCATGTGAACTCCTGCCCTTTGAAAACCCCAGTAATTACTGTTCCTACTGAAGTGCACTTTTGAGACATTTTTAGGTTCTTTTATTTACTCCAATTAGAATTAATAATCCGCCATGCTGGAAATTGTAGGTTGCCAACTTCTACATTTATAACGTATCCTTATTAAAGGGATAATTCTCCCCCCAAAAAATAAATCAGTTTTAATTAATCAGCTTCAGCACCAAAATCAGGAATGTGCATTTCATGAAGCCTTGTGCGACCCATCTCAGAGACACCCCTCAATTACTCGCCTACCATGAGTAAACTAAACACCATCTGCGTCTCTCAGCTTTCTCAGTGCCATGTAGATATCACCTTGACAATGTGTGCCAACCAGCCCACTTTGACTGCCACAGTGTGGGTTTGGTTCTTATCCCCTACTGGCAAACAATCAGACATTCAGTACAGTCAGTCACTCAGAGCACACATGCCCTGTTTAACTGCTTCAGCTTAATGAGAGGGTTTACTGAGCCAAACAAATACAAATAAATATCTTTATGATTATCTTTGGGCAACAGGACTGGTTGAAACTAGTTCTAACATGACCAGTTCTAACCAGAAAAGAGAGATCTAGAGATGTATGTATACCTGACTTGACTTCTTGGCTGTAGAAATGTCCATTTTTTCAAATGAGCATGTATACATGTGATTCAGAGAATGAACACACGCACAGAAAACATGCACACGGCTCTCTTCCAGATGTGATATTTATAAATTGCAAATGATCTTGAAAATGTGCGCAGCTCAATGGTTTCAGATCTCCACTATATAGAAGTTTTCCACATTTTTAGAAATATGAATGTTGGCGTGGATTTTAGTTTATGCACAAATTTGAACTTGTGTGTTAAAATCCACCCCCAACATTCCTATTTATATAAATGGTCTTTAAAGCCACAATATGTAATTTTTCGCCACTGGAGTTAGCTTATTCAAAACAAAGGTGTAGCTTGGTGACACCAGGGGCATGTTCAAAGCTCAAACCGGTGCGCAACGTTTTACTACAGTTTCCGGTTGAACGTCAAGTTTCCTGGAAACCATGTGCAACGGGTTTGAGATGCGTTTTCTCTAGTTTGGTGGGTGTGTCAAAAATGCCAGCCCAATCAGCAGCTACATGTATATAAACCACGCGGTATTAAAGAGACAGCTCGCACAATGGGTCCATAAAAATATATTTTACATATTTATATATTTTGCTATTGTATGGTGGAGTGACACTTTCATAAACTTTTCTATAATTCCTCTGATAATATAACGGTAAAAATATCATAGCACAACAGTGATCAGCAATAATGATAAGCCTAATACTCCCAATAAAAATAGATCATGATCATAACACAGTCTCGGAGGTCGGAAGTGGATTATCCGTCACCTGAAATCTTTGTCTTTTCATCCTAAAATGCAAGGGTAATGTTGGATCACAAAAATGTAGGGATCACAGTTTCCACAAATCCCTTCACTCGATTGGGATGATCTCTTTTATTCTGGACGAAAAAGTGCAGTGACTTTATTTTTTTCTTCTGTATTTCTTTGTATTTTTCTGTATAATTCTTCAAAAAGAACAGAAAAAATGGCCTTCTCAGCTGCCATAGTTGCAACTCTTGCGTCATCTGGTCATGCGTACACAGCGCTGTTTGATCATATTAGATACATTATTTGAGTGGATGAGAAAGTTATGTTATAATTCTTCTCTGTGCGTTCACTCTGCGGCTACTATGAGACACGTGTCGCACACTGTAGTAATTTAGATCGATATTAGGCATGGTAAAACATGGTAATTGCGGTAAATCATAAAAAAATGAAATTTAAACAATGAGACTAACTGTGTTGAGCTATATAACAATGAATAGTTTTCTGTCGATTAATGTATCCAAACAGTTGCTCACCTGTCTACAACCCCAAATCAGAAAAAGTTGGGACAGTATGGAAAACGCAAATAAAAAAAGAAAGTAGTGATTTCTAAATTTACTTTGACTTGTATTTCATTGCAGACAATATGAACACAAAATATTTAAATATCACAAAATAGTTTTGTCTGGTCAACTTCATGTCATTTGTAAATATGCATCCTTTCCTGTCATTCAAACCTGCAACACATTTAAACAGGAGCAATTTAGGGCTAGTAATGAGGTAAAATGGTTAAATAATGATGTGATTTGAAACAGGTGATGTCAACAGGTGATTGTAATTATGATTTGGTACAAAAGCAGCATCCAAGAAAGGTCTAATCCTTTAGGAGCCAAGATGGGCCGAGGATCGCCAAAGATTTGGATATTTCACATTCAACAGTGCATAACATAATTAAAAGATTCAAGGAATCTGGAGGAATTTCAGGACAAGGGCGCAAGCCTAAGCTGAACAACCATGATCCCTCAGGCGGCACTGCATCAAGAATCGTCATTCATCTATAAGCGATATCAACAAATGGGCTCAGGACTACTTTGGCAAACTTTTGTCAAGTACCACAATACGTAGTTACATCCACAAATGCCAGTTAAAACGGTACTGTGCCAAAAGGAAGCCCTATGTTAACAGTGTCCAGATGCGCCGTCGACTTCTCTGGGCTCGGAGGCATCTGGGATGGACCATCACACAGTGGAAACGTGTACAGTGGTCAGATGAATCAGTATTTCAGGTATTTTTTGGGAGGAATGGAAGCCGTGTGCTCCGGACCAAAGAAGAAAAGGATCATCCAGACTGTTAACAGCAACAAGTCCAAAAGACCCAGTACTGTTGCCCACCTTAAGACTTGTTTGCAGGAAGAATGGGACAAAATTACACCTGAAACACTTCATCACTTGGTGTCTTCAGTGCCTAAACGTCTTTTAAGTGTTGTGAAAAGGAATGGCAACATTACAAAGTGGTAAATGCTTTACTGTCCCAACTTTTTAAAAAATGTGTTGCAGGTCTGAATGACAGGAAAGGATGCATATTTACAAATGACATGAAGTTGACCAGACAAAACATGAAATAATTTTGTTCATATTGTCTGCAATGAAATACAAGTCAAAGTACATTTAGAAATCACTTTTTTTTTTTTTGCATTTTCCATACTGTCCCAACTTTTTCTGATTTGGGTTTGTAATATATTAAAGCGTCTTTGGTGTTTCCATGGTTTTTACGGAAATCAAGGGTAAAATTGCTAATTTCTCTGGATTTAAACATTCTTGGAAACATTTGGGTTGTAAGTACACAAGTCAACAAAATATATAACATTGTTCTAGTGGTTTTTGGATATTTGAATCCAAAAATCTTACATATTGTGCCTTTAAGTTCACTTAAAGTTTAAAAAGCAACTTTTCATGTGCCAAATAATGCTTTTAAAGTGTTATCATGGTGGAATCTTCAAGTCAGACTTGCTGCTTTTCCACAGGTCCTCCATGAGCCCTTGATCGATGAGGACCCTGTGTTCATTACCACGTGTACAGAGAGGGAGCTGCGCAAGAGGAAGAAGAGGAAGTTCAGCCTGTGGGTGCGACAGTGCAGCTCCACCGGTTTCATCTGTCAGGTGAATGCACACACATTCCCGCAGGAGGATCTCCCGCAAAATAAATTCATCAACTGTCCCAAGTTATGTCACATTGTTTCTAATGACAAAGAGAACAAATACGTCGACTTATTGAAAATATTTTACTTCTCAGTTGACACAAAGCAATTTTCCACTATTCTTTGATATTTGTTAAAGTAAATAATCATATAAAGGATTGCAGAGAGGCACATTACTAGATGGATTCAATAAAATATCTCTGTTTAGAATCAACAAAGAAAAAGAGAGCCCAGACCACTTAACATAATTGCACTCTTCTCTTGGTCTGTTCCTATTAAAGAAAACAACTGCTGTGTGCCCAGGGATTGAGCCAAACAGAATATATTGTCCTTCAATATTTCTGACGTACATTATCATTCAAAAGTTTGGTGTTTGTAAGATTTTTTTAAAGAAGTCTTTTATGCTCACCATGCAAGGCTGAATTTATTTGATCAGAAATACAGTAAAACAGTCATATTGTGAAATATTAACTTTATTCCTGTGAAGTCTTCAGTGTCACATGATCTTTCAGAAATCATTCTAATATGCTTATTTGGTGCTCAAGAAACATTTCTTATTATTAACAATGTTGAAAACTGTTGTGCTGCTGAAAATTGTTGTGCTACAACTCTTCAGGATTCTTTGTCTTTCTGTCACTTTGACCAATTTAATGTGTCCTTGCTGAAAAAAAATAAATAATAAAAAATAAAAGACTGACCCCAGACTTTTGAACAGTAGGATATTTCGGAGCAAAACAGATTATTTACAGGAAAAATATATATAGGAATTTATTAGATTGACAAATCCTACACAATAATATCCAGAATGTGCATCTATAAAAGTAAAGAGTGTCAATTTTGTTTTAGTGTTTAAGCAACTTTAAACTCTTGTCTTTCTTCCCACTCAGATCTATGTCCATTTAAAGGAGGGTCCCGGTCCAGATGGTTTGGACACGCTGAAGAATAAACCGCAGCTTCACAGTCTGGTGGCCAAGCAGCTCTGTCAGAATCTGGCTGGCCGTAATGCTATCATTTTCACTGGACCAAGCATCACAAGTCTAAACTTGTTTCAAGAATTTGAGAAACAGGGTAGGTGCTGCAATGTGTGTGCAACAGTGCTGCATCTGTCAATTCCTAGCATCCTTATCTGCTCTACTTCTCTCAGTGTATTCTGCCTTGGCTTCGCTTCTTCTTTTTTCCGTCTCTTTAATCTTCTCTCCATCTGATGTTCCTCGTCCCCTGCTGTTTTTAATTACACGGTGACAGCATCCTATGGCAAGGAATAAATAGAGAGAGTGAGAGGAAGCTGACCTTGAGTTCTCACAGCAAACGTGTGTTTCATACTCAAAGATTATTTAAATGACTCCAGCTGGGAGTGAATGTTAACACAGCTAGAGTGGATTAGGGTAGTGGCCAGATTCACTCTTTCAAAAAAAATATTTTTTTACATTCATTCAGATCTAGGTCATAACTGAATGCCTTGTAGAATATATATCAGCTTTATACAATACCGTTCAATGGTATTTAGGGAGGAAAATAAAACTAGTGACTTATGTGACAGCTTTTTAAAGCAACTAAGCTTCTTTTATTTATTTTTGGTAAAACACAACATTATGTTTTTTAATAGTATGATTACACACAGTTTGATTTATCTTCAGTGCCACAGCTAAATAAGTCATAGTTTTTGCAGTCTGATGATAATAGCAAAAAATGTCTTTCTATGATCGACTTTATACGACACGTCCGATTTATGAACAAATTACTATTATGAGTCTGTTCTTTTTTAGGGAATCATATTGTGCGACACAGCCTGATTTTCTAGACTTTTACACGCTGGACATTTTAATAAATTATTTGAAAAGGTTTGAATCAATCCAATTAATCTTTCACTGAAATGAATCCAGCAGAGCGGTTGCTCTGGAATGACTGGAATGGATATTTCAGACATGCATGCTGAAAATCGAACAAGCTGTGTGACGTAATCAGGATATCAGTGGGCAAAACTATAGTATTAGTGAATCTGTTCGTTCTGAGAGTTTATGTAAATCAATGGCAGTTAAAGGACGAAAAATTTATTAGCCCATTTCTATTTAAATGAAGGGATTGTACCATATTTTAGTCAATGTTTTTATTTTATGGTACTACATTCATTGTTTATGCAGTAGTTGTACTCAATTTACTCACTTTTTAAGAATAATCTTGAAAATTTAATTTCTAACTTAAACGGTCGTAAAATCTTTAATGCTTTGGAGTACAGACATAAGTTTGGTCTGTTTTTAATAACGACACTTCACAGATTATTGCTGAAGTGAAAAAGTTTCACTTTTTTTTTTCTAAAAGTTTTTTTAAAAAGTTTTTTTAACTTGAAAAATGCACAAAAATACCATTACATTTTTTTATATTAAATATATATTTTCCAAAACACATTTTCTATGAAAATCAATGCCTCTAATCTAAACATGCTGTGTTCCAATTTGAGGTTGATATCTCAAAAAATTTGCTTTCAGTAAGACTTTGTTTCGGCGCAGTAACAAATGTTTCCAACATATGAAATTAGTCTCCCATTAATTTCCAATGCAGTAATTTTTGACCACGGACAATACAAGATCTTTTTTTCAGGATCATTTAACCTCTTCAAATCATGTCCATGATTGTGTGTGTGTGTGTGTGTGTGTTCACACATCGATTTTCAAAACATTTACCAGGATTCGTACCATTCCGATTAAGTAAAAAAAACTATAATTTCGGTCAAAAATGACAGAATAGCACCAGAGGGTTAACTAAAGTGAATCACTAACTTATTTGAGCTCTTTTATTACAGCACTGGGAAATATACAAAACTTTATCTCGTCGGAGTGGCGAAACATCTTGGCAATAAATGTAAAAGTAGTCAAATTTTTTTAGGGTAACATTTGACTTCACTGTATATATAAAATTGAGATGAATATGAGAAAGGAAATCTTTGAGGAAAGATTAGTCATGCAGTTTTCCCCTTTCCCTTGAAGGGAGGATGAATATAAGTAATCATATCTCAATCAGACTTCTAGGCCGCATTCAGACAGGCTGCAGCATCTGGCAGTGCTGAGGAGAAGACATCTGCTCGCAGCTTCATAGATAACACATGCAGGGCTCTATTCATGTGACCTGTATTCATCCAATCAGCATTCAAATGTGACTGAATGCTAAGCTGAACATTCATTCTCAGCTTTCTCCAGAGATGGATGATTTAATTTTTTCTGTTATCTCCTGCAGGCATCTACGGCTGTGGGTTGCTGAGCACGAGGAAGAGTGATTGTACAGGTCTTCCTCAGTCAATGCTGATCAATACTGAGGCTCCACAGCAACGTGGCCAGTCTAACATTAAGATGAGAGGCAATACGTCCATAATCAACTGGTACAACAAAGGCAACTTCAGGTTCCTCACTAACGCCTACTCTCCCACCAAAGAAGGTAAGAAAAACACACATGACAGGCGGATGCTTAAATGATGCTGTTTCATCAGGGTATAATAAAAGGAAACATGCAACATGCAATGACACTTGCAAGCTGCAGCAAAGCGCCTCCTGGAGAGCGTTTTCACTATAGTAGTGTGAGCTTAGATTGCTTTTACGCTGATGTACATGGATTAAATGGATATCATGCTCATCATAGGATTATAAAAGCCAAAGCCTTATTGTATTGTGCTGGTCTTCACTTTTCTTTGATAAGCCTCGATCTGTTCTGACAGCAGCTTCACACAAGAAATGTCAGATATGATATTAGCCGTTTTTATTAAAGTGTTGTTAAGCACTGCGCTGAATCAATTAAATCATATACGTATATTACATGAATTTCATTCAGCTCTCCTTTTTCTTCTTGCATTATAAACCAGTCAAAAAGCAAATACAGGTCCTTCTCAAATAATTAGCATATTGTGATAAGAGTTAATTATTTTCCATAATGTAATGATAAAAATTAAACTTTCATATATTTTAGATTCATTGCACACCAACTGAAATATTTCAGGTCTTTTATTGTTTTAATACTGATGATTTTGGCATACAGCTCATGAAAACCCAAAATTCCTATCTAAAAAAATTTGCATATTTCATCCGACCAAAAGAAAAGTGTTTTTAATACAAAAAAAGTCAACCTTCAAATAATTATGTTCAGTTATGCACTCAATACTTGGTCGAGAATCCTTTTGCAGAAATGACTGCTTCAATGCGGCGTGGCATGGAGGCAATCAGCCTGTGGCACTGCTGAGGTGTTATGGAGGCCGAAGATGCTTCGATAGCGGCCTTAAGCTCATCCAGAGTGTTGGGTCATGCGTCTCTCAACTTTCTCTTCACAATATCCCACAGATTCTCTATGGGGTTCAGGAGAGTTGGCAGGCCAATTGAGCACAGTAATACCATGGTCAGTAAACCATTTACCAGTGGTTTTGGCACTGTGAGCAGGTGCCAGGTCATGCTGAAAAACGAAATCTTCATCTCCATAAAGCTTTTCAGCAGATGGAAGCATGAAGTGCTCCAAAATCTCCTGATAGCTAGCTGCATTGACCCTGCCCTTGATAAAACACAGTGGACCAACACCAGCAGCTGACATGGCACCCCAGACCATCACTGACTGTGGGTACTTGACACTGGACTTCAGGCATTTTGGCATTTCCTTCTCCCCAGTCTTCCTCCAGACTCTGGCACCTTGATTTCGGAATGACATGCAAAATTTGAGCGACAGTCCAGTGCTGCTTCTCTGTAGCCCAGGTCAGGCGCTTCTGCCGCTGTTTCTGGTTCAAAAGTGGCTTGACCTGGGGAATGCGGCACCTGTAGCCCATTTCCTGCACACGCCTGTGCACGGTGGCTCTGGATGTTTCTACTCCAGACTCAGTCCACTGCTTCCGCAGGTCCCCCAAGGTCTGGAATCGGTCCTTCTCCACAATCTTCCTCAGGGTCCGGTCACCTCTTCTCGTTGTGCAGCGTTTTTTGCCACACTTTTTCCTTTCCACAGACTTCCCACTGAGGTGCCTTGATACAGCACTCTGGGAACAGCCTATTCGTTCAGAAATTTCTTTCTGTGTCTTACCCTCTCGCTTGAGGGTGTCAATGATGGCCTTCTGGACAGCAGTCAGGTCGGCAGTCTTACCCATGATTGCGGTTTTGAGTAATGAACCAGGCTGGGAGTTTTTAAAAGCCTCAGGAATCTTTTGCAGGTGTTTAGAGTTCATTAGTTGATTCAGATGATTAGGTTAATAGCTCGTTTAGAGAACCTTTTCATGATATGCTAATTTTTTGAGATAGGAATTTTGGGTTTTCATGAGCTGTATGCCAAAATCATAAGTATTAAAACAATAAAAGACCTGAAATATTTCAGTTGGTGTGCAATCTAAAATATATGAAAGTTTAATTTTTATCATTACATTATGGAAAATAATAAACTTTTATCACAATATACTAATTTTTTGAGAAGGACCTGTATATGCATGAAGTGTTTGGGTAAAAGCACAAGGCAGTCCCAAAAGGTTTGTGTGTGTGTGTGTGTGTGTGTGTGTGTGTGTGTGTGTGTGTGTGTGTGTACGTGTGTTAACATTGCTCCTGTTTTTTTAGGTCAGGAAAAGGGAGATTAAATTACAACTTGTATTTTATTTTCTGGAATCTGTACTAATCCGTTTATATAGTAAAAGCTTCTTCTGCTTGCTGCGTTTCCTCTTTGAGAGCTGGTGATTAATGGGGCTATACAATTTCAATGAAAACTCTGTGCTAAAGCTCTGCCAAATCTTCTATACATAACCTGAAGTAAAACTGTCATCCCACCGGTATTCAGCAACTTTTAGACACTTTGTAAATTCGGTCTATAAAAATAATTTCAATGCTTTTCCCCATAGTCTTCAGGACTCAAAATAACCCGTTTTAATGTCCAAAAAGTCTGCCAGCATTGCAATTTACATGCCACAAGCAGTACTGAGGAAGACAGTACATTTTGCTCTAATGAGCGGTAGATTACCACTGAATGCAACAGATGGCAGTTAATTGTACAGTGACAATATCCCTGGGTTAATAAGCGTACAGATCTTTAACTACCTTCTTACTGATCAGTGACATCATGGTTTTGAATTGATTCTAATTTAATTACAGATTCTAAATATACAGAGGGTTTATGATGAGTGATTACAGAGGAAGGACACCTACCGAGGTTGTGAGCCATTCAGAATTCAACTGAGAATACATGTTATATTCTAATTGAATTCCAGAATTTGAACTGAATTTGAATTGAAGCTGCAAACAAGATGCAGAACTGTAATTCAAATTTGGATGTAAGGAAGTATAAATAAAATTAATAGCAAATTCAAAGAAATGCATACAGTATAACTATTTTAAGTGTAGAAGTGTAAAAGTTTAAAAAATAGGACTTGCAGATATATAGTTTAAATATAAACTATTAAATATGCAGACAAATAGTATAAATGATAGTTTCTGGACCAGGGTGGAAGAAAACGTAATTTTCCATATCGCATTACCGGTGTTGATTTTCTTTCAAATTCCAATTCAACGCCCTGTGATTTGAGGCCAATTCAATTTAGAGTTTGAAATCAAGTGGAAATACAACAAATTGGATTTCTTGAAGGAGAAGTGATGCTTTTACCAAGTCTGGGGGTATTTGTGTATAGGTTGTATTGCTTTAAATCTAAATGTATGCTTGTGAATATTAAAGGCATGGTCTGTTACTTTGTCCATTTTGTGATTGCTAAGATACCTAATTCAGTGGACCTGAAGTAGATAACGGAACAGTCCTTTCTTACTGAATGTTTGCCAGATGTTACATCCTATTGTGTGGGGACTGTGATTGACATTTCTGCCCTGGACTATCCTAGGGGTGATCATTAAGAGGAAGAGCGGAGAAATCCCATGTCCACTTGCTGTGGAGGCCTTTGCTGCACATCTGAGTTACATCTGCAAATATGATGACAAGTATAGCAAGTGAGTTTGACTAATTAAAGGTCTGTCATTAATTACTCACCTTCATGTCATTCCAAATACAAACCAGTAAGACTTTCGTTCATCTTCGGAACACAAATGAAGATCTTTTTAATGAAACGTGAGAGCTTTCTGTCCCTCTACTGCCCTAGACAAATACCACTTTCAAGCTCTAAAAAGGTAGTAAAGACATTTTCTACAACGTGCGATCATGCAAAATCTGCTCTTGCGTCAACACAACACGCATGCATCGTGGCGCTCTCGTGAACGCTCATTGGAGATTAACATTTTGTTAATTAAGTGGTAAATTATGTTTTTTTTTGCGCCAAACAAAGCATGCGTGTCATTTCATAACACTGAGGTTAAATCACATGGATTACTTCTATGATGTCTTTACTGCCTTTCTGGAACTTGAAAGTGTCTGTCAATGGAGGGACGTTAACCTCTCAGATTTCATTGTGTTCCGAAGATGAACGAATGTCTTACGGGTTTGGGACGACATGAATGTGAGTAATTAATGAGAGAATTTTCATTTTTGGGTGAACTAACCCTTTAAGTTTTACAATGAGCCCTTAGGACACTTTGTAACTTGCATGTACATGGATTTGATAAAACTCTTGGTTTCCAACTAGGTATTTCATTTTCCACAAGCCCAATAAGACCTGGCAGCAGGTGTTTTGGCTGACCATCAGCATTGCCATCAACAACGCCTATATTCTGTACAAGATGTCAGATGCCTACCACGTGAAGCGCTACAGCCGAGCGCAGTTCGGCGAGAGGCTGGTCAAGGAGCTTCTGGATATGGACGACTGCTCACCCACTCAGTAAAAGGATTCACATGGGGTCTCAAACCCAACAACGACAACGCATTCATACTAACATGCTCAAATACAACTGCATTCTTAAATGAACAAACCCTATACATAAAACAAAATGTGCCAATTCTGATTAAAAAAGATGTTTCCCATTTATAACCCCATATGACAAATCTTTCTGGATACTACAGGACTGTTGTACATATGTCACATAACACTTGCTGCATGAGAAACACAATAACGTGCCCTTTGTAGATGTTCATTGATTTTTAACAATAGAGTTCCAGTAATAGTGTTGACGTAGTTTTGAACCCTGAGGTACAATGTTTTGTGAATTTTTGTGAGCAGCATATCCAACATTCGGCACTGATAAATATACTGTATATACTTGGTTATTGAGGTGTTTTATCAGCAAAACGAGGATGTAATGCAATTCACATGTTAGATCACAGAACATAGTAGATGTTCTCCCAAATATCTGGGCTTTTTTCTATTTTATATCACTTAATATTTATGATCTTTATGACTTTTATTTAAAAGGCAACAACATTAGTGATGTTCGGATCCCGAATCTCCCGACGAACGTGGCACTACTACTATGCTTTCCCAGAGTTTTTTGCACTTGGAAGGATTCGCAAAAGTCACTTAACTAGGATATTTTCAGTTACGGCGATCCCAAATTAGATTTCCCATCAAATCTGTATTCAACATATATGTCTGCCTTTTAATTAATATCCATATCATTTTGACAATGAAATTATGAATCTAGAAGAGCCCAATATACAGTAGTATACCAAAAATAATGTAAATATGGTTTCTAATAATTCATTGATATATTTTTATTATGTGTAATTTTAATTGATTATCTAGGGGCATTGATGCGAATGAATACAAATGGATGGAACTATAAAAGACTTTAACTAGAATGTTGTAACTGTCTGTAACTGGGTGGTTTCGTGTGGTCTTTCGTTGCTTCAGAATCTATCAAAAGATCAATTCTCCATGTTGCTATGTTGTAACTGTAGTAATGACGGATACAATTGCAGCGCATGGTCCAATTTGTCCCTTAAAAGACCTGAAGTAGATTGATTTTAGAAGATTTCCCTCAGGTAATATATTTAGTCAAGCATCTCCCACTGTATCACTGTGTTATAGTCATATTGGACAATGACCACTGTAAGGGACAGAGGTACTATTGTGAGTGAATTCGTGTCTTAGACATCCCAGTCATGCTTATTTCCTTGGCTTCTTTTTAATTTACAAACTGTGCAATCACTTGCGTTTTTTTCTTTGTACTGAGTGACTAACAAACCAATTTGGATGTAAACTACTGAACGTCAAGTTTTCGGTCTATACAAATCTGTACAAAGGTGTCTACTTTGTAATGTCAGCTGCATTCTTCACAACAATAGATATGCCATATTTTATACCTGCATCTTTTGTTTTAAACTGAGACGAAAGCAATGTTGTATCACTTTTACTGTAGGTGTGCTCATAGACATGATTGTTTCGTTTGTCATGAATGTAGCAAACATTTTCTACTACTAATCTAACCTACAAATACATAGTCAATATACTAACACATACAATTCAGGCGATAACTGCCACTTGTGCTTATCTAATATACAATGCAACACATGATTTTGAGATTGCATATTCATGTTTTCCAGAGCATCTTTTGGGTGTTTGCACCGCAGTGGGAATTATTTTAATCAGGCAGAGTGAACCGTATTGGTGTGAGCAAGATGTTTGACCTTATCTTGGGTGACCTCAGGGTTTTGTAACTACAACATCTACTGTTGTGCAATATATTGTAGGAGATCGGTTCAGGTGCTATGGACATCTCTGCCAAGAACATACTTTGTAAGCCAGAAACTGGTCGGTATTATTTTAATGAAAGCTCTTGCTAGTGCAGTGCATTAGATAAAAAAAAACTTCCAATGTGCAAAGTTTCTGCTTTTGCACTGGCCGCTAACATTGAATACAATATACGTTAGGGCCAGCTTCATGTGGCATGATAGCAGGTAGAAAAAAAGACCTTTTAATAACAGAACAGCTATGACAACTATAATACTTATTTACTGGACCAAACTCCTCAATATCTGGTCGAACAAGTTGAACAAGAACCTAGTGTTGGACATGTATCTATTTTCATGTATGAATGTTGTGAATGTGCTGTGTCTTGCTGTAAAATGCTTGGTGTTCCTTCACTTGTCTTCTCACTGTGAATGTTGAAACGATTAAGCTGTATGTATGTGAGAGTATCTGTGTTATCTGTAATCTTCACCCTCACTGTATGTCAACCTGTGCGCCACCGTCCCACGTCTATGTGAGTTTACACCAATTTGCACACTAATAAATGTTGTTTATACAAATATATATATTTTTTTCTTCTACAGTCTTGGTTGCAACATTCAGTGCAATAATCCTAGAAGCGCGTGAATCTCAAATGAGTCCAGGTCACATTTCACATAATAGATAAAGTACAGAAAATAAATATACTGATAGAACCTTTTTTTTACTTTTCATGGTTACATTATTTTAAAGGCAATTAAGCACAATTTGCCCATTTGCTAATACTGTCTAATTTTTAATTCGAAGTTTTGAGGTCTCTTATTGCTGTTGATTAAAAAAAAATCAACTTTTAGTATTACATTTTTGTAAAGATTTTTTAATTAATAAAAGGTTCAAATTAAAAGCGGTTCTTACTACAAGAACATGAAAAATAAAAAAAATTAAAATTATTTAATATATAAAAAATATAAAATTAATTAATTTTATATATATATATATATATATATATATATATATATATATATATATATATATATATATATATATATATATATATATATATATATATATATATATATATATATATAAACAATTATAGCATTTGTTGTACTGTCCTTAATTAAAAAATAATGCCACACTGTAAATTTAAATATAATTTACAATGCAAAAATTCAAATGGTCCTCGAAGTAGAAAATGACTCAGATTTGCAGTTATTTTTCCTTTTAGTTTTGTTAATATGTGAAAACACTAAAGGACACTGGATATGTATATAATTTGTTTTATTTAAGTTAATTATTTTCCGTCATTCAAACTTTCGCAATATCTATAAAACAATGAACAAATACAAGCGCTGTACAGTTGACCAAATCACTATAACTGCAACTGAATGTGTAAATGTACATGCATGGACATACATACTGTATATACACACATATACACTATTACAACTGTTGACCCCATGCTGTTTCCTTTGCCGTTTAATGCAACATCAAGATCTTCCTAAAATTGGCTCTCGAGGAAACTAAAGAGACAAAAAAGTTGGGGTCACATGTCCTTCATTGACTAAAAATGAAACGGTTCTAGTCTGGATTAGAAGTGTTTCCATATTCAATCAAACAGCAAATGACTTTGGCACACTGTGCTATGTAAACATTTCATCCAATTCAAAGATTATCCATCGTGTATTGCTCCAAATTTGCAATCTTAAAAAAAATAAAAAAACATTGTTCAAAGCCCAAACTTCAAACCATTTCATAGGCTTCTCCTTTTATGGAGAAAGGTGGTGTGATTCACTATGGCAAAAGTGCAGTCCACATCTACACCTGCTTTCCCGCCTGACTACAGGAAACCAGAACACGGGCAATAAAATACAGGTAGGTGGACTGATTTTCTCCCTAAAGGCCACACAATCTCTGCCCAGACTGAAACATCAAGACAACGAGTCTTCCATGTGTTTCTGTTGCTGTCTTCACACTCACTAATGGAGAACTGAGGTCCTGGGACAGCACAGGGTGGTGCAGACGAATCGAACATATACAAGTCTAAGATTAACATAACATTTACTGCTGATACATGAGAGCTGACCGAAAGGCAGTCAGAGACTCATTTAGTCTGGATTTCCTAGCCTACAATAAGTTAGTCAGAATGCTACGCCGTTATACATGAAAGGTAGGTGGGTTAACTGATTCGGTTTCACATATCACAGGCTTCTTTGTCTGTTGGATTTACAGTAACAAGTTCCGTTAAGATCAACTAAAGTACCACAATAACTCACAAGGTTTGGATGTGAAAAAAGTATTTTGGGCGATTACTTAAACGGTAATTAAAAAGACACACAAACAAACAAACCGTGTTGCGTTTCTCCATTGTGAGTCCAGATTATTCTCAAATGCGAATTTTGAAAGCTGCTTAGAAACACACTCTCACGCGCGCACACACACAAAAAAAACCCCTCACATTTTCTTTACAGTATCATGGATAACAAAGGCAGTAACTTTTAACCATGAAAAGAAGAAGAATGAGAATGCTCAAGTAATGACATAACGTGCCACGTTTGGCCAAAGATGCTGAGGACCATGATCAATCTTGAGAATAAAACATCCAGGACTTTAAGGAGGCAGGAAAGGAGCCTTTCCAACGCCCATGTTATGATCCAGAACACGTACTGCACAAAGTCAGAAGAAATCATGGAAGATGAGGAGTAATACACATATCCATCTTTTTTCAAAACACAAAGACGGGAGCAAAGCTTCAGATCAGCCTCTGCTTGGAGTTACCAGGTTATTACCATGATTATTTTACATAATACACATGGCGAAGTAAATAAAGGCTACATAGAATTAAGAAATAATGATTACTGAGAAAAATGTGTCTGAGAAACTTTTTTTTTTGTGTTTGAAGACATGTTTTAGATTTGTTAGCAGCCAGTGCTACAGTATGTGAATCCAGCAGTCACGTTCTGTACAATGCCTCGGTTCTCCTTCAGAACACACCAGGGGCCCTTACGGAAAGCGGGTTGAATCTTTACACATTGCACCTTTAACAGAAAAAGACAGATTGACAATTTAATAAGAACTAGAAAATAACAAAAATGGTCTCTTGATTTTTTTTTTCCCCCGCTCTTCTTGCGTGCGTGCCGTGAGCTGAAAAGGCTGTGTGCCTGCTGTCCTCCACAGTACAAGTGTGTCTGTGTCGGTGCACGCAATAAATGAGTCCTCCCCTCAATCCCATGAGCCCTCAAATGAAATCAAACCCAAACTACAACAGTCGTGAAATCCTGTCCAATCACAGCGCAGGAAGGGAGCCTCCATAAAACGTCATTTACATTCAACAATATTGGTAACGTGACTACAAAAAAGTGTGAAAAGAAAATGTGCTGAAATTCAAGAAAATGAGACATGAAAAGGCGAAAAATAAGAAAAGACAAAAAGAAAATGGATCCTTTGCATCGGAAAATGGGAAGAAAAACTCCAAAAATGGATCCGAAACAGTTTAGACACTTAAAAGATTCACTTTCCAAGAGCTGGACAACAGATGAAACAGTGAGGTATATAGTTAGATGGAAATAGTCATCATCATCTTGTTTGAGATTTCAATGCCCGTGGCCCTAAAGGACCACCAGACCGCACCGTGGCGGCCCCGAGTCTGTATCTGGGCAGCGATTATCTCTGAGGGGCGAGTGCGTGCCCAACACGGGCTGTCCGAGGGCGAGAAGGGGAGGGCTGGGATGGTCGGTGTCGAGCTACGGCTGCAGGTTGAGAGTGAACTTCCACTGCTGGGTGAGCGACGGACTGCACACCTCCACCGTCAGACCGCCGTTCCGCGCGCTCCGGCTGTCCAGGCATAGATTGCTGCCAACGTGCCGCAGTTTAGAGTTGTTGTCAATCTGCTCCCATTTCTGCAACAGAGAGATAGCGATGATAATGCTGAAAATCTGAGCAGCAGCGCTTCCTCTAAACCCCTGCTTTGAGCACAGCATGCTCACCTGTCTGCTGTCATTCTCCCTGCAGCCCTGCAGTTTGATCTGAGAGCCAGCGGTGCGATCCACCACCGTCAGGCAAAGGTCCATGTGTTTTACTGATTTGTCTTTAGTCAGGGCCCATTCCTGTTCATCAGAAACATAACGTGCAGTAAATACATTAAATCACACATAAATCTACACAGGAACTTAAACAAAAAACTGTTTGGTCCAAAAAGAATGCTGATAATTATTTTATAATTATGCAGCTTTTATGATTTCATATGAAGGTAAAACAAGTTGTTTAAATTGAAGAAAACAACATGCATAACGATTAGATTAATAGGCAATTAATTTGTATTAATTTTGAGAACACTTCATTTTTTTAAATGTATACATTTTTCACACTGTAGTCCCACTAGGGATGATAAAAAGGGAAGATTATATTACATTATATAATATATTTTTCATAAGAAAATATGTTTATGGGTGCTTTCACACTTGGCTTGATTGCTTGGTCTGAACCAGCGATCGATTGCTCCCCCTTCTTTTTCCCCCGCTGGTCTCTGATCACATTATATTATTTGGGTCCAAACCACAGTATCATCAATCGCGCTAGTGTGAAAGCACCCTAAATGTGATGAACCCTTTAAATCCCTCAGACCTGCACACTGAGAAGGTAAAAGCTGGTTAAGTAATCCAGAAACTACCGTGTGGCCCTCATCGATACGTCACTCACCCTCCACAAGTGCATCATTCCTTTAAAACTAACCCAAACTCCCTGGTGAGTCCATCACCCAGTGTTCTGCTGCCACACCAAACATAAGAAACATGTGTTCAGTACCTGAGATCGGATTGGTACCTGATTGCCCCCTGCGTTGTGGCACTCGTACACCCCCACCACACCATCAGCAAAGTGCCCCAGTGTGTCCAGACAGTTCTGGCCTTGCTGTAATGCTCCAAAGGCTATGTCCTGATGATCTGGGACCCTAAACAAGACAGAAACATCAAGTTAGGTATGATTAAGCTACCTTTGAAATGTAGTCTCCGGTTGCAGACTGAAAGGATTCCAAAAGCTATTTTTATCATTCCCAGGTCATAAACTCACCGTAACTCAGGATAGACGTTCTCCAGGTACCACTTAAATGGTTTGCAGCCTAACCTCTTCTTCATTTCCAGCCTGCTTTGAATGCTGCAAATGATGAGGAAAGTTAGTCATGTGGAGTTCATTTCAACAGAGGAATTCAATTAAAGTTCCAAGAGGTCCAGTCTCTATATTTTCTTTCCAGCAGAGGTATGGAAAATACTTTTAAAAAAAAATACATTTTATTCATCTGGCAGCCATAGTACTTTGAAAAAGAAAAAGTCCTAAACACTCAAAATAGTCACCAAGGATGAGAATCTTGGGCCCCAAGAATTAAATATATATATATTTTAAACCAATATTTAACAGAAAAAAGTTAATATTTCTTCCAAATGAATATAAAAAGGTTAGATTAGATGTTTTATCAGGCTAATGGAAGGCCTTGGGTCTGTTGACCCCTTAAGAAAAGTATGGACCAATTTTATATTTTTTTCATAAATTAAGTCAATAAGTCAATTTTGATAATCTAATAAATCAAAACTCATCATGAGGACAAAAAGATAAGAAATAACTAGAACTAGAAATAAAAAATGTAAAAAAATCTTTCACCAATTTTCCAAATTGTAACATTGTTTTCTAAGAAATGCTCTTAATAGGCTGATTAATAAAGCTAAATGTATGGAAAAAAACAAAATGTCAAAAGGTGCCATGCGTTAACTTGTCACAAACCTGGTTTAGCTAAACGGTGGGAGTCATCTGTATGAATAACTGTATTTGCTGCATTCTCTTATTCGGCAGTGTTTTTATAAAAAAGTGTTTTTCGTCTGCAGCTCTTAATGTGGCACTTTACATCTTTAGAAGGGCTTGAATGAAGAGTGTTTGGCTCTATATTAAAATATTAGAGGATGTAGTGGTGAAAGATCATGTGCGCGACCCTGTGGCGTGAACAGCTTTGTTTTGACATGCCGCTCACTCCAAACTGTAGAAACAGTAAATATGTAAGATCACGCAATTGAGAGACCAATGAGCTTCTAATGGTAAAGATGGTCAAAATGTCCTACTCTGTTCCAAACTTTTCTCTTATGTATAATGTGTGTCAATTAAGACAGGTACACACTTACTTGCCATAGGGCACATTACGGGCTGAGGGCACAGCAGCATAGTAGAAATTCTTGAAATCGTCCATCCAAACTTCTGCCGCTCGCCTTGTGTTCCTATCAAGACAAACACAAGAGATTAAACTATACATCTTTAATAGCGACACTGATGTTTTGCTAATGACCATAACATGTCCACTACATTACTAAATCTAACTTCAACACTAATGGACCTTCTGCAGCACATTACTGGGTGCTTTATAATTATGAAAGAATGTCACTTTAAATTTCAACTGCACTGCCTTACAACAGCCCACTTATCACTGGCTGCAGTGCTGGATTCACCCACTGGATGGAGTACGTGAACCAGAATACTAAGGGCCCATTTTGTTTCAACAAAATCACAAAACATAAATACAAATTTTGTTCTTTGGCTACTGTTCTGCTGCTCACTCTGGGTGCCCAAAAATATTACTTTGTAATTGTAAGTGAAATGTAATGTAATATAATATAACAATACCTGGCAAACACAGTGCCGCTGCCCCCTGGGAATGTGTATGGATGCTGTTTCCTGAAGACATGACCCACTCGACTGCAGGGAATGATCTCCAGGCTGCCTCCGCACTGCCAGACCCGAAATGAGATCTCTGAGAAGCACAACAGCGGTCAGAGATTAATAAGACACATCATATAACACACAAACAATCAGTTCATAAATGCAGATTTCCAAAGTGCCAAAACTCATAATTGCAAACGTGTGACATCTAAACAAACAACAACACTCCTCCTCTGTGAAACTTGGTCTTGGACTTGGACTTCTTAGACACATGCAAAATACTAAGTTTTTCCAGGCTGAAGGATAATTTCTAGAGTTCTTGTAAACTTTTCCACAAGCAGCACAGCTGAGAAAAGTGCTGTGTTTGTGGAATGAGTCGGAAATTTCTTTCAGAATCCATCATGCCACAGACATTATGTCAAAACCTGAAAAACTCCAACTCATTGAGTCTTACACTGCAGTTTCTATTCAAGACTCACTTGCTAATGATATAAAAAGCAATAGTTCTTCTGTGGTGACCTGAATTGCCCCTTAGATGGGCACATTACTTTTTGGCTGAGTAAGGCATTATCTCATACAATCTAATGATAGAAGCATCACGTTCTCATATTCAGTATTCATATACGGTGGCGCCACAAAGTATGTGAACACTTAAGCCAAACTCGTGACACAAATCCATGAATTTCAATGGGTTAAATTAAATTAAACCATGTGGCCTTTGTAAACAATCAATGCTAGACTTTTTTCAAACATGAGACATTTTTGCATGTGACCAACTGGCCCTAAAATCCTTTTAGTGGATGTATCAAGTCACGCTGCCTTCAAACCCTCATAAATAGATCCTACTTACAAGTTCATAAGCAGCAATTACAAAGTGATATGCATTCAATTGACTTTAGTAGGAATAAAAATGAATGCATTAGACAATTGACAATTTCTTTGGACAATCTGTTTGTCCCAGCACAACAGATGAAATACAGGGCATTTAGAGAAATAAAGCCTCCACTCACCGAGATTCTCTCCGCCCCACACGTCCATCATCATGTCGTACTTCCCCAGCTCTTCAAAGTAGTTCTTATCCATTACAAAGAGGCCGCCGGCAATCATGGGAGTCCTGGACAACATAATGCAAAACATGAAAAATGAGAATCAAACCAAACTTAGAACTCGCATACTTCATAGAACTTGCTTTCTATAACATATATACCAAATAATTATCTCACACACTGGCGAAGTGTTTTGTTTTAGTGGCCATTTGCGCCTTTACAAAACTCATTTTACTCTCTGATACTGTGATAGAGAAATCTGATCAGAGCCCCATAAACAAAGTCATTAAACAACACTGGAATCATTAAACAAGAATGCAGAGTGCTGTGTCATGAAGACTTTTACACAACACGTCCCATAAATGCACTGTCAAGAGAATCTGCACTGTTTATTATCTTAATGTACTTTTAATGTACCCGCTGCACGGTGATTGAGATTTCACATCACAGCAACGCACTGTCCATACGATCTCCCGTTTCGGTCGCTTTACATCTTACTTTCTCTTTCCCACTCGCTTTTAGCTGTTAATGATTCAAGGTGCTCCCTGGAGGATGGCCCTTTTACAAACAGGCAAGCAAGTACATGGACACACTTCTTGTCTTGTTTTTTTAACAAGAACTTTATGGGATCCTTTTCTCATGTTGACAGCAGAACTTTACATTAGTTTGTTGTGCAATGTTTGAGAGCATAGAAGTTGGACATGGAAATATAATTACTTCATCAATCTGATACTGTTCATCTAATTACTTCATCAATCTGTTACTGTTAACTAAAACAATGAAAAATATTGTTTCTGAAATAAATTAAATGATAAAGATTAGATGAAAAACTTAAACTTAAATAAGAAATATTGCCTTGGCAATTAAATGAAATAAGTTTAAGCTAAAGTGAAACTGAAAAAAAAGAAAAAAAGACAAGCACATTATTTTTTTTAAATAAAACTCAAAATACACAAATAAAAGCTAGTTCTGCTTATATTAATAAATATTATAGTCCCACTTTATATTAAGTGGCCTTAACTACTATGTACTAACATTTAAATTAATAATTTGATACAATGCACTTATTGTGTACATGCAGGTATTATTTTAAATACAAGTACAGTGTAAAATTATGTATGTAATTACATCTGTAAATCATTTCTGTAGTTACATTACACTGTTGACACTTTCCTTACCCTAACCTTAACCTTTTGTTTTGCAATACAATATGAACACAATAAGTATATTGTACTGATATTTTTATGTAAGTACATAGTAGTTTAAGCCACCTTATATAAAGTGGGACCAATATTATAATAGTATATAAATACAGCCAGTAATTCAGACAGCAGCTAAAACTATTTGCATTTCCTTACGGAAACACCAGTGCTCGAAAATTAGTAAAATAATAATTTTAGGCTAAATTAACCAATTAATCCTGGATATTAAACTGCTGATGTTTGAAAACCAATCACAGTTCAGTATGCAAATATAACAATGACATCATCCTTACTATTCTATCAGCACTTGTCAGTTGGATTGCACACCTATAGTATATAGTATTTGTATAAGAGAGTCTCTACATTAAGCAATTGACAATTAATTAAAGAAAGTGAGAAAAAAAAAAAACAGCTTCCAAGTCAGCTGACAGCCATAAGTCTCCAGGTTATTGATCCAAACATTTGAAAACTTACTTGATAGGAGCAATGGGGTTTCCTTGCCGTGCCCGTCTTTGTTCCAGAGTCATGTAGTCCCATTTAAAAACTAGATTCCAATCAAACCCTGGATAAAGATTAGACATTACATTAGGGATGAAGTCTGATTTTAAATGTAGGTTCAATGCACTGCTCAGCCATGTGTCAGGTTAAGGGAATAAGGGAGCATATTAATGATACTGTAATTTCACTGATAAAAAGACTGAGGGCTTTTTTACAGAATAGCATCCTACAATACTATTTCAACATTATGCAACGTGTATTGTACATTGTGTGCAGTTTGCAAATGTTTGCATGCAACATTTCACAAAAAAAACATTTTACATAAAACTGGCTTAAAACCACATTTGCATTTCCAGTAGGAAATACCAGTGCTTGCCAGACAGCAAGAGAATAGTATTTGAAATAACTGATTTTTAGGATTTGGTTCTGTGTAAATAAAATGCAGCATTCATAAACCTTGCTGTAGGCATAACACTTGACTTATTTTCCACAAAGTGTCTTGTTTTCTGTCGGCTGTACAAAAGAATCAACATTCAGGACCCTACTTTTACGATCTAAGCGCATGGCACAGATGCACTTAGGGCGAGTGCAAATCCACTTTTGCTAGTTTAACAACGGAAAAAAACGGTCTGCACAATAGGCGCACAGTACAAAAGGGTTGGTACCTATAGTCTCTTAATGAGTCATCATGGGTATGTTTTGGGCATAATGTGCAATAAACCAATCAGAGTCTCCATTCCCTTTTAAAGCCAGTTGCGCTTGCACCATGGCTGATTTGCTATTTACCTGGCAGTATTTGATAGCAGAAAGACTTCTTCTCTAGAGAGGAATCTTTTTTTTTTTTTAATACTTAAAATACACATCCCTGTGTGTGTGTGTGTGTGTGTGTGTGTGTGTGTGTGTGTGTGTGTGTGTGTGTGTGTGTGTGTGTGTGTGTAATAAGCAGAGATTACACAGGTTGTGCACCCATCTTTAGGTGCATATTACTAACGCGCCCTTTAAATAACAAATATTGACTTTACGTTTTGTTGGTCAATGGTGCAGTCATTTTCAGTTGCCTCGAAATAGAAAGGCCAACAATGCGCCTGGCGTAGCATTGCACTGGGTGTATGATAGGGCCCATAATGTGACACTAGGTAGGTTTAGATGGTTAAATATTAAGGAGGATAGAGTGAGTGCTGAACATTTCATAAAATGTAAGTTTAAAATTTCTACAGATACAAAACCAACAAAAAGTTTAAAACAGGTTACGCATTTTAAGGTTTAAGAAATTAAAAAGCATTTGTTGAGAAGATAAAAAGTACTATCAATAGTAACTATAAATAATTTTGATTTCCAAAATCTAAATGTAGCATATCAAATACCGCGTTTCCACCACGCAAACTTTTACCAGGAACTAGGGACTTATGGTGGTACTTGACCGCAGGAACCAGGGTCTAAATAAAGTTCCAGGTAAAAATCTTCTCTTCAAAACGGCCCTGCTTGCAAGGTAGTACTTTTTCAAAGTTCAGGATCTTTCGGGGGTGGGACTTGGGCACTGATCATGCTGATTGATTCACACAGCATTTAATTTCAACCTAAAAGTCTGTTGCGGTGCCTGAAGTAAGAGTTGTTTGCTATTACTCTCAACAATAGAGTTAAAAAAAACAACAAAAAACAATGGGCCGACGACGAGGTTCAGGCTTTATTAAGCTTTTATGTGTAGGACAAAATCCAGTGGGCTCTGGAAAGTCACGCACAGTCCTACGTCACTGGACTAATCTTCACGGCCCTTTAGATGGAAACGCAGACAGCAGCAGGTCTGAAAAAAAAAGTTCCTGGGAAAAAAGTTTCTGGGATGAATTGTTACGGGTCATTTCAGCGGAAAGGGGCTAAAGTAACCTTTACTACTGTTTAAAATGTTTTGGTATGGTTTTACATATTACTTTAAAAAAAAGAAAAAAAGAAAGAAAAGGGAAAAAGTAGTATACAGTAAATATCATAATATTCTGACAATATTCTGAAAGAAGGGAGAAAATGCTAGATGAACACCATTATGCTTCATACATTTGAGGAGAAAGTCTGAATGCCAGTTAACCAGCACATACCTCTCATTTAACCAGCATGTGCTGGAAAAAATACATAAATAAAATGATATTTATAAACCATGCTGCTTTATAAAATACAGTGAAACCAACATAGACCTATTTCCATATTATTTCCCACTGCATCCAAAAGCCTCGGAGCTGAGAGGAAAAGCTATTCCACTCAGAGATAGAGCGCCATTATGCCTAAAACCCCCAGACAAAAATCAATCAAAAGCTTTCCATTCCAAAAGGACATTTCCTCTTTTTGAGATTCATCATGCTCTCTCACACATGCTCATCATTCTCTCTGTACTGCTCTCACTCCAAACATGCATTTAAACATATCACGCACGTTATAGTCCTGCACGTGAAAATATAACAAGTGACATCTGCTGTATTATCCACATGCATGAATGGATGCAATCACATCACACACACACACACACAAACAGCTCTGTATAATGATTTCACTGTTGTGTTAAAATAAGAGCGGATGAAAGAGATTTACCTCCTTTAAGATCTGCAGATGCCCCCACATACTGGAAATTGTCCATGTTAATGACATCTATGATGGGTGACACAACCCGAGTCTTATCCTGCAGAGAAGAATAAATGATGTGAAGCTGGGCTGACAGTACAATGACAGTTAGAGTGCAAGCATATGAAAACAGATTTCATCTCACATTTCTGATGCAATGCAATCCTTTAAAGATGTAGCAACTGATAAGAGACAATAGAATTAAACCAGAATTAAAACCGCTGAAAGTCCTGACACATGCTGATCACAGAATTAAGAAATGTGCACTGGGCTGCCGTTACGAATCACGGCAAATCCATCAGAAATACCTAGGAAAATCCCATTAATCTCATGAGCTTCGCTGACACATCACTGGAGTATTTAAAGTCAAGTACCATGAGTTAACACTCCAGAAGAGACAGGCAATCAAATCTACGTGACAGGCATGGAGAATTTAACACTAAATATAAATGTATTGCTCGTCCAATATTCACCATGACAATTCTGGGACACCCTGACTAATCAAATCATTCCAACAGTGGCTTCACCTCTGAATTAACAAATTCATTTGGTCACAGTGATGTAATGTTTCCACATGGCAATTTGTATAAATTTTTATTAAATAATTTGAACTGTATTTTACTTCTTGCGTTAAACACTTTGTAACAACAAAATCACTGTTTGGTTAAAATGAGTTTCTGTGACTGAAAAATACAACATTTTAACAATGAAACACCAAATTAAAGGTGGGGTGAGTGTTATTTCAAAACAGCTTTACAAAACGGACTCAGGCTGAGTGCATAAATAAACCAATCAGCAGTAAGGGGCGTGTCTACTAATGACAGGGAGAAGTGAGCGCTCCGTGCACGTCATCATTCAAAAGACACGACACAGGTCGGACATTAGCTGAGCGACGACAAAGAAAGAGATGGCAGATTTAAAAAAAAAAAAAAAGGGGGAAACAATGGTTTTGTTTTGTTTCACAGAACTAATAAATGCTGGCTTTTGCTTGAATATGCTTGTGTGTCATGTTCACTTTATTGTCCATTTGCGATCGTATTGTCATTCACTTCAGATATGATAAAGACCCATTCATTTCCACACCGTATAAGCCTGGAGTGTCTAAACCTCCCCACTGTCTGTTTCAAGCGTCAGCTCACAAAATGTGTCCGAAAAGTAAGATAATATACTTCTAATATATGTTTGGTTTCCTCTTTTCATGATCTATAGAACCCTCTAATCTGGTCATAATTGTAATATGTTCGTTAGTTGGTCTGTCGTGCTCGTGCTATCGAGTTCATGAGGACGGTTTGTGTTTTTGTGATGGAAGGGATGATTTTTCATTGAACATTCGACCTGGATTACCATAGTAACACACGGATTCCGCCATAGTCGGTTTACGTATGTGTGGGGCGGAGCTATCAAAATAGGGGTGTGTTTGATTAGGTGATTTGATCAACAACGGTTACCAGAAAGCACTTACCCCACCTTTAAGGCTATTAAATAATACCTAACTTTCTCTAAATATGGGTAAAAACCATGCATAACAGTAGTGATATTTAACATCATCTTCTATATGTCTAGTGAGGGGAAAAGTGAAATTCTAAAAAATGTAAAAAAGGGGTTCTCACACAACTGTGCCCATTCAGTGAATGCTACAAAATTACAGCAATTTGTATTCTAAATTATACCAAGGCAAATTTTGCCTATAATCTAAATGGTTGTCACAGCTATTGGCTTCATTATGAAATATTTAGTAATATATAAATAAAAATTAATATAATTAACATATTTTTGGCTATATTGCTGAGACCTAGGTTCATTCACTGGAAATTCACTGTATCGACTGCATGTGGTTTGTATTAAGATGAGTACTTAAATAAAACTGGAATATCTCAACCTGATGAGTGGACGCAACAAGTTGAAAAATAACAATATCAAAAACCATTAAAAACAGATTCAGTAGGAGTTCTGCTTTTGACGACATACATTTTCAATTATACTACGTATTTCGCTTCAACAGAAGTTCTGTGTAAAGGTACTTCTCCGGAACAACATTTAATTCATGCTCTGTATAATCATCATCATGAAATGCTCTGATTAATGATGGGGTCACTAACTCCACAATTTGCTTGTGCTTATCTGGGTCATCCAATTGGAAATTAATGAATCCAATTGGATATAAATGGGGTTATGAAACTTCTTACTACATTTATGCCTGTAATTTGTCATTTCAGTGTCTTGTTCTCCTACTCCCTGTTATTTATTTTGTGACTCAAAAGCCTTGAGGTAATATCAGAGTAATTATGTGTGCCTAGGGATGGAACTGAAGCATTTCTATAAAAGGTCAGTCTGATCCTGAACCAGACCGGACCTGCACATTCACCATTGTGGTGTTTACACTTGCATTCAACACCTGTGCACACACACACTGAGGTATTGGCGATACTCTCTACATGTTGTACTAACACACAGTGTTGGATGGCACTAGTTTCCCTCCATACTTTTCTTTATTGTTTGAGAATTGTTGGCAGTCAACAGCAGGATTGGACTCAAACAGGTATAATGATATGGCACTGCAAGCAAAGTTTGTGCTTCAAGACAGACAGCCAAAGAAAACACAATAACTTCTCATCCACTCTTCTCTTTTATCATCTTGGCCTGACATTTGCGATTGCAGTGAGCAGCTAAGCGTCCGCTGCTGTAATGAGCATGTTTGATTAATATAGCCTCCAAAAGCAACGGTTAATTTGGCAAATCTGAGAATTGTAAGACCCAACATTTCTCAGCTTGTTTAAAAGAAATAAAAAGACAGAAAGAAAAACATGGCTGACCTCAGCAACCCTTTCTAGAAGGGGCTCCAACCAGTGTTCATTACACTCGCAGTGGCTGTCAAGGAAGGTCAGTACATTGGCCGTGGCTGCATCCGCCCCTCTGACTCGGGATCGCATCAAGCCTGAGAATATACAACACACACACACACACACACACACACACACACACACACACACACACACACACACAAACACAAACACAAACACAAACACAAACACAAACACAAACACAAACACAAACACAAACACAAACACAAACACAAACACAAACACAAACACACACACACACACACACACACACACACACACACACACACACACACACACACACACACACACACACACACACACACACACACACACACACACACACACACACACACACACACACACACACACACACACACACACACACACACACACACACACACACACACACACACACACACACACACACACACACACACACACACACACACACACACACACACAAACAGAGGATTGAGACTTAAATCACTGATGCAATCTGAACTATTCAGAAGATGCAGAAGGTTGTTATCCCTGTATCCTAAACTAATGATCTACAACCCAGTGTGCAGGGAACCATAATGATAGTCTGGTACTTTGGTAACAAGCTTGGTAAAAAAGTAATTTTGGAAAAGGTAATGATATGATGCCGATCTTGGTGAGGAATTATGTTTATTATTGGTGAGGTATTAGGTCAGTTACAGGATGTCTGAAGGGAATGCATACAGGTAGACGAAAATCATGCCAAAGTATTTTGGAACTAATTTGGACAAAGTAAGTAAGGAAAACACTTTATCTATACAGAAACGAATAGGATTATAAGATGAGATCTCATCTAGTAGCTTATGTGGACAACTAAGAATCCATTTTAAAACACTAAGAAACATTAAATACAAAATAACCAATTTGCTTCTTTATAAAAACATCACAATAAATCTATATGATTCTGTAAGAGTACATTTTTTTTATTCTTACACTCACATGCAATTTAACCTTATTTTACTATGAGCTTAACCAAGGACCGAAACTTTAGTTCTTGGTTTCCTTACCATCAAGTAATTTGTGTATCTAAAAAAACATTTGCGAGCTTGTTTAGTTGGACTGGAATTGGATTTGAACAAATGGTTTTGGAAACGAATAAACAAACTGCAGTTTTGGCTACAGAACAGCAGTTTTTGCTTGACAGATATATAAAACACACTCCAAAAATACACTCCAGCTCAAAACAGACCATTTGCTTTTCTCTACTTTTATTTTCTCCATAGTTGCACCTATGAAGTGCGCAGCGCTTTTAACGACTTCATGCTGAGGCTGGTCACAATTAGTCGCAATAGTAAAACTTCAGCTAGTTTTAATAGATGCCTAGATTTTAATGACTAAATAAGAGCTGACAGTAAAGGACCCACTCGATCTTATATATTAACTTGGGTATAGTTTTGATTAACAGTGTTCACTGTGATTTAGAAGGTAATAAATCACTCACCCTCTCGACGATCGTTCCGTAGGACTCTGACTTTCTCGATTTTCCCGAGTAAGGCACCATCTTCAGCTGAAAGTCCAGAGAAAACATTGTGTCAGCTCAAGTAATTAGGGCAACACATCTAGTCTATTTTATATGCTGTATTTAATATACTCAGGAGAACTGTGGTAAGATGAGCCACCTCCTTAATCCAGAAAAAAGTCTGCACAATTTTGTAAAAGTCACCATATATTTAGAAAGGCCACATCTTATTCATCAGCATATAACTAAGAGATGCACTTCATTTTGACCTTGAGAAACTTTAAAGGCATTGAAGTGTGGGTCAAATTTCTTTGAAAAATCCAAGGGAGAGCTGGCAAAGAGAAAAGCACCAGAAAATTATCAAGGTTTAGCTACTTCATCTCATAAAGTTAAAGGAAACTGAAAGGAGCAACATTTCTTATTTCCTTAAAACACTAATGGTTTGTGTCCCTTTTTTGAGTTACATTTCTATGGCGCTATGCTACAAATTCTTCTAATTTTAATTAATAGCAGACAAGCTGAAATATAATCAGGTTCATTAGTTTGACCTTCCATCTGAATTTTTGGTTGCCTATAGAATATGATGACTATGAATAGATGTTGACCCCAATCTCCGCAACATTTCGTAAAAACAATAATAAATGAAAATCCTATTGACAGTTCTGAAAGTTCCCAAATAGAAAAGACCATAATTAAAAGCCAATATAAAAAGTAGGATCACAATCCACACATGTAAAAAAACAGAAGAAATGCGAGGACTAATAAGACCAATGTCTGTCAGGCTCCCTGCAGCAGAGCGTTATAAAGCAGGGCAGAACTGCCTTCAGGACAGGGTTCATACAGAGTTCAGACATCTGAAGAGGTCAAACAAGGAGTATGGCATCCAAAAACAAAAATTGTGATGGGATTGGGGGCTCAGGAGCACGGCTGGTACCATGAAGACACTTTACACAATCATTCAAATCTCAGCTCCACTGTTGCCGTGTTCTGCTATATGGATCATGTATGATTTATGATGACAAAAGGAACAAGAGTGCGCAATGATAACCTAAAATACGGGGTAAAACACTGATCAAAAATCATGATGAGCTGTAAAAAGATTCTAAATGATTATGAGATGATTTATATAGTTCTGGACCATTTCATTTGATTGGGGGCTTAAGATGAAAAAAAGAAGAGAAAAGAAAAAACTTACAGTTGTCACTGTAGTCATCCACTAAGATGATCTCTTTGACCAGATGAAGAGGACTCTTCTTCAGCACACTGAAGACAGGGAAAGAGACCGGGTTGAATGGATGTGTGGATGTTCAGAAGTGTGAACACTTTTGTTCAAAATGTTAGGGTTCGTAAGATATATTTTTATTAAAGAAACTTGTTCAGCAAGAATTCATTAAATTGTCAAAAGTTACACTTAAGACATTTACATTATACAATGTTTTTATATTTTTAAATAAATAGCGTTCTTTTGAATTTTCTAAATCAAAGAATCCTGAAAATAAAATGTGTCATTTAGTTGTTAGTTTCCACAAAAATATGAAACACTGTTTTTAACATTGATACGTAATGTTTAGAATGTTTCTAGTTAGGGATGCACCGATACGAAAAATGTGGCCGATACCGATAACCGCCCATTCTTTATATTTGTAAGCCAATAACTCTTTGGCTCAAAATATATATATATATATATATATATATATATATATATATATATATATTTTTTTTTTTTCAGAGCTGTATAAATCGGCCAAATTTTCTTATCAGGGCGATAACGATAACATTAAATATGAACATATATCAGCCAATACTGATATGGGGGCCAATATATCGTACATCCCTATTTATAATATTTCACAATATTAATTTCCACTTTATTTTTTATCAAATAAACGCACCATTGAGCATTAGAGACTTTTAAAAAAAACATTAAAACATATTACTGACCTCAAACTTTTGAATCGTAGTGTACTTCTATACTAATGTGTGTGATAAAATATTAAACACTGTAGTGTAAATGCAGCCTAATAGACATCAAAAATAAGTATTACAAATACTGACAAGATAAGAACTTCTCATAGTTATATATCCCATCTATATTATACATCTCAAGTTATAAGAAGAGCATGGATATCTTAAAAATAACTTTATTACTTTATGAATGTCTACTTAATTTAAAAACACAAAGTAATGTTTACTTGATTAAGAAATACTTAAAGGCTAGGCTGCATGTCACTGTTTACATGTATTTCTTTATACTTAAATTGAATATTTTAAAGAAAGGAGTGTTTTCAATAATAGTTTTTGTTGTGGTTTCATAATTAGTAACAGAAATTGTGAAATTTCACTAGTATTGGCAACCACATTTTGGTATGGTGACAATCCTACATCATAGTGCATTAAACATTATTACTTGACATTAATTATCCCACCTGACCACAGTGCGCAGCAGGGCTGAACGGGCCTCGTTGTGGAAAGTGATAACCACACTGGATGCAGGAAGATCCGTCCTCCACTGTTTGTGACGACAGCTGAGAGAGAGGAAAAGAGCAGATTAAGATAAAGTTAGAAATTAAAAACTCCTCTTCCATTTCATTTCAATGCAAGGAATTTTAAACACTGTCTGCAAAAAAAGGTCAAAGAATCAAGTCAATACAACTCCAAAAAATAAAATAAAAATGGAGGCATTTGTATTGAAGGGAAGCACTACACAGTGAAACCCCATTGTCACAATGCTACACCTGAATGAAGTCTCATGCCCTCAGAGGAGCTCAAAGCCCACATTAATTTAATGCTTCTCTGAGGCTGAGATGGACAGGAGGTCATGCATGCTTTAACTCTCTGGACTTACACACACACACACACACACACACACACACACACACACACACACACACACACACACACACACACACACACACACACACACACACACACACACACACACACACACACACACACACACACACTAAAAGATTTCAGCCACATACCCACACAGTTTATATCCCGGAGGTTTTAATTTGACAGCCACAGGGCTAATCCGCGGGTTTCCTAGCACCTCTCATCGAGGATAAAAGCGCACAAAGCTTCCTCTGCACTGATGCCATCGATTTTGTGGCCACTGGATTCCTGGCAGGGGAATCAGGGTCAATTCCTCCTACACTACTGTTAAACAACAGGTCAGGGTTGAGAGCCCACCATCAAAGACTCAAAACTGACTTCAGCAAAGGGATGAGATTACTGTCATCCCTGACACTAATACAACACATCATATCGAATTCCATGACAGCCATAGAAATAACATTTCACTGAAATAAAGGTATGGTGGTGGCGCAAAGGGTACATCCATATTTTTTTCCCAACTTTATCATTCTTTCCATCAATAAGATGTAGGCGTTTCTACCATTTTACACTCTTGGACTTCTCAGCAATACATTAAGGGGCCAGCACATATTTCTAGCGCTGTTTGCTGGAGGTCTCGAGAGAAATAACTGTGCAGTAGGCCATTAATAGAATGGAGGCTTTGACTAGAAGACAAGCACTTTTTAGAGCATATCCCATTGGCACACTTCCCTCCGCTGGCCTCCAACCACCCAGCAAGGCACCAAATAAACTCTCAAATGCTTCCAGTGTTAAAGCTCAGGTCAATAGCTAATAGAATAAACGCTCTGGTTTCAGTGTGCTGAATGCATGCTACTATGTTTTAATTACATATATAGATTAGTTAATCTAAGTAATTGTAGTTAAAGATCAATATTTGCAGTGAAAAATAAAGATTCCAGTAAAATAAGGATAATTAAAAAACATTTAAAACAACTGCATTGAACAGACAATATTGCATGGCTACTTTTAAATTAGTATTTGTAGAAACTATTTATATTTTCTTATCTTTATCACCACGTGATTCAGAAATCATTCTAAGGTAATAATAATTTAGCACCAGTAAATTTTATTTTTGTTTTGTTTTTTTGTTTCAATTTTTTTTTATGATTCTTTGATGAATAGAAAGTTCAAAGAACAACATTTATTTATTTATTTTATTTATTTATTATCTTTTCTGTCATTTTGATCAATGTATTCCATTCCTGATGAATACAAGTTTGTTTCTTTTAAACGGTTTGCATCACAGTATCCATATATGTTTTCAGCATTGATGATAAAATGTTTTTGAGCACCAAATCAGCATAGAATGATTTCTGAAGGATCATGTGACACTGAAGAGTGGAGTGATGATGCTGAATATGGAATAAATTACATTTTAAAATATATTCATAATATTTCACAATATTACAGTTTTTACTGTATTTATCAAATAAATGCAGCCTTGGTAAGAATAAAATACTTCTTTCAGAAACATAAAAAAAAAAATCTAAATTATTCAAAACTTTTTTTAAATGTTCTAAATGTATATACAAGTCATATGAAATAAATGTACACTTCCTGCGCATTTATGACCAGTGACTATAATAAAGATATTCTGTAGTAATAATAATACGTTTTTTAAAAAATTGACCGAATGAGAAATAAAGATACAGACATGAGCAGAAAGGCATCATTCATTCATTGATTGGCAAGCAGGTCTATTTTTTTTAATTAGAGCAGTGGTGCGGTCTGAATACGGACATGGGCCACGGCCTCAGCGAGACAACTATTCCAGCCAAAAACATTTCCAATAAGACACATGGCCTGCTGCCATCAGGGGTAACAAAACAGGAGTAAACAGAGAGCATGTGTTCCTCATTACCAGCTTAGGTAAGCATTTAACAGAGGGAATTTAGTGTGCTTCATTCTTCAGTTCTGGGTAAATTTACTAGAAGTTAATTGTGCAAAAATATATAGGAGAAATTCTGCAACTCTCCACTTTTGTGAGAAAAGACAAAAGGTTGACATTCCAGCAAACAAACTATAACGCTCTGACCTTTAAAAAGGTCTCATGGCCGTTTTAAACACAAGCTTTTTGTGTCTCTTCTGTGTTGAACGTGACTGCTGCATTGGGAATGCAGCTCACGCTCTGCAGGGATGGTGAAAGGGCAGCGATAAGAAGACTTACAACAAGGATAATGTCATCTGCAGCATCGGCAGCTCTCCAGGAGGGAAACTGACTGACACATAGTGACAAGACGTTTACATCAAACTGCAAAGAGGAACATTGGTCAAGCCAAACACATTTACAGCATCAAACCTAGACACATCATCCACTGCATATCAGAATAAAAGAACCCTTGCGCTTTAAAAGTGGACACCGCGGCACAAACGGCCATCAAAACCAAAGAAAAGCAAAACAAACTCGCGAATATTAAAGCATTCCTTTCTAAATATGTATTGTAATGAATATGCTTCCACAAATCCAGTTTTTAATTCTGCATGCAATGCCTGCAAGACTGCAGAAACCATTAAATGATCTAATATGACAGAAAGCTTAAATGTATGGTATTTTCTTCCCGGTTTCCATCTGGGCATTTTGCTAAATACATCTTGGTGGTCTATTCAGTCCTACAGTAAGCCTCCAATGAGACTTTCTGTGGCTTAATAATAATAATAAAAAAAAATAAGTTTTATTATTTGTTAACATCTAGTTGTGTTAGTAATGAAAACATTCAATAATGTGAATCAATAGCTTCAGCCTTAAAAAAACAAAACCGATATCACTTCACATTAGCTGAAAGCAGCAGCTGCAGCATAGCTATCTGAGGTCATTTCACTTGGAATTCTTCTCTTACTAGTTGTTAAAAAAAGTTTAAGACAGTACTGATATTAAATGTTTTCCTTCCACTTAGTTGTGGTCCAGGTCATGGGTCACAGAGCAACAATGTTCAGCATAGAGCGCTGCCCTCGCAGAGAGCTGTTTAGATTCTATCATCCGATCGCTCTCTGTTCCAGTAAAGCAACAAAACACTATAATTACTGAATTGAATCTATTGTATTTAAGATGCCATTACAATTGGTTAAAAGGGCACCTATTATGCCTCTTTTTACAAGGTGTAATACAAGTTTCAGGTGTCCCCAGAGTGTGTCTGTAAAGTTTCAGATCAAAACTTTGCAGCTCCACCCATCATGCCCACAGTAGGTCAAGAGAGGGGGACCTGGAGGTCCAAAGAGGGGATTTGTTCCCGTGTGTATATGTTAGATCTGTGTATTAAAGTGAGAGCAGTGTAATATACAGTACCTACTGCTATACATGCTGTTATCAATAAACAAGAGAAACAGAAAAACCACTCTTGAACTTTAGTAGCTTTATTAAGAACATATTTCTTTCTTGAATGCTGCTGTTAAGGCTCTGGCGAGGAGATAAACATGGTGGACTTTGTACAGCTCTCTTTGGGTGGGGTCTATGGTAATACATTTCTTTTTCTATTTAGCAAGGATGCATCAAACTCATTAAAACTGACTGTGAAGACATTTATAATGTTACAAAATATTTTCATTTAAATAAACTGTTCTTTTAAAAAAATTGAAAAAATGTTTGTATGTAAAAGACATTAAAACAATAATATTATGAAATACTATAATAATTAATGTATTTGTTTGCCTTGGCGAGCATAACACCATGTCCTAAACAAGGGGGTTTTCAAACTGGGGTCCAGGGACCCCCAGGGGTCCCCCAGAAGGTTCTAAGGGGTCCCCAGAACATTTCAGAGAATAAAAAGACTTCTAACGGTTTCATTTCTAAATGTTTCTCTCCCTTCTTGGCGTATACATACTTTCCAGAATAGTTTTTCCTCACTATAGTCCACTTTATATTGGGGTTGTAAGACACTATTCTTAACTCAGTACGTAAGCTGCATAAAAACATAAAAATATATAGACAGATTTTAGGAAGGAGGTCCCTCATAAAAGATTCATCATATTTGGGGGTCCTTGGCATCATAAAGTTTGAAAACCCTTGTCCTAAACAGACGCGATGCGATGAGATTCCAACAACAAGAAATTAGTCCGTTTACACCAGACATGACACAAGTACGAGACACTACAAAATCGAACAAAAAGCCAATCAGAAAAACGGCTCTCTGCAAGCGCAACCAAATGGATTAGTACATAAATCAAATTCATAAATATTATTACACCATTTTAACATTATTAAAAACTGAAACAATCTTGGTCACAGAATACACTTGTTTGTTCACATTGAGTTCACAGTCTGAACGTTCTAGTTTCCTTTTATTTTCAAGATTTGAGGTGAATTATCCATTGTTGCTTTTAAAATGGCTATAAAGGACACAAATTGATATTCAAACTCACATTAGACACTTTTAAAATAAAATAAAGCACATAAACAGTACTTGAGATTATCATTGTCGTACTTCTTGTTCCAGATGCAACGTCGCAGAAAAATAGAAATCGTTTCTAAAAAAAGAATTGTCACGTATTGTTGTCAAGGCTGGTTAGGACAAAAGCTCTGATTAACATGGTAAAAATAAATTTTTAGCGTGGTGCATCTGGTTAAGACACAGTGTAAGAGACTTAAAAAAACACATGCAAACCCAACCGTTACAGTATGTTTGTCAATGAAAAACTTGATCTCTTGAGCTTCTGTCTTAAAGGAATTGCCTCTGCAGCTAATGTTTACATCACAACCCACCTCTCAGGAAGAGATGAGAAGACGTGTTCAGGAAAATCATACCAGAATATGATCTGAACAGCTTGTTCTTGCTTGGTTCAGGTCACACGTGACGTTTGAAAACACACATCCATTTACAAAGCAATTTGAACTCTGTCCAACCTAACTACCGTCAACAACGTTTGTAAGCCGTGCCAGTAACATCCCCTGCCAAATGACAAAAACAAACATCCAGCTGACGTGAGATTACGATGCCCAAGAATAAACATGTCAACCATTATGTGCTCAACACAATTCCCACTCCTCACATTCGGAGGCCAAATGTCTGAGACCACTTTAAATTTCTGGGATTTCAATTCCCATTTCAATTTGGAAAAAGCTGTAATTTAAAAAAATGCAAAACAAAGAAAATGTCAATGTCAGTGGGAAATATTTCAGATCTTACACTATTTTTAGCTCATTAATCAAATTTGTGTTATTGATAATCTGGCTTTGTACAGATGGTCAAATGTTCTTTCTTCCATTCTTCTTTAGAGAATTTTCATGGTGAATCAGGTTCGTAATGAACATTTGCAAGGCAAATTTGTAATCAACACAATGCACTTTTATCCTTCATTTGCATTTATATCCAGTGTTTTCCCCTTTCTAATGTTGTATTCTCTTTTACTTTCTATTTTTAATGCCACAACACTATCATGGTAGGAGGGCAGGCAAAACATTTCCATGCAGTTGTACAAATGTGACAAAACTTTGGACCTGCGGGGATCAGATCGATATGAAACACTGACAGAAAGAGAGGAAATGGGACTGGGCAGCGTGAGCGAGAAACGCATCTTAATTACACAGCCTGTGTGGCAGGCATACAACAGTGGGTCAATGTTTGCTTGTGTGGCTCATGGAGACTTTAGTCGATGACTTCATGACTGCTCTGCCAGTTGCAGCGGTTGGCAGCACTGTGAGATATTCCCAAAAGCCAGGCAGGCACCGGCCAAAGCACACAGTAGTTTTTCTGCAAGAAAAGGCCAGAACTCAGACAGTTCAGAGGGATTTTGAAAATCAGGCAGGCTTAAAAAGGTCATGCTCAAGAGAGTGAAGAAAGAAAAGATGAACAGATGTCCTTGCTGCTTGATGTAACCCCAACAAAACAAAAAAAAACTGCATGTTCTCACCATTCAGAGATCTGTTACAGGCTTAGGCTTATTGATGCAAATATCGGCTGCTGGGCTTAGTGAAGCACTACAAATTTAAGTTTTTTTTCCCAGACAGCAGAATATTCAATTCCATCCAAACTATCTGTTCAAATGCGTTCATGTGAACTAAAACAGCTAGATGGCACATGACAGATGTCTTGAAACACATTGTACAGGGATGCGCAATATATCTGCGCCAGATTTTGACTATGTAATGGTATTGTACGATATTGGCTATTTCACATCCTCATTTCATTTATTATTACATTCAGATTATAAATAAATAAAATGTAATCACAAGTCAAAATATAGTGTTTTATTATAATGTTGTGATGACTAAATTCACTTGTCGAAATTAAAATGATTCATTTTATTCATTAGTGTTTTTTATTAATTTATTTAGACAACATATAGACCTGTAATAAATCAGCAAATTATTGCACTATTTTATTTTATCTGTACTGTGCTAAATTAACAATTTATTTTATTCCTATTCACCTTTCTAAAAGCTCTTGTATAACAATAACACACTTTCATAGCAATTAACATGATATTAGCGGTGTATGATTAAGTGGTAAAGACAATCTCAAAATGAAAATCCATTTATCAAGTCATTGTACTTGTTTTTAGTTTTGGTGTTTTATTTTTTATTTCGACAAAACGTACGGAACTTTAATAAATCATACATTTATTGGATATCAGCCATATCTGTGCATTGTTCTGCATTTTAACCGTGTTAGACACTTGTTTGTTTAGCATAGCATGTTCATTTAAAAAAAAAAGATCTAAAAACAGCAATGATGGACGGCCTGTGTGAAGGGTGAAATTTCGCATTTCCTCAAATCATAATCTGGTGGTAAAAGGGCACTTGAATTCCTGGAATTATAGGCTGGATTTTTAAATAGTAACAAACATCTTATTCTTAAACTGTACGTTCACATAGCCAGGTGGGAAATAGGACGCCTTGAGGTCAGGGACTTGAAGTGTCCAAGCGACTCGCTGCAATACCGTGTAAACAACACAGTCACGCCAACAGTGAACATTCCTTCCTGTCACCACAAATGACCACAAGATAGTGATGGTGCTTTTATTGGTCAAAATGTTTCAGAGGACTATTTTTTAAAAATGTTTTTTAATCAAGGGCCAAGCTCATCCCTGTGTGATGGGAGGGCAATTTCCTAAGTGGGCAGCATCTCCCAAACAGCCCCTTTATGTAGAGCGGAGAACCGACAAGAGGGCTGCCCTCCTCTTGACAAGTCTTCCTGCATGTCAGCAGTAAATCAGCAAGTCCTGGGAGCCCAGCCCTGCACTGCACGCTTTCGGTGGAAACAATGGATGAAGACAGCACTCGCCTGGCCAACTTAAACAGTCTGCACCTCCACCCCTCACACTGGGCTTTTCAAGCACCTGTGTCAGTCCACATGATAGGACCACAGATTCTTACCCACTTCGCTTTCAGTGTCCATCTCCATAAACGCTTTAATAGACCAATGAATGCCATGTCCACATCTATTATATAACTAGAACACATCAATAAACCATACTTAACCGAAGTTTGAAACAACAAAAAGCAGCAAACTCCCAGAAACAAAATCAATTAATAATTCATATTATAAAGCAAAGTTTTTCAAACCAATTTAAGACAATATGAAAACAAATCATGTATATTTGATTATTTTCATTAATTAAACCGGCTGAGTGAGTGAATATATCTCAATTGGTTTACCATATGTATAAATATATTCAAATTAGAGGTATATTGATATTTAAGTTTTATAATTAATAAATATATAAAATAAAAAGGTTTTAAAAAAGCAATAAAAAGATCAGTGCCGATACTAGCGAAACCTTCCGTATATACATTGAATGTGTTAAATAACGCTCTTAGACTTCTTTTTTAAATATCTATGGGTTACCACTTCCAGCTGCTCTTTCAAAAAATAAGTCTAAGAGATCAAATATGCAACATATTACAATATAAAGACCATAATTATATAGTGTAATTCATTATGTAATAATAATAAATTCAAATCACATTCGGCCACATCACAATTCCTGTTGTGGTGGCAAGAGTTTACTATTTTAGGACCAAATTTAAGACAATTAAGACTTTTTATACTATTTAAGATTTCCATGACCTTGAATTGGATTAAACTGAATTTAAATTGAGACTTAAGGGCCCGCTGGGACCCGGCAAACATCATCCTTGAAATATCCAGAGCAATCTGTTTCTGCCTAACATCACATAGTTAAAAAAGAGCATTAATTCATCATACCGTTCACAACAGCTAATTCACAGGCAACAGTTGGCTGTGGGGCCAATTTACATTCATTTAAGCACTACCAACTCCCAATAGTGTTTACATCAGCCCTCTGAGATAAGGGAAACTTTCCTGTGAAGATTCTCAAAGTGGTTGAGTGAAGATACAGGCTTTCTGAATCACAACCAAAGGCAGTTACATCTGGTCATTATAACACAGCAGTAACATGAGTGTTTGAAGGATGCAATCAATACGGACTCAGCTAAGTGCAGCCCTAATGATGTTACGTCCAGGAGCCCAGATAACATTTCTAAGGATCCTGAAACTCCAGAGTTAAGCTATCTTCAAAATGCACTAGAAAGACAGGTTTGTGTAAAAAGTAATTTTTTTTTTTTTGTTTTTGTTTTTTGCTAATTACTAATGTCCACTTAATATTTGGCAATGTTATTGACTTGAATGCACAGTGAGAACTGAACTTTGCTGGATGCAAATTCATTCAGAATCAGAAAGATCTTTATTCATTTCATAGTTTTCAGTCACGTGACTGTCGCGGAGGCCTGGAGGACAGATAATAAAAATAAAATACCCCATAAAAAAAATAAAAAAAATACACCATAACTGATTACCTTTACTGTTTGGTTATTGAACCAAACTGAATCAACATTGAGCTAATATCAACTGAACATTGACGGTCAACTATTGTCTTTTTTAGAGCTGCTTTACAGCATTATCAGATTCTGTTTGCATCATAGAATCATTATTTTTTTTCCTGTTTAAAGCTTCTTTTAAACTATCTGTACTGAATAAAGCACTAAGGTGATTTGACTCCTAGTACCATCTCAATCTAGTTTTAGGTGGCCATTTTTGTCTCTCGGACTCTACAAAATTCAACAGTCTGTTGATGTATTTTACTTATTTCACAACTGCCAACATTTTTGGGGTCAGGATTTTATTTTAAAGAAATTAATACTTTTATTCAGTAAGGATACATTAAATAGATCATATGTGAGAGTAAAGACAATTATAATGTTACACAATACATAGATTTTAAATTTCACAAATCTCTTTTGATTTTAGATTTAAGATTTTAATTAAGAATTGTATTATTTAATAAAAATATGATACAACAGAGATTAAGATTAGCTAGATAAGATAGCTAGATAGCTAGATAGCTAGATAGATAGCTAGATAGCTAGATAGCTAGATAGCTAGATAGCTAGATAGATAGATAGATACACTTTTTTTTTTTAAATCATCTTATCGATCCCAAACTTTTTAATGGTACCTTGAAGTTTTGTACTGCATGCAAATGCCCTCTTTATATGTATAATTACATAAAGAATAAAAACTTATAAAACTTAAAATACAAACTTTAGATAAAGAATGGTTAAGTTGTTGTGTTCAGTGTTCAGCAAAAAAAGTAGCCAAAAATCACCAAAAAGTTAGCCCAACTAGTTTGTTCAATAAAACGGAATGCAGAGGAAGCTCTGAGTTCAGCAATATAAAATATGAAACTATTCATTTCAAAAGAAAACTAAAATGCAAAGTAACACTACACCTGTTCAAAACCCCAATGTATAGTTTAAGCTCAACATTTGCAACACATTATTTGATGCAAAGAATAGTGAGTGGCCATTTTATCAGAGGAAAAAATGTGCCCAGAAATTCTCATGTGTGTCGTCAGCAAATATGACATTCCTTCAGTAAATGATTTTCCCTGTGAGACCCTTCAGCTTAAACACAACTGTGACTTACAGCTGATTAGATTCATAACACCCAAGAACATTTACTGCACCTAAAAGGACAATCTCATTCTCCATTTAAACTACTCATTTACTTTCCACTTATATTCACCGCTCTACTCATAGACACCCTAATGATTCAGTACAGTCAATCCTGCCATGACATCTCTGACAGCCACTGAAGCCCTGAAGACAATCTGGACCTCAAGGACACTATGACCGACACAGAGATGAAGAAGAAGTTTTAAAAGACTCACTGATTCACTGGGGAAGTGCTTTTCATGCATTTCTCTATCATTGTGCTGTGTAAGCATCTCTCCATCAAATGACAGGCCTCTCTTTATGAGAATCAGAAATTAATTTAGCACATTAACTTTGAATGGGTGTACCACAAAGAAGCATTGACACCATTCTTCACATTCACTATGCGTTGTAAAGCACACTACATAAATGGGATATATTGGGCAATGGAGAAACCATACAAGTAGGGCAAATACGCTGTGTAATATGAACAGTTCATTATTAGTGGAAAGTGTGCTTTAATGTTCTAAAGAACCAAATGATTAACAAGGAAGTGGTTTAAATGTGATTTTATGGTGAGTAGTGTCATGTTCTGTGTCTAATGTTCGGATGTGAGAGTTACTTCGCTTTAAATAATGCCTTCGCTGAACCTAATTCAACTGTGAAAAGTATGACATTAGAAATGGGCTTACATAAACTAAACCGTAAACTCTACTCAAAAATGTGTTGTGTATAGTTTAAAATGAGACATTATAAGCTAAATCAGCTGAATCTCTTACAGTTAGATTTATATGGACATACACAACTTTTCCAGATTTTTGGGTTAGTACATTTTTTTTAATGAAATTTTTAAAACTTTTATTCAGCAAGGATCCATCAAATTGAACAAAAGTGACTTAAGACATTCATAATGTTACAAACAATTTCTTTTTCAAATAATTCTGTTCTTTTGAGCTTTCTTTTCTATTCTTTAGCAGCAAATCAGCATATTAGAATGATTTCTGGAAGTTCATGTGACACAGGATTGGAGTAAAAATTCAGTTGTGCCATATTTTAAAATATATTCAAGCGTATAAGTGTATACATATATAGTAGCCTATATATATATTTATTTAAGCACATACATACATACACACACATCATAGCATATCATTAAAAGTTTTATATTATTTTTATTATACTGTATTTTTGATCAAATAAATGCAGGCTTTGTGAGCTTTAAAGACTTTATAAAAAATAAAAAATGACCAACCCCCAAACTTTTTACCATCAAAAACAACAAAGGAAAGTAAGTGAACGGTGTTGGCTTGAAGTACAAGGATGTGAAAACTGTAGTGTAAAGCAGCATACACAACAATCTTTAATTATATTAGCCCTTTCCTCGCCTCCTTATAAGGTTAACATTATGAGAGATTCTTTTCTAAACACAAGTGATCATTAAACACCAACAAATCTCCCCTAAGTCTCTCATCTTGCTCAAAAACACATTACATAGTACTTCTTTTCAACATTTACTCTGCCCACCAAGACCCATGCAATGCATGCTAGGAACTGAAACGAATGAAAATGATTAATGTTGTCCCAATGCAAACAAATTAATAAACTTCTATTTTATTCATTCAAACTGACTGCACACCATGAAATTAATTAGGGAAAAAAATAAATTGTGTTGAGCATTTGCTCATTTCAATAAAGTGAACTGTAGTGATGGGTCATTCATGAACAAATCCTTTATGTGACTCGGGAATAACGAGTCGTCTCCGAGACGTTTATTTAGTTTTGACCCTGCATGCGCAACATCCTTTAGTTCCCGCATAGGCTTTGTACAGGAAACCTCACGCGTCTCCTGGTCCGAGCCGTTCATTCTTTTGTCACGTCAGTTATTCTGTATTCCATTGATAAATTAGTTATTATTTTCCAACCGTCCTTAAAAATAAGCAGGGAGTTAAGATTTTGAAGAAATTACAAATTGTTGAATCTTTTTTTTTTCCTTTCTTTTTTTTATATTTATAAATATGTAAATTTCTGTCAAGAATGATCTTTTCCATGTCACTGAATGTGGTAATAAAGAGTTGGTTGATGCCTTAAACATCATATGAATGATGGAGCAAATCATACAATAAAAAAAGGTATGTCAATACAAAAAATATTATTGACTTGACTTTTGAAGACCTTTTGGATCAGCTGTTTTGTCTTGTATGATTTATTAATGTTATTACTGAATAAAATAAAATAAAAATCTCTCAATATAGAAATGTTACAACTTACAAATCAGCATTTACACTCTTTTATATTTAGTATTCAAGTATAATGAGTCGCTCAGTTTTTTTGTTTTTTTAATAATAATAAAAAAATTATAAAAAAATATTAAACTAAAATATTAATATAGCTTCCATGTGCAGATATTTAATAATAGAAATTGTCTGTGTAGTCCACACATTTTCAACATAGCAATGATGCACTAGACATTATAAACACAGTACACACTCAATTTCCCATTCATCTGTCGACATGGTTGGCAGACACGCATTAGTGAGTGCCAGGGAGGAGATGAGCAGGTCCTTGATTTTAGTGAATCTTTTCAACATGTAGAATGTTCAATTGGCCAGATCCTATTTTAAACGCAACTTAACCCATCTGATTTTGTGTAGCCTTGAGTTTGTCTCAAGCAACTTTGCTTCTATGAATATATTAAACTACGGTCTTGCACAGAATAATTCTGAAATATATTACAATAAAATATAAGATTAAATTAGTAATATAGGTGTGTTCAACTTGAAGCACATGACGCTTATAAGGTTCAAGTCAAACACACCTACAAACTGTAACATTGAGCCGTGAAGCAGTCAAGTGACTAAATGAAAGTCTCTGACCAAAAGACTTGGAAGGTGAACAAATCATTTCTGTTTCCGCTACAGACTGCATAGCTTCAGCCTATGGGGATGTCACGTGACAAAAGAACGAACACTTGGACCAGAAGACTCGGGAGTTGAACTAATCATTTCTGTTTCTTCTACAGATTGCAGAGCTTACATGTGGCTGTCACAAATTTCTGTTTCTCAAAATTTGGTTAGAGCCGTTTTCGGGGAATTTGCCTATTAAAATGTAACATTTTAAATAAATTCTGCCGAAATGAACGAAAAAAAGATTTGTTCATTTTGCTGAACGAGATTCAAAGATCCGAACTTCCCATCACTAGTGAACTGAACAAGAAGCAAAACTCTACGAGTCAAAGTCTGTTAAGATTGCTTGTTTTAAAAGATTTTTCACTTTTCAAAATCCACGCCATTTGAACATCATGACATCAATGTCTGTCAAACTATACATGCACAATACATGGTAGCATTTACAAGACGCAGAGTTCCAGCGAGTTCACGCATATCCTGGAAAACCCAGACTACCGGATGTTCTGATTAGGCCATCGCTTTCAGAGAAGAGGGAGAAAAAAGGCCTCAACATGTCAAAGGTGACAACATACTCAATGCATAATAAGCATTGATTTTTATATTTTTAATAAAATGTAGTTTGATCGCTATCTTCTCAAATCAAGGATATGTTTACACAACAAAAATGTACAATAAACGAAAAAAAAAAAAAATCGTTTTCCACATACAGATGTCAAAACAATCCCCGTTCACAGAAGAAAAAAAGAAAAAAAACACTAAATTATGCTACCAGGCCAGTAGTTGGCAATGCCACTTTGTAAAGAAAAACTACGCGCCTATTAAGGATGCCATGGTACCAAAATTCCAGTAGTTGATACCAATACCATAAAAGTTTTACAGTACTCTGTACCAATTTTCGGTACCACAGAAAAAACTTTTTTTAATTTTTAATTTAACTATTATTCTTTTATTTTATTAAATTCAATGAGTTTATTATTTATGATGATAATCATTATAAGTAAATATTACATAAACATTTAAAGGCTGTATGCTGTTTAAAAGTAAACAAATCCTCGAAAAATAAGCACCGATCTAGGCATAATTATTATTATCAGTAGAGACGTATTATTCATAGACTGTATACAAATATGGACAAAGTGTCCGTGACGTCACCCATAGGATTCTGCAGAGCAGTTTTGAACCGTAAAGTAGAGTCGAGCTGCCCGTTGCCATCTTATCAACCGTCACTCCCGGATAACAGAAAATGGGCAAAGAGGCGGGACATGGGCGGAGATGAGGTGACACGATTACTAACGCACAATTGATAAATGGCTATCCACCTGCCACTCAGTGACCACGCCCCTTAATTAAGCAGAACTTTAAGGCTTTATATAATGTAAACGAATGAGTTATAAAAAAAAATTCACCCCCTCACAAAACTAGCCATTAAGACCAAAACTGGAATTTGTACCAGGCTGTAAACATGTTTTATTCTGCTGTAAAGTTGGGCATTTTAACATGGTGCTCAGTGAGATTCTGCTCCCTTCTGGAGCCTATCCCTACAGTAGTGGCCAGTCGATGAATTGCAGTTTAAGTCACTTCCTTATCGGCTTCAAGAGCGAGCGCGGGAGGTCGCCGCTTGGTATTATTATTACATAGAGATGTAGCTAAATCTACTGTACAACAGTAGCCTAATATATTCTGTCAATTTCTTCACGTTAAACCAAGCTTTTATTTTGACGGGTTGCCGTGAAGACCTTTGAGTGTCTCTGTTCATGATATGACAGTTTTCTCCTAATGAAACGGTGAATTCTCATGAAATGACTGTTTATGCGTTCATGTCCTCATATAGTAAAACATGGCAGAGACTACAAAGATAGTGAGCGAGTGTCACGATTCACACAGAGACGGAGAACATAGAGGAGTAATATTTAAATAGTATTTTGCAGTTTAATATTCACAGACACTAGTATATATATTCAGCTACAGAGTCTGAAGCCCTGTGCTTAGATAAACATGGAAAGTGACTGAACGCAGCTACAGGTACCAGATACACCTGGGAGTCACATTTTTTTATTTCAGTACCGACTTGGAACCGAAGTACCAGTACTTGTGACATCCCTAGTGTCTATACACAGAACATGTTATACGCATGCACATGACATCACATTTTCACAAATTTGCACTTTTGTAGTTTACACAGAGACAATAATGGTGTCGTTTTTTAAATTTTTTTATTACTTTGAAAAGTTTTCAGGCGCCCAAAAAGCTGTTGCTGTGTAAATGAATGTCCAAAAAGCACAACGTTTGAATTTTTTTTTGTTGAAAATGGTGTAGTGTAAACAGCTCCTAATGCAATTGTAAATGTTTGATCAAATTAAAATTTTCCAATAAAATGATAAATTTTAGCAGATTTTGACTAATTTCTTGAGTTGAGCTAAAGCGTTGACTGGGACTTACTGGTCATGTCTGGTGTCAGGGACACTGCGGTCCATTCTGAGTTTGTCACTCTCAACCTGGTTGAACTTGTTGCGGGCGTAGGGATCCTGCCCTGGCCTCACCACAGTTGCTCCCACGTACAGGTCCTGGTCAAAGTCCTGCCACCTAACCTTCCCTGAAAAATGTGGCAAACAGATGATTAAACACTGGATGTCAGAGGATCTTTACAACAAAATAAAAAAAAGCAAAAAAAGTAGTTTGTTTTTCTTGCAAGAAAATTCTTATTTTTACCCAGTATGCACATAAACCGAATACTGTGGATTGATTACTTTAACATACTGGTAGGCTACTTTACATTCTGAACAACTCTGGAACTATCAATTTGTCAGTAAGTACATGTCCGAAGACACCCATATCACTCAAGACATCATGCTTTTCATTTACCAAGGACAAATTTCCAAACAATAATAAAGAACAAAAGTGCAGTTTTGAATGAAATGCTCGTGTTTCTCAGAATCGTCTCTTAGCCAAGACAAAAACCCAGAATGCACTGCTGCCCATTATTACATTATAAATCACAGTTGCCCAAAAGAACGTGAAAGGAGCTGGCTAGACATCTTTAGTTGATTACAACCCAGGTGAATCCGTCAAAAACGACATTTGCCAAATGATAATATATGAGGATATTTGCCAAATGGAACAATTCCATAATAGTCTGCTCTAAATAATTTCCCAAACACAAGCTCAGCTTTTCCTCTTGAAGAACTAAAAGTGTTATTTTTCCATTTTGATGTCAGTCATATCTCACAATAACATGGCAGCCGTGGCCGCTAACAGACCGTTGTCACGGAGTTAAACGGCAGAGATGGCTGGGATGATACTTAGACCAAGAAACATGTGGCAGAATTCGATTATGTTATCCATCATTACAAAAGACTATAAGCAATTAATTTAGCAGGGTTCTGGCAGACGTCTTCTGCATTATAATTAGGCCGACCTGTTTGAGAATTACACGCCACTGATGCCAGCTCTCCAGCAGAGCGCTAACATCGATTCAGAGGCCAAGACCACTGCCACGGGAATTGTTAATGAACAAGGGACAATGCTTCAAATTAGGAGCAGGACCAAAAAGAAAAGATAATGGTCTAAAAGCATTTACCACTTCATTATATACTACTACACCATATTTCTGTCATGCTCATTTCTATAAACATCTTTTAGTATCATGAATGATTTTAGAAAGCTGAAATAAGAATAGAATACCACACATTAAAACAAAAACAGCCTAATGCAATTTAAAATGATCATCATCATCATCGTCATTGTCATAATCATCATTATTATTAATAATAAAAAAACATGTTTTTAACATATACATCAAGGAACATGTACAAAACAGCAACCTTTTTTAACGAAAAGAACAAAAAAGTAGGCTAACAAGCAAAGAATTCGACTCAAAGCGTTTGAAAAAAAAAAATGGTTACAGGAAGAATTTTAAGTAAGGGTACATTATGCAGACTTGAGTAAATCTAAAAAGGGCCACACAGTTTGGAAAAAGCAAAACAACAGAACAAGCATACCCTCATCTTTTTAACTACATGTCGCATTGTTCTGAAACCGAATCCTCAAGGTGAAATCAAACGCTCAGATGTGCAACAACCAGTGATCACGTCAACATTATGAAACCCATAAACATCCCAAAATGGTACTGAAGGGGACCGGTGCTCATGCCTGCCGACCAATTGTGTTCAACATGAAAAGACTGCATAAATGTTTAATTCAAGCAGATGAGTCCGTCTTCAAACCATTTGGGAAAATTAAAAAAAATCTGCAGAAAATACTTGCACTTTTACCATTACATAGCACACTAGTCACTAGTCAAACAGTCACACTTTTTTTTGTATATATTTTTTTTTTTGTAAAAACCAAGAGGCGTAAATAAAAATGCAAAGATGTCAATGAATTAATGTTACGCTTGATGCACAACAGTGATGAAATCAGGGACGCTCAGGTTATTTAAAGCTGAGGTTAATTATCCTGAACTGCAATGCACCAACTGCAATGATCTACCAAAGGGTGTCAGTCACATTTATAACAACCCTGTCACACAATATAAATAAAGTTCACCCTCTGCAACGGCTGGGACAGAACGATTAGAAAAAGGTCATCTCAATAGTTTAGGACTATAATTTAGGTCAAAAGTTGCCCACAGAAAACTTAAGTATCAAAGTCTGGCATCTCCAATACAATGCATAACACAGCTGAAAGCTCAGTGAGAAACACCCAGAAAAAACACAAACTCTCCTTGTGCGAGGTCGATAGCTCGTCCCTCGGCAGAGGACTGCAGGGGCTGTCATCAAACTAATTAGATGCTCAAAGGAGAACAGAGCATCTCAGCTGCGACCTCCACACTTCACTTGACACTGCAAGATTCTAGACAAAGTGCTCTCCGACACGCAGCATGCACTCAAAGACAGGGAGTAAGAGGAAGAATGTGAACATCACCACTTTCCAGGCTGAAATATCATACAGAAACACGATCTATACCTCAATCCTACCCAGAATGAGCACATACTTCATGCTTGACTGCAAAATATTATACATTTAATATTGCTCAAAATGATAGAGGCCCTTCTTTTAGACCTACATGACTCATTTGGTCCACCAAACAAGTATTCTAAATAAATATGTATGATGATCATGATTTTGAAAAGGAAAAAAAAAACCTTCTGAGAAACACTGACGTAGAGCTGGTGACTCATTCAGTACTTTGAGTCCTTAAAACAGTAATATCTCTATTTTTTTATAAAGTAAAAAAAGGACATGTTTAGCAGGATGACCAATCCTTACCAACAATTAAGACTTGCAACCCCGAATATCAAGCTGCAAAAAAAGTTTAATATGTGATTTAAGTACTTAAAAAAAATGTGGGTCTTCTAAAGTCAAAACGGCTTTGTGTGATGAACACACTGAAATTGAAGTCATTGTTCATAAAAACCTTGCCTTCTGTATAGTCAATGACAGTCAGGGTCACCAAACTCAATTCATTAATGAATCACTTGATTGAGATCATTCTCTTTAACGAATCAGTGGAACTGACTGACGAATCCACCTGAAAAGAACAAAGATTTAAAAGGAACTGTCAAGAATTCATCACAATCTGATGCATTTCAGATTTTTAGGTTCTTTCAACTATTTTCTTAAAAATGGTTCTACATTACATACTACTTTTTTCATTAGATTTTAATTTGTTCGTTCACCGAATGCAAAATGCCTCATTGAACAAATTCTGCATTTGAAAAACAACATTTGGGGGAATTCTTTCGGTCTCAAGTAGTTTCAAGTATTCACATTTCTTACTATTTGTGACTCAAAAGGACACAAACTTGAAAATATATATAGGGTTTTTTAATCTTTTTTTTACATTTCACCTGAATCATGGACTGAATCCGTCATTCGATTCTAAGTAAACCAATTCAGATGACTCTGAACTACAGGTTATTACTGCTGAGAACAGTGCAAAAATAAATCTGAAAGAACTTATATTGCAAGTTGTTACATCCATGTTCTACAAAAGGAAGAAACATCAAACAGGAACAACACGAGGGTGAGCAGATGGCAATTTTTAGGAGCACTATCGCTTTAAATCTGTTCTCTTAATTATTACAGATAAAATCAGGTACTCCTATGTGAACGTTAAGCTCTGTGGAAATCTTTTGGGTGACCTAAATTACAGGAGTAAGAAGGAGACAAGAAACTAAACTGATGATTCCCTGAAACAGTGCCTGGGAGAACAACAACAGACAGGAAACATATTGTATGGCATGCAACGACACATGAATGCAATCTGATGTTTATGACAAATTTAATAGAACAGCTCTCCGTGGACCTCAGTTCCAGAGCGATTGCATGCCACAGAAACTAACGAGCTAAATAAATAATGCATTCACAACCCTACTACAATAATGCTTTTAAATGTCTATAAAAAGCATAATATCTTAATGTATTAAGCAGCCCAGTTCAGTTGGATTGAAAAAAGAGTGAAGACACTGAGTTCTTGTCTTCAGGCCAGTAATACAACTACTCTCGGATTACTCTCATGCATTTTTAAGTGCCCTCAAGTGAGATTTTCTACACCTACATCCACAAATAACCTCAGGTTAAGTCCTGTTTATGGCAGAACAAAAACTAATGCCCTGTTTTGTGCAAGCTGTTCATTAAAGTCCATCTTTGAGCGTTTCCCTGAGAAGAAACGCTCTATTATTCATTTGGGACGGAAAAAGAATTATGAGAGCGGGCTAAGCCTGACATGAGCTGATTATACACATGGGTTGTCAGGTTGGCTCTTACCTGGAGGAAGAGTCTCTAGGCTGTGGGCTTTGTCATCTGCATTGCTGTGTGATTGAATTCTGTTTGAATTAATGCCACTCCAGTCATCCTGCCAAAGAGAAGAACAGATCATGAGTATAAAAGTCATAATGTGGCAAGTTAAAATGGTAATTGAACAACAAAAGAAATGTTAACTGGTTTTAAACAAGCGGTTATGGTCATTGTAGTAAGTCAGTGGTGCTGCAGAATACTGCCTTTGATATCATAGTAAAACATTCACAGAACAGTAATAGTATCCTGGGTCTGACATAGTTTTCTTTTTCTTCACGCAGATTCCAAAAGGACAGAAGAACATTTTGCCAAGTCCAAAACCTACAAACTCTACATCAATTTTTCTCCACTGTATTTAGTCCAGTTTTAATAAAGTTAATTTTCTAGTTGCTGTAGTAACCACAGATCCCATGAGCAGGAGCTTGTGTTATGTTGCATATCTCCTCCTGTTGAGATTGATCATATCCACTTATTTTCAAGGGAATTCTAGCAGCAGATAAATCAACCGAGGGGTGAAAAAAAAATCTCTAAACAATCATTTTAAAAACAATTGACAGCTGTAATTCAAAAGAACAGATATCCAAACAGATGACAATTACGCACACAACAAACGCTTTAACAACAAAACTAAATGACAGCAATTATTTTATATGACCACACTCATCTAAAGTAATTCATATTCATTACATAACAAGGAAGTGAATACCCCCCTTCCCCAAAAAAGTAACTACCAAGTCTTTTCACAGTATTAGTATACCAAACACAAACTAAAACAATTTAATACCCGAGTGCAGCTACAACGTTCAAGTCAGATGCATGAAAATAGCAGTGTTTGCCTAATATGGAAATTACGGTAATATCCGGGACAAGCAGAAAAACCTGAGGCTCTGTTTTGTGCAAACTGTTCATTAAAGCCCATTTTGACCCTTTCTGATGTTTTTTTACTTGAGCCTGCGAGAGTTTTAGACTAGTGTGTAATATCTGTTATTATCGTTCTCTGCCTTCACAATTTTATTTATTAGCAGCATGTTACAAACAGACTTTTGAACAAAGTTAGTCATGGAGGAATTACATTGCAAATATCATACACAGTATTACACACACAAAGACACACTATGGCCATTTATAAAGTAATTCAACCATGACTGCCTTTGTACAAACTCTTTTGGTTGCATGCTAATAAACAACAATGAAGCAAATTTCTATTGTACATTTAATTATTGTATTTATTATTTTTTCATTAGTGTTTTTTTTTCAATTTCTGAATGTTTACTTCAATAATTGATACTTCACCTTATTAAAAGATCTATATAGCTATATGTAGTCATAATGTCACATTTATCATCACTATTATTATTATTATTATTATTAATAAATAAATATACTTATATTTATTTCAAATAACAGGAATATGTCCATTAGCATATTATATTGCTATGGCATCTAAATTGGCATCTAGAATCATGAAATTCCACTGGAACTGGTACCCACTACTGAAAGTTTGGTATTGTGATAACCAAATAGACCATGAACGCAAGAAGAAAGCCAGAGCAGACATTATTCCCACAAAACCAGGGCAAAACAAGGCCCAGAGCAGAAACAGAGAGCTGGTGAAGATTACCCAATCTACAGGAGGCTTGGCATCAACAAAACAGTCAACTTGATAACTACCTCCCTAGATAACAAATGTCGGAAAATATGGGTATTCTGTCAATCGTGTCAAGGCCAAGCCCATGAGTAACAAACAACTATGCAACAAAACACAAGAGCTAGTAATAATTCACACCCAACCCTCTGCCAAGGTTAGCAGTAAATAAATGTGCAGTCTGGACAGGCAGGGCAGATTCGGCTAGCGGAGCCACTTCCAAAGCTCATTTGGACAAGCGTCTGGTCAACAAGCCCAGGAAAACATGACTCTGAGGATCAAAACCACAAATGTTCCACTGTAGAAAAAAATTATAAATCACTTATGACCATTTTATATTATTCTGTTAGCTGTTGTAACTTCCTTTAGAGGGTTAGTGCCTCAAATGAACATGTCAGCATTGAGCAGCTAAGAGCTCAAAAAACCCTCATAAAAACAAAGGGAGATCAACTATTCAATGTCAAAATGGTGAGAGCCACTGACATGGACCAATGATTTTAATATAAACCAAATAATGTTAGAATTGGAACTACATTCCCAATAATACAATAACTCAAATCATCATGACGCCTTTGTTGAATATTCTAGCAAAGCCAGAGTTTTCACCTGACCCAGATTGTGATTCATGTTAGGGAATTCTGGCTCTTGGGTCAGCAGGGTGAGGGAGCAGGTGTGAGAGAACACTGAGCACAGAGGATTGTCCAGCCAAGCTTTGCGGAGCTTCCCCTCAGCAGCTGGTCTTCTTCTATAGCCCATGATCTATTACGTGCTATTGGCAATGACATGCCAGATAAGCAAGCTTAGTCTTCAAAGCACATTAAATTTGCAATATATTCATCATTTCATGTTGTAAGGGGTTCAGTCTTTACACTTTGGTGTCCCAATACCCCTTTCATTTTTCCAGTTAAATATTCATGATGGCACAGACCACATGATTTCTGAAGTAAGAACTTTAAAGACAGACAAACCATTATAAAATGTTCCTTCTCATCTGTATCCAAGTATTAAAAAAACACGCCCCTTAAGCTCTCTTTTTGGTCAATTCACTGGTCAATCATAAAAACATACTTTACGCAGAAAAGATGGAGACAACGGCATCTCGGTGAGTAACGTTTCTTCCGCTGTCATTGTCAGCTGCCAGGAAGGGCGTAGAAGATGCAATTCACCTCAGCACAAAACAAAAAGGACTATTTTATCCCTTCATTACTGTGTGCAACAGGGTGGAACAAATGAGTTTCCACAGTGATGTGTAACAACAGGAGCAGGCCGCAATACATGGTTGGGTGTCAAAACAAATCAAAAACATTTTTCATCACAGCTCAATGCACAACATCATGCGTTTGGACAAACCCATATGTGAGGGTTAAATATTCAATGCGGTAAAAACCTCTTCTTAAAATAATCTAATTAAGTCTGCGTTGTGATGCCAAGACAGGAAGAGTGAAGCAGGCATCTTTCACTCACATCAAAATGTAATATATTTAGCAAAATCAGCACATTACTTCAATTACTGACTATTGGGTGGGAAGCTGATTGACGGCACAGGTGTGGATAGATTTAATGCGCGCTAGATTCTAGCATATTGCTCCGAGCAAATCTTAAAGTGTCTACATAGGTTTTTGCATGTTTGTAGAGAGCCAAATATAATTCAGTCATCATTTACTCCCCATCATGCTGTTTCAAACTTAATTCTGTGGAACCCAAAAGGTACATTTTTGAAGAATATCCTGCTTTTGATTTAATATAAGTGAATGCAAACCGGGGATGCAAGCTTCAAAAATGAAAAGCTGTTTGACATCTGCTGTACACTAGCTCTGCATGGCATATTCATAAGAGAAGCAGTGATGTGAACAATTTTCAATTAATCATATTTAGTTCTGCTCAAATTAAATGCATGAATACACTACAACTACATTTTCAGCCATTCCTCATGCACTCACTGTTGTATGGCTTCAAAACATTTGGAATACAGCACAAGTCAAATTCTATGAAGTTTTTGTCATTCCCGAGCTTGACATGAGGTTGAGTAAATATTAACTAATTCTTTAAATTAGTGGTGTTTTTAAAAATTTAAGAGAAAATTAGAAGTGCTTTCACTCTATAAAGCAGGCTCTGTAATGGACAGATGGATGTAAATATTTGTAATGGTAATATTGAAAAGTCTTGACTTCTTGAGCAATCCAACAGCTCCAGACCTAAACTGTTGTTTGTGGCAATGGTTTGCTCTGGGTTTTTTTTTTTTCTGTCCAGCTGTGCCATTCCATCAAATGTGTTTGAGATCGTGTGCCTTGCATTCAGACTACCAGTTACCACCTGACACGGCAACTCCTCATAGATGGAAAAACTCAAGGCGAGTTCAGCCTCACCTGCTGTCTAAGGAGAGTATTATTCAACCCGATCACACCCAGAAATCAGCAGTCATGCTGTGAACTGGGGAATGAAATGAGTCACAGTCTGGCCTCTGACTCCAAGCAGGTGACACAGAGCTTAATTAAAGATTCAGTTTGATCAGTGATGGGAATAGTTCAAAGAGTTGACAGCGGAAAGTAATTTAAAAGAGCATTTTTTTATAAAAATAAAAGTTAATAAAGAAAGGCTTTAATAAATGAGGAAGTGAAATTAAGTGTTTTGTAATGCGTCCACCATTTCGGAACTGCAACCTCTTACATTTTTAATAAACGGTGCGGTGTTCATTAGTCAAAATTAACCGAAATGAAAGCGGATTTAATAAGACATTTTATTTCCATGAAATTAGAGGATTATTAGATTAAATCTGTATTAAAAATAGACAATTAAATAACTTGGTAAAGAAAAACTAATAAACAAAACTAAGTTAAATCTGAAAATAGGGCCAGCTTCAATTATTTTGTTAAATATAATTCATGTAATACAAAATAATTAATCTAAATAATTGAATCTGGCACATCTTTTCCAAATGCATTAACTGTTGTGGTATAAGTCTGCGGCATTTCAACTTCATTTTTTTCTTATTATCAATGTTGAAAACCGTTTTGCTACTTAATATTTTTTGTGGAAAAGGATTCTTTGATAAAGAGAAAGTTCAAACAAACAGTATTTTAAAAAATAAATATTTTGTAACAAATGTTTTTACTCTTCAAATGAATCAAGATTATCCTTGCTGAACAAAAATATTAACGTTTTACTGATCCCCAAACTCTTGAACGGTATTATACGTCAGGCCGCCTTAGAGACCACACAAGCACTCTGACTCCAAACAAAGCTGGTACCTAAGGTGTGTTACCTTTGAAATTCAAACAGAAACTACACCAATGACTCTTCAGTGACTCAGAGAATTAGACTATTTATAAAAGCATGCATGTCTTATAATGTCTAACCAAAAGTTTCTTTTATCATTAGATGGAACTTCAAAGATTACCAGAAGCTGTTCCTGGCTTCAACATGACCTATTCTTCAATCAGTTTTCTTCATGAAACTTTCGAAGCTCTTATTGTACTTTCTCCATTTTGCCTATGTTGTAGGGTTATAAATGCATTAAGCTTAATGGTGAGAGCGCTGGTTCTCCGTTTGGTGCATACTTAGTAAAAGTACACCACTCTTACTCTGTTAATTATACAATATTTGTACTAGGGGTGAAGCGATATACCGAAATACAGACATTGAAGATAATTGTGATATTTTAAAAATGAAATATCGTTATTGTGTTAATAAGAGGTGTCGTAATATACCGGTATTGGCGACAACCGTAGTACACATGATAATATGACACGTAAATAATCCAGTGCAAGTACCCAAAAAAGGCAATGTGAGGATTATGGAACGCTAAACTCTATGAAATTTTAATTCAAACTAGGGATGTTAACCGATGACCGTTTGACCGATGGTTGACCGTATCAACGTTAACCGATCAAAGTTGTCGGTTAAAAAAAATATTAGAAGGCACGCAGTGAGTTAGACCTATCGTGTTGCAGTCTATCATAGGCGTAATTTACGGGTGGGACATGTCCCCACCACTTTTTGCCATTTTTTAAAAGTGACTGAAAAATAGATTGCGGAAGGTGTGTATAAAAGCAAAAGCACGATCTACAAATTGTCATTCTTCATAATTTAATTCATTCAACAAATTTTTTCGCCGGTCTGAAGCTTTTTTTCCATACAGATTTACGCAAAACTTTTGTGATATTTCTTAACAGTCGATGAAAAAAATAAAGCGAAATGACGGCGTTTCCATTAACTGATGTAATGCCACTAAAAATATTTTTCCCTTTCTTGATAAGTCATTCCAAAAATTATGCTACGAAGGTTGCACACACATACGCCATAAAAGACATGTATTTTATCATAATAAGGACATATGTTGTATTGTGCTGTGTAGAAAATGACCTTTGACCACATTAGAGAATTTATTTAGCCTATACTATGTGCCTTTGTCACACTTCCATGTTTCTATACTAGATATATATTTGTTAAAAGTAGGTATATAGCCTATATCAGTCTGGCGACTAAACGAAACAAAAATTACTAGCCAATAGCGATTCTATTGCCAATGATTGTGTAGAAGGTTGTCCTCACGTTTCATTATCAACATATGAAATTAAAAAAATAATAATAGTATAGGCTCATAGTTAAACATAGCCTACGAAACAATAAAGGCTACATTTTCTATACGCCTCTGTCTGATGAAAGCGCAGGTGCGACGCGTTCTGATGGATTTTTTCCTTAAATGACAGAGGAAACAACTCAGAATGCTCCGTCATTTTTATCCATACAGATAAGAGCAATACATAAATAAAAACTATAAACTGTCTACTTTTATTTGTGTAGGCCTAGACTCACAATAACAAGAGCCGTGGATTAAGGAAACTGGTTATTTTGCATGCGCTGCTCTCAGTCCAAACGCTGTCTTCATTTAAAAAAAAATATTTTGTTTATTAAACGCAAAGTTTTTCATTTAAAAATCATTTCTAAATTCAGTTTATATTTTTTACAAAAAAAATTTCAAGCCAAAATAACAAAATTGTTTAAAAAAACAAAAACAAAAAAATTAAAAAAGTTACCACCATACAAATTCAAACATTTCCCTCTTTTAATTTTAATAAATGCTTGAATAACAGGCCTATGTCTCCTTTCATTAAATAATGGCTATTGCGGTGGCTGGGATACACGTACACATTCTAACTTATGTGGCATAATTTTTTGAATGACAAAAAAAAAAAAAAAGTTTTAGTCGCATAATATCGCGTAGTAATGGAAATGCAATCATTTCGTAATAGTTTTTTATCGACATTTAGAATATATCTCTATATGTATAAGTTAAATACTACACGGCTAATGAAACTTTGTTATATTATCTTGCATATTTTGATTGATATTAGTATAACGTTAGATGTGTTGTGAATATTACATTTTGCTTATTGGATGTTTATAGAATAATTTGTGAATGTAATGCATTTGTTGCCTACATCAAAGTGAAAATTAAGTGCATTTCCAACTCTGAACTCAGTTCACAAGTAAATTCTGTTATTAAATAAACACATAGCAAAACGAGTTGTGCAGTGTCCCCACCACTTTTCAAAGCAAAGTTATTTTGGCCAACATTCCGCATAAGATGGGCTTACATTTGGAAATATATTACATCTACATTTCAGTGGTAACACATAAGGTGTTGATCATCATCTTTCTTTATTATTGTTAGCACTACCTCGAACTAAAGCGGCGTCTCTTCGGAGCTGTCATTTTCTTAAATGAGCCGCGGCAATGTTTCAAATGAGCTTCTAACGCTAGACAAATGCCTTTATTTTCAATGCGATCACCTTGTACCCAAACCATTTCGAAACTAAGGAGCCATTTGTCCTCCGATTACAAACAAGCTCCTCTGCGCCGCGTTTGCGGGACTCATGTTTTGCGCCGGGACAGTGTGTGAGAGTGTGTGTGTGTGAGCGGGAGGCAGAGCGGCAGAGAGATGCGACAGTTGCGAAATTGCAGGCGCGGCTCGCGGCTGTTATTTCCAATAGCGCAGCATATTTTAAAGTAATCGGTTAACCGGTTTCAACCGGCTAATGAGGCTCGGTGGTCGGTCAAGAAAATGTTTAGTTTTCACCATCCCTAATTCAAACTTGACACCGGAGGGCATCCTCGTGCAGAAAGTCCACAAGTGAGATTCAAAAGAGTAATAAAACTTATGACGTTCCAGGAAATCCCTAATATGGACTCTGCTGCGTTTAACTCCACTTTTAGACATACACTTGCAAACTTACTTAAGCACTTCCCCCTCAGGGGAATCCCAGCTATTTTAAAGTGCATTCAACTTTGTCAAGTGGGCAAGGAAAGTTTATTTGGACAGACCCTAAACCCCTCAATTTAGGGAGCAAGTCTACTCAATATGCACACTTTAGACTGATCCAGACCACAATGACCCATGACTGTGACATCACAGCAGTTTGTCCTTAATTTACCCTACCCCACACAACCATGTATACTATTGCCGTTATTTTGACATTTAACTGCATTACTTGTATTTACCTTAAGCTACCCTTTTTATATAAACACAGCTAGTTTATAGTCTTGTTATTTTCATTGGTGTCATTTTTTTATAATTTACTCCAACATACATACAGGACGATACAAACTGTAAATAATAAATCAGTTCAATTGCAGATTCCAGTGATCAAGGGCTTAGGATGTTCCATTTAAACACATTGTAAGGGTAACACCAGTAGTGGGCACTTGTGACACGCAAGCAATGATGTATTACCAAGTGAACTAGACAGAGGGAAGTTAGTGTTAGATATTTTGACTGATTAAGAATGAAGAGAATTAAAACACCATATCGACAGTTGATCTGTGTTCTTCAAGCCATCTTGGGCATTTTCATAATATGATATTTAAAATGCAATGCCAATCAATGACAAAGTATTGCATCATGCCAAAACAAACACTGCTAAAAAGGTAGCCATGATGGGCCACAAGATGGAGGTGGACTGAGTAACAACAGAGTAACTTTTCCTTTTCAGGTAATAAGGCTTGGGCTGCTTCAGCTGAGTAGAATAACGTTTTTACCATCTGTATGCTATATCCTTGGATCTGAATTTGAAAGTATATCTCCCAAAATGTGCATCTTTTGGTATGAGTCATGCTTTTTTGTTTGCTAAAGCCAACCCCACTTTTTGCATACTGGCTGAAAAATTGGCCGGGAGGTCTAATGATTACATTGTGCTGGATTACCCTAGGTGTGGTGAAACTAAGGACAATAAAACAGAGACCCAGAAGGCAGTTTAACTCAATCTGACACATGCAATAACACATAATTGTTTCAGTTGCCTTTGTTCCAGCTATATCTCAACTGTCAAGTACAGGTATGTGCTGAAATCTTCACCCAACAACTACTCTCTGCTAGAGAGGAAACAAACATTAGATTTAAAGATATTAAAAATAAACATTAGATTTACTTCTTACTTTCTCCACAAAGCAAAAAAAATCTCAGGCTGATACAACTGTACTGGTATCATAATAAAGAGAAAACCTTATTAAAAGCCTGAGATCCTTGTTGAGTTTGTCAATCTTTTATTTATTAGAGAAAAAAAATACTTGACTAAAACTGCATGACTACTAACTAATATTTGGATTACTAACCCCTGCAGAGCCTCATAAATGTCAAAAGTAAATAAATCTCTTTTTTAATGAAAATGCAAGGGTATTTCAGGTTGCAATGTGACTCATGTTGTGATGTGACTTCCCAAAAATTAAAATAAATTCATATTAAAAAATAAAACTCTAAATAAAAAATAATAGCTGAGGTTCACTTCACCCTGATCATATCCATTTCCTGTGGGGATAGGGGTCTGTCCGCATGCTAATAAAAAACAAATACAATCTGGTAGTTGGTGTTTGGACTAGTCAACCATCATGACCCCATCTCTAATTAACGGGATCAGGAAGATACATCTCACGTTAAACAGAGGTAAATGACCTTGCGTTCTTGCTGCTTGGTACACTGACGGAATGAGGAAAAACCATTAGCATGCTGCCCAGGGCTGGTATAACTAATGAAGAGCACCTGGCCAGAGCACAGAGGCTTTGAAGAGCCAAAACCTCTGTTCTCCCACCCACAGACAGCTCGCTAATCAAGCCCAGCATCACAGAATTACTGCAATTACCTGCCAAGAGATCAACCAAGGCACCCTACGTGTGCTGACAGCCCATGGCCATAGCCTCATTCCCATCATCCCTCTGCAGGAGAGCCCCTCAGAACCTGTGAGTCGATTTGACCAAGACCTGTCAGGCTAGTGTGGCTGAATGAACGTTCATTCCTCCCACACACAGAGTCTCCAAGAACACAAGACCCCAATTATGTAGCTAAAACGCCAGTGCTGATGAAGATTTGCACAGCCCAATCCAGACAATTCTGTTTGCTTAAGATTCAGAGACTGCTAAGTGAAATGGAAGGGCTGAACTGGGAGAGTATCACAACTTACTGAAAGAGTCTTAAAATTGTCTTTACCGTGGAACAATTAAGACTCGAGTAAGAATCTGACGAGACTCCCAGCTTTTAATTATTCAATGTGACACACAGTACATGCTGGTGCAAGCCAATGAATAAAGACTTGCTGGCTCAACAATAAGGACGATGAAGTGGTCAGGTCAAGAGTTACAAATTTTACTTCCCTGTTTTAACACAACAACATGAAAATTGTGTTATCTCACACACACACACAACCACACACACCAAAAATAAAGGTTATAATACATAAAGTGGCAAAAAGTTTTCAATTTACAATAACAGGATCTATAATAATAAATTCAAAAATTCATACACAACACATTTACAGTTCTGTCGACTAGCCCTTAATTGTTCAGAGCGGAGTTCTTATCACAGTTGAGCTATTGAACAAAGTTGTTAAACGTCAGGGTCTGGAAGGGGGGCACATCTCAGCAAGCGGTCTACTGTAAATTGCTTTGGATGAAAAGAATCTGCTAAATGGCAACATACTGCTCGTTTATAGTGCTGGTTTACGTTCTCTAAAAGGGCATCTATGCAATACAAGCAAACAGGAAGCTAAAAATAAAAAAAAGTTACTGTTGTACTGGTTACTAATGAATGTCAGAACTAACTACTGTTGACTGTCACTGTTAAACCCTTATGGTGCGTGCACACCAAAAGCGAAGCGAACATTTGCATCCCGATACCAGCCCTAGTTTCAATGCGCTTGATAAAGTGTTTTCACGCATATCAACAACGACACTTCTTTCTGCCATTTTTTCCGTCAAACTTGTTGGAGATAACTATTTCTGCTCTGTATCTGTTGTGGAAGTCCCAAATACGCCGGAAGCCAAACACTGACGTGTCTGGGTTCACAGAACCATCCAGTGGCGCACACAACTCTTTGAATTTCAGTGTCAAATAATTAAATTTGCGTTTGTGCACACATCATTATAAAATTTTTATCAAACTGGGCACCCGTCATCCTCAAGTAGCGCTGGAAGCAGATGAAAGTTGTGTATACCTTTGGATGGTGCCGTAATCCACCCCAGCGCTTGGATTTCCGCCGTATTTGGGACTTCCACAACAGATACAGTTATGCGAAAAATGAGTTCCTCCAGGAACGTGGTTGGGAACCACTGATCTAGAGCGCCCACACCATTACACCCTGAAGGCATTTTCAATTATTTCATGTCTAAGTGGCATACTTAGAAGTAATGGTTTATAACTATCAAGCACATTAAATTGCGATCAGTTTGTGAGATTGTTTAGTGACACCCGATCAACTCAAAAGAATGTGCTAAATACCGGCCAATACCATTGTGTCCGGTCAATCGAAGCATTCCTAATTATAAGGCTGTAAAAACAGCCATGCTTTAAAATACAGTGCAAACACAAAGCAGATGCACGCATGCAACGGCATTTTCTGAACTAGTATATACATAAAACAAAAATTGGAGCAATCCATCTCAAGGAAACGTAATACTTCAGACAATACTTCAAACAAAACAAGAGCCACAATCTACTAGATTGTTTCATGGACAAAATAAGTACTTCCATAAAGCACATAAAAGAAAGTGGGATATTACTGAGCTATACACACACACACAAGTGTTATGACATGTTGAAAACGATACACAAGAGAGGCATTATACCTTTAGCTGATTGTAGGTGAAAGGGTTGCACTAATGGAGTTATGGCCAAACTTATATTGTAGTCACTATTGAAGTAGTTCAGAATCATTAAAAAGTAATTGCTGGATATATCCTCCATAAAACCCTGCAGTCAGACACAGTCACATGTTGTCATAATGGACTGCGACCAATAACTGAACTATTGCTGCCAGCGAACACTCTGAGAACTGAGAAAAAAGATCATGATTTATGAGGAAAAGCAACTCTGAACAAAAGTACAAGGCTGTTGGAAACAAGGAGATATTGTTGCTAAAGCAATGATAAAGTGGTATGTCTCTTTATCAAAAAACAAAAACATTTAGCTCACATTTTTAACCATACAAGTATGAAAGACACAAATTTACATAGTCATATCAAAACCACTTAAGCCAATTTGCAGAAATCTTGACTATTTCAACACACATTTTCCTTCAATACCCTTAGAAGAAAATCTTTTCCAGCTAAATAATAGTACTGATAAGCTTTTTGCATTTATTATTTTATGTAGCTAGCCAATATAACAGACTTGCACTGCACATGCTGCACTTAACTGTATTTTCCTGTGATTTCGATCATATTTCAAGTAATTCAAAACCATCATGGAGAACGGTGTGCATCATTCAGACTGAAAAGGTGTCTCAGCGGAAGGAAGTAATCCATTATTTATCAGCTTTAATATAATCGGCCAAATGTTCTTAAATCGGGCTGATAACGATAACACTAAAAATAAACATATATTGGCTAATATCGTTATGGTGGCCAAAATATCGTGCATCACTAAAACAAATGAAGCCTTGGAAAGTATAAGAGACTTTCTAAAACATGAAAACATTATAAATATTACCAACCCCCAAATTATTAAAATGGTAGTGTACAATCTAGCAAGTAAATTTAATCAAACTGAACTTGGAATAATCCCATATAATAGTTGCTTCCATTAATGCTTTGTGAAAACATATTCCACAGCAATATAATTACTATGAATAATATATGAATATTTCTCTTTTGGGTCCACTTTCCAGTCACACTGATGTTTTTGGAAGCCAGCCTGAATAGTAAATTACTACAATACTGATGATAATAATGTTTATTGCTGTTGTACACATTGGGTAACAACTTTTTCACTTCCGCGTGTCATTTTAACACACTTCCACATGTACCGACTGCAACGGCCAAAAATATTTGTAAAATAGTGAACTGAAATCTGAGCACAATACATTCACAAAACATTTTTTTATCTGAAGTGTTCACATTTTGATAAATAACTTATTAAAACGTTGATTTGTGATTTAAAAGGTACAATGATTTGCAGTTATTACAAATAATCACAAGTAGATCAAACCATTGTGATTATAATACCAATGGCAATGTTATTACCTTTCTGTCTCTCTAAATAGCCCGAACTGAGCAAAAACGTAGAGATTATAGAAAGCCACGTCTAGTGTGCGAAAATCTAATGAAATCCAATCAGATATATATTACAGCATTTATGTTTCAGGTGGTTCTTCTGAGGGCAAATCAAACAGCTATGACTCCTCATGGTCTTCTGCAAGCAGAGGAGCCTGTAACCATGGTTACCAAGGCCTGGACTAAAGACATGCTCAGGGCCACACGGAATCTGTGGAATTTTTTTGTGATTTCTGCGCAGAATTTTTTGAAAAATCTGCGGAATTATGCGGAATGGTTTAAATGTGTAAAAAGTATCAAAGAATATTGGAACTGAAAGCATTACAAATAAAATATAACATTTTCACTTCTTAATTTTTATTTAAGGTTTACAATCCAAATCCAAATAGAACAACCTCTTTTTTAAAAAAAAAAAAAGCTTGATCTCTCTTACTGCTGGCTACATCCACCAAAAGACAGATTAAATATTGCTTTATCAATTGTATTGTTGATTTTAAAATATCACTCTCTCACTAAAAAAAAGTTCACATTAATAAGCGCAGCCTACTACCCCTCACAATAACCCCTGCGATTGTGCATGCTTCTCAAATGATGGGCACTGCAAATCTGCGCGCAGATTCCGTGTGGGCCTGGACATGCTCCACGAAAGCATCTACACAGTGTTATTCCATCAGACTACCCGCTGTTTCCAATTTCCCAATAAAAAGTCAGAGCGAGGTGTCGGAGTCAGCTGAATGTGGCAGGACCATTAACGGCCAACCTCACTGTCACTCAAGCCTGCCCACTCATCTTTAACTGTCCGTTGAGGAAATACAAGACCAGGAGAACAGGAGAGAAAGGGACATTAAGAAAGGACACACTGCCTAACTACTGGATAATTTATAAGAATATACTAAATGCTTAAAAAATCTAAATTATAAAACAGATAGTTCTGCTCCTGGATGCTGATTGGTCAATTTAAAAGTGCTCTATTTATAGGACTATACAGCAACAAAGTTCACAGGAACCATTATTGCATTAAATAAAAAATATATATTGAAAAGTTATTAATGGGAATGTAAAATGCAACAATAATTGCACAACACTAAAATGAATCGAAACATTTGCCAAATTAAATTTTGGGGGCAATAACTATTTATACATTCATACCATCCATTTACCATTTTACATTCACAAACAGCTATATTGTGAATGAACCGATCCATACAAGGGCACAATAACCAAACGCTTTCTATTTATCTTAAAATAAAATGTGAGTGTGTGTTTTTTGTCATTAAGTGTCGCTGAGCTGTACTCCTTTTGGTTGGAATGACAGACGTTAAAGGACATAAACAAGCTGCTATAGCACTCCGTGAGTACATTTACAGGCTTTTATCCATGTGTAGCCAGTTGCATAAACTGATTAGACTTGTCTTGCAAGTTAGTCATATTTTTTTCAGACTAGTTCATAAGACAGTCTTAACTTAGTGGCTGTGTTTATGCTAAGTTAACAACTGCTTTTGAAACTAGTGATCTCAGCATTTTATCTCAGCTGACTAAAGTCTGACTAAATAACATAATGAACAAAATTACTAAATCACTCACTAACTAGCTAAGTAAATCTTCATTTTGAAACCTGGTTATGGTTAGAGCATGAGGAAACAGGCTGGGTATTGCTCAATAATAAATTAAAGATGACGAGACAATATAAACAATGACACAATGTTGTCGAAAGTTCCAGGTACTTTTTTTTTATGTACTGTAACAAATTTTTATATTCAATAGTTTCATTTAATAGCTTCAGTGGAACATGGGCAGAATTTAATGAGAAAAGGGCCTCAAAAATAACCCCTTTAGGATCAGACTCAATTCTTTTCCAACACTTATCCGTGCATGAGGGTCGTTTTTCACAAACATAACTCTATATTGTGAGCAAAATAGCAGGCCGTGTCAAACAACAGCAATGATAAATCCCTTAATAGTATGTTTTATATTGTGCCTGTAAAAAGGAATGTGCTTTGTCCACAAAAAGACCTTCGGCAGTGAAACAAGAGCCGTTGTTCTTCTGCATCTGCGGCTGTAAGATGCCACTGTAGTGTTGACAAGAACCAAAACTGCACAAACTGAGAATACAAATGTTCTGGAGTCGGTTTTCTCATCCTCTCACGCTTTGTTCTGAATTGTGGGGGAGGAAGCAGGAGAAATAACCCAGGTATTTTTTTCTACATCCTTTATGTTTGATCCCTGCCAGATCATACAATATGACCCCAGTGAGATCTTGGGTAAACTTTAAGGCAAACTGTCCGATATCAACAGTATTACATCAGACTGTATCATATATCAGACTTTGGTCACAACTGACAGCGTTGCCCTTTTTTCCCCCAATCATGTCACATTCTGACATCCTCATTGACTCGAAATTGAAATGGTACTGCATAAACCCAAGCAAAAAAAAAAAAATCTATAAAGTTGTCATGGCTGAGTGAAACAGGGACTTGCAGTCTCTAAAGCAAACTTATTTTTTACACTTAAAATTATAAAAGGTTCCAAAAGTGGGTTTTCACAGCGATGCCATAGAAGAACCATTTTTGGTTCCCCAAAGCACTTCAGTGATCAGTTTTTAAAGAACATTTTCTTAAAGGTTCTTAAAGATTATACAAATGTTCTGAACATTATACACTATAAAAGAACCTTTTGTGGGATGGAAAGGTTCAATGAATGTTAAACGTTCTTCATGGAACCATCAACACCAATAAATAACCTTTATTTACTAAACTAGTCTTAAACTATAATTGATATCACCATACTTCTCCAGTTGATAACTTAACAATTGGAAGATTGTTTAAATTTATGTTTTTTCAGAAATTAAATATGGAAATGTATGCATTAAATTAGTATATGTTTCCAAAACACAAAATCTGAACATTGGATAAAGTCAGGTTCAAAATTATTTTCATTTTGTTGACATATTAGATGGAAAGGTTTATACAGTGAGGATTTGACTCCCTCTGAAACCTTCAGAATATAGATAACACCGTGTCTACACCGGACGTTTACATGTCGCATTGTGCGGCAACAGATAAAGCGGTTAAAAGCCATTAGGCTTTCCTTTGAGAATTATTGCAAGTGTTGGAGGAGTACGTCATAATCAGAGCGAGGCATCAGTTTACTGATTATAATGGGTTATTGTCTTTTGCTGCGCGGCTCGCATCCGGTGTAGATGCGGTGCAAGAATAAACCTGGAAAGTTTGCAGTATGTAAGTGCTGTTGAAATTGAGATTCCTGGCTCAGTATATAAGACTCACTTTATGAAAACACCCTTTAAAAGACATGTATTGTAACTGAAATTGTAATCTAAGTGTAATGAAAAAAAACTTGTATTTTGGATGTTTTCTTTCCACTATTTTGAAAGAACAGAAGCCATGGAAGCAAAATAGCGAATGGTTTTTCCTGTAGTGTCTTGCTTTTAAAAAGTTAAAGTATCACACTAATCGTTCAAAGATATGAAAAATAATAAAATAAATCTCTCCTAATTTCAGCAAAAAATCATGCTGTGCGCACAGCTAAGAACTGACTACCGGGCACAGCTGACGGTTCGAGGGCAAAACCTGTGCAGAACAAACTGTGAGAAGTCACGCTCGAGTGCAAGCAGAGCTAAGGACATTCAATGAGACAATGGTGTAGCCTTGAGCCTCCGCTGTGTTTGTCCACTGCCCAGGTCTCTGAGGTGTGAGAGGAACTGGAGGTCTGACATGCACTGCCCCCAAAATGGCACAATCAGGTCACTGGCAGAGGAAAAATAAACAAGACAACATCTGAAAATACTAAAACCCTGTATTTTGTATATTTAGTGCAATATCATTCTTCCCTATCCTTTAAAGAAAATACTATCTTTTTTGACATTTTTTGCAGCTCATGAATATATCACTGAACTTGAGTTTGTCGACCAGTAAAAATTGAGTGTTTTTATATGGTACAAAAAAGCAACCCCCCAAAAAAACACAGATCTTCTCATTATGCTGATTTTGCTTCATATTTGTATGCATTGATATACCGCAAAAGCTCTAGTAAAGAATATTGTACAACTGAAATATCATATTTCAGTTTTGAGAGCAGGGCTGTAGGTTAATCACTATGCCTGTTGATTAACCTGCAGCCCTGCTCCCAAAACTACCAATTAAAACAAAACTACTACTTAAACTACTACTTAAACAAATTTCTCCCATCTCTATGCCAGCGTAGTTGATGTTGGAGGTTTTCATTCATGAAAGGAGCTGGTGCACACAGAGAAAATTAAAATGTGGTTCACGCTCATCTCAGGGAGAATTGAGAGAAACTGAGGGACTAGGTACAAAAGCACTCATGAAACCAGTTTGCAACTCAAGCCTCGACTGCTGACTGAAAGCTCAGAGGCCAGCTGATCATAATTACAGTTCTTGAGAGGAAACCCGAGGACGTGTAATGACAGACAGGCCAGGCCACAAATTGCTCACTCTAAAATTCCCACAGTGCTGCCGAATCTGCCGTGACAATGCTGGAAGCACCTTAACCTTTCAAGTTTGCACATGTGTTTAGTATCTCTCATTTTTACTATGAACTAAAACAAACAATTTAACTTGAAGAAATTGGTGCCGATAGCCAACATATAACGTTGTTGCGCTTCGGGCGACCTGAATTTGAGTCCCGGGCGGCTCGCGGACCTTTCTCAATCCAGTCCCCCCTCTCTTTTTCTCTTGCTCCCACTTCGCTTCCTGTCTGCTTCATAATAAAGGCAAAAATAAAGAATGAAATGCCAAATCACACAAATGCACATACACACAGCCTTAAATTTGGTGTCACTAAGGTTTTATTTAAAAAAAAATGTAATTATTCCAGCAAAGGCAAAGCTGAATTTTCAGTATCATTAATCCAGTCTTCAGTGTCTCATGATCCTTCAGAAATCATTATAATACAGTATGCTGATATGGAGTCCTGCAACGGGTCGGGTACCCGCATAAAAGGTGGATTATGACCTTCCTAAAATTCACAGGCGGGGATGCGGGCGAATAATTAACTCCTTGTGGGTGCATAGTAGCGCAGATGAAAAATGTGTGCAATATTTGTATGTCTAAATTACCATTACACATACGCAACAACGATATGACATTTGAACCCATCATGTCACCCCCACCCCCAGTGCAACTTTTGTTGATGCTTCTCGTAGCCTAGTTGGAGCGAGCGTTGCAGGAGTAGCTATGGATAAAGTAAAAGTAAAGTTGCCGAGTGGAGTATATAAAATAGTTGACAATGAGTCTTTAAAGGCAAAACCGAATGTGTTAGCCCATTCATGATGCTGTTGTGATGGTCAGAGAGGTGAGAGACAAAAAATAAAGCACTTTAATTGGAATGATTTTAGCGTGTGTGATTTATCGCAGGCACGGATCGGGTAACGGGCCAAATATTAACGGGTCTGGGCAAGGGTGGATTTAATTATCATGGGTGACAGGTCGGATATGGTGCTGAACTTTGCGGGTACGGGCGGGGCCGGGTCTCCAAAAATGGACCCGTGCTGATATGGCTCAAGAAACATTTCTTATTATCAATTTTCTTTTAAAAAAAGCATCCTTTCTGAATAAAAGTATTATTACTTTAATATATATATATATATATATATATATATATATATATATTTTTTTTTTTAAGAACTTCTTGACCCCATGCCTTTAAAAGGTTGTGTATATAAACAAGAAAAAGTGTGTGTGTGTGTGTGTGTGTGTGTGTGTGTGTGTGTGTGTGTGTGTGCGTGCGCATGTGCATGTGCACTTGTTTTTGTGAAATATCAGGACACAAATATGTTTAATGACATGGGTATGACACAAAGAGAGGGTGACTTATGAGGACATGCTACATGTACCCATCAAAAGGCTTATAAATCATACAGAATTCGTTTTTTTTTTTTTGAGAAAGTAAAAATGCAGAATGTTTCCTGTGAGGGGCAGTGTAGGGGGATAGAAAATACGGTTTGAACATTACGCTTATGGAATGTCCTATGAAAATAAAAATGTGATGGGGCCAGTGAAACCTTTGGCAGGGCAAGTAAAAAGTCTGAAAAGTCCTGGTTGGGCCAGTGGAAAAATCCTCATTGTTGAGTCCTGATTGTGCAACCAGAAGTTCAGACAGATAAGCCTTTGAATCGCTCAGCTTTATTGTTCAGTCACAAGAATCACATTAATGGCTGGGGACTTACAATGATTTCTTTCAAAAACATCTGTGAACCACAGGCCGTGACGGGTTTGACAAAAGCATTCTTGTTGGAAAATTCGCTATATCTGACCGGTGGCAACAGAGTTGTAAACAACATGTGACAGCAGACATGATCCATCAGAGCAGAGATGATGAAACAGCACACAGCAAAGAAAAGTTGGGTGGGGAGGGAGCAAAAAAATAAATAAAATAAAATCCATTAGTGCTCAAAATGGAGATTGTGGGAATAATTTGGGTCAATGATTCTGATGTGTTGCCAGTACGTCCTGTTTTAATTCCCATTGATTGCCTCGGACATGTCAAAAAAAGCCAATACACATTTAACTGCCCGCTTGCCTGTCATTTCTATTGATGGGGTGGGAAGGAGTAATTTTGTATGTAAGAACTCTTAACACACACTCAAAAAAAAGTAACTGAAAAAACAAACAAACCAAAAATGTTTAAAATACTGCATATAAACACTTATATATATATATATATATATAAAAAACTACAATATATTATAAGATAATTATTTACATATTACATATTTATTCTATATTCTACATATTTATTGACATACAAATTTCAAAGGCATGGGGTCAGTCTTTTTTTTTCTTAGTTGACACACACAGAGAGAGACACAGAGAGAGACACAGAGAGAGACACAGAGAGACACACAGACAGACACACAGACAGACACACAGACAGACACACAGACAGACACACAGACAGACACACAGACAGACACACAGACAGACACACAGACAGACACACAGACAGACACACAGACAGAGACACAGAGAGACACACAGACAGACACACAGACAGACACACAGACAGACACACAGACACAGACACTCTCAGATAAAAAGGAACAGTGCTGTCACTGGGGCGGTACCCTAAGGTACAAAAGTGAAAAGGTACATCTTTGTACCTTACTCACCCCTAAATGGTACATATTAGTACCATAAAAGGTACATCAGTACTTTAAGAGTGCATATTAGTACCTTTTCGGTTTTGTACCTTAGGGTACCGCCCCAGTGACAGCAATGTACCTTTTTTTCTGACAGTGCACACAGACAGACAGACAGACACACACACAGACACACACACACAGACACACACAGACAGACACACACAGACAGACACACACAGACAGACACACACAGACAGACACACAGACACAGACACACAGACACAGACACACACACAGACACACACACAGACACACACACAGACACACACACACACAGACGCTTAATGTTCTGTATTACTTTATAACTTTAGATCATTAAGAATGCAACACATGCAGGGTTGCAAAAACTTGTCCACGGATGGACAGGAGCCGACAGAAACGTGCAAAAGCCCCATGCGGTGCCTGAGATTCCTTTTGACTGGATCCTTCAAGCAGCATGATATGAGATGCCCGCTCACACAATAAAAAGGCAGTCATGTTTAATTAGTCTCCCTATGCCTTGAATGCCAAACAGGTCCTCGGGGTAAAAAGAAATCCTGCTACCGCTTCAAATGGAGATGGTGATAGCATGTGATAAGTTGCAGAAAAGACGGCAAAGCGCAAATGCACTTCAGGCTGAGGAGTCGCTTGTGCAGTAATTTGATGTCACACTTCAACTTTCTCACCAATGAGGGAGAGAAGACGGTCTTACATTTTGCAACAGGGGAGTGCGGGGTAAGATGGGTGAGTTGGTGTTGTCGCTACAATCTAACACGATGTGCTCAATTCTTTGTCATGTGACTATGTATAAGTTTGAGGTCAGTAAGAGTTTTTTTTTTTAAATAAATTAATACCTTTGTTTATTTAGCAAGGACACATTAAATGTATCAAAAGTTCAATATTTATAAAACTACAAAAGATTCTTATTCTTTTCCCGATTATCCTGAAAAAAAATGATAGCTTCCACAAAAATATTGAGCAGAAAAAACATTTTTCTGCATTGATAGTAATAGGAAATGTTTCTTAGGCAGCAAAAGCAAATCAGCATTAGAATGATTTCTAAAGGATCATGTGACACTGAAGACTGGAGTTATGATGCTGAAAATAAAAAAAAATCCAATAAAACACCAACCAAATTTAACCACCTTTATTAAAATCTGATTTCCGTGAACAAATGATAACTGGGCCAAGCAAGGTGCTTACACTGCCACATACAGACATGTTAAAATGTTTTAAGGGGCATTTGTTGCATGATAATTACTCAATACTTATACTTGTGATAGTTTTTCAAGAGTTCAGTCTTTATCTCCGTGCAATGGAGCACTTGATGAATTAATTACACAGAAGTTATTCATGTCTCGCAAAGAGAAACACACATACTACAAATATATTTCCAAACAAAAACATATTCATCCACCAATTAGAGATTCCTGAATTGAATCTAATTTCAGTTCAAATTAGTGGAGAAACTCCAATTTTTCTGTGGATGCTTGAGCCCCAGAGTGCCTATGCACATGGCAATGTAAAGATTGAAAAGACTGCAAAATGAAAAGATTGCAGGTTAAAAAGTGGCACATCTTTTTCTTTCTCCACTCTCTACTAAATATAGACACCGGGATTCGGAGAAACGGTGACTGTTCAAGGGAAAAAAAAATATATAAATAAAATCACTGCCAAATATTGAAACACTACATTAAAGCCTGACAACCCAAACAATGCCAAACCCAGTGAGGGAGGGCAGACAGCTGAAAATACAGGCTAAACATCCACACTTGCCTCTGTCATGCTGTGGGCAAGGGCATGACCCAGAATGACAAAAAAATAAATAACAGTGTTTCTGCATAATAGTTCTGCATAATAGCCTTGAGATCAAAAGCATGTTCCATTAACAAATCTTTCATTTATATATATACCGTAATTTCTACAATATTTAAATCCGCTTCTCTATTATTATTGGCCAAGCTGCGCTCAAAGACTGGTGATATTTAGTATAACAGCACTGGGAGATTTCAACCTTTAGATCATTTCACTTGTCTGGTGTTAGTGACATTCCAATCTTGCCAACATACATTAATTTGGTTAAAGCTTCACAGATTTCCCCAATGGCGCGTTTTAGATGTCTAAAAGCACTGCCGTCCGGGCAGAAAGGGTTAAAACATGTTGCTTGCTTTTGTTTTGTTCTTGTTAACTTTACTGTTAGATTAAAAGATGATTACCTCATCCGCCAGGAAAGAGGCACCCATTCTCCAAGACTTCGGGATGGGGAAACTGTAGGCTAAAAATACTTTTTTCCCATACATGGAAAAACCTTTGAGGAGTTCTGAGCAGAGTTTCTCAATTTTATGCATATAAAACTTCAATTGAGAAACACTTTCTATGGTTTCCTATTGCAAACGACAACTGGTTCTTATTGTGAAAATGCAATAAAAATTAAAAAAAATTCAGAGGCTGAACCTGCAAGCCATGCTTACATCTCATGCAAAGCCCAAAATACCCACAACCCTCCCCTCTATGTTAAAAGCCTTATCTAATATCAACATTTACCATTTCTGGACAGATATTTCAAATCTATGACTTAAGGGAGGAAAATTGTACAACAAGTTGAAACCTGAGGAAGTATGTGGCGAGTTTCGCGCATGGACACAGGTGGTTCTGCGAGTTAATGTTGGCAGCCAACAAATGGCTTAATTTACAACAGGAGTTTAGTATTTGAAACCTGAATACAAAGTACATTTCTGCACAATAGATGCTGAATGATGAGCTCAATGCACTATACAGTCTGATATGGGAATGGTTTGAGAGGGAATATCCTATGCACATGATAACTTTTATAGTACAATATCCATCAAAAGTTAAAGGGAGAACTAAACCTTCCATTAAAAGCACCACAACAGCAGTGTGGTACATACTGTACTTCAATAATTCAGAACTCCAAACAACTCGAATGGAAGCTAACCTTCTCACCGTTCTGTCTAAATATCTTATTTCACTTAATCAGATTGAGTTAATGCCAAGTTTCCAAGACCAACATGGATAACACAATGAGGTTGCAAGAATGCATAAAACGTGCATTGAAACCTTCTTGACCCAAAACTCATAAAATCATTCAAACCTAATTATCTGGTGAAATATACTGACTTTTTTCTCTTCGACTTGGCCTTTGTTTAGCTCGCTAATCAGAATAAGAAGTGTCAATCATTGAGTCATTGTGGGAGAAAAATACGTTTTAAAAATAGATATTGTCACTTAAATCCAAAGAATCGATTAGTCTATTTTTTTTTTAGTTGATGAAGTAATTGTAGTGTGCCTCCTATCCAATAAATCGCAATAAACTTTGGGCTTTATAACATTTAATATGAAACAAATTCTTAGACTTATTCTGTCCATTTTATTTTAATCAATACCGTTATGACTGTTTAATGTGGCATGCCAGATCACTGTAGCGCCTCAGTTCAAGAGAAGCGGCAGCATGGACCACATGTGAACTGATCATCTCCGGTTTAATACCAGTTACAGCACGAAATAAACATGAATGAACATCTGAAGGCATACAAAAAGAAAGAGTACAACTTACTGAAATCCATATGTCTAAAAATGCACCAATAAAACAGCTTGTGAATGTCATGCATTTACCTCATGATGTAACCATTAACTTGTTAGACTAACTCTTTAGTTACAAAAATAATGCATTTTGCTAAATATATGCACCATATTACATATTCATATTGCTTTTTGAATTTTTGAATAAATCCATCAGATTTTTATGACGGCCACCATTTAAATGTTTAGATTTCAAAAACAAATTGGAGTAGAAATATAATCATTAATAAATAATTGTAAAGTTAGCATTATAACTTTATTATTATAAAAACTTCCTTGAGCGTAATTTAAGTGTTTGCATACACAAATCAGTTAATTTTACCCCTCAATATTATAGTATCGTAATACCTCCCATGTATAGGTTACATCGTTTTTTCTTTCCTTAGGAAAAACTGCCATGTACTGCACCTGATAACATCGATTATTTGATCTGTGTGAATCGAAAGCTTGTGAATTGAATTGTAAAATACCAAGAGCAGATTTTTGAATGTAAGACAGTGTCATACACAGTCAATGAACAAACTAATATGGAAATTACCTAAAATGTTAATAAAAAAAAAAAAAAATCAAATTTTTCTATAGCCATATTTATCCTGATAAAACAAATGGTCTAAAAGGACCAAAATTACTCTTAAACTTTCCTTATAATGTTGTTAATGTTATATTTAAAAAAAAAAAAAAAAGTTATGTTAAATGATGCGATAAGACATTTCAGCAGTTTTGCTAACTTCCTCCAATTCGCAACTGTGAACGCAACAGCAGATTTCTATGGTGAAATTTAGAAAAGCTTGGCATTTTGATTGACATCATCGTACAGTGTTTGAGAGAAAGTTTTTGTTCCACAGTATGTTAAGCATGAGCTTCTAGGAAGGAACTGCTTCACACAAAAACAGTAATTCTCCATGGCTTACGGTTTCATTATTTTGGCAGTAGATATTGTTTCTTACAAGTAATGTTTAAAAGAAATGTGGATCTCCTTAGTGATTTCTTTAGTCCATTAAGCCACATTGACTGTTTTTCACTTAAAAGTTTTTTCGAATATCCTTTAAGTGGAGATAATGGGAAAACAAATAAAATCTCAGTGAAAATATCAAGGAAAAATCATTATGGATCCCTAAGGCATTTCAAAAACTTTAAAGAGTAGGTCCTGGTTTTCAGTGATCAATGCCTGATGAAACCTAGAGATCACAGTGTCCAATATAAAAAAAATATTTTTAAATAAACAACATTGACATTGATTTTCTGCCCTAACTGTGTTATGTAAAGAACCACCATAAGACATTCTGTAAAACTCCAAAAGTTCCTTGACATAATTGGTACATAAGAAACGCCTAAAAAGCAAGATCATATGTTCAGTGAATCTGTTGTTAATTATTGGCTTATCCATTCAATATCTGACTGCATGGAACTCAGTTTCTCTCCACAAAGTAATTCTTCTTCAAATAACATCCCCAAATAATAAATCAGTATATGGAGCAAATATAACACTAACAGCCTCCAAATGAACTGAGCTATTTGTCCATTCCTAAACAATTATTTGCATGTCAAATCAGAGGAAGTAATTATTCTGCAGATGTGAGCATTTTTTTCAAAAGTGAATAATCAAATTTAGTTATGATGGAAAAACTCATGACCGGCTCCAGGGATTTCAGGTTTTTTAATTTATTTATTTTAATCAAAATTTTTGACAACAACAGTTTAAACCCAAAGGCTGAATGTTGTCCTTGGCCTGATGGTGTTTGAGCGTGGTCTAATTTGCGAGGCAGTTAGCTCTCTCACACCGAGGTTATGTTATGCATTTCACCCTAGAGTTTTCATTTTAGCACATTTCTACTGGTAGCTTCAGATATTTTACATTCAAGGAAGATCAGTAAAGGTGCATTGCATACAAACCACATCAATTCTGAATAAACTGCAAAAAAAAAAAAAAAAAGTATGGTGGATATACAATATTAGCAAGGAAATCTGTTTTGCCTGAACTGTCACCTATATTTTCCTTCTATGGACACTGTCAATAAAAGAGGTGCATTGACCTCTCTGTCACAGATATAGCAATGAGTGGGTTTTTTTGTACAATAAGCAGTGCTGTTCTGTACTATGGAATCAGTTGTTTTTTGTGAGATTTACCTTATAAAGTCTCAGGATAAAAGATCTTAAAAGGGACAATTCACAATTTACTCAGCCTCATGTCTTTCCAAACCGGTATTACTTTTTTCTTCTGTGGAACACAAAGATGATATTTTGAAAATAAAATGTATATTTAACATTTTTTTACTGACCTTAAAATAAAAGTCAGTGGGGTCTGGGTGCAATGTTACTTTGAACCCCAATGATTTTCATTCTATTGACGACATAGCAAAATATCTTTAAGAAAGAAAAAAATGTACAGGTTTGGAACAACAAGGCACACTAAATAATGAAAATTAAAAATTTTCATTTTTGACTGAACTGCCCTTTTATGCTTGTGAAAATGTAGGAGACGGAGGAGAATGAGTTCTTGCCAATCTCCTGGTGAGTGTAGTGGCACCAGAACTATTTTTCAGCAGCGCACCCTTTATCAAGACGAAATGAAACCTGTTATGCAGAGAGTAACATTATGCCAAACAAAATCAGGCATCCTGTCAGAGAATTAGACTACCTCTCACTGACATGCCAGCGAACTGCTACATCAAAAGGTGAGAAGCTGTCGACTGCAAATCTGCACTGGGCGTCCAGAAGCCGTCACTTTGTATATGGAGACAAGTGCAAATTGGCTGCCCTGCAGGCCCGGCATGTCAATCTAGAGGCTGCTGAGATCAGTTCACCAGCCCCGTCGTCCTTCACCCATCTGTCCAAGCCCTGTGCTAAGGCTTCATTAGCAAAGCTAATTACAAACGCTGATAAAATAAGTACATTTCATTGGTTAAACAATGACAATTAAGTTTTATTTTCTTAATGCAATAATGATGCTGCAAAAGCATAAAATACATCAACATGCAAAGCATCCATTTGCTGATAATCATTTAAATTAATTTTCCGGGTTCAGTACAAGTTAACCTCAATCAATAGTGTTTATGACGTAATGTAAATTATAACAAAATAATTGACATATCGCTTAGTTTTTTGACAAAGGTAAAAACTGCTGTTACAATAAAACTAAAAGCTAGTCAATAAAAGTTAAAAAGATGTGTTATTAGCCACTAAAACAAGTACAGAATAATCATAAAACTTAAATATTAAAACTGGGCACCATGACTGAATTGTTTCCATAACATTGTCTGGTGTAAAATGACTTGCGATTTCATTGTCATAATGACTGGTAAAGCCTGTAAACCCAGAAATGGCACATCGTCAGTGCAAAGTACCAAGAAGGGAGGTGAAGCAGAAAAGGTGGTTTGTCTTGAATAATCAGAAGAACAAACATTATCTGTATACATTTCACAATGTCTGACACTGAAAAGCACCCAGAAACAAGTTTAAACTAAAAGGTCTACTACACCAAATGTGACAATATTCCTCTGTTGATGCACTGGAAACAGATATTTTAAAAAGTGGGAATTCTGAGAACCTGCAACTAGAAGTTACCAATTTTCTAATCGATATATACTGAAGGATCTGAAGATTTTCAATAGCAATCTGTGATCAATCATACATTTATAATCATTAGTCATTTATGTAGCTGTTATTAATTTATTAATATTATTATTATTCATATTATTATTTGATTTATATAATTTATCATTTATTCATATTGTTCATTTGCATCATTTTATTATTATTAATAATTTGCCAATTATGTTTTTTATATTACTAATCCTATGATTGTGTGGTCTAAAGGGATGTTTGTCTTCACGAGTAGGAGATAAGAGAATGTCTTCATTTCAAGGTTTTTATAGTCAACGGACGATGTTGTGAAGCAGTGCTTTTCCATTGTTTTTCCCTTGGTATAATAACACTTCGTGGAATTGTACTGGCCAGCCGAAGTCCGAGCATTGAGACATTCGCAAATAAGATTATTTAATAAACTCTGCTCTTTTATTATCACTTCGTCTACTGCTTCTGCTCATCCCTGGCTTTCTCAGACAAATTCTCAGGCTGATAATAGAGTCTTGAGGTACTAGGCAAGACTTTCTGTTAACAGGTTTTGCTGGTCTGCACACTAGAAAAAACTGATATCTTCTGACAAGAGGAGTGATCTAACACAACACATTTAAATGTCAGAATTAATATAAAGGTCGGTCGGATAGCATATATCTACATACACACACACACACACTTATGTATATTCTTTACAATTTATCCTAAAACTACTGCCACCATTTACTACCATTGTAAGTGTCCTTGCAGCACTGGACTGGTTTCATGCTCAACTTCATTCTATCAACCCTGGTGTACCTGTATTCATCTTACGACAATCATGAACGGTAAAACAAGATGCTGGTCAATATATTGTGCTTTTTATTCATTTGGTGCCATAATGACGCTTGGGTTTACTGTTTGCATGCTGTATGAATGCAGCTTTCAGCTGCTTGCAAACTGACTCTTTTCAGGAGACAGCAGATTGCAAGTCATTCATTTGGTACCCCGGTGTGTTCCCGAGTCTGCATGACAGCTTTCACATTTCCACACTGCCAGAGTGAAAGCACACAATCTTATTGCCATTTTGGCTTTTTTTAAATAAGAGAATACATAATTTTTCTAAAAGAGGTCCTGAATTGAGAAATCAACTTTCCCTTGAGCTTTTGATATATTAAGTTATAATAATATGAGACTATCCTGTAAGTTTCAGAGCTGAAAACATCCTCGTTAGTCAAAGAAAAGCTTTTATTGACACCAAGCCCAGAAAACGATCGATATCAGAATATGCCACACCTTGACGCCATTGTGTGGTGAAACACTGCCTCAACAGAAGAAGAACAACGCCTGATTCTGTAGCCCCACCCACCCACTCGTGCCTGACATGACATAGGCATACACAGAGCTAAACCGGATCGAACTTCTATCCAAAAAACATACCGCATAAGCTTCAATCGGATTCCAATATTATGAATGTATGGATTAACTATTTTTAAAGAATATCCAGCTCACGTGGGGAAGACATTGCATGTGTGTTCCTTTATTTCACCACAGATTCGTTTGTAAACATGAGACTAGATTTGCAGGATGGGGATGAGATTACATGAATGAAGGAATGAAGCAACACTAATGTGAGTAAAAGTAAAAAAAAATTGCATTGTTACAGATAATTTAATATCTATTCATTACGTGTATGTGTCTAACTGAACATACCTTAACACGCTGTCAAAGGCTGAAGAATCCTTTAGTTGTGGTGTTGTTGGTTCATTGCGATTCGGGATCAGACTCTGACATGTATGGGCCAGTGCTCACAAAGCCAAACATCCCAGGGCTATGTGTTTTCCAGACAGGCTACCAAAACTTATCACAGGACTATCTTGAATAGTGAAATAACATTCCTTTCTTGATGTGCGTTATCTTGACTTGATATTTAAAAAAAATAAAAATCGCACAAGTTTTGAGCATTATGATTTGTCTGACTCTGCAGTGAGGCTTGGGCATGCGTGACTGTGCAGTTTGTGGTTTTTCCACAGATCAGGCAGGCCAAGTAATAAAAAAAATAACATTCCAATCAATTGCGGGTGGATGAGAGATAAATCATTGTGTTTGTTCGATAAAGACAATTCATTCCGGTCGCCGTTTTACCACACGCTTTCAAAACAATTCCCACATGTACTGACAGGGGAGCTAAAGCTCATTAAATATGCAAATCTTATCCAATCCTAGCAGTGGGCGTTTACTTCCAAGTATTCAGTGCAGCACACCCATAAAAACAGAGCGGTACAGGAAAGAGCCTCAAAACCAGGGTAGAAAAAAGCCTATTACTTAATAATTATGATGTTTTTGAATGTATAAACTGATTGGCCTTAACTTGACAAGCATTTTGAACCCAGAAAACAACCTCCACCACACAGAGGGCTCTAAATTCAAAGGCACTAAAGAACTTATTTTCTTTGTCTCAGCTTGTGTCCTTCACTGATCTAGACCAGGTGGGATGATTCACAGCACAGATGTTCACCTTTCATTAAAAAGGTATGTAAATGAACTAAACAGGACAGGTATGAGGGACAGTCAGAGCCCTCAGGCACAGTTGGGGTGAAAAAAAGACAGAGCAGCAAGAACAAGCCAAATGGTTTATTGGTTGGTCTGTAATGTTAATGAAGATGCATGCGGAGCACTCATGGAAGCCACAGACCTGGCAGAGGCTCAGGATGTGCCTGCAAATAATTAGATAAGCAATGAATCTCTGCCGGATGCCACACCTCCATAAAAGCAAAGCTGGCATTGCCCTGAACAAGATATCCAAATGAGAGCCTGCTCATTTAAATGAGACTGATGGAAACCAGTCTAACTAAGCCTGCCTAAATTTACACACTTTCAGCTCCTGGTAAAAACATTTATTACAACCACAGACAAGAAAGATGAGTGATGAGCTATTTTGCAAACATATTTTTCAAATATTGTGTTTATCATGAAGTTTCACTATAGTTAGATGACTGGCTGTAATATGCTTGCGAATGGAGCCATCTTCATTCTAGCTCACAAATAAACAATACGGGTCATCATAAATTAAATTACAATGTCTAATAATCTGTCGAATTACAGATAGCTGTCAAGAAGGCTTTAAGCAAACTGTTTTTTTTTGTCGAGACATGACAACTTAGTGGAGCTTCAGATACCATGATGTGCACAGTTATTGGCTGGGGCGACACATCCACTGGCCAAAGGTTCTGCCGACGGCTTCTGTAACCCGAACGAAGCTCGTTGATGGGCATGCTCTTGCTTTCACTTTGGTTGATGTGCGCACACTCATCCAAAAGAAGTGCCCGTCCATACAAGGAATTCCATTATGATGTCATACAGGGCCAAACTCAACAACAACAAAAAAACTCTCAGAAACTTGTTTGAATCCTGAGGGTCATACATCCAACAATTTTTTTACATTTTGGCTATGTTTAGCATGATAATCCAACTCTTTAACAGTGTAAATAAATCAGAATGCATGAAATTGACATTAGACCCCTCTCCCCTTTAAAAAGACTCAATATGCCAGATTTCTACACTCATTTCAGCCTTATAAACCCAGTCTCTTTCTTACAATACAGCACAAATATGGAAGAAGAAAAAAAGATCTGTCACTATGAAATTAAAATTGTCATCATTTGCTCAGCCTTACATCATTCCTGAACTGTATGACTGACTGTCTTCTGTGGAATACAAAAGACAGAAAATTGAAAGTCTAAAACAACCCTAGACCCCACTAGACTTGCATTTTATGGGGGGAAAAATTCTTCATACTATGTTTTGGATTGCACCGAAGACCACAACAGACCAAAGTGTTCAAAACAAATGACTGGAATAGACACATTTTGCACATATTGAAGGAGTTAACGCTAATTGCTGAAAGTCAAAGCCAGTCTTCAGATTTAAAGCAGTCGGTGTTGACAGATTTCACATGTAGTATGATGGGCACAGACTTTTTTTTTGCTTTATACTCTGATTCCATCAAGTCGGAAGATTTCAAACATGTTTGATGATATTTAGAGTCGATTTTAAAGCACATTTAGAGCCGATGAGAGCTGTCATCTCCTAGCAACAAGTTGCATATTTCTGTTTTTCTGTATGACTGGAACAACCGGAAAGTCTGTGTGTGACCCTCGGTTGTTTATTAACCTATGATGCCCAATTTTTCTCAGTAACTATTTACAAAGTTGGCAAGTGTAAGATCCCCAGGGTTCGGATTTTGTACATAAATGCACTAACAGGCATTTTGTTGTTAAAAGGAAATAGTTACAACAATTACCCTGAGTCTAGAGAACACATAAGAAAAGAAAAAAACAACTCAAAGTTTTGATCTTCTGTCTTTGAAATGACAGTCTGTGGTTGCATGAAAGGTAACATCAGGCTGAAAGACAAGGGACCGCAGTCAGCAGTTCCTGAGCACCGTCTGCCCTCCTCTGCATGTTAATTAGCATGTAATTGTAGATGCTTCTGTGTGCATTACAAAGCCACGAGAATGATTACACTGTTGCATTCTCGATTTAGTTTGAAATCTGGCGCAGAAGAATTTCAGACTAAATTGTATGGGTTAAATTATACATTGTGGCATCAGTAAAGGCAATTTAGTTCAAACATCACATTAGTTATACACTGCATTCGAGCAGGCACGTGGTTGCTCTCCAACTCGCGCTGAACAAGTTGAGGGATTGCGCTGAAAAATGGAAAGCCATTCTCGATAAATGCTATCAATCAGGCTATAAGAGCCATGTAGAAGCTGACAAAACTAGCTCGTCTTAAGTGAATCCACCGCTGCAGTTGATTTCTGTCAGTCAGAGTGTTTCTGGTGCTCTTCTACTGCATCCGTAGGCCGAAATGAAGTTGTGAAGCAAATCGAGTGAACAACGGCTGGCAGTTAAGTTGTTAAACAGACCAAACATCTGGTGAGAATAACTTCTACCAGCTCACCAGTCACATAGTTGGCGTCGCTCTGATGCAGTTTTTCCACTGGAATATTTTAAAAGAAATATCACATGCTTTTCTGATATTGTGCAGCATGGGTTACTGGATTAGAAAACCCTGAATATCTTGAGCACAAAGGCAGTATTAATTTTTGTGAGGAGAAATACAGAGGTGTTTACTTTAGGGTTGTGTATTTCAGTGCATTTTCAGTGCAAGGTGTGTACGTAGCTTCCCCTGGCACAAAAATAGCTTTTAATCAGCAGCTAGGTTAAGTCTTTCACTGATATGATGATACATCACTGGAGGCTATCCAAAAACCCAAGATCATTAAAATTATATGGCTGTAATTTCATTGGTCTGTCGGTCTCTGAGATGGGCGGCAAACAGCCTGGAAGCACTTGGCTAGTAAAACCTCATCTTCAACACGTTCATGGCCTCTGGCAATATTCTCAGTGTTTTCCCATTAGTGTATATATATCTCGATACATGAAGAACCGGGCCCTTACACATCGTCTAAACAACTCTGAATGCTCGCCGCTCGTAGACGATCTTTGTTTAATCTATGTGGGAAACATGCTATGAGATTTCAAACACAAGCTGACAGAACAGATGTGTCTGCCGTAGCCACAAAGTGGAAGTTCAATCTCAGGATGTGTAACTGGTTTCCAAAAACAGTGACTGAGGAAAAACTCAATTGCACTGTAAAGGATTGCCATTCAAAACAACTACACATATTATATTATATTATATTATATTATATTATATTATACACACAATATAATTTATTTAATGATTAGTTTGGTATTATACAGTGTGATTCATTTATGGAACAAAGGTATAAACAAATCATTATCGTTATATCGTTATCCCGTTATAAAATGATAGATGATGGCAAACGTAATTTAAAGATCCTGTGTGGTGAAAAGTTTTTAAAATGTTATTTTAAACATTTCACTTTGGTGATCAAAGAGGAGTTTTGGGGGTTAAATAATTGACTACAGGCGGATTTTAAATATTAAAATAAACAGAAATAATTAATATCCGAAATTAACCAATACATATTCAATAGGGTATCAACTAATACTGATAAATATAAAAATAATAAATATAAATGAATAATTGATAGGATGCAGATATATTGTCAATCCCTAACAATGACACTGAATAACGTCTCTAAATCAAATCTTTTCCCTGATTTTAAATTATATAATTAACTAAAAATGCTGTGGTTAATTTTTCATGGGTCTTTTGAAGTCCTCACATTCTAGCTGTGAGAGAGCTGCCTTTAGGCTTGAACGCTGGGAACAATGAGACACACTTCACTGCATTTGATATTCATCTCGATTTCAAAAGGATGGAGGCGGATTATGTTGCTCTTGTGGCGAAATCTTCTAAATAGCCACAGTCAATTATATCCTGATCTTAAAATAGATCTTTAAGTTAGACTGTTACTTTAATATGTTACATCTACCCATCTGAAAGATCATTTGAAGATGCACCCAGTACATATACGGCCCACCTGGCACCACTGGACAAATATCCTCAGAATGTTTTTTTAACCCAAGGCAAAATGCTCTGCTGTGGTTTTGGTTGCATACGCAAGAAAATCATGAGTTACATCTGCCTTCAGAGAATACAGATATTCCCTTTATGAGAGCCATACCCTCTATTTTCCAGACCAAGATCGCCTGGTGGGAAACTAGGCTTAAAAACATGTCTAAACAAATTTCAAGACAGATATCTTAAAAAGCTTGAGCCAGTAAGTGCTTATCAAGAACAAGCACTCAGTTTTTGTTATGTCTTGGAGATGACGGAGCAGGAGACAATAAAACTACAGCTGATACAAAGAGACGTTCGTCATCACAACGCAAGAATGTTAATTTGACAACTGTACTAAAAAAGTAAAAAGATGAAGGGCAATCATTTATGTAAAGTGTAGTTGACGCATAATTTGTCCATGGACTTTTTAAACTTAAAATACACAAGAATATAAAAAGAGAAATTGTACATCTTACCTCCTTTTATCTATTTTCAATTGCTAATCAACGTTTTGCCTTCGCTTATGTAAGTCTCTCTATTAATATAAGGTCTAACAAGCTGGATTCATTCTCTTTTTAACAGAAATATTAATCAAAAATAAAAAAAAATTATAGCTGACAAGACATTTTAAAGTGGTCTAAAGGGGTGTTTTTTTTTTTAATGAACATTTTATAATGTAGTGTTGTGCGAAAGGCTGTAAGACGCAAACACAACATCCGTCTATCAAAAACAGTGTTAAATGGCCCCTTACACTTTAATTACATGCACTAAACAACCATTTACCAACAAATTACTTTTTTTTTTTTTACGGTTTCCTACAAAGATCCCTACAAAATGTGAAAAACACTCTCTTTATGGTATCTAGGTCTCGATGGACCAATAAGGCAGCTGACTCTGTTAATCATAAAAGATAACATCACGGAATGATGAGTTGCCACAAGGGGAATATCCAGTAACTAAACCCTGTTGAAGAATGAATGACCCTTAACATCAAAAGCTCATTTCTTCTCATTTGCATTGCACTCATACACATCTCGCAGTTGCTAATACATATTTCACAGAGACATGCAAGACTGATGACTGAACTAAATGTGAAAAACACAGAAAGATGACAACCCTGCAGAGGATAATCGATTTTCTCTAATCACATATTCAGCTGGAGATACATTTCCCTAGACATTGGCCCTTTGGGTAAACAGGCCTGCCATTTTCCACCTCTACTTGTAATATCTACAGACCCTTTGGTAGTTAAGGTGTCCACAGATGCAAGTCTTTCCCTTTTCTTTTGCGAGTGCATATTTCATTCTATTTTCTTATTTATTTTGCCATTCATGTTTCACTTCCTCCTGGCTCACGGCCAGCGTGCTAACAAGACTTTGGGTGAGTCTGAACTGGAACCCAAATAGTCCTTCCTCTTCCGCACTGTTCATTCAGACAGACTCAATCATCTAAAAACAACCAGGAAAGTGCTGCTTAATGAGAAAAAGAACAGTGCCTTTCGTGTAGAATCAAGCATGGATGCATAAAGAATGATTCGAAGAACAGGGATTATGAAAAATTGTCTCTGACAATGTGGCTACAGACTGAAGTGGTAAGCAGGGATGTATTATTTTTTTTATATCTCACTCCCAAACAGAACAGGCAGTTGTGGGAGAATTGAAAAGGATTTCTGCAAATCCCCACAGAGACCTTTATCTTTCCAAATATTACAGAATTCATCTCCGATGCCGAAGGCCTCAGTAAAAATGTTGAATCTTTTGGACAAGACAATACTTTAAAAGTAATCTGTGCTTCATGTCTTCTGTAATGAGATATTTTACTGAAAAATGTACTGTATTTGATTTTAAAAAAAGGTATGACTGTATGAAGCTGTAACTCAAAAAGGATTTGTCAAAATAAATAAAACAGGCATCAAAATATTTTAATGTACAGTATGTAAATGGAATCTTTAAGGAAGCAATACATGATCGTAAAATTTAATTTTAAAGTTTAAATAAAAATAAAAGAAATCTAAAACATAATATAGCGGAAATGAGCATGCACAATAAAATATAATCAAATTAAATTGAGCACCAAGGGTCCCAAGACAAAACGCCAATAGGATTGAATTTGGATTATTGCAGGAAATAAGTTCTGTGACAAACAAATGTTTATGACTATTACATGTTTCGTTCATCAAAACAATCCTCAAAAGTTTAGGAATTCTAAAAATCAACCAGCATAAGTAAAAGAAAAACTACACCAGTCAGACAAAACACTAAGATTCAGACAAAACTTATGAGTGGGGTATTACTGATGCATCTTATGTCGTAGAATAAAACATGAAAATCTCTTTAGCTTCTATTGACCACATACCTTATTTCAGGCATTTATCCAACAAAAACAAAACTCACTTACATTTTGCCCATTCACTTACACTTTTTCAGCTAAAGCCCTTGCCTCAATCTGGTAGAAACAGAGTTGACAGAGAAAGAGGAATTCCATGGTCATAAAGTCTGCAGCTAAATGACCTTTGACCACTGAGGTCACGGTTATTCATTGAATCCAAAGTTACAGAATAGTCTCTTTCAGTGTCTTTAAATCCTTTATGAACATATATAACCATGTTCCTGTCAAAGGTCAGATCATAAAAAGCCAAAAGTGTCATATGATTGTCTGCTTAAATCAAAGGTGAAAACATTGAGGAACTCTTACAGGTTAGTTTGTATCTAGTAGATGGCTTTGTTTAAAACATAAAGCCCTGATTAAAATCTCTGGAATAAAAATCTGCTGATTCAACAAGATGACAAAACTATCTTGTGAAATCCGGTTGCCAACTTTAAAGCAACCCAAAAAAACGTAGAGGTCTTTTGAAGCTCAGCTGGTAGATAAGAGGTATAGAAAAATATCCCATGGCAAAGAGCTACAAAAGCATCATATTTTCGAGGCAGCAGAGTTTTTGCAGACAGAATCTCATGGAAGAGATAAAGCCAAATAAGCTTTCAAATATTGCCCTTCAAATTTAAAACCCAATTCACCCTCTGGTGAGTAAAACGTAACCTCATACATCAACGTCCAGGATATTCTTCCACGCAAAACCGATTGGGGCACAGAGGGGATATTTGAGCTCTGGCATTCGCTAGTGTTTAGCATTGGTAGCCCTTAAAATTCACTGCACGGTGGCATTTAGCCGAACATCTCCACGATATCAGAAAATGAGAAACTCACAGTCTCTAGTCGCCATGAAATGAGGGCCCCTGCTTTGCTTTCATTTCTCGCATTAAGTTCATCTGTATAACAGTCAAAGACCCAACTTATTTTCCTCTGGTATCAAATGGAGAAACAAAGAAAAAAGGAAGGCACACACAGCTTTGTGAGAGCTGACCGAATCTCTCATGCACTTTGGTTCATCCTGATATTAACAAGCTTTGATTTGAACAAGTGAGTGAAAGCAGTACGGCCCCATCCCAGCACCGCCACTGTAATCCTGCCAACAAGGGCAGAACAATCAGCATGTCAATAATTGTGTTGTGGAGCACATATCAGATCAAACGCATTTCTCGGTGGAGATAAAAGCCCCCGGTTTCCCTATCCCGCCCGCATCCCAGGGCAGACGTGGCTCCAAAAACCAATCCGAAAAGGAAAACATTCAGAATCTGACCCTTGCATAACTGAGGTACTAGAATCCGTGATGAGCATCTGTACAACCCCGCCGCCGTCCCGAGGCTGTCGTCCACCCTCGCTGGTTGCATGAACTCATTTCCTCGCGGAAGACACGATCTTTGACATCTGTTTAAAATCTATTGCGTAACAAACTAGCACAGTTGTCACAGAAACAAATGCAAAAGGACAAGGCAAAGGTCGTGTCAATTTAAACTCTTTAATAAAATGAATTCATTGTGTAATTTTAAGGATATAAAGGACCGCAAGCTGCGCACAAAAGCAGCATCGATGTCCTTTTCAACAAAAAGAGGGATTGAATGTGAAGTGCCCTGAGCCAGATGAAGGAGCACTAACCAGCTGTTCTTCCACTTGCTTATGCTACACTACATGAAGCTTTAAAAACAGATCCACAAGCAGCCGTCTTCATACATTACGGGGGTTATGTAATAAAAGCTGGAAGAAACCAGTAGAGAAACTGGTAGTTCAGTATACCGCTTTTTTAGCCATGCATACAAAACACGGTTCACTGAGTTTGCAGTACAACTTACAGGACAATAACGAATTGCTACACTACAAAGAATAGCATTACATTCAGTAACGTACATTCAGAATGCCAAAAGGGAGCAATTCCCAAATGTGCAGAGGTCCATTCCCCTCATTGTGCCTTGATCACTATATCAAATGCACACACAACAGAAAACGAGTTGGCTGAATGCGGCTGACGGACGGCTATGGAAACAAAACACGGAACACAACAAAACCTCAAGACAGTGTGTCACTCAATATAAAGGGAAGCACACACGCTGAATATTTGCCTGAGAGCTAAGGAATCTCAGCAAACATCCTTCGAGACAGATGGTATGTTACTAAAAAGTGTAGCTTCATGGTACACCACTCTCACTCAAAAGTGCAACATGTACACACTACACGCTGTCAAGTGATGATTAATGGAATCCAGACATGAAGCTTTTAGGGATCAAAACTTAATGTAAATACACAAAATTAGAATTTTGAAGGATTACACACTTTATACAGTCGGATTAGTATATCCACCTTATTTATCAATGCAGAAGTTATTTCCTGTAAAAGGCAAAACATTTTGGATTAGAATATTAAAATATATTTTGTTGACTTGCATACTTACATTATCCAAAACGTTTCCAAGAATGTTTAAATAATAAAAAATAAGCAATTTTAACCAGGACATGGCTTCGCCTATCAATGACATCAGATCCAGCTTACTGCAGTGTGCGACAAGTGTCTCATAATATCTTCCGAACGAACGCACATAACTAGCATTATAACATAACGTTCGACACACTCAAACGTAACTAATATGATGAAACAGTACTGTGTTAGCCCACATACACATGACCAGAAGAAGCAGAAGTGGTCGTCTGTGGCATAATAAAGGATCCACTGCTCTAGAGCTGTGTCACACTTGTCTTTCATTAGCAATCGCTCCCGCGGCCTCCTTCCGCTACAACAGCTTTCAGCCCCACCTTGCTTCATACTACAGTAACGTTAATAAATCTTTAATACATCCATGAATACGATTTCTGCCTGAGTCCCGTCAGATTCTTTTTCACCGGCTGCGAAATCAAGTCATCATCAAGCTATGCCTGTTTTGAATAAGCTAACTCTTGCAGGGAAAATTACAGAATGGGCCTTTAATGTGCGATAATTCTGATTTATAAATCACTACGCAACTAGAAAATAACAGTGAAACAAACAGCAAAATTATTTGTTTAAAATTAAGTGCCACTTTGCAGCACAACCAACTAAAAACCCACACTTAAATTAAAAATAAGATGGACACAAACTGAGCATGGAAATTTTTCTTAGTCAGTATGAATTAGTTATCTGTAGTACAAAAGCAACAATGGTGCTTAAAACTCTGCTGTTTTACTGAACATCACTCTGCTTCAGAGTTTTGATAGCGAATGATTCAACGACTTGCAACCAAGTGGCAACCACCTCCAGTTTCTTTTGAAGTCAATACGGAAGTGATTTAAACTGCAATTCATCAACCGGCCACTGGCCAGTAGGGATAGGCTCCAGAAGGGAGCAGAATGTTAAAATTCCAAGCAGCAACCTCTCGCGGTCTCTCTTGAAACCAATACGAAAGTGACTTAAACTGTAATTCATCGACTGGCCACTAGGGACAGGGTCCAGAATGGAGCAGAATCTCACTGAGCACCATGTTAAAATGCCCAAATTTACAACAGAAAAAAACATGTTTACAGCCTGGTACAAATTGTGGTTTTGGTCTACACAGCTAATTTTGGCCTTCATGACAACTGTGAGGGGGTGAATTCTTTTTACAACTCATTCGTTTACATTATATAAAGCCTTAAAGTTCTGCATAATTAAGGGCGTGGTCACTTTGAGTGACAGGTGGATAGCAGTTCGTCTTCTGCCTGTTAGTCATCACGTCACCTCAGCTCTGCCAATGTCCCGCCTCTTTGCCCATTGTCAGTTATCCGGGAGTGACGCAGCGCCAAGATGGCAACGACCAGCTCAACCCTAAATTACGCTTCAATACTGCTCTTCAGAATACTATGGGTGACTTCACAGACACTACGTCTGTTTTTTTATTTTTATTAAGGGCGTGGTAACTTGAGTGACAGCTGTTGTTACTACTAGACGTTTGTCTGCTGTCTGTTAGCTCCGCCCACTCCACCTGTTAGCTCCTCTTTGCCCATTTTCAGTTTTTTAATTGGCAGAGCTTCTGAAATGCTCTTCAGAAACCTATGAGTGACGTCTCGGACACTACGTCCTTTTTTTTTTTTTACAGGCTTTGCTTGCAACAAACAAAAACATACTTCATTGTGACGCCACCTACTGGAGTAACGAAACAGCTGAAAGCCTCACTGAAGGTTCTCAACGAATATTTCACTGTAACAGTAACTCAAATTACTCGAGTCACTCCGAGGAATCATAGTCGACAAGACCAGTTAAAAAAGTTCCAGAATAAATATTAGATCTCAAGTCTGATAATCCGGAACTAACTCGTGTATATATTGTAGCTCTAACACTAACATTACCTTTTAAACTACAAATGTTAACTTAAACGTACTATACAAACTGCTCATAGCTTGCATAAAATACAGATTTGATCAGTAACATTTTGTACAGTAACACATTTATGTTACAGGTAGCCTATACAAGTAACTCATGTTTTTATAGCAAATAAACGTCCCTCTCGCTTCGAAAGAAAACCGGCGTAAAACAAAGCCTTTCAAAAGAATTCAGAATAAATGCGCCTTTTAGAAATACGCACAACATAATTCAGTTAAACAAAACGGGTTATTCGATAGTCTCGCAGTTAAATCACAGCACGTAACGATAACACTATCTTTGTGAGTCTACTCAATAGACTTTGGCTATTTAAACGTGCGGTCTTCTCTCGGTCGTCTTCTCTATCGCCGTAGTGACTGTTTTTCCTCATTCATCCGCAAACGAAATCTCTCGAAACAATCACCCCAAACAACTTATATTTGCGCCGATACAGAAGCATGCAACATGAAAGCAGCGAAAAGAACAACCTACCTTTCGACTCAGCGTTGTCCCCGAATAGAAATAATATGCTATGCCAAGAACCCAAAGCACAGCAAAACATAATAATATCCTAGATTTCCTGCGCATTGCTGTGATTTTGGATGGGATAATACAGTGGCTGACTCGGGGTTTGTGCCGTGAAAAGCCACTGACGTCCACGTTCTGCGTCTCGCTGTGGCTACAGCGCTCAACTAACACGAAATCACCAGCAGCAGCGGTTGGATAGAAGAAGAAGCAGGAAACAGCCAGCATCACCGGGTTAGAGGGGAAAGGGTAACCGACTTTAATCCAATCACGATCCGCAGAGTCGCGTACGGAGGAGGGGTGGGGGTGGGGACATCCATCGTTAGCCTGTACCTCAAGATGCACCGAGGGATCATTGTTTTGTTCATTCTGGAGATCTGACAAATACATTAGTGTTACGTTCTTTTCACTGAAGTAAAAAAAAATATGCTCACTTTCTGCTAATGCACAGTGTGTTTATATAACCTGATGTGTAGGCTACTGCCTTATATTATGCACGGTGCACACGATATCTTTTTACTATACTATTGTATTTATTTTAGCAAATGGTCTTGGATTTTAACATTGTAAGTGATGTGTCAAAAATGTGTCCAATTAGACCTTGAATAGTTTCATGTGGAAATAATTAGTTTATGTGAGCAGGGCTGTAACCAAAAATTCTATAGGTAGCCTATATTATACACATTTACCTAATTTTCAACAAAATGTAAATTATAAACATAATAACAATGTTTGTTGTTTTTTTTTTTTGTTTTTTTACATTTATTATCACCATACTTTGTGTAGGCCTACACTTCCATTAAATTACAAAAATGTAAATTTAATTACTAAAGACTAGCCTAAATTTAAGATGTCTCTCTTCTTTGACTTTTATTATTAAAATAAAATGAATCTTGTTTCTTGAAATGAATTAAATAGTTACTAAAATAAAACAAAACAAACTACTTAATTAACACACTAAAATATATTTTTAAAAATATCATTAAAAAATATAAATTTAAAATGTTTAAATTAATGATTTTTAAATAAAAATTAATTAAAACTGTAGACATAGGGCTACTTAAAAAAACTGAAACTAATAAAATGACAAAAACAACAAAATTACCACACACATAAAAATAAAAATGAATTCCAAATATTATTAAAAACTAGTATGATACTAAAATGCCATAATCTGTGGCCTCTTTGGGGTCATGGAAAAACAATAACAGATTTCTTGGAGCTAATGCATTTGCCGTGATTTCCCATACCTCTGTATATGGGAAATGTGAAAATGGTCCATTACAGCACATTATTTTGGTCAAGATTTATCTATTTAGTGCAGCAAGAGCCATGTACTGACAATGTAAAGCAATCAATCACAGTTCTGTCATGAAAACTCTCAGAGAGATTGGCATGGTAATGGATATAGCAATGTTAATGTATTTGGTCTTGGCGGAATAGATCTGCTATGCTGCTGCTGCTGCACTAGGTTCTGCCAATATATTCACATGATGCGAGCATGTAAGACATGCTGCTGCACATGTTACATACATGAAATAATAACCCCGTAGCAGAGGGTGGAGCTGGGGAAGGTGTAGGGTTTCTGAAAGTGTGTGCTGCAGACTGCAACAGCAAGCAATGTCAAGTATTTGAATGTTGAGCAGCAAGCTCATTAGCTGCTGATGCAACAGCAACCAATCAGCAGCGCTATATAGATAACGATGTGATCACTAACAAATTGAGTTAAGGACCTATCAGCCTGCACCATCTAGAGTTTCATGAAAGAACTTTGTATATAAAACCATTTAGGCCAGGTTATCTAAGCTATATTGTGTTCCACTAGAACAGTGATTCTCAACCTCTTTGACTACAAGGCTTTTGATTAGAAGGCGTTTATCAGAGACAGTATTTGAATATTTATATTTGCATTTCAGGGGGCACTACAATACAACCAAAAGGGCACTTTTACGATTAAAGGAGCAGGGGCTGGGGCCAATGTCTGCTGGAATCTCCAGACCTTCAGAGATTTCAGGATGAGCCGCACTGGTCTCTGCAATATGTCTGAAGACTGATCTCAGATGGTCGATAGTGACAATCACTTATTCATCAAAACGGTTCCACTGGGTGTCTTTAAAAAAGCCAACTATTAAAAGCCATATATATATATATATATATATATATATATATATATATATATATATATATATATTTTTTTTTCAGGTCAAATTTTAATGAGTTCTTTAAAACCAAAGAATCTATTATGTCCAACTGTGGCTAATATTATTCATTATTCAGGAGGTTGATATATATTAAAAATGCTTTAAATGATCAGTAGTCTACTGTAATGAATTTAAGCCACAGTTGGAAAAACTGGATTCTTTGGTTTTAAAGAACCCATTAAAATTTGACCCGAACTCCCCAATTTTTTTTTTTGAGCCGTCTAATAATTTGAATAAAGGACGAGGCTGATTTAGAAACTGCTGCACTTCAAGGAAACACTTGAATGACCTACTTTTCATATGCTGACAAGCACTGCAGACTGGATCTTTATGTACACACAGCGCTGCAGTTAAAGATTTGGGCTGGCAAGTGCCACGCCATTCAATCTCGCACTTATCCTCAGATTGCTTCAGGACAGCTGTTGATGTTGTAAGTGTGCTGTAAAATGTTTAGGATTGAGTGTCTATGTAATAACAAATAGAAATCCAGATGATTCTATCATGATGTGCCTAGACTCAGAGCACTCAGATTTAATAACATAAGGTAAAGGGGTTTGTTTATTTTTTTATTTTTTTGTGTATGCATATATTTGTATGAATATATTTACTTACAAATGGCACAAATACATACAGTAGGCAATAAAAATACAAAAACATATCCTGATTTCTGGGAGAATGAGTACATTTTATCTAAATACTTACAAACGTGAAATAACCTCTGGCTTCTGAGGGGGAAATTTAAATATCAAGATTTTCAAATGTCATCTGGGAATGCCAATGGTCTAAATCGCCCCCAGAAACAAGAGTTAAACAAGTTATGATCCTCCATGTCCATGTCTGTCTCGTCACAATGTAAATCTGTCAGTGTCCCTTCATAACAGAAAACAACCTCTTAACAAATTTGAAGCTTAATAAAATTGTTTTACTGTCAAAAACCAACACAAGCCTCAAGAATGTCATTAAACACCATTGTTGTTCTGTGTGGTTGTGCATTTCCTGCTCTTAAACTTGGCATTTGAAACCTCTTCACAGTGAAAACATTTGGCCTAATTGGAGAATGCGTGTCACTTCCGCATTTATTGTAACAATGCTTTATTTCCCCCCAACCCTTCTGCCTCTTTTCATTCTCTCCAAATCAGTTGTAAGTTCTTCCTCTAGAAGAACGAAAGGCGAGGCTACACTTAAACTGATATTTAGGCAGGAACTTAATTCTGACCTACCATTATATCATGTTGGTGGCTACAAAAATGTGTTTTATTCTCTCATCAAATTAAAATCCCTGAGTATAAACACCCACTAGGCCATTCAGGCAGAACGTGGTGACTGTGTTTTAGTGCCAAGATCAAAAATCTACAATAATAATAGCCTGTATCTACAGCCTTCCAAGGCGTTTATAGAAAATACTAGTGGTATTGATTGTTGATCAATCCTAGTGGCTATAATAGGTCAAACTGAAGTCGTAATGACCACTCTTAACCTCCAATTTAAAAAAAAAAATTATACAGTCGTGCTCAAAATTGTTGGCACCCCTGGTAAATCTAATATGGCTGTAGAAAAATAAATCTGCATTGTTTATCCTTTTGATCTTATATTAAAAAAAAATCACAAAAATCTAACCTTTCATTGAAGTAAAAGAATTGAAAATGGGGGGCAAATCACATCATGAAATAAATGCTTTTCTCCAAAACACGTTGGACACAATTGTTGGCACCCTTTTATTAAATACTTTTTGCAACCTCCTTTTCCCAAGATAACAGCTCTGAGTCTTCTCCTCTAATGCCTGATGAGTTTGAAGAAACCTGACAAGAGATCAGACACCATTCCTCCATACAGAATCTCTCCAGATCCTTCAGATTCCCAGATCCATGTTGGTGCTTCTTTTCTTCAGTTCAGCCCACTCATTTTTCTATAGAGTTCAGGTCAGGGGACTGGGATGGCCATGACAGAAGCTTCATTTTGTATTCAGTGGCACATTTGTGTGTTGATTTTGATGTTTGTTTTGGATCGTTGTCCTGATGGAAGAGCCAACCACGGCCCATTATAAGATTTCTAGCAGAGTCCATCAGGTTTTGATTTTTTATCTGTTGGTATTTGCTAGAATCCATGATACTATGTGTCTGAACAAGATGTCCAGGAACTCCAGCAAAAAAATAGGCCCTCAACGTTAAAGTTCCAGCTGTATTTTTAGCCGTGGGCATGGGGTACATTTTATCCCTGTTTGCACAAAACCCTTCTGGTAGATTTGCTGCCAAAAAGCTCTTTTTACAGTTCATCTGACCACAGAACCAGGTCTAGTCTAAAGTTCCAGTTGTGTCTGACATCTGAATATGCTGGAGTTTGTTTGGATGAGCGAGGAGGATTTTTCTTGAATCCCTCGCAAACAACATGTGGTGATGTAGGGGTTTGATTGATTTTTTTTTTTAGGCTTTCTGACCCCAAGACTCAACTAATCTCTGCGATTCTCTATCTGTGATCCTTGGAGAGTCTTTGTCCACTCAAACTCTCCTCCTCGCTGTGCATTAGGACGATATAGACACACGTCCTCTTCCAGTCAGATTCATAACATCTTTAGCTGATTGGATCTTCTTAATTATTGCCCTGATGGTGGAAATGGGGATTTTCAATGCTTTAGCTATTTTCCTACATCCACTTTCTATTTTGTGAAGCTCAACAATCTTTTGCTGCACATCAGAACTATATTCTGTGGTTTTACTCATTGTGATGATTGATTAAGGGAATTTGGCCTTTGTGTTTCCTCATATTTATACTTCTGTGAAACAAGAAGTCATAGCTGGACAATTTCATGTTCATAGTCACCCTGGTGTGCTAAAAATATAAATATTAATGGGAATATACTTCAGAGATATTTTACTCATAAAATGTTTAAGGGGTGCCAACAATTGTGGCCAACGTGTTTCGGAGAAAAGCATTTATTACATAATGTGATTCCCCCCCCATTTCAATTCTTTACCTTCAATGAAATGTTATATTTTTGTGAATTTTTAAAATAAAAGATCAAATGGATAAACAATGCAGATTTATTTCTTACAGCCATTTTTGATCATATTTATCAAGGGTGCCAACAATTTTGAGCACGACTGTATATATATATATATATATATATATATATATATATATATATATATATATATATATATATATATATATATATATATATATATAAATATATATATATATAAATATAAACAATTTGCTTCCAAAAGACAACTTGTCATATTTAAATCGGTGCACATTTTCAAACATGCCAACACTGAGCAACTCTCACTGAGCAATTCAGACTCAAATATGAAGCCAGCTGACTATTATGACAATAAACGTACAGTCGTGCATGAAATATGGTAGAAATAACATTGGAACTTTATATTAAACACACATTGACATGTTGTTATAACCTTTGATAAATGTGCAATTCTAATTGTCATCCCAAAAAATGCAGACGGAACTCCACATGCTGTGATTGTGAACAGGACTGTTTCCATCTTATGTGGGCAAATGTCTTTTCCTACATTCTGTGGTTTGTTGCATCTAAGCCCCTACATTTGAGCATTCACTAGGGCTAATGAGCTGAATCTGTTTTGCAACAGACTTGGCTGTCGTCCAACTGGTCTGATCATTCTTGCCAGCTCCTGGGTGCCTTTTGGGATGGTTTCTGCCCCATTCTGGCCCTTTGCTTTCCTGCAATACCCCCTACAGACACCAATTATATAGGGTACCTGCTATTTCCTGACTCTACTGAACATGGGAGATGAAAGCTGGGGAAGTTTCATACAGGAATGGCTCTAGAGGGTGATGCAACTCTTGAAGGCTTCCTACAAACACAAGAAAGACTGCTGATCAGCTGTGAAAGGGCTCCACCATCAGTTTGCCCACTAGACACACACATACATGTTCCACAGAGCCAAGTGCCTCTTAAAAAGCCAGACACTAAAGTCAATAACTTGTTCTTGGATCACTTTACTACATGCAGGATAATGTGACTGACATGGTTGTTAGCAACATTGAACCACAATGAAGTATAAACCACCTGCAGGATTTTCTTTTTTAGGAACCTTGAGTTCCTTATGTGTAACAACCATTTTTGTCTTGTAAATAAACTATATTGCCAAATGTTTTGCTTTACATGCACTTGAACTTTAATGGCATCCCATTCTTAATCTGTAGGATTTAATATGGAGTTGGCCCACCCTTTGCAGCTACAACAGCTTCAACTCTTCTGGGAAGACTTTCAACAAGGTTTAAGAGTATGTTTATGGGAATTTTTTACCATTCTTCTAGAAGCGCATTTGTGAGGTACTGATGTTGGACGAGAAGGCCTGGCTCGCAGTCTCCGCTCGAATTCATCACAAAGGTGTTCTATCTGTGTTGAGGTAAGGACTCTCTGCAGGCCAGTCAAGTTCCTCCACACAAAACTCTCTCATCCATATCTTTATAGGCATTGCTTTGTGCACTGGTGCGTAGTCATGTTGGAACAGGAAGGGGCCATCCCCAAACTGTTCCCACAAAATTAGGAGCATGATTGTACAAAATGTATTGGTATGCTGAAGCATTAAGAGTTCCTTTCACTGGAACTAAGGCCAAGCCCAACCCCTGAAAAACAACCGCACACCATAATCCCCTCTCCACCAAACTTTACACATAGCACAATGCAGTCAGGCAAGTACCATTCTCCTGTCAACTGCCAAACCCAGACTTGTCCACTGGATTACCAGACAGAGAAGCATGATTTGTCACTCCAGCGAACACGTCTCCACTGCTCTAGAGTCCAGTGGCTGTATGCTTTATGCCACTGCATCCAGCGCTTTCAATTGCCCTTGGTGATGAAAGGCTTGAATGCAGCTGCACACCATTGGAACCCATTACATGAAGCTCTCTACACACTGTTCTTGAGCTAATCTGAAACCACGCAAAGTTTGGAGTTCTGTAGCTCTGTGGAGTTCTGTAGCTCTGAGGAGATCTGTGTCATATGTATGAAGATGACACGGTGTTATTTGTTCACGGCAGATCAAAAGACATTGTTGCTGCTAAACTTACAAAAGCTATATGAGCTGTGTCACAGCCTGGCTGCAGGAGTGCTGCCTTCAGCTCAATGTCGCTAAAACTGTCGGGATGTTTTTTTGTAAAACCAGTAGGGTCTATCATGACCCTGAAATATATGTTGCTGGCGAAAAACTGCAGCTGGTCACACAGTACAAATATCTCGGTTTACTGCTTGATTCCAATCTCTCATTTAAGAAAGTTCATGTTGAGAAAGTAAGTAAAAAAATCTAGCTAAATCTTGCAACTTTTAGATCAATTAGAAGTGAAATATCTAATATTTTTACACACTATGATTTTTAGTCATATTATTTATTGCCAAACAAGTTAGTCACAGGGAACTCGTAGTATAATCAGGCCACTTGAAATACTGTACAAAGAAGCCATCAAGGTCATGGATAAGAAAACAAGACATTACCATCACTGTGCAATTTTAAAAAGGTAAAAAAAATTAAATTGGTCTGATCTTCATAAATTTGCCAATTTATGCTTGATTTATAAGGCAATGCATAATTTAGCTCCTGTTCCTTTGGCAGATCTTATTAGCCAAAGAAACAGTACTTTGTGAGTCACTAGAGGCTCAGTGAGAGGCGACTGTGTCATCCCCTGCGCAAAAGCACCTTCAGCCAATCAACCTGGTCTGTGAGGGGCGCTAGTGAGTGGAACAGATTACCCGATGAAATTAGACAGGCAACTACTTATAAGGTTTTTACTAAACAGTTAAAAAAATGGCTGATTGATACGTACATCTGTCAGCACTAAAGTCTTGAACCTGTTGTGTCTCTTTGTAAAAAAAATAGTTTTGTCTTTGTTTTTATAGGCTGTATGTCTTGTATCTTTTATGGTTGAACTTGCAGTGTGTTATGTGTGTGGTGTTATTAACCATGTATATTTGTGTTATATTTATGCTCTTTTAACGTCTGGGCCAGGGGACTACATATGAAAAATAGCCTTTTGGCTAATTCTGGCTTTTTTACTCATGTTTGTTCATGTGTTTTTATGAAATTGCATTGTCCCCTTAAAAATAAAGTAATCCTAATCCTATTGCCTCTTCAAAAAGTTGGTGACTTCTGCACACTGTGAGCCTCAGCATGCGCTGACCCCGTTGTGAGTTGTTGTTCCCAATTGCTTCCACTTTGTTATAATACCACTTACAGTTGGCCGTGGAATATTTAGTAGTGAGCTAATTTTACGAATGGATTTATTGCACAGGTGGCAGCCCATCACGGTACCACGCTTGAATTCACTGAGCTCCTGAGAGCGACCCATTCTTTCACAAATGTTTGTAGAAACAGTCTGCATGCATAGGTTCTTTATTTTATACACTTATGGCCATGGAAATGTTTGAAACACCTGAATTCAATGATTTGGATGGGTGTCCCAATACTTTGACAATAGTGTTCAATTTCATCTTGATGCTCTAAAAACAGCTCCTTAGAATCTTTCTTGATTGCTGCCATTGTAAAGTCCAATACTTTCTAGCTCCTCATGAATTCAGTAACATGACCAGCCAACGCCTTTACATTTGTACAGTGTATGTTGAACATTTTGTTGTATTGTAATAACATGTTCCTAAAGTTGTATATTTATTCAGTCTGCATCTGAGGTTGCTTCTGTTTTGCATCTACATTCTCGTTGGAGGGAACATCAGGAACACAATGTTGTTGTACACTGCAGGACAGCGAAAGAAGTTAAGGTACACCAGAGCAGTTAGTGTGACTGCTCTATAAATGTTTCACACCATTTTACAATATAGGTCTATTGGGGTACATTTTTAATTGGTTATTTGTCATTCAGGAGACGCTTTTAAAGTACACTAATTTTATACAATCCACCTGGAGCAACCTCAGGTTAATTAGTTTGCTCAGAACCACAATCCTGAGACAGAATTTCTACAACTTTGGCTGATGAGTTGGACATTAGTTTCAGGACTTTGTCAAGTTGTCAATTCAGATAAGCATGTAACACCTTAACTCTTTTTTAGGTCTTTTACTTCAAGCATACATAATAGGGTTTGCTTGAGAACACTAGTACTTCACAGAAAATGTACAAAAACAGAGGAAGTATAAAATACATGGTTGTGACAAAGATTTCAGACTCATTTAAAGGGATAGTTCGCCCAAAAATTACAATACTGTCATCATTTATTAACCTTTTTGTTATTTTAAACTTGTAAGACTTTCTTCTGCAGAACACACACAAAAAGGTTATTTTGAAGAACATTAGGAATCAAAAAATGAACACCACTGACTTCCATTGTATAGACCAAATATATATATATATATATCTTTTGTTTTCCATAGAATTCAGTCAGACAGGTTTGGAACAACATTAGGGTAAATAAATAATTACATTTTTAAACATTTCTAGATATATACATAAAAACCATTATAGGCATAGGATGCAATTTTCAGACGGTGTACTTTTCTTCCCCTTGCCTTTGAGATTTGTGATAGAGTATATAATTATTGTACAATTCATTAAACACTTCCTTGACACCCATTTGAAGGGTGGTGTTCAGAAACTTAATGTCTTGTTCAACACAATGGTCCAGGATACAGTATATGCCTTCTGTTAGATGTGCCTTGATTTCTGGCTGAAGCGTCACCTAGGAAAAGATGACAGAAACTTATAATGAGGGTATACAAAGACAACAATTATCTGCAACGTGCTCACGTCTCAGGCCAGTTAGCAGGTCAAACGCATATCACACTTCAAGTTGACAAAAACAATTGGCTCTCAAGTCGCACTAGACAAAGCGGTCTTCCTCCAGTTTAAGATTAACACAACCTCTGACCTGTTAGAATACCATACACAAGACAGAAGGATATCGGATAAGTCCCAGTGCATGAACTCTCAAGCTATAATTGTGTGGTTTAAGATTTATAACACTGAAAAGATTCTAGCAAATTTTTACTTCAGACAGGCTGCTCAAGAGAGCAGAAAAGATAATTTCAGGAAACATTGGAGTAGAAATTGTCATGGGCATGTGGTAGGTAAAAATAATTAACTGAGTCATAATGACTAGCGTCTTACCCTCTGCAGTTCACTGACATATTGTGCAACCATGAATGAGGACAGGACTGTGAAATCTTCGGCAGCATTGGCAATATGAGTGTACATCCTCTCCACCAGCCTAGCACACTTCAGAAGACTTTCTCTGTCTTTCTCAGAGGCTGAAAGAGCGATCACAACAAGTAATTGTATTATTTTAATTAGAGCTGTTCAAAACAAAATGTTCACGTGATTAATTATGCTTAACGCCGCTGGTGCATTAAGATCATAAGTCTGATTCTTACCATGCAACCTCTCTCCAAAACCAATAAAACAGTAATATTGTCTAATATTATTACAATTTATAATAACTCTTTTGTGTTTGAATATACACTGCCCAGCCAAAAAAAAAAAGTTGCTGTTTGGATTTAATTTTTTTACAACCATGTAAGAAGACTACGGAAGCCCTGAACCGCAAAGTAAAAAAAAATCTGGAAAAAAAAAAAAAATCTAGAATTTCGAGATTAAAGTCGAAATATTTCGAGATTAAAGTCGTTATATATTTTTAGTAGGCCTAGCTAAAGAACTGCGCTGGTGAAGAACTGGTCCAAACTTTATGTGGCACGTTGACTGCGATAAGATTAAAGCGTCACGGTCTCTGCTCGGATTCTCACGAAATGTGATGTGGTTGAAAGTGTATTTCACCAATAATGACCCGAAAGTCATGCAACATATTTTATTGAGACAGTAAAGAATAGAGATGGTTGTCCTAGAAGGATCCGTTTCGATAGTGGGACTGAAAACGAATTGCTATGGAGCAGATGCAGATCTTTCTTCGACGAGATGCGATGGCAATAACTGCATTATTCATATAAATATGGAAATACCCCAAGATGGCTTGAAAAATACACATAAACCATATATGATCACATCGTGTGTTTACTGTCTTACTGTCTTCAAAATGTTCTGCTTTTATTCAATATAGCAGGATGATCCCCCCGCCCCCCTGCTCTCAGGACATTTAGCCTATTAATGTAGGCTATAAAATAATATTGATAAAAGGGTTTATTTAATCATATTCACAATCACAGCAGTTTAGGCCTATAATCATTCATTTTGAGCCTCGCTTTAGGCGCTCGCAGTTTGAAAACATTTCTACTTTAATCTCGAAACATTTCAACTTTAATCTCGAAATTTTTCAACTTTAATCTCGAAATTTTTCAACTTTAATCTCGAAATTTTTCGACTTTATTCTCGAAATATTTCGACTTTATTCTCGAAATATTTTGACTTTATTCTCGAAATATTTAGACTTTAATCTCGAAATTCTAGATTTTTTTTTCATATATATATTTTTTTTTTTTTTTTTTTTTTTTTTTACTTTGCGGTTCAGGGCTTCCGTAGAAGACACATCATGGCCATATTCCAGGATGACAATGTCTAGATTCATCAGGCTCAAACTGTGCTAGAATGGTTGGGAGCATGAATAATCATTTTCACACATTAATTGGCTCCTCTAGTCCAGACCTTAAAATCACTGAAAGTCTTTGGTATGTGCTGGTGGAGACTTTATAGAGTGCTTGATTCTTGCATTGTCAATACAAGATCTGGACCAAAAATGAATGAATCTCGATTAAAATAAATGCTGTGATGTTATTGCCATCAAGAAGTGCATCAATTTTTGGTGCATCCAATATCCTGGAATAAGGCCATGATGTGTCTTCCTGCATGGTTGTTTAAGAAATGAAAAGCTACACACACCATCGATTAGGGTTGGAAGAACTGTTGCCAAACATATAACATGCTAGAAACACAAAAATCACTGCAATAGTGATCCAATTATAGACTCAAGCTCTTGCCAATTTAAATCCAAACAGCAGCTTTATTTTTGGCCGGGCAGTTATTCTTGTGATGGCAAAGCTGAATTTTCAGAATCATTACTCCAGTCTTCAGTATCACATGATGCTACAGAAATCATTCTGCTGCCTATCTTATTTCTTATTAACTTATTATCAAATGTTGAAAACGGTTATTTTTGTGGAAATCATGATACATTTTTTTCAAGATTCTTTGATTAAGTTTAAAAGAACAAAATTTTTTAAAAATATATTTATTTAGATTTGTAACAATGTAAAAGTCTGACACTTTTCATCAATTAAATTCATTTTGCTAAATAAAAAAATGTATGATCCCAAACATTTTAACTGTAGCGTACCTTTGTCCAGTGTCTTTAAATCTATTCAAATATATTCCAAGTTCTATTAAATTACACATTCTGTTCCCTTTCTTTAAAAGCGAACAGAATGCATTAATCACCAATCATGATAACATTATAATAATGAATCCTGGTTAAATCTTTTCAAAGCCACATTCTCTGTGGAGCCAGACAGATCATAGTGAGTGATCATGACATCACATTCATGCTTTGAGAAAGTTACCGCAAGATGATCAATAAGATTGAAATTAGTTTTGATGTCAAGTATGAAAGTCTAAGAAATGAAGAAAGACGAAGTGTCCTGATGCCACATCCCCAAAAAAAGTCTTTAAATCTAAAGTCATAAAAAAAATTCTCAAGTCAAAAGGGTTACGCCTTCAGTGTTTAAAATGTGTTGAGCCTCGAGCTTCAGGATCAAATTTGACCTTCTTTCTTCATGGATTTGTTTTCTTCTTCTTTCACTTCACTTTGAAATTCAATCTAAAGAGTCACAGTCTGCAAGCGTCTGTCTCTGAACACAGCTCAACGAGGTGCTTGTCTCATTAGGTGAATCATACCTCAAATAACATCTTTTTCTTCCTGCACAATAAATGAATTCAGAGCAACTTGTAGATGGAAAAGTATCAGCAGACATCACTAATATATATGTAGAGGCAAAGAACCATCCAGCGCGAAGTCTTTGGGATGTGTTGGAGGAGACATTACAGAACGCTTGACAAAACAAGATATTGACCAAAAATGTATGCACCTCTTGCTGAAAATAAATGCAAGAAGAAAACAATGCAAGAGTCCAGCACTCTGTAAAGTCTACTCCAGCACATCTGGAGACTTTCAATTAATATAAGGGAGGTGCTAATCATGTGTGAAAATGATTCTCAGTTTGAGCCTGATGAATCTTGGCTTTGTTATCCTGGAATAAGGCCATGATGTGTCTTCCTACTTTTTTTTAAGAAATGAAAAGCTACACACTCCAACAATTAGGGTTAGAAGAACTGTTGCCAAACATATAACATGCTAGAAACACAAAAAACGTATTTTTTATATATATATATATATATATATATATATATATATATATATATATATATATATATATATATATATATATATATATATATATATATATATATATATATATATTAAGTTTTTGTATTATATATATATATATATATATATATATATATATATATATATATATATATATATATATATATATATATATATATATATATATATATATATATATATATAATTTCTGAAGGATCATGTGACACTGAAGACTGGTGTAAAGATGCTGAATATTCAGCTTTGCTATCACAAGAATAAATTAAATTTTTCAGAAAAAGGTTTTTGTAAATTGGAATAAAGTTAAAAATATTACCATTTTTTTTATAAATAAATGTGGCCTTGGTGAAAATTTTACTTTTTAATTGACCTTACTAAAAATCAAAAACAAAAAAATTTAAACTTACTAACCCCACACTTTTGAACCGTGTATAATGTTTACATTCAAGCATTTGAAATGGCTTTTAGAACACTCCTGAATGTGGGTACAATAGGTGTGCTTACCTCTGTCAGAGTCACCCCGCTGTCTGCCTTCATGCATGACCGATGAAACCAAGCGATAAAAGCAATTCAGGAAGGCGGGCGAAGCCTTCAGCATCACCTGCAAAGATTTAAAACTCTCAAAATTGCTTGGTATAAAGCCCATTGGCCTTTATGTTTATCTTATAAATACTGGTCTAGATTTATTACACTGTGCAAGTCGAACACAAAAAAACAATACTCTTCTGTGCGGCACAAACTGTGCCACAAAACTTCATAAGCAAGCTTAACATGTTTAGATGCATCCAGAGATGGCTGGTAAAAGAACACTATGAAATGATTCAAAAACCCTGAATTAATTTAAATTTTTTGTTGAATGCTAGCAACAATGTAAGCTTTATCTTTACAATGACTGGCAAGATAATATGCATGTAAGTACACCGACTAGTATAGTCAAAACATTATGACTAGAGTCAGGTTAAGCACATATCGTTGTTAATTTCCTAACATGGCCACATATATCAAGTGATGTGTCCGAAATTGCCCCCATACCCTTAAATAGTGCACTATTTGAGCAAACAGTTGGTGTCCAAAACCATAGTAAATGTAATCAAGTGCACTCATTGGTAACACTTTACAATAAGGTTCATTAGTTAACAACATTAGTTAACATGAACTAATAATAAAATGCAATTTTAAAGCCTTTAACAAAGATTAATAATGTTAATTTCAACATTTACTATTACTTTACTAAAATCTTGCTAACATTAGTTAAGGTCTGGGTAGATTAGATGGCAAGCAAATAATCAGTTCTCGTAATCAGCGTGATGGATGCAGGAGAAATGGGCAGAAATGAAGATCTGAGCGACTTTGAAAAGGGTCAGATTCTTATGCCATGGCGACTGGGTCAGAATATCTCTCCGGTATATCCCTTCACATCAACGATGCGCCTTGGTGGAAGTGGCATCTTTTAGCAGGATCATGCACCCTGCCAGACTGCACACACTGAACAGGAACGTTGAGAGGAACACGATGAAGAGTTCAAGGTGTTTCCCTGGCCTCCAATCTGATTGAGCAGCTGTTGGGCTGGACCAACAAGTTTGATCCATGGCGGCACCACCTCGCAACCTACAGGACTTGAAGAATCTGCTGCTACAGCTTGTTGCCAGATACCACGGGACACATTCAGGGGTCTTGTAGAATCCATACCTTAATGGGTAAGCGCTGTTTTGGCAGCACACAAAGGACCAACAGCATATTAAGCATAATGTTTTGGCTCATCAGTGTAAATGTATAATATTTAAATTTGGCCAAACAACTGAAATTGTTTTTATTTAAAAATTCTTTATATTATTGTTATTTAGCTCTATTGTCCAGCCTTAGTGGATACAGAAACTGTGAGTGATCAATTGCATATTATGTAAGTGCACCTGTAGTTGTTCAGTCATCATTATGGCTAATTCATGGTCATGGACTACACCAATGTTTGCTCTCATTTCACTTTTTAAAGCAAGTGAAATGTATTTGTATTTCTATCAAATACAAGGTCATGTTGAGATTTTACTAAGTTTCCCACTTACACTGGCAAAGAAACCTGTACACCTTGAAGTCTTGCATCTCAGCATTCCTCTCATACCAGACTCACCGTGGGCTCCTTCCCCCTCAGGATCTGTAGCAACTTTCTAAACTACATTCTAATTTTCACTTCTATTAAGTGCAAATTAAACACCTCTCCAGGGCACTGTAATGTTCACTCCAAACATCAAGCAGCATTAGCCTGTAACACACCTATTTGCATAAAGCTATGAGGCTTATCAAACAAATTTACCAATTCATCTGAATGTTACCTATTTACCATGACATCCATTTTTACAGTACATAAGAGCAAATTGCAGAATGGGGTACCAAGTATTATAATGTTTTTCACCTCAAGAAAACCCATGCCATTTTGTGTTTACTGATGGATATTATTAAATTCCTGATCCACGCAATGGGATTCATTTATGTCCAGCAGACAAAAAATGTGTGTTCATGTGTTCATGATACAAAACTCTAAAACCTTATTAATAAAGCATTTTTCCAAAGCAAGTGCAGATAAACATATATCATACATTATTTAAAAACATATAGCATCTGACACAATTTCTACCTCCACAGTCTCTAGGTGATTTTAAAGAGCCCCTATTATGGATTTTTGAAAATGACATTTTATGTTGTGTGTATTATAGTTCTAAGTGAAAGAAAGAATTCTGAAAGTGCACCGTATATAAAGTTATTGTCTCTCAAAAGTAAGAGTCGACTCTTGAGTCAATTAAACAAATCCTTTTTTAAATGAAAATTTTGTTGTGATGTCACGGTGAAAAAAAACATTGCGCGCGCAGACACCAGGGAAACCTTGAACCAGCTTAAACACTCCGGCAGATACTGGATAGCATCATGTCGAGAAGACACTGTGCTCTACAATGTGTTTATTGTGTTTCCTATTGTGTAAGTATCTGGCTAACCGGCTAACTCACGCTACTACTGTCTTACTGAAATACTACTGTAAATCTGCTGTGGGCTGCAGCATTACCTAAAACTGTGTCTATTAATGCAGATTGTCTTTCATTCTTACTACTTTGAGTAAAGATAAAGGGTAGAGCAAGATTTGTTTTGCAAATTTTAATGTCAACTTACATCAGTCTTTAGTGCTCGGCTAACCTATGCGCTGTTATTGATACAGTTCCCACATGTGCACCACAATAAATTAGAAACACACACACATTGTTGATGGACACACACTTGTTAATGCTGATGGTGAAAAATTACAGTTGAAACATCTCATAATGTACCTCAAACTGAGTAGCATCACTGAGAAACCTCCTGCTCAAGGTTCGGAATGAATAACTAGTTCTTCCATTGTTTCGTCATCGATTCGGACTCGTGCTGGGATTGGTGTAAAACCGACGTCATTGTTACTAGGGATGCACCGAAATCAAAATTCTTGGCCGAAACCGGAAACCGAAAAAGAGGAAACCAAGGCCGAAAACCGAAACACCGAAAGAAATTATGCCAATTATTAGTACCAGTGCTTTTATGGCTATGACTGTAACTTTACTAAAAATCAAGGCATTGCAATTGCATAAATTAATATTAAAGTTTCCAATAATAAATCAATTACACATTTTTGCAAATATTTGTTTAGCACATTGCAACAATGCACAGTATAAAATAAAATTCTAATTAAAAATGTTTAACTTGACCTCATTGTGGACATTAAATAATAATGTTCAGGCCTACTGGCCTGCAGAAAGGTACAGAAATTTAATAAAGTAATCAAACATAAAATAACTGCATATTTAACTGTTTAAATTAAAGATTAATCCTTATTAAACTTACAAAAGCTATTCAATCAAGGGCAGTGAGTGATGTCCTTGTCTTTTGTTTGAGATTAAACAGACCGCAGTAAAGGCTACTGCCCCTTTAAGACCTAATGCAGGGATATGCGTCGTCTTTATACAGTTCACTTAAGGCATATACAGACGATGTCGGCTAGGATACTCATCAAGATGGACATGTTGACATACTGTTTGTGTGAGTTTGTCCGATTAAGCGCAAGACTTGAAAGAAAACTCAATATTTGCGCGCTGTGAGAAGAGTGCGCGCTTTCGGATGAGTGCACAGAGACAGATCTTCTCACAGCGCGTGAGTTCTCATTCGCGTCTTCTGGCTCTACACCCGGTGATGGCGGTGATGGTCATATTCCAACATACGGCAGCACTCGCATGCATTTAACAAAGTTTACAAAGAGAGACTGTTTAGCCCACGTTTTTCTTTTATGATCGCTGTTGTTGTAGTGTATCACTGAGGAGCCAGCACGTGTATCCATCAACAGAAACATAAGATGCGTCATCAGATGTGAGATGAACCACATACGTCCACACCTTAGACATGTTGCTTGTTGAGACCGTTTAGACAAGCACGTGCAGGTCACGGTTTCTGTTTGCGTCATCACAACATTTCGGCCGTATTGTTTCGGTGATAAAAGTCTTTCGGCCGAAAACCGAAAATGCTCTTTTTTGGACATTTTCGGCCGAAAATTTTCGGTGGCCGAATATTCAGTGCATCCCTAATTGTTACTGTCTTTACAGTGTATACAATTGCTGCACTTTAGGCAGCCTCCTGATGGAGCTGAAAATCAGTTATTGGGATGGTAATGGATAGTTATTGGGATTTGTTTCTGAAATACACACTGTACGCGGTAGACCAATCACAACAGACTGGGCCATCGGACCAATCAGAGCAGAGTAGGCTTGCGGAAAGAATGGATTTAGAGAGACTGATTCATCTGTCGAGTCGTTTGAGAATCACTGAACACTGTGGGGATGTGCAATGTATATTATGAGATAATGAAACTGTATTTTGACCTTTGATTCATGTAAACCTGTAAGAAACTATAAAATAGCATAATAGGGGCATTTTAAGTCAACTGAAAATGTAATAAGGATATCAATTTTAAGCTCATCTCTCTCTCCATGCAGCCAGAGGATACTCACCTGAGGGTAGCCGTGTATAATTGCAAACAGGACTTCATGGATGGCCTCAACAGCAGCATGGTAGTCCTCCATGGAATGACTGTCAAGAGGCACAAACTGCAGTGCGCCCAGAACCACAATGATGTGGTGTGGATTGGAGATATGTGCTTCACCCTGAGAGAGCAGGACAGTCAAAGCCTGGAGAGTTGGCAACGTCAGTGCACGAGTCAGAGAGGGGATTTTGCTGGCCTCCTTTATTACAAACTGAAAACAAGGGAGGAAATCTGTGAAATTCAAGAATCATGTCTCTCAAATGGTTACTGCCAACTCATTCCTTGTTAGAAGTCATGAGTTGTTTGAGTTCTTCAGAGTCAAACCCACAGCCTTGGTGTTACTAGTGCCATGAACTACCAGCTGAGGTAAAGGAACTAAATAAATAATAAACCTAACATGAAATATTAAATTACAATTTTAAGATGTTTTTGACTCTTATGTTCAACAAGGCTGCATTTATTTGGTGAAAAAAGCAAAACAGTAATATTGTGAAAGATTTTTAAAATTTTGAATATCTGTATTCTATTTGAATATATTTTCAAATGTAATTTATTCCTGTGATGGGAAAGACATTTTCTGCAGTTATTACTCCAGTATTCAGTGTCACATGATCCTTTGGAAATCCTTCTAATGATGATTTGGTGCCCAAGAAACATTACTTATTATCATCAATGTTGAAAACAGTTGTGCTGCTTAATATTTTTGTGGAAACCATTACTTTTTTAGGATGTTTGATGAATAGAAAGATAAAAAAAACAGCGCAAAATAAAAAAAATGTTACATTACAAAAGTTTACACTTTCAATTTTGATCAATTTATTTAATCCCATTTCATTAAGTGTAGGTGTTGTATAAATGCAAAAAAAGTGTGCATCTTTAAAGATCACTAAAGAGCATTATGAAACACATGTACAATATGTGCAATGCAGTGCTCTAACAAACCAGCCTGACATTGATAAGTAAGTTCACACAGAATACTTTTCAACTGCTCAGCAAACGATCAGTGCTATAAAATATTAACGACAAAAGTTACGATTACAGAGCTTGTTCTTATTTTTGTGTACTAAAGACAGTGGAGATGAGAGTAGAGCAAGGTTAACAAAGCTTTTGTTCGCTGTGGTGAACTCTGCTTGCGGCAGCTCTAGTACGTCAAGCTCTGACACTGAGAAGAAAGGTGCAGTGATAAAAGTAACCTGACAGGCACACACAGTCCTTCTCTGAGTCAACTCAGTGACATAGATAAGACTTTGAAACCTGACTTTTCCAGGCAGATGAATTTTAATGCTAAATCAAGACAAGAGAGTCAGGCTGGTGGGTGAGGTATGTGATATGTTTTACAAATCTAGCTGCATGGTGTTTTCTACTGCTAACCAACTCTCTAGGCACCCTTAAAGCAACTTTCCAAGCTTGATAGAAGTGAAGCTTTATCCCATTTATTATATTGCATATCTCTAATTTTATGCAAGCAAGAAGTCCAGGAAATAACTTTTTTTACTGAAGGGCCACACACTTCAAGGGTTTTGAAGGATCTAAGGATTTTCGATAACAACTTGTGTGTTTTATTTTAAGAAAGCCAAGACACATTTGCAGTGTTTTATTGTCTTTTTTTCACTTAAAGGGGTACTTCAGCGCTGGGAAGATGAATCTGTATTTAAACTGGGTCATTAATGTAGTAGAAATGTGAAATTATTTTTGAATTTGGTGCCTTCTAGACTGAGAAAACACAAATGTATTTTTGTCTCATGGGGATGAAAGACAACAATTCCCAGAATACACGTCGCTGCCCTCCTACTCTAGGCATGGCTACTGGCTGGATCACTTGCCCACCGCGTTAGTTTTCATAAAAACAGTTCAGTTAGAGACACTACAATTAAAAACTGAACTTGTCTGTTCAACATAATGTGAGTGAGCCGATTGAGTGAGTCACAAACGCAGCAGGATCGGATTACATTCATCATATGAGCTGAGGTACTCGCGGATTAGCGGCCGCATACATTCAGAGCACGTGATCAGTCTGGCGCATTTTCAGTTCATGTCTTTGGAAGCTTAACTTTCATAGGAAGTTCATTTGAAAAGTTGAAACACTCTCCACCGCTCCGTTTACATGAATCTCTGCAGCTCCGTGAGCCGAGTGCTGTGAGTGCGATGTTGAAAACATGTGGAAATAGCACCTCCTGCTGGCTGTAGTCTTTAGCCTCTGGCCAAAAACTCCTCCGATGACGCAAAATGACGATATTTGCATCATCGGAGGAATTTTTCCAGAATAAAATAGACAATTATCTCATCTCAGGGTGATATGAGGGGGGAAAATACGATAATTTGAATATACTCCCGGGTTTCTACTGATACAAAGCTTAATGCTAATCGCTGAAGTAACCCTTTAATTTCATAATCATTTATAATAATGCTGGGCAATCGATTAATCGCATCCCAAAAAAAAATTTGTGTTTGCATAATATATGTGTGTACTATGTATATTTATTATGTATATATAAATACACATATATATGCAAATATTTCTTAAATATATTCATGAAGGTGTGTGTATTTATATATACATAATTTTACACAGTACACACACATTACGTAAACACGAACATTTATTTTTGATGCAATTAATCAATTGCCCAGCACTAATTCTAACACTAATTAATTGTTGTTTAATCCTATGATTGTGTGGTTTAAAGGGATGTTTGTCTTCACGAGTAGGAGATAAGAGAATGTCACCATTTCAAGGTTTCTTTTAATGTCACAGGACGATGTTGTGAACCATTGTTTTTCCCTTGGTATAATAACACTTGTTGGAATTGTACTGGATAGATGAAGTGTAAAATCTAGACAAAGTCAGAGCATTGAAATATACGTAACTAAGCTTATTCAATAGGCAGACGTCTCCTGCTTCTGCTCATCCCTGGCGTTCTCAGTCAAACTCTCAGGCTGATAGAAGACTTAAATCTTCTGGCAGGGCTTTGGCGAACAGGGTCGAATCTATATCTGATATTTCTGACGTGGAGCTCCATGGAGATCTAACATTTAGGTGGGATCTAACAGTTTAAAGTTCTAATGTGATCATATTTTTTGTTAAACACTTCTTCCTTATAAAAATGTGTGCTTTAAAGTGGACCCATTGTGTCCCTTTTCACAAGATGTAATATAAGTCTGTGGTGTCCTCAGAATGTGTCTTATGAAGTTTCAGTTTAAAATAGCCCACAGGTCATTTATTATAGCTTGTCAAATTTGCCCCCGTTTGGGTGTGATCAAAAACACCCTTTTTTTGTGCGTATCCCTTTAAATCCAAAGGCCCCCTTTCCAGAAGAGGGCAGACCCTTTACAGCTCGTAACAACAAAAATTTTAAATGTCACAGCCAAAATGTCAGAAATTGTCGGTAGCGGTGTTCAGACTTACATGTTAGAATCGGACACTGATGAAGAGACTCAGGAAGAAGTTACAACTTTTATAATGCAACTAGACATTACTATGGTTATTGGATAAATTTATGAAGTTTTTGTAAAGTTAAATTGATTCAATTCATTAATCTAAAAATCTATGCTAAAAGGCCAGATTGTCATTAGTCATGGACGGGGCTTCCCCCTATCTTATGCAAGACTGTTTATGATTTATGGGGATTATTATTAAAAAAAAGGGGTGGGTGGATTTTTACCATAATAGGCTGGTTGTTTACACACACTGTGGACACACATCTGTGTTCAAACACCTTATAAAAGTGAATTTTGCATAATAGGTTAAACTCTAAAGTTGTCTTAATCAATCGAAAACAGTTTTTCCATGCAAGACATTTTTTTCCATGCAAGACATTTTCATCTATGTAATGCATGTAATGTGCAAAGGTTCCTGGGTTTAATGACTTAACATGATTATGGAACATGGTTTTGGATTAAGGTTTTTGGGAGGACAAATTGAGGGAAAAATTGGATTAACTTTGTTTTAGGGTGTCATTGTTACTATGTAATTATATATTTAGTTAATTAACTACATGTACTTACTATAGGGTTAGGGTTTGTTACTGTTATTACTATGGTAAGTAAATTTAACAAGGATACTGTAAAATAAAGTGTTACCACATATTGTCCATCTAGTGTTATTTCTTTCAATCAAAATCCAACACTTGCAGATGTTTACACATTAAAAAAAGAATATTATGATACTTTCATCTTGAAAAGAACATCACGTTAAAAGAAACAGCAGGAATGCATGTGTGACTAATCTTATTCAGGGAAAAACTTTAAATGGGAAATAAATTGAAAACAGGTTTTGAAATACTTACAATGAGAGTGGATATGATTTGTGGAGTGATAAGCCAAAAAGCCTTTGAGCAATGCTCTGGAAACTGACAACAGGAGAGCAGCTTTATAAAAGTCACTGCAGACAGAACTTCCTGTGAAAGAAAAAAACAACAAATCATCAGTGTACACTACAAGCGTGCTTAGAAACTCTTATGCTTTGAGAAGAGAAAAAGGAATGGATTGTATCGTAATGTTTTCATGTCAACATCAATCATCCATTTCACTTTGTAGAATAAAGACATACTCAAAGAATCCATCAAAAACAAATGGCAGACTTTTAAATATTAGACCTGAGTCTGTCATTCATTGAAATGATGATTGTTAAAAGCATATACCTCTATGCAGTTAAAATGTAAACACATTAAGACATTCAGTTATTTATTTTTTTTAAAGAAAACTTAATAGACCATTATGTGATTATTAGGTTCAGTAATTTGTGTGAATGACATTCAGTGTTATCAGTCTCTCTCAAATTGCATCAAAATCCTCTGGAAATGCAAAGACTGAACTATTCTCTGCAATAATTCAATAATAAAACTTTCCAAACTCATTACTGCTGTAATTTGACATTCATTAAGATGTTTTTGCCCTCTGACCTGAAGTCCTCCACTGGTGTTCATATTTCTAAGAAAGAGAGTGATATTTCACTTCAACTCAAATTCAATAATACTTAAATTTCACCATATAACGAATGCAAATGACTTTACTTTTATTATTTGTCCAGTCTGGGTTTTATTACCAAATAAATTACGTATAAAAGTGTCTTTTTCAATATTCACTGATGGGTTCTTAGCTAGAGACTTTTTATTCCCATTTTTAAAAATTACACATTACCATGAAATGGAATAAATGTGTTAACCTTGTCAATAAATGAACAGTATTAACTTATATTATTGGTAATGTATGCAATGAATGTATCACTTAAGTGATACATTTATTGCATACATTACCTATTACAGCTATAATAAGAATGCAACAATAAACACTCAGAATCTTACAGTAGAGTGGCCTCCTTCAATCTTTGCCGGCACAAGCCCCTCTCTGAGCATCAGCAGTAATAGATGGAATTGCTCTTGAGAACAGTTGGACACCAGCTGATTAAGCACCTCCTTTACTGGCCCCTCAAGCTCCTTTACATCTGACAACGTCATCCAATTTCCTGATGAAATGATTGAGAGACAGGGTCTTTTTCAGGGTTAACAAAAATTTGAGGCATTAATTTTATTCTAGTCAAGCAAATGTTTTGAAACTTTTTAGGACATCGTACCTGACAGCAATGCTTGAACACTCCGCAAAATCTCAATATGGACTTCTTCAATATCTGCTGCTTTGGTCTTTTCCACAGCCGTGTAAAAAGCAGAGAGATAGTTAACTGATGAAATGAGGAAGTCCATAGGACGAGGTGACGGGAACAGTTCCTTTAAGATCTGCTGGAAAAAATTCCGGTAGAACGTCATTCGGGATATTTTCTCCTGCCCGTCGTCCTCAGAGATTGAGGCTCTTGCTAGTTCACTCCTGATCATGACCGTTACCACTTCAACAGAGAAGGACTGCCTGAGGAGACCACTTCCCTTGCCCATCAACACAGCCAGAATGGCTGGCTCCATGACAGAAGTGGCCTTCTCTAACAAATGAGTCAGAGTCTGATCCAGCTGTTTGTTCTTGCAGAGAGTTGTGATCATTTCTTTGCAAAGCATGCTTAGAGTTACCAGATGGAGCTGTAGCGAGCAGAGATCCCCTGTGTCTACAGCCAGAACTCCTGCGGCAATGTTACTTTCAACCATGAAGGAGGTAAACTTCTCCAGATTGAGGCACATGCTGCTCTTCCTGTCGATTATGAGCTGAATTAGAGCCTGAATGAAGTCTTGAACTGACTGAAGGAAAGACAACCATGTCGGGCCATCCACACCTTTGAAGAGCCCCTTGCTGCTCCGAGAGAATAGGGATGTCATTGTTGCCTCTAAGAGATTACTTCCATGAACAACTTTCAGAAGTGTTTGAGAGTTTTTAACCAGCAGAAGTGAAGCCATGACACTAAAAAGCTCTTTAAGCAATCCAACTGATGCAGAGAGATTGACGCTTTCATCACACTGAACACAAGAAGTAAGTGTGAACAAGCTCAGAAAAACTTCTGAATAGTCTTCAGGGGACATTGCGTATCCATTCAGGACACTTGTGATTTTGAGCAGCTGCAGTAATCGATCTACCTGTGTTTTAGATAGAGGTATAGAAGATTTCATTTTGACAGAGTCTAACATCTCCTGTCCAATGGCTTTCAGTCTATTCAGAGAAGGTGTCATGTCTGTTTCTCGATCTTCTACGCCAACCATTTCCACACAAGGTTTAAAAAACGAAGGACTGATTAAATGCATATGTGATGAGTCGAGCAGTCCAAAAAATGCCTTGATGATGCACTTCATCACTGCTGAAAAAATCTCAGGGAGCTCACAAAGAACAGGATTCTCAAGTAATTGTCTGGATATTAGGGAGACAGAGATCCCAGTGTTCTCCAAATTGCTTCCAGAGGCATCCAAGCTCTTAAGCAAAGACTTCAACATGCATTCTGCAAAATCAGACATGTCTTTTGGTTCGAGATAAGGGGCAATTAATGAAAGGTTGGATGTAACAAGAAACCAGTGTGCTGCCTTGTAAGTGTTGGCGTTTACACTACAAAATTGAAAGTCCCACATCTGTTCGGGGTCAAGCATTATTGAAAGATCTTGCCTGTTTAGAATAAACTGGGCCAATTTTTGCATCTCTGATGCATCTGATGTTACAGTAGATGATTTGAGCAAGTGTATCTTCAGCTTGTGCAGTACAAGGAGTTTCTGTAATAATTTACCAAGTGGACTGTCTACGTCCATTAGTGTCAGGGCTTTGTCCACTAAAGTGCCACTCTGTGAGGAAGCCGGTGATGTGTACTTGTTAACACAGTGTATCTGGAAGAGAGTATCCACCTCAACCCAAGTATGAGTAAGAAGAAGGGTCACCTCTTGGACTTTCTCCCTCCAGGCACCTTTGGTGACAAGGTTCTGCTTCAACAGGTCTTCAATAACCTTCAGTATTTGTGTCATCAGATTCAGAGTTTGCTTCACAATCGGCACCGGGGTGCTGTTGTCCAGGGTCTTAAAATTGAAGAGTACAGCATGGAGGAGCGAACTCACAGAAAACACTTTCAGAGCCAAATCTGATGTTTCATCTTGGATGTGGGGGAGCAGATAGCACTGCATCTTATTTAAAATGACCCAACAAATCTCAAGATTTTGGCTTGGAGGATTGTCTAGCAAACACTGACTCAGGGTCTTTTGTATCGTTTCAGGCAACAATGCTGGTCTCAATTCATCAGCTGCAGGCCGACACACTACATCAAGCAGCTCTTCGATAAGTTTAGGCAACTGTCGAAGTTTTCCATAAGTTTGCAATACGGCAGATACGAGTGCTTCTCTGGCTTTCCTAACACGCAGTTCCATGTTGTCTGCATCAACCCACACAGCCGAAAGGAGCTCATCTAAATCTGGCTCCAGGATATGGTGATTCAGTGCAAGCAGAGTTCTGAGACAGCGGTACCAAGCTGGGATGCCCATCTGTGTATTGTTAAATAATAGGCGAGTCAGTTTCCTGTAGAAATTCAGTTGCACCTCTCCATGTTTTATTTTGTCTGCAGCCACATTATAGATATCACCAGCCAAACAGCAGTTTATGATGTTCTCAAGAGCGAGTAAAGCAATACCCCAGTTCGATGCACTAAATTTCTCATCAATATCCAGTTCATCTGTGAACCCCAAAGCAATAATGAGCTTAGTCATGAGGTGGAAGATCACTTGCTTGTTCTCTCCCCCTTTGCTAAATGAATCTAGGGCAAATTTAAATAGCAGGGCAAGAGAGTTTGACTTAACGGCATAAAATAATGTCTCTTCCTCTTCGTTAGCTCCTTGGACACAAAGTTTCGAAAGGATAATATTGACTGGGCCTTGCAAGCCCTTCCCTGTGTGGCTCTTTTTGGTCCGAGATTCATCCTCCGATGGTAAAACTTCGTCCTTGTAGGACTGTAAATGATCAGGGATGAAGAGCGCTGATTGAAGGATAGCGTCCACTTTGTTCCGGATATCCTTGCTCAGATTCTGTCGAATCTTGACGTCATCATTCTCAGTCCATACTCTAGTGTTCAGTAAGTGTCTGAGCAGGAGAAGCGGATGAATAAGGTGTGCCGTTACCTGGGAAAACACTCGGTTGGAGTTCGCCTGCTGTTTCTGCACTGTAAGGTAGGTGCTGAGAACAAGAAGCAGAACCTCAAAAACTTTGAGCGAGAGAGGCTCCTTGTATTTTTGCTGCCTGAGCTGCATGCTGGACAAGCCACAGAGTCGAGTCAAGAGCTCCACTAACAACTCATACTTAGCAGTGTAGGCCACAGAGAGCACTGGGGAGGTCAAGATGCCATGGCAACAGCTCAGAACAGTGTGGAAACTGACAGATGTGAGTCCTGAAGAATATTCCAGAATCCTGTCATTGATCATCTAGGATAAAATAAAACACTTGAGTAATGCAATGGTGCCAAAGCTCCTTTTTGCATGTTTTTTTAGTCTGTTTTGTCTGTATATTTCATGTCATAATTCATTTTAGTCAGTTTAATTCTGTTTCAGTTGCAAAATTAAACAAAATTTTCAAACATTTTATCTATTAAAGCAGCACTAGGTAACTTTTCAACATTTTCAAGACTTTTGTGATGATACATTGACTTACAATAGGTTGAATGACACATCTGCCATAGCCTGACGGGGTCTGTATCGTTTTTAATCGTACTTTTAAACTTAGGGTTTCGGGTAGTAACCCGAGAACAAAAAGAACTACAAAATTCGACTGCTTTACCGCATATACGTCACTTCCACCACCACCCCCATTTCTTTAAATTCGGACGTGCGAGCCCAACTATTGTTTGTTTGCCGGATGTTATAGTCATGGCCAAAGCAGCACAGAAAAATAAGAAAGCAAAGGTTTTGGCGGAGGAAAGCAAAAAGAGGAAACGAGGAAGTGATCGTATTAAAGGCAGGACGAGGATCAACATTGGGCCAGGGTTTGCTCGTTGGTGTGAGCTGAAGGAGGAGGAGGGGTGCCCGACCGATGCTGACTTGGCTGTCATGTGTACAAAACCATATTTTAGGATACCTAACATGTCTGTGATATTTTTTTATTTGTCTTGCCTCAAGCTATAATGCAAATAGATTTTTCAAATTCACAGATTCATCTATGATAACGATATATGGTTATTTCCTACCACTCAAACATTGAAGTATCATATAGATTCTGTAAAACGGTAACCAATAGACTAGGCCACTATAATGACGCTGGCTTGTAAACGTGAGCATCGCGATCATTTGGCGTTTGAAAAAAATAAAACGCATGAAATTATATTCATGACATGCTGAAACATATGCCACTGTACCTGGGATAAAGACATTTCACACGCGACGCAAGCAGAACACCTGCATGTGAACTCCTCCTGCAGTGTTCAGGGCTATCATGGGGTGCGTCTCAATCAGCTAGCTAGTTCAATAGTCAGAGCACTGATGAGGGAGCCAGCCCATTGACTTGTGTACTGATCAGCGTTCTAACTAGGGAGCTGATTGAGACGCACCCATGGTTGTCATGTCAACAAATGCACGTGCGCATCCCCAGATTTAGGATGACAAGAGTTTACGACAGTAGTAGAGGACAATACTGTTTCCCAACTGTAGGGGGACCCCTAGAGCAAAACCTACCTAGTGCTGCTTTCATTTAAACATGCTTCATAAACATTTAACAAAAACAACATGTAAAAACTCCTTGTGTAAATAAAACATTGCAGTACACTATTATAATACAATATTGTCAACTCTTTATGCTTTAATTATTGTCCCTGTCTTAAAGCGCAAAATTGCATTCACAACTTGACCTTCATTTTGACTATATTTGGATTATTTAATGCAACCATATTCTTTCTAAATCTCTCTTAACTATTTAGCACATTGTTAATAAATTAAGGTAGATTTTTCTCATCATATTTTTATCAATAGCATGTTTTAAATTAAAGCATTTAATAATCATTAGTATAATTATGCATCACCTATGAAAAGAAAACATAACATATAAGTAATTTAGATTAAATTGGCATAGACTAACTTAAAGACACTTACAAATAAGAATAATACAAGAAGAAATTATGAATTATTATTAAAAAGGACATTAAAGGGTTTCTTCAGCGATTAGCATTAAACTATGTATCAGTAGAAACCCAGGAGTATATTCAAATTATCAAACTTTTCCCCCTCATATGACCCTGAGACGAGAGAATTATGTATTTTATTTCTGGAAAAATTCCTTCGATGGCGCAAATATCGTCATTTTGCATCATCGGAGAAGTTTTTGTCCAGAGGCTAAAGACTACAGCCAGCAGGAGGCGCTATTTCCACATGTTTTCAACATCACACTCACAGCACTCGGCTCGGGCAGCTGCAGAGATTCATGTAAACGGATTGGTGGAGAGCAAAGTGAGTGTTTCAACTTTTCAAATGAATTCCTATGATAGTTAAGCTTCCAAAGACATGATCTGAAAATGCGCCAGACTGAACTGAACTCCGCGCTTACCTCAGCTCATGTGATGAATGTAATCTGATCCTGCAGTGACGGCCGTGACATTCAATCGACTCACTCGTAATGAACAGACAGGTTCAGTTTTTAATTGTAGCATCTCTAACTGAACTGATTTTATGAAAATGAACGCGGTGGGCAAGTAAACCAGTAAGCCGTGCCTAGAGCAGCCTCGGGCAGCGAAGTGCGTTCTGGGAATTGTTGTATTTCATCCCCATGAGACAAAAATACATTTTCTGTGTTTTCTCAGTCTAGAAGGCACCAAATTCAAAAATAATTTCATATTTCACCTACATTAATGATCGAGTTTAAATACAGATTCATCTTCCCAGCGCTGAAGTACCCCTTTAAGTGCTACTATACTCAATATTAATTGAGGGATATAATAATACAACACTGCAGTAGGAGTGAAATTCTTGCAAAAATTAAGTACTGGTAAATACCTGTGCTACTGTGAGGCGAAGGCTAATCGTTTTTCCTTGACTTAGCACATTATGAAGCTTCCTGCTGTGAAGAATATCATCAAGGTAGGTCCATAAACCCTCCACCACCTCCGAGGGCACTTCCATTTTCTTATTGTAAAAACCTGTAAGGGCATGACTTGTCCAGTCAAACAGAACCTGTGATGGGGAAAATTGTTACATACAAAAACGTCCATACATATATTAAATATAAATAAAACGTTTTAACAACATACACTTAAAAACACTAAAATCAATGTGTTAGATATCAAATTAAAAGGAGAATTGTATGAGAAAGTTTGGTAACACTTTATTTTATGGTTCAATTCTCACTATTAACTAGTTGCTTTTATTACAAGGATATTGGCTGTTTATTAGTACTAATAAAGCACATATTAATGCCTTATTCTGCATGACTGTATTCTACATACCGTAATCCTACCCAATACATTAATAACGACATTACAAACTATTAATTCGAAGTAGTTAGGAGTTTATTGAGGCTAAAGTCATAGTTAATAGTTAGTTACCAGTGAGAACTGGAACCTTTACTTAAGTGTGACTGAAATATTATGACATGGTTTAGTTATACTCACAAAAATATGAATATAAAATACCTGCTCTTTGTTAGGAAGAAGGCATTGTGTGGATATCCATGCAAATCGAGCAAGTTTCAGTTTGTCCGGCCAGAGTGTGCGAGGGTTTTTCAGTTTCAGATGAATGCCAGAGTAAATGGCAGCCATGTCTAAATACCTTTGAGTCTAAAGGAACAAAACATAGATTATCAAGATATGTTTACACCAATTAAATGTTGCTAGATGGTTGATACTAGAAATAAACCAATAATCAGTTTGACCAATATATGTTTTTACCAATATTTTACCAAAATTTACAATTTTACTTAATCAGTTATTATGACAAATAACAGCAGCGTAATAATAATAACAATAATAAGTATTGTAATATTGAAAACTAATTGTATTATTATTATGATTATGACATGGCTTACTGTTTAATATTATGCATACGAATCTAAATAGAGGGAATTTGAATACTAGTGTTTTATAAACATGAAATCTTTGAAATCCATATCATACAAAAGTGTGAAAGATGTTTTCTCTTTTGTAAATTGTAAATGCCTTTTGTAACAGTCTAGCAGATATCTGGCAGCCCCTAGCGAATCACATGGCAAAACAATCTCGACAAAAGCGTTCTAGACTGCATTGAATAAAACGTACCGTAATAAAACATGTATTATAGTAAGCAACTTTGTATATAATGACATTAACTTTCAAAATACTTACAATCTCATCACACACGTGCTAACCACTGCGGAGGCTGTAACGACCTTTAACCTCTTCACTTTAACGCCAGACAATAATAATCGAGAACGAGCATCAACACTTGAAACTGGTTCATTGCTAGACAAGATATTTAAGTTAAGTCTTGGAATCGGTGGATTCACAAAGAAATGCCAGAAACGGTGGCTAAATAATAAGTAGATGCCATGTAAACAGATGCAACACGTGTTGTCTGACGCTCTCGGTTAATTCAACTTTTTGACTTATCATGTCTGAGAATGGTTTCGTCAGAGATTATAGAACTGAATAAGTAGATTCCGCATTAACCGCCATATTGGAAAGGTCAAGATCTATCCGTGTGTGCAACAGGCAGCATCAGCCCCCTTCCAACCGATTTTCACAAGATTGGGTCGACCAGTTGTGCATGTTCTAGAAAATATAGACCTGAGTATTAGTGAATAATTATAATATAGCTGATCATAAGCACGTATCTTTAAAGCTTAAATGTTAATGTGTTGGAGTGACAAGGTCATAAATGAATCTAGCCATCCAAAAACATGCATAATACATGCATTCAAATTGATTTGTTACTAAATCATAGTAAATGGCAACATGTAACATAGTAATCTTTATCTCTCTCTGTTCTTTACTTCAAACAGTTCCCCTTTCTTGACCTTCCCAAGATGGCGACACACTTGATCATACCAACGCGACATCTCCGTGTTAATATCTATGATGTAGATCGTTTAATGACGTAGTTGCACTTCGCTTCCTCGGAAGTCAAGGAAATCACCGGGGTCACCTTTTTATTATTTTATTTTAAACACTTGAAATGCCACTTTTCTGTTACTGGAACACTCATTGACGTTGTGTTGAGTAAAGACCGACAGATGTCGTGCGGCAGGTTTTTGTGACAGGGCGCTGCCAGTGAATGCGCTGGGCGTGTGTGAAGATAACCCAAACAACGGCTGGATGTGAAAACTGTCAGGAACAGATAAACCTCAGTAACCGTCGACCCCTGGCCTACAATAAGTCAGTCTTTCTACTGACAACGGTGTCATGCAGTCAAAAGTGTGTCCAGAGACACAAGACTGTTTGCAGCACTGCTCGATGATTTGTCCGTCTGATTTTATACAGTAAGTTTCGACAGATAATGATTAGGTGAGACTCGTAAACTTCGTTTTGCTCGTCTTTCCCCTCCAAATGTATGGGACAATGTTGCGAATGACAAGATTTACAATCGGGAAACTGCAACAGTGTAAAATTACCCGCTCTCGGTCAGATACATTTTATCATTTGCCTAATCGGACATCAAGAACACCGTGGAAAAAGCAATTGTGCAAAAATGGATCATTTGATTTCCTTGTGTTGCCTGTGTATAAGGGACGGAACATGTCCAGTCTCTCTTGTCTCCGAACTGGAGGGTTATTTTTACCCAAGAGTATGCGGATACACTCCAGACACACGGTTGCGCTCTATAGCACATCTACGGACTCCAAAGAACCCTCAAAGACTGTGGCAAATCAGGAGAGTAACGGTAAAACCTCAGAAAACAAGTTACCTGTACCCTCAGAAGATGTCAAGAAGTTGCTACAGCTGGCGTATCCTCAGCGATGGAGACTGACAGGCAAGTCAAACAATGCTCGTCTCTATTAAGATACATTCGGTATTTAGATACATATCCACTTAAATATTAGTCACACGTGTCTATATATTAGTTATTACAGCTTTTCAAAATGATTCGATCTATACTGTGTATGTTATGTAAATATTTTAATTTTATTGATGAAAATAAAAAAGATTGTAAATAATTTTCATACATTTTTTTTATTTACTAATAAGAGATACATAAATGTTTGAAGAACCTACATTGAACGAATGTGCTAGATATATCCAGATAAAAAGAAAATGTTGTGAAATGTCATTGTTTTACTCTTAAAATTAATATTATATTAGAGGTAGATAAACCAATAATTAGTTTGTATACTGCATACATTTGGATTGGATATTTTGCTTGTCCCTTATGACTTGCTTTTTGAATAACCTTCTGACTCTCCTCATAGCTGCCATGGGCTTTCTGGTGATCTCCAGCTCTGTCACCATGTCTGCACCATTTTTTCTGGGAAAAGTGATTGACACCATCTACTCTAGCTCCACAGAGGACTTCACCACCTCCCTTACCTCCCTGTGTTTAATGCTAACAGGTGTCTTCCTCTGCGGAGGCGCTGCAAATGCTGCACGTGTCTACCTCATGCAAATCTCAGGTGAAGTCTCCATGTGCATCATGTGAAACAATAAAGACGCTTTATAGAGAATTTTGTGGTTTACGTTACCGTTCAAAAGTTTGGGGTCAATAAGAACATAAGAAGACCCCAAACTTTTGAAAGGTAGTCTATGGGTTTATTGATTGAATATATTTGTTCTGTAATGCTTAGGTCTAGTTTTTTTATCCTTTACTCCATTAATTAAAGAGTCATTCCCTGTGATTCACTGAGTTGACCAGCATGCATTTCTGTGCTCTGCTTTCACAGGGCAACAGATTGTGCGAAACTTGCGCGAAACCCTTTTCTCCTCGATTTTGAAGCAGGAGGTGGGATTCTTTGATAAGACCCGAACCGGAGAGCTCATTAACCGGCTTTCGGCAGACACAGCCATCGTCGGACGCTGCCTCACTGACAACCTGTCTGATGGGCTGCGATCCCTTGCCCAGGCGGGGGCCGGAGTTGGCATGATGGTGAGACGCTCGTGATAGTTTGACATTTTAGCAGCTAATTCTCTTTAGGAATATCACATTTGAAACTAGCCATCATGATTCTGCTTTCTATAAAAACATTTCCCTCTAATTACTTCCTGGTCTGTTTCTAAAACCGAAGATTGCATTGATTCTGGTGTCATACGTTTTGTACTCGTAAATGCATCCATGTTTATCCTCACTGACTAATTGTGACTAATTCAACTCTTAAACTTTCACTTTCTCTTCCTCAGTTATACGTGTCACCTAGTCTGGCAGCCTTTGTGCTGATGGTTGTTCCTCCTATTGCCTGCCTGGCTGTAATTTTCGGTAGATTCCTAAGATCCATATCAAGACGCACACAGGATGCATTGGCAGAGGCCACACAAGTAAGAGGTCATGTTTCCTTTTAGCGGGGCTCTATTGCATCATGTTGTATTGTAGATATGAAGCCATGCCTTGGACAGTAATCAATTGAATGCTAAATTCATAGCTCTATTGTAAGTGTAATGACAGCTAGTGGCCAAGGGATCCTTTTAACTCTGTAGCTGCTCTACATCTCCTAGTTGGCGGAAGAGAGGATCAGCAACATGCGGACAGTCCGAGCTTTTGGAAAAGAGCTGACAGAGGTGCAGAAGTACTCAGAAAAGGTTGACCATATTTTTGAACTAGCTAAGAAAGAGGCTGTGCTTTCCGCTGGATTCTATGGAGTGGTGAGATTCATCTTACTTGTTGTGTAAATGTTTAAGTTGTATTGCATGATTATCATCAGTAAGGCAGTTTAAGATCAGTTCCCCAGTCCAGTACTTCTGCTCTGATGTTTTCATTTCTGTTGCAGACGGGACTGAGTGGAAATGTCATCATCCTGAGTGTGTTGTATAAGGGAGGTCTGCTGATGGCCAATGAGGCAATGACCGTTGGGCAACTCTCTTCTTTCCTAATGTATGCCTTCTGGGTGGGCATCAGCATCGCAGGTGAGGATATTCGCTCAACAGGATGTTAGAGCAACACTATTTGAATATACACTACTGTTCAAAAGTTTGGGGTCAGTACGTTTTTTTTTTTTTTTTGCAAATAAATGAATTCCTCTTTCCTTCATCAAGGATGTTGCAAGTAAGTGACAATAAAGACATTTATCATTTTACAAAAGATTTCTATTAAAAAATATATATTTTGACCTTTCTATTCATCAAAGAAACTTGAAGAAACTATCACCATTTTCCACACAAAAAAAATTGAACAATAAGAAATGTTTCTAGAGCAGCAAATTTGCATATTTTTTAGAATGATTTCTGAAGGACAATGAAGACTGAATTAATCATAGCTGAAAGCTTTGCCATCACAGGAATAAATTACATTTTAAAATACTATTGAACAATATTACCGTCTTTACTGTATTTTTGATCAAATAAATGCAACCTTGTTAAGCATAAAAAACTTCTTTCAAAAATGTAAAAGAATCATACAACCCCAAATTTTTGAAAGGTAGTTTATGTCCCTCAACAAATATTAGTTTTCTGATAACTTTTCAGTTCAGTTCAGCCATAACCTGGACTTAATTTTCAATTTCCACATGGGCTGGTTTACATACTCCTGGTTTCTTAGACCAGGCTTAAGCTATAAGGCTTTAAGTTGTTGCTGCAGGTTAAAAAAATTCTGCGAGTTAATTTCCAGCCTGTAAGTACGATTTCGGCCCTCCAGCACACAAAACCCCCCCTAGATGTACAAATTCAGTGGAGAATTTGGCCGCCCGATGGACAAAAAATTGGCTACTTTTGTTGTACAGACCTGGCAACTGAATGCAACTTGCACTGACTTATCTTAAAATATGTTAGTGGCTTTGTTTTGCCTCAAGATGCACACAGTAATGTTTTTTTTCTAAGACATATTTATAAAAGCTACTTAAATGTCCTAATTGAAATAAGGCCTAATCCTGATTTAATCTCAAATTCACTTCATTTAGGTCATTGGGTCCCAAGACATGCTTTATAATTTGTGTAGTGTGCAACTTGTAGAAAAGAATAGGTTTCTTTCATCACAGTTCTGTTGGGATTTCCCAACAAAACCGCTCTTGTGGGGTATAACACTGGGCCTTATTCATAGGTAGGAACCTGTTTAGCTGCAATTTCTGCTCTGTGTTGGAAGTTTTTAGAGTACTGTACAACTTGTCATTTTCTGTGGATTTATTTAAGGTTTTAGCTCATTCTACTCTGAGTTGATGAAGGGGTTTGGTGCTGGGACTCGTCTATGGGAACTCATGGACCGAAAGCCTGAATTTCCCCTCAATGGTAAATCAAATTTCCTTTTAAATAAGGCGTAAAATGCACAATACTTGTATCTTTTCATTTGTGAATGGAAGTAACAATTATCTTTTTGTTGATTTTTTTTCTTGTTTAGAGGGGCTTGTGTTAAAACCAGAGCAATTCAAAGGAGAACTGGAGTTTCGTAATGTGTGTTTTGCTTACCCAACGAGAAAGGATTCACCCATCTTCCAGGATCTAAGTTTGTTTGTGCCTGCGGGGTCAGTAATGGCAGTAGTGGGATCCAGTGGCTCTGGCAAATCCACACTGGTGTCATTGTTACTCCGGCTGTATGATCCTGATTCAGGTGAGAGCTAAGAGTGAGAATATAGTGAAAAATGTTGATACTCTGTAATAATAACTAAGCTATGACAGCAGTAAAAATGCAGAGATACATGTGTAGTTTTGATTTAAATGCAGGCGTGGTCACCGTTGATGGCCGTGATATACGAGACTTGAATCCTTACTGGCTGAGGAATCACATCGGTACTGTAAGCCAGGTAAGAAAAGCCACCAGATGAAAGAATTAGACCTTCATTTTACTCATTTCTGCGTGTGAATATCTTTTTGTAGGAGCCGGTTCTTTTTTCCTGTTCCATTGCTGAGAACATCGCTTATGGGGCGACAGACCCAAGTCAGGTCAGAGTAGAGGACATCTACAGGGCAGCACAAATAGCCAATGCTCATGACTTCATCCAGGAATTCCCTAAGGGCTATGATACAGTGGTAGGAGAGAAGGGGGTACTTCTGTCAGGTATGAAAAAAAACTCCAGTGAAACCAAGTGAGTGGGACAAATCTGTCTGTTTGTAATTCATGACAAGTAATGCATAAATACATTGATTTGTTGAATGAACAGGAGGACAAAAGCAGAGAGTCGCCATAGCACGAGCCTTGCTGAAGGTAATATGTCCTCTTTAGTATTAGACTGAATTTTAAATATCTTGTTGTTTACCTTTATCTCATGCTTTTCACAGAATCCCAAGATACTTTTATTGGATGAAGCCACAAGGTGAGATGTTGTTTGATTACTTCAAATATATATATATATATATATTATGCATATAAATATACAGTCGTGGTCAAAATTGTTGGCACCCCTGGAAAATATGATCAAATATGGCTGTAAAATTCCAGTCAGATTCATAACATCTTTAGCTGATTGGATCTTCTTAATTATTGCCCTGATGGTGGAAATGGGGATTTTCAATGCTTTAGCTATTTTCCTACATCCACTTTCTATTTTGTGAAGCTCAACAATATTTGCTGCACATCAGAACTATATTCTGTGGTTTTACTCATTGTGATGAATGTTTAAGGGAATTTGGCCTTTGTGCTTCCTTATATTTATACTTCTGTGAAACAAGACGTCATAGCTGGACAATTTCATGTTCATAGTCACCCTGGTGTGCTAAAAATATAAATATTAATGGGAATATACTTCAGAGATATTTTACTCATAACATTTTTTAAGCGTGCCAACAATTGTGGCCAACGTGTTTGGGAGAAAAGCAGTAATTACATAATGTGATCTATCCCCATTTCAATTCTTTTACTTCAATGAAAGGTTAGAGTTTTGTGAATTTTTTTAATAAAAGATCAAAAGGATAAACAATGCAGATTTATTTCTTACTCCATATTTGGTCATATTTATCAGGGGTGCCAACAATTTTTATCACGACTGTATATATATTCATTTTTTTATCTTTTTGGCTTGTCCCCACCACCATTTTACCTTAGCAACCACCCGAGTACCCTAGCAACCACCCAAAGTACCTTAGCAACCGCATAGCAACCACCCAAAGTACCTTAGCAACCGCATAGCAACCACCAGAGTACCCTAGCAACCACATAGCAAGACCTTAGCAACCACTCAGAGTACGAAAGCAACCACCCTAACAACTACCAGAGTACCCTAGCAACCACCTTAGTACCCTATTTCAAACTTTAAACATTTCAAACTTTTTGTCTATGCTTTTTCTCGACAAACTTTTTTATCTAGTTTTATATTGGTATTAGGAAATACATTTTTTACAGTCATTAAAAATGTACATAGCAAAATAAAAGCTAGATGTTTTTAGGTCTAGCTTTTTAAGTCTTTATTCTTTGTCTATATAATATTCATATTTTAGTTAACAATGTATTATTTTAAAGATGTGTCCTCCTTTTACAATCATATCTTTCCATTTTTAAAATAATAATGAACTACTCAAAAAAACCATCATCATGACATTATCCTTTCAGGGTCATTGAAGGAACCTTGACTTTATCATCACTTTATCTTGTTTCATTATGTTTGTCAGTACAGCACTGTAAAATCTTTAAAAATCGATCTTGTTGCCATGATTTTGTACAGAACATTAACCACAAGGCCTGTAATCAAACTGCCACCCCCTCTTTTATTAATTTATTTATGTGCACAATGCAGTTTGTGTGTGTGTGTGTGTGTGTGTGTGTGTGTGTGTGTGTGTGTGTGTGTGTGTGTGTGTGTGTGTGTGTGTGTGTGTGTGTGTGTGTGTGTGTGTGTGTGTGTGTGTTCTATATAATTAAGACTTCATGGTCTCTGTTGCAGTGCTCTGGATGCAGAGAACGAGTATCTGGTACAGGAGGCATTAGAGAGGCTGATGGACGGTCGCACCGTGTTGATCATTGCTCACCGTCTCTCCACCATCCAGAGCGCGGATGCCGTGGCTGTGCTTGACCAGCACCGTGTGATGGAGATTGGCAGCCATGCCCAACTCCTTGCCAATGACCAGGGGCTCTTCCACAAGCTGATGGAGAAGCAGGCCTTCCTGCAACAAAGAGAGTGCACACATCGTTAAATGCTCTCGATATGTTTGATTGTAATTTTGGGCACTCTGAAATGACTAAGACTGAAATTTAGCTATTTAGCCTTTGCAGTATCATAAACTGCCAAGTAACTGGAAACCAGTTGTATACTGATCATTGTTATTTACAATGGCAGACAGTCACAGCGTACATGCTGTGGACATGATTTGATACTCATCAGAGTTGCCAAAACACTGCTTTTAAAATAGTTTTATGCTGTCTTGGCCCAAGAAAAACATTAATTGTTTTGAATGGAAAAGCTTGAAAGGGATATGAGGTAGATTAAAATATGAGACCAAGCTGTTGATGCTACTACTACTTTATGAAGTCCTTTATTAAGGAACAGGCGATAATCATTTTATTGATGTGTACATAGCGCCTTATTCATGAAACATGAGCAGAATTAATTTCTGTGTAACTATATATATAACCATTATGTAAAATGTTGCATTTGATTCAATGGGAACATTTACACAAGAATGATTTATGAACAATTTACACAAATTATTGAGACACAGATCGTGTCCATGTCAATGTATCGTGCCTAAATCATGAACGGCAAAGCTTTTACTGGGATGAAATCCATCTCCATTGTGTTTTGTTAGTAATGATGATAGTGTTTTAGAAGGAGCACCTGTATAGACCATTGTAAAAGAAAGAAGGATATATTTTATTGTCTCAGTTGTATTTGAGAACAAACACTATAAGAGAGAAATTTTAATGTAACTTTTACTTACAGACAATATATATATATATATATTTATATATGTACAATTGGGACAAGATGAAATCTATTCAGAATTTTAGATGATTTTAATATTTTGTGTATTAACTTATTAGTTTTCAGTTAGTGGAATGTGTATGTTTATCTGTTGTTTGTTTATTTTCTATTGTTTTATCTGCACTCTTAATAAATTACATTGAAACATTACTTGCAGCACTGCCCTGTCCACATGCATGTCTTTCGAGAACATTTATGGCAACATTTGCCATAAGAGGGTGCTGTTGACCATTGAAAATAAACTACAAGCTATTCTTGAAACCAGGAGGGTCTGCAAAGTGGGTTAAATGAAAGAAGTGAAAACAGTTGAAAGCAGAATTGGAATATTGAAAATTGTTGTTGATGCAAGAGACAGTAGGTCATAGTCACTCCCTTAGTATAAGCAACTCTACTACTACACCTCAGTGATAAAGTTATTTCATTAATTGCCCTTATTGTGCCCCTCTCTTAACCTCAGAAACTGAACCACAAACTGTGATTAAGTTCAAGCAGGGAGATTGTAGCTCAGGCAGTGTTTGCTGAAGCAGTAAGCTGCTTACCCCCCAGTGAATGTGGCTGCTCCCGTCATTGACTCAACATAAGCTCTAGGGCCAACTATGGCAGGATATCTGCTTGCACAGAGATGGGCCTCTTGAGTAAAGCATGCAGGGCAGCCACACCTCCCAGCGCTGGGGGGGGGGAATCATCACCAGGAATCATAATGAGTTTTTATATGTCTTTAAAACAAGATTTACTTCAGAAGCAAAATAGCACAGCAATAAAACAGACTTAATGTCAGAGACAGAGCAAATGAGCATGACCAAAAGAGATTGAAAAATATATCAAACTTATAAAAGCACTTACAAACCTTTAAGGTTATCAATTAAATGAAATAAAGTGAATATTTAGAAAGCTGACATGAACACAATCTAATTAATTTGCTTAGAAAACTGGCTGTAGTGAAGTTGTGAACAGATGGTCCAAATGTCTAAAATAGAAAATGCAAGTCTTAAAAGATCAGACTACCCACATTTAGAATATTAACATAACATAATTATTGTAAATATGCGTGTTAGCGGGGGATGTGTTTTATAACATCACTCACAACAAATGAATCAATTATATTAACTGTTAAAAAGATGGTTTAGGCTACAATCAATACATTTTTGTACATATTTTTCATATAATAATAATAATAATAATAATAATGAAATAACCTGAAATACCATTATTTTACTTGTCATTGTTACAATGAAATTATATATCTAAGTACTGAGTAATATTAATTAACTTGTAACTACTTAATATAGAGTTAGGATTATGGTTTGGTTGAGGGTTAGTTGCATGTAATTATACACAATTTACTGTTATTACTATGGTCAGTACATGTAACATATGTAACACTGTAAAATAAAGTGTTACCCACATCTCTTTGGTCAGGAATTCAAAGTATAAAAGAATGAGATTAAATATTGGCTGTGCACAAATCTCTAAACGTATTTTACAATTGACAGACATATACTAGGAAGCACCATGTGGGAAAAGGCTAGTAACAACTTTAACACCGCCCCCACACCATATCCAGCTCGTGCTCTGGTCTGGAATGATGACTATCAAACCATAAAAGGACAGTCATGCTCACTACGAACCTAGGGATAGCGGGAGACACGCCGCTTCACTAGGAAGTCACTCCTCGCTTACCCTGCAAGAGCCTAATATGGTTGAAGGATGGGGAAAACTCCAACTGAACATACAGATATCCTCAATAGTACGTATGGGAACAAACACGAAGAGTATATAAGGTTTTCATAGGTCAGTCAGTCCGTGACTGGATCCATCAGCGGTTGTGTTTTGCACTGAGCTTCATCAGAGAAAGGTAAGAGAAATGGATCAAACCTATGCGCTACTAGTGTAGTAATGCCGACTAACAGAAAAACTTTTAGTCAGTGTATCTAGGCTAAGGCAACCAACTTATTTTATTTGGCGTCAACGTCTAAAATGTTTGCATTAAGTTATAAACTGATCGGGCATAAAGAATATTTGCATAATTACGTTTCCATAAAATAATCATTGAATGCATTTATAAAAGATTATTTGTATATATTGAATTGTCATTCCTATACATCTGTATACTTGAAGTGACAGCATGTATATATTAGAAAATATGTATTTAGAATGTGAATATTATAAACATTTCTAAGAGTTATACTAATGATATTACTTTATTACTACACGATTACAGTTATAGATTTGTTCATTAATGTTGCCATTTCCACAGCACTTGTTGTACACTTTTTTAAAAAAGCCAACTAAAATTAATTTAATTTTAATTTCTGACATCAATTTAATAAAATTTAAAGTTTTAAAGTAAAATCTTTTAACCAATTTGAATGATATTACTGATTCATTGATGACAGAAAATATTATGACAGGTTAAATGAATGGAAACAAAGATGTTATAATGGTGAAAAAAATGTTTGCAGTGTAATACATGCAGTAGAATCACTTATTAATATGATTTATCTTAATATGATTAAAAGCTGCACCAATTACAATATTTTTCAATGTTCAACCCGAGAAAACGCAACAATTTTACAAGGTGGTTTCGTATTAATTCATACAATGTGATTCATTAAGGAAAGTATTTTTTTTAGAAAAAAGTAAGCATGAAGGTCCACCCCTAAACTTAACCATCAGTGGGGCGTAAGCAGAACATACAAAAACAAAAAAAAATCATATGAATTATTCACCAATTCACCACAATGTATAATTACAATTCGCCTTGAGATTTTGTTGTTATGTCCCTCAGAATCCATCAAGATGTGTGACGACGACGAGACTACCGCCCTGGTGTGCGACAATGGTTCAGGCCTGGTCAAGGCTGGATTTGCCGGTGATGACGCTCCCAGAGCTGTCTTCCCCTCCATCGTCGGTCGCCCCCGTCACCAGGTGTGTTGCATTTCGCCATTTTTTTAATAATTACCATAGATAAGCTTAAGCTATTGTAACATTTAAATATTGCAACATTAAAATCACCCTTTTTCTTCTTCCAGGGTGTCATGGTGGGTATGGGTCAGAAGGACTCATACGTTGGAGATGAAGCTCAGAGCAAGAGGGGTATCCTCACTTTGAAGTACCCCATCGAGCACGGTATCATTACCAACTGGGATGATATGGAGAAGATCTGGCACCACACCTTCTACAATGAGCTCCGCGTGGCCCCTGAGGAGCACCCAACTCTGCTGACTGAAGCCCCTCTTAACCCCAAGGCTAACCGTGAGAAGATGACCCAGATCATGTTTGAGACCTTCAACGTCCCAGCCATGTATGTGGCCATTCAGGCTGTACTGTCCCTGTACGCTTCTGGTCGTACCACTGGTGAGACAATTATTTTAATACTTAACACTCCCACTAATCATATATGGTTGAAGATCTAATTTACAGATCATTTTATGGGCTCTAATGTGCAGTTTTAAATAATCTGCAAAAAAAATTGCCAATCTATTAGCCTTTTCTGACCCGTTCTTTTCTATATTTAAGGTATTGTGCTGGACTCTGGTGATGGTGTGTCCCACAATGTCCCCATCTATGAGGGTTACGCTCTGCCCCATGCCATCATGCGTCTGGATCTGGCTGGTCGCGATCTGACCGACTACCTCATGAAGATCCTTACTGAGCGTGGTTATTCTTTCGTCACAACTGGTAGGAAAATGCAATTTTTTGATTTCACAGTCATTTCTATGTTTTTGTTCTGTTTACATGAAATTTGTCACAACAACAACGAATTTCTTTTCAAATGTGTCTTTTAACTCATATTTGTTACATTTGTTGAGGGATGCACTATAGTTTTGTACCATAATGGTTATTGGCTAATGTTTTGTTTTTAATTCATCATATCAGTCATTGTTGGATACATACTACCTTTTACTACTGTATTGTTTTTTAAAGAAATTATTATTTTTATTCAGCAAGAATGCATTAAATTGATCAAAAGTGTCAGTAAATACATTAAAATGATTTCATATGACACTGAAGACTGGAGTAATGGCTTCTAAAAACTCAGCAAAGGGAATCAGCTTTTTAAAGTTGTAATTGTAATGAAAATAGTAATAATATTTCTCGGTTTTACTGTTTTTTTTTTTTATTAAATAAATGCAGCCTTGATGAGCATACGGAAAAAATTGTACCTACCTCAAAATTTGTTTTGTTATGTTTGAAACAACAACTGACTTACTTATAAACTCTGTTTACAGCTGAGCGTGAGATTGTCCGTGACATCAAGGAGAAGCTGTGCTACGTGGCTCTGGACTTTGAGAATGAGATGGCCACTGCCGCCTCTTCCTCTTCCCTGGAGAAAAGCTACGAGTTGCCCGACGGTCAGGTCATCACCATTGGTAACGAGCGTTTCCGTTGCCCAGAGACCCTCTTCCAGCCTTCCTTCATTGGTGTGTAAAGACAAACACTATTAGAAAATGCTGCATTTTTCCATACAACTTTTAGTTTGGTTAATAAGGTGTTTCTGAACAGGTATGGAGTCTGCTGGAATCCATGAGACCGCCTACAACAGCATCATGAAGTGCGATATTGACATCAGGAAGGACCTGTATGCCAACAATGTCTTGTCTGGTGGTACCACCATGTACCCAGGTATTGCTGACCGTATGCAGAAGGAGATCACCGCTCTGGCCCCCAGCACAATGAAGATCAAGGTAATGCATCTGTGGTTATCTTTTAGCGTGATCCCGTTCCCTATTGATATAGCAATATGCATCACTGACATGCTCATGCATCTCCTTATTCTCACAGATCATTGCCCCACCTGAGCGTAAATACTCTGTATGGATCGGTGGCTCCATCTTGGCTTCCCTGTCCACCTTCCAGCAGATGTGGATCACCAAGCAGGAATATGATGAGGCAGGCCCCAGCATTGTCCACCGCAAGTGCTTCTAAATCCATCACCTGCATCAGTTTGCTGTGGATCACACAATAATGGAAAATACAACATTATGGGACAGCTTTTATTTTGTACCCATTGTTACATACCCTGGATTACCAAGCAAGAACACGATGAGGCAGGCCCCAGCATTGTCCAAACAGACACAATCACGATCCAGAAAACCATTATACCATGTTGTCTATCACAAAACTGTAATATGTACATAAATAGTCATTAATTTATTAAAGTCCATTATTTGGTATTTGTTTTTTGTGACATGTTTGTGTTAATAAATAGTTTGAAACTGGAAACTAACTTAGTGACCTATAGTGTTCCTGAATAGCTAATAAAGTTTATTTATAAAGCACATTTAAAAACAACAAATGTTGTACCAAAGTGCTGTACAATTAGGAATATACAGTAAAAGAAACTGAATTAGATAAAATTAGCAAAGTATAATAGGAAAACCTATACATCTCAAGCAACACTATAGGCTAAAGAGAAAAAAAATGTCTTAAAACTAGATTTGTATATGGCCAATGTGGAAGAAGACCTAACAGAAAATGGAAGTGCATTCCACATCCTGGGGGCCGCAACTACAAACACCCGATCACCCTTAGTTTTCAAGCCGGAATGAGACGGAGTAAAACGGACAAAACGGAGTAACTGATTAGATGAACGAAGAGACCTTGGTACAGAATGTGGTTGAAGGAGATCAACAATGTACTGTGGGGCTAGACCATGCAAGGCTTAAAAAAACATAACTGTAGAACGACTTTAAAATCGACTCTGTAGCTACAGTAACTGGTAACCATTGTAGGGAAGCGAAAACAAGAGGTGAAGTGCTCTCTCTTCCTTGTACCCGTTAGAAGTCTAGCTAAAGTTGTGGCCTAATGGTTCGAGAGTCGGACTTGTAACCCGAAGGTCATGGGTTCGACCGGCAGGGAATGCAGGTGGGGGGAGTGAATGAACAGCGCTCTCTTTTGCACAAATTCTGAGTATGGGACACGTCACATCACTTCAACTGTTTAAAAGATTTATAGTGCAGTTTTCTTAGTGTACAAGTTTACAAAAATCTAAAAGTTATCATATGGTCACACATAAGATTATAACATATAATATTCCTATGAAAAAAAATGAAAGTTGACATCCATCTGACCTGACTGCAATGAGCTACATTTTCCTCCTGGATCCCAGTGCAGGATCCTCCTCACCAATTTAATGAAAGAGAATAATTACATTTAAAAAATATATACAATTTCTTTAAAATGACTAACGGTTTCAAGCACATGCACAGAAGTTATTTCAGATTTTAATTTGCCATGAATGAGTCACAAATCAATCCTCAAACTATATTTTGTGGTCTGGTTTTTCCAGATAAGCACCATCTTATTCATATGTTAATATGTGAATAGAAAACACGATAAATAACTACAACAATTTGGTTAAGACACAAGACATTAATGTTAAGACCCTTAAACCCTCCTTTGGGAGGTCAAGTTCTAACCACAGACAACACCTGTTGATGCCTTCGAGTGATTTCCAGCTTCTTCACCACAGGGCGGAGCTAAAACTGTGTTTTACAAAGCAAGGTGGACGTCTGCAGACAACAAGCGCCATCTGTTTACCTTCTCGGCCCTCCCTTAATCAAAACGGTAAGTAAATATAATATCCAAACACTGCTCGTGTTACTGTTGACAGGTTTTTATGGCGTGAATCTTCATTGAACTTGCTTCCGCTCTTTGCTGTCACATGACACTCGCTTTAAATACTAGTCGACGCTCTAATGCAGCTTTAACATCTATTTTAATTACTATACTGCACGCCGTTTGACTGCATTTATATAGTCATTGTGTCAAACGCTAATATTTAACGTTGACTACTTACAGTATAATAAAAGCTTTTTCGTTTCTCTGTTCAGTCGCATTGTCGATGGCAGCACATATATGCTACGTATGAAAATGTAATAACGTCTTTCCCTTATCCGTGTGTTTTTGGATTAACGAACTGTATTACTGAAGTGAGCATTCATGTTTATCGTCACCTTATGAACCCTAATATGCAAATGCGTTAAGAGGTTCAGAGAGCTGCGAGATGACGCCATGGTTTAAGTAGGTGTGTACATGAAGGGGGCGTGTCGAAGAGCTGGTCAGCGATTGGCTTTCGCTTACGTATTAGAATTCTGTTGCCATAGTAATTTGGTTTAAAAGTCTGGCGGGAGAAGAGAGCTGATTCGGAATAGAATTGCATAATATCGTTGCAACAGCCTCAGACCGTGACTTCTCATAATGTAACATCTACACATTTCTCTCCAGTCGAACGAAAGTGAAATATGGTGACGAAGAGAATTAGATCCGAATACATGAAGAAATTTAAAGATCCGAGATGGGACACTTACGCAAAATGTTATGAGGATTTGCTGAAGTACAGACTGTCAAGACGGCTGTTGGAGCAAGCGCACAAACCTTGGTTTTGGGGAGAATGGGGGAGCGAGATAGGCTCCAGTGGGAACTCTACTCCTCTAAGTCGGAATAAAGTCGAACCTCAGAGGCTCACTGATGAGAAACCAGAACGATCTGCATGTGTGACACCAGAACCAGCAGCTGAACCAGAACCACAGAGAGAAGTGCAGGACAAAGACACTACTGACACCAGTAAGTCCTGAGCTGCAGGTTGTCATCATCTTCTATTGTTTTTCTTTTTTAGTATCTACTAAAATAGTGTTGTTATTGTAAACTAAATCTAAATCTTCGAAATATTAGCTAGATTGAAATGAAAATAAATAGAAAGCTAAATAGAAAATTATTAAAACCAAAAACTAATACAAATGACAAAAGCAAAATTAATAGTGTATAAATAATACTAAAATAACTAGTTCATACGTTATAACTGTTTATACGGCTCACATTATGCAATATGCAACTCAATGTTAAAGGGTTAGTTCACCCAAAAATGAACATTCTCTCATCATTTACTCACCCTTATGTCAGAACACAAATTAAGATCTTTTTGATGAAACCTGAGACTTCTGTCCCTCCTTTGAAAGTCCATGCAACTAGCACTTTAATAACTTCAAAAAGTTCATAAAAAGATTGTAAAACTAATCCATATGAATTGAGCTGTTTAGTCCAAATTTGCTGAAGAGACTCAATCGCTTTATATGATAAACAGATTGAATTTAGTATTTTATTCAAATATAAACATTGATCAGCGAACATAAACAGAAGCTCAACCGAAACGAACCTGCTTAACGCGTGAGAACAAACCTCACTAGCTCTTGCGGAGGATCAAACGTGCTGCGTAAGACGAGAATGAACCTCATTGGTTCATGTGGAGGCTCAAACGTGCTGCGTAAGACGAGAATGAACCTCATTGGTTCTTGTGGAGGTTCAAACATGCGGCGCAATACGAGAATGAACCTCACTAGCTCTTGTGGAGGCTCAAACGTGCTGCGTAACACGAGAATGAACCTCATTGGTTCTTGTGGAGGTTAAAACTTGCGGCGCAACACGAGAATGAACCTCATTGGTTCTTGTGGAGGCTCAAACGTGCTGCGTAACACGAGAACAATCCTCACTAGCTCTTGTGGAGGCTCAAATGTGCTGCGTAACACGAAAATAAACCTCATTGGTTCTTGTGGAGGCTCAAACATGCGGCGCAGCACAAGAATGAACCTCATTGGTTCTTGTGGAGGCTCAAACGTCCTGCGTCACACGAGAATGAACCTCATTGGTTCTTGTGGAGGTTCAACCGTGCTGCGTAACACGAGAATGAACCTCATTGGTTCTTGTGGAGGCTCAAATGTGCTGCGTAACACGAGAATAAACCTCATTGGTTCTTGTGGAGGTTCAAACGTGCTGCGTAACACGAGAATGAACCTCACTAGCTCTTGTGGAGGCTCAAACGTGCTGCGTAACACGAGAATGAACCTCATTGGTTCTTGTGGAGGTTAAAACTTGCGCAACACGAGAATGAACCTCATTGGTTCTTGTGGAGGCTCAAACGTGCTGCGTAACACGAGAACAATCCTCACTAGCTCTTGTGGAGGCTCAAATGTGCTGCGTAACACGAAAATAAACCTCATTGGTTCTTGTGGAGGCTCAAACATGCGGCGCAGCACAAGAATGAACCTCATTGGTTCTTGTGGAGGCTCAAACGTCCTGCGTCACACGAGAATGAACCTCATTGGTTCTTGTGGAGGTTCAACCGTGCTGCGTAACACGAGAATTAACCTCATTGGTTCTTGTGGAGGTTCAAACGTGCTGCGTAACACGAGAATGAACTTCATTGGTTCTTGTGGAGGTTCAAACGTGCTGCGTAACACGAGAATGAACCTCATTGGTTCTTGTGGAGGTTCAAACGTGCTGCGTAACACGAGAATGAACCTCATTGGTTCTTGTGGAGGCTCAAACGTGCTGCGTAACACGAGAATAAACCTCATTGGTTCTTCTGGAGGCTCAAAACGTGCTGCATAACACGAGAATGAACCTCATTGGTTCTTTTGGAGGCAAATGTGCTGCGTAACACGAGAATGAACCTCATTGGTTCATGTGGAGGCTCAAACGTGCGGCGCAACACGAGAATGAACCTCAATGGTTCTTGTGGAGGCTCAAACGTGCGGCGCAACACGAGAATGAACCTCATTGGTTCTTGTGGAGGCTCAAATGTGCTGCGTAACACGAGAACAAACCTCACTAGCTCTTGTGGAGGCTCAAACGTGCTGCGTAACCCGAGAATAAACCTCATTGGTTCTTGTGGAGGCAAGCGTGCTGCGTAACACGAGAATGAACCTCATTGGTTCATGTGGAGGCTCAAACGTGCTGCGTAACACGAGAACAAACCTCACTAGCTCTTGTGGAGGCTCAAACGTGCTGCGTAACACGAGAACAAACCTCACTAGCTCTTGTGGAGGCTCAAACGTGCTGCGTAACACGAGAATGAACCTCATTGGTTCATGTGGAGGCTCAAACGTGCTGCGTAACACGAGAATGAACCTCATTGGTTCTTGTGGAGGCTCAAACGTGCTGCGTAACACGAGAATGAACCTCATTGGTTCTTGTGGAGGCTCAAACATCACGGCGCAACACGAGAATGAACCTCATTGGTTCTTGTGGAGGCTCAAACGTGCTGCGTCACACGAGAATGAACCTCATTGGTTCTTCTGGAGGCTCAAAACGTGCTGCGTAACACGAGAATGAACCTCATTGGTTCTTATGGAGGCTCAAACGTGCGGCGTAACACGAGAATGAACCTCATTGGTTCTTATGGAGGCTCAAACGTGCAGCGTAACACGAGAATGAACCTCATTGTTTCCAGCACGTCAAGTGAACATGCTTGAACTTCCGTTTACCACAACTTGCTTACTCAAGGTATGCTGGTTCCAAAAGCGTGTCCAGGAGTAAGTTCAGACAACTCAGAGTATGTTCCTGGTTAACACACAAGACATTCTCAACAGAGCAACGAATCGATGATTCACCATGGAAACAGACGCTAGGAAAAAGTGCATCATTCTACTTCCTTCTTCTTTAGTTTAATGGCAATTTACATTACCACCTCAATCCATTCTAAAGATGCTGATGCTAAAACTATATTTACAGTAGATAACTTTACCGTAGTGAAATATTTACATCAGCACAATTAAGCATAATTTTCAAAGTAATGTTCAAAACATGGAAAATGGCAAGGCATAAAGACACATCTGTGGTACTTAATTAAAATGCAAAATTTCTCTGTCTTTTCTCATCAGAGCTAGTTAACAGAGTTGCTGAGCAGAGTCATCAAGAGGCGGAGGAAGAGAACGCCAGAGAATGCCTTCCTGCTCTCAACCCAGAAACTGACACACATATCCTGAACACACCGAAAAGCAAACGCCACTCTTCACATAAGCATACAAGATCAAAGGTCAAGCCTCATGTCACCAAAGACGCTGACAAAGAGAACCGCCACCCTTTTGCCCTGTATGGCTCAGGAGAGAAGCAGACAGATATGGCTTCTAGAAAAACCCATAATGTTGGTCCTGCAACATCAACTGCAGAGGTGAGAATCCTTTCAGGAAGCATGTCATATCATAAGTGGCTCTTGATCAGTAAGAAAACCATTTTTAAAAAAAGACTACTAGAATAAACAAACATTACAGTTTGATTAATATAAATATTCCTTATAGATTGAAATTAACAATTACCAGCATATTTAAAGTCACCATGAATCAATTCCTGATGGAAAAAATCAAGTCCCGCCCTACTTTTTTTCTTGTTTGAGAAGCAGTTTCACTCAGATACACGTAACAAAAGGGAAGAAAAGACTATAGACCCTTTTCACATTTCCAGGTTTCTCAGAGCTGAAGTTGTCATACAGTTGGGTTAACTTTTATAGCGGTGAATGAGAGAATACATTAAATATATATTTTGTGTGCCCATTTGCTCAAATAGCAAAAATAAAAACGCCACAATAGTAATTTCACAACTTTCAAAAAGAGGGAAAAAAATAGATTGAGATTGATAACGGCAGTGGAACGAGTTATGTTAATTTGTTAATTTTTACCATCACTCCCATAGTACCCCTCCCACTCCCACCACTCGTATTAGAAACCCCCTCACAGCAGCGGTAACTTGTTTTTTTGTCATTTGATGTAAAAGTAATAAAATACAAAGTATTATTTTTATAAATGTACATACATAAAAATTAAAAAAACGCGTCATCACAGTCTGTGAAAAGTGTGTGCAACTTCCATTTCATGACGACTTTAAAGATCCCACGGCATAAAAATTTCAGTTTTTTAACATTAAATGGATAGTTCACCCAAAAAAGAAAATTAGCCCATGATTTACTCACCCTCAAGTCATCCTAGGTGTGTATGACATTCTTCTTTCAGATTAATAAAATCGGAGTTATAATAAAAAAGTCCTGGCTAATCCAAGCTTTATAATAGCAGTGATTGTTGCTCTGTTTTTGAAGTCAATAAACACTTACCAGTTTGAAAACACCCACAAATTTAGAAACGCTCACTTTTGTTCTGCAGAGACCCAAGTATATGTCTCTGCAGGTTAGTAATAGGAGTTACCTCATCAGTGGGTGTGGCCATAAACAGAGAGACGGTTTCAACTGTTACATGATTTGCCCACGTCACAGTGTGGGTAGGGTTTAGGGGTGGGGTCGGGTGAAGGGGATCATTTTCATTGCGTGATTTATAAACACCCATCAGTTTGAAAACACCCACTAATTTAGAAACACCCACTCTTGTTCCGCAGAGACCTCATACTCCAGAGACCTCATACTCCAATTCATGCGATAAACAGACTGTCTGTCTACTCAATGCTCATCACTGCATCACCTTTCATGTGATGGGAAAAGGTCTCAAAATAATGCTTTAATAAACACTTTCATGATTCGTTAATCTCGACAGCTGTAATAGGGGGTTCCACGTGTTATACGCATTTCAAATGCAACAATGTCAGCCAATCACAGCAATGGGCTTTTAGAGTCTTACAGCAGACACGGCCCTTCAAACAGAGCATTCAAGCCAGAGGACTAATATCAGGATAGACAAATGCCTTTTATTTCTAAATTGATGTATTTTATGATGTAAATACCATACTAACAATATAAGGACACCTCAGGAAACATTATAAAATAAAAAAACCACATCATGGGATCTTTAAAGGGCTTACAATTCTGTCATCATATTGCTATTATTTTAAAGAATGTTTCAACTGCCCATTGACCATGAAAGTCAATGTGGTCTAATGTTGTTCTGCGAGTAAGTGATGACAGAATGTTCATTTTTGGGCGAACTAACCCTTTAAGTATTCATTTGTTTTTCGTTTTTCATGCATACTTCACACAGCCTTTCTTCTGTCTAGATCCATGAGTCAGCGTTGCGAGCAAAAACCAGACGGGAGGCGGAAAAACAGATGAAGAGATTTGACAAACAAAGGGCGAAATCTGCTGACTTCGAAAAGAGCAGCAATAAGATTGTCCCCGATTTCAACCCCTGGATGACAGAGTACATGCGCTGCTTTTCTGCGCGGTCTCGGTAGTATTGCTTTCTGAAGTCTACCTATCTAAACCTCTCAGGCTAGACAACGCAAAACACTCCACGTGATGACTTGGGCATCTGTCCAGTTCACTTGCCATCTTCCAGAATGGGTCACAATGAATTCAACTCAGATTATAACACAAGGTTTTTTATGGGTTTATTTACACAATGGATATGTTGCATTTACTGGTACATATCAAACATAAAAACACAATCCATTGATGCTGCAGGGCAAACTGTCAAACAATCACATGCCTTGTTGATTTTGTAGGTTGCGTAGATTTACAGGCCATGAGATTTACCAGTGTCTCTTTACACTCTAAGCCAATTACTTAAAAGTGTTCAGTAATTGTCCGACAATTAAAGACATATAATGTGTTGTAATGTTGTGTACTATCTATTGTTTATATTGATTAACATTTATGGTTAGTGTAAAAAATTATTTACCAACATGAATCTTTGTGAAGTGTTAAGCAACACTTGCTTAAATAGTCGTAACATTATAATAATATGTTTTCTTTGATATGAGCTAGATTATATTTTACTTGTACATTCACTGTAATGGTGCGTATTGTATTGTAAATAGTGTAAAAAGTCACTGGTATCTAAAGCATGAAACAGCAAAATGACAAATCATGTTTCAATCATACACATCAAAGCCATTCCAGCTGTTCATCAAGAATAACTTTCATTCAGTGTGACATTATTTGGTTCTTAGTAGCACTCAGGTATTTCGTGTTGTATTTTATGTAATTTATTTTTGAGAAATAATGAGTTTGGGATATTTGTACACTATTAATATAATGATATTTGACTGTAGTTATTATATTTAGGTCATCATCTTTATTGAAAGAATGCATGTGTTGTATGAACAAATGATTCACATGTTTTTAGTTAGTTCTGGCATGTATTATGTGAATAGTGTTGTTTTAGTGTAAAAATATTGAATGCGAGGTACACTAAGATGATGAATATCCACTCAACTGTCTGATTCGAAAGCCGGTTTGAAGGGTAAAGTTTATGTGTTTCAATTCCGGCTTGTGAAACTGAGATGTTTAAATGTGTACCATTTACAGTGTTGTTTCACCACACTAATATTGAAGAGATTTTTTTTAAACGCTTTCCTTATTAGGACACAGTGTGTGGTAACAAAAGTTAGTTTTCAGGCTTAACATTTTTAACATGTGGTTGTTTATAGGGAGTTATTGATTGATATGTTAAAGCAAAAAATAAAGTATAAAACTTTTCATGAGCATATTATCGATGTAAAAGTCATTCTTATGATTGTAGTTAAGGATACTTTGTTCACAGACCTGCCATTAATATACGAAACTATTCTTACTAATGCACAAGGCAAAGATATTGTATCTCCAACTCATTAGAGCATGCGGTTACTGGACATTAGGATTCTGCAAGCCTGCCAAGACCTTATCCACGTGTCAGACCCAAGGAGCAATTTAAATACCTGGCATTATCTATCTTGTTCACTTTAATTAAATTAATTTAATGATTTGTTTTTATTTAATAACTTGACTGTCCAGCAAAATAGGATTGGAAGTTTTATACAAATGACATTGATTTACAAACACTGATTTTACATTCAGCTTCTAAATTGTACTTTTGAATCACATCTTAATTCTTTAGATCAGTACTACAGATTATTATTATTAATTTTTTTTGATCACGTAAAGTGAAGAAACAGCATTCATAACAAATGAGGAACTACCATTCAATGCATTGTTAAACAAGACTATGGCAGCAATCTGTCCCATTTCAAATTTGAAGAGGGATACACAATGATTTATCACTCATTTTTCAATGCAAGCTTGTTTGAGCTATGTCCATTTAAAATGTATAGGAGAAGAACAGGGGAAAAGTAAAAAATCTCCAAAAACAAGGATTCACTTTAAATACGTCAGTATCATTCCTACAAACACCTAAAAATGGGACTGCAGCACAAATGCTTTACAATAAATATATAGCATGTAACACTGATATTGAAGCTGTTCATAGTGATATGAAGGCAAGTGTGTGCTGGCTGATATTTTGAATGTAAATTATAATACAAGAGCAAAATTGTATTGACAAATGTCAAAAACCACTTTTCTAGTATCCTTTCCTAAAACACACTAATAATGGAAAAAATAAGCCTAATTAAAAGCAAACAAAGTTCTAGCGAGATAATGCACATCGTTGATAAAAAATTACAGGTGCGAGCCATAGAGCAGTGATGCAGATGCATATATATATATATATATATATATATATATATATATATATATATATATATATATATATATATATATATATATATATATATATATATATATATATATATATATATATATATGCTGTATATAGTCATTTATGAATATGTTGTAGTACTGCAACCATGAAACATGCTCCACGGTGATAATATAAACTCTTCTCTACACAACATCTACATATGGAATAGGAAAGATGGGGCAGGGGCTCAGTGCAGTATTCTCAGGGGCAAGGGCCAGATCTTTTAACTACCCTGAGGGTTTTGGGTACCACAGATGTCTTTGCCTGGGCCCGAGGGGGACAGTAAACATTTTCTGGATCCTTCTGGAGTTCAATGGGGTCCTCGGCATGTCAGAACAGAAGTAAAACTAAGGTGAGGGACACAGTCGCTCCACCACGATGAGCCGTACGTCACATGCCTCACTAATGTCCTCCTCCTCGTGTTCACAAAACCTTGGCCAAAGGAAACAGAAAAAAAGTGCAGGTAATCATATAGATCGTCTTTTCAGACTGCTTTCTTCATGTCTACAAACTGAAGGTGTAGCTTCCTTATCAGCCTTGATCTTCTTCAGACACCTTGAATCTCTATTTCTAGCTCGCATTCCAAATAAGGCACCTCAGAAACCTCGGAAAGTGCCTGGGAGGGCCGTGTATCTAAATATATCCATTCCCCTGACACTGTTTCCCGTGTGGCATTTTAACTGATAAGAGGGAGACGGGGTTTGGAGGACTTGTCTGTTCTCAAGAGGGGGGTGGAAGATAAAACATTTGACCATTTGTGTGTGTGTGTGTGAGCTGGTGCTGTGTCATCATCACTCGTACGCAAGGCATGCAGAAGCAAACTCGAGTGGCATTTGGTTGGAGTCAGTGACAAAAATAGCACCTCTTCTTGATGAGAGCTCCTCCCGCTAGAGCATGCCAAATGCAGTAGAGATGCTGAGGCGTCTATCAACATCCTTTTACAGACAACGGGTTTACGACAACACTGACTGAAGCTAAAATTGTGTCACCAAGTATGCTGGTATTACTTTAAAATACAGTTCAGTTCATTTTTATTAGTTCATGCAATAGGAATCATAAACACATTTTTTTAAAGCATTTTATTAATTTAGGGTAATGTTAATTTATAAATATACTTTTGCTTTTCATTGGTGTCACTGTTTGTTTATAATACATTAATGTTGCTTTATACAAAATGTAAAAATGTTTTTTTTGTGTGTTTTTTTTTTTTGACAGAAGCCTTATATGCTCACCAACTCTGACCAAACCCTGCTTGTGGAGTAAATCAAGACTATGGCAAAATATATTATGATAATATAAATGACATACTGCCAGTTAGTATAGTGGGTTGATGCTTGATATGTTTGGGCATGAGAGGTTGCGGGTTCGCACAATCAGTTCAAAATTATATAAAATATCCATGTTGGATTTAGTTTGCAATTTGGATAATTTTTATAAGATCTCATGAGTCCTGATAAATGCCATTTCAACTATTTCTAAAGTTCTTTTATTATCAAGAACACCGCTATCTCACATAACGCAGTTAAACAGCCTCTGCATAGAGTGAATAATTGATTTTTGAGCCATTGATAAACCAATTCAGCACCGCCGCCACGAACAACACCTGGTAACGTCGCAACTCAAGAAGGCATACCTTAAGCAACCTCCTAAGATATAGTTCAGGGAAAACGCCTAGAAATGGTATACCTTTAGTTAAGTTATACCTTTAGTCTTTGTAGCACTACAACATTATAAGGAAATCCATCCTGGTCACTGCAAGTTCATGTTACTATTTACTAATGTTAACATACGTAACCTTACGATAAGGGTAATCAATAATAGTGAACAAAAATGGATGCAAAATAATGATGTTACTGGAGATATTAGGAAATATCATTAAAGAATCACAACCAGTAAAAGTTTGCGCAAATTAATTTGTGCAATGTCAGACTCAATGAAATGCAACAATACAGGTGCTGGTCATATAATTAGAAAATCATCAAAAAGTTGATTTATTTCCCTAATTCCATTCAAAAAGTGATACTTGTATATTATATTCATTCATTACACAAAGACTGATATATTTCAAATGTTTATTTATTTTAATTTTGATGATTATAACTGACAATTAATGAAAATCCCAAATTCAGTACCTCAGAAAATTAGAATATTGTGAAGAGGTTCAATATTGAAGACACCCGGTGCCACACTCTAATCAGCTAATTAAGTCAAAACACCTGCAAAGGCCTTTAAATGGTCTCTCAGTCTAGTTATGTAGGCTACACAATCATGGGGAAGACTGCTGACTTGACAGTTGTCCAAAAGACGACCATTGACACCTTGCACAAGCAGGGCAAGACACAAAAGGTCATTGCAAAAGAGGCTGGCTGTTCACAGAGCTCTGTGTCCAAGCACATTAACAGAGAGGCGAAGAGAAGGAAAAGTGTACAAGCAATAGGGATAACTGCACCCTGGAGAGGATTGTGAAACAAAACCCATTCAAAAATGTGGGGGAGAGTCACAAAGAGTGGACTGCAGCTGGAGTCAAGAACCAATATGTACAGACGTCTGCAAGACATGGGTTTCAGCTGTCGCATTCCTTGTGTCAAGCCACTCTTGACCAACAGACAGCGTCAGGAGCATCTTGCCTGGGCTAAAGACAAAAAGGACTGGACTGCTGCTGAGTGGTCCAAAGTTATGTTCTCTGATGAAAGTAAATTTTGCATTTCCTTTGGAAATCAGGGGCCCAGAGTCTGGAGGAAGAGAGGAGAGGCACACATTCCACGTTGCTTGAGCTCTAGTGTAAGGTTTCCATAGTCAGTGATGGTTTGGGGTGTCATGTCATCTGCTGGTGTTGGTACACTGTGTTTTCTGATCCATGGTCAATGCAGCCGTATACCAGGAAGTTTTAGAGCACTTCATGCTTCCTGCTGCTGACCAACTTTATGGAGATGCAGATTTCATTTTCCAACAGGACTTGGCACCCTCACACAGTGCCAAAGCAACCAGTACCTGGTTCAAGGACCATGGTAACGCTGTTCTTAACTGGCCAGCAACCTCGCCTGACCTTAACCCCATAGAAAATCTATGGGGTATTGTGAAGAGGAAGATGCAATATGCCAGACCCAACAATGCAGAAGAGCTGAAGGCCACTATCAGAGCAACCTGGGCTCTCATAACACCTGAGCAGTGCCACAGACTGATCGACTCATTCCTGCAGTAATTCAGGCAAAAGGAGCCCCAACTAAGTATTGAGTGCTGTACAAGCTCATACTTTTCATGTTCATACTTTTCAGTTGGCCAAGATTTCTGAAAATCCTTTCTTTGCATTGGTCTTAAGAAATATTCAAATTTTCTGAGATACTGAATTTGGGATTTTCCTTAGTTGTCAGTTATAATCATCAAAATTAAAAGAAATAAACATTTGAAATATATCAGTCTGTGTGTAATGAATGAATATAATATAGAAGTTTCACTTATTGAATGGAATTAGGGAAATAAATTGGATGATATTCTAATTATATGACCAGCACCTGTATATACAAAAATGTTCTATTTTTGTATTTTCAGACTCTTCGGTTTTTTACATGGTTAACATTTGTCTGATTTTGCCAAAAACTAAATTCAAAACTAAAAGACTAACATTTTAAAATATGATTCAATTATTGAATAAAGGTCAAGGACACTGAACATAAAATAACCATTAGCAGACTGAACATGACACTTAAATCTAATATGCAGGGAATGATGTTGTGAGCACAGGGAACAACTGTATCTGATTAAATCTGAAGGCAGTGCAGCTATTTTTAGCAGATGTTGCCATTATGAGTGGTACAGAGGGCCAGTAGAGGAAGAACAGCACCTTCTTCTTTTAAAGACCAATGTTATAATATGGCAACATGAAAAAAATGAGTAATAATAAATATTGCATATCACAATGTTAAGAAACTGCTGAACCCCTCAGGACAGAGCTTGGACAGCCTTCTAATATTAAAACCTCATGTGTGAAAAGTAAGCAGAGAGAAGTCAAGCCTCTGGACCTTCACCTGGTTGGTCAGTTGTCTGGGATCTGTGTTAACAGCCACACTCCGGCACGCTCTCTGCCTGAGCCCGTCTGGGAGAACGCAGCTGCCGCAACGCTGCATCTCCGTACTGGATTCCTGAACCCATCCGCTCCGGGTCCAGCTCTCCTACACAACCAAATGACAAGCACAGCAGCTTGATTCAAATGTCTTAATAAGTTTATGAGTAATAGCACAAGGCACTGGCCTTTTTGTACCTGACTCTATTTTGTTAAGGATTTTCCGAGCACACTGGACAAAAGCTTCCTCCACATTCTCCCCTGTTAGAGCACTGGTCTCCAAAAACATGAGCTCTGAAAGTAAAGATATAAACAATTACATCTGTTTTGTTCATTTAATAATATTCAAAATGAATGCAGTCTAAAAAATAATATTGTGATTATTTTGCTGTGTTATTATGCGTTTACTTTTTATTTAATAAACTTAGTATTATTTATATACTAATGTAGTACTTATTAATATTTTGAATTCGTTTGTAAATTTTTATATTTTTTATTTTTTATTCACATTTTATTATGTGCTTTTGCACTTTTATTAGTTTTTGTTTTATTTAAATATTTCTATTTAGCACTAATTAAAATGTATTGTCATTCTTCTATTACTTATAATTTTATTTCAGTTAGTTGCCAAAGCAACATTTACATTTTTTATTTGTTTTTAATTAGTTTTTAATCTAATAAACCATTTTTAATAGTTTAAGTTAACAATAATAACACAGATCCATAGACACAATGGCAATGCACCAATAGCCAATCACTGTTTAGTCTCTGAATACACCCTGGTGATCTCAATGTATCCAGTTTTGAGTCTATACACGTTCACTAGTGGGCTCGTGTTTGTTAGTAATTCTATCATGTAGGGACCTCTAGTGGCACAGTCACAATATACAAGCAGATCAATGGTAACCGGCAGGTAACGACTAGTCTGACATACACACCATTCTCTTGAGCGAAGCGCGAGGCCTCCAGGAAGGTGACTTCACGGTCAGCATCCAGATCCTTCTTATTTCCACACAGTATGATCACTATGTTCTGGCTGGCCAACATCCTGGCATCTGTCAGCCAGTTAGTCAGAGCGTTGTAGGTTTCTCGACTAACATCCAGAAACAGAAAGTGTGAGAAATCAATACACTTATAGATCTATAAATACATATTAGTCTAGCTCTAGGCAAACCTCCAGAAATATATAAACCTCTGAGAGAATAGAGCAACACACATAATACTATGCAGAGACACTGGATACACAAGTGTGACTTTACCTAGTGATGTCATACACAAGCAGAGCCCCTGCTGCCCCTCTGTAGTAGCTGCGTGTTACAGACCTGAGGAGAAAAAACATCTGTACAATTAAACCTCAGCTGGTCAAATCTAGTGATAAACCAATAAATCAACCAACTATATTTGGTCATTTTAGAGCTACCCGGCATGGCAATTAGTCAATAGATAATGGACAAAAAATTATATTTTTATTCAGCAGGGATGCATTAAATTGATCAAAAGTTACAGTAAAGACGCTTACATTGTTTAATATTTCTTTTTCAAATAAAAGCTGTTCTGTGGAATTTTCTATTCATAAAAGAATAGTTAATTTAAAAAATGCATCACAGTTTTTCAAACATTGTTAATAATAAGAAATGAGCAAATCAGCATATTAGAATGATTTCTGAAAGATCATGTGGCACTGAAAACTGGCCTAATGATGCTGAAAATTCAGCCTTGCCATTGCAATTAGAATTATATTATTTTTAATTGTAATAATATTACACAATATTACTGTTTTACTGTATTTTGATCAGATAAATTCAGCCTTGGTGAGCATGAGACTTCTTCAAAGAACATTAAAAAAAATCTTATCAACCCCAAACTTTTGAACATTAGTGTATATTTGAGTTAATTTTGAGTAAATGTTATTACTATTATGGATAAACACTATTGTTAAAATAATTACTTGTCATTCACAAACACATTTAACATAAAACAGAATAATCATGTTTTTTAAAATGTTTTTATTCATCTAGAAATGATTGGATTGTGAACAGCGGGCATGAACAGAAAGACGGATGCAAGTTTGATAAAACATTGACGTGCAAATGAGGTTACTGACATTAAATAGTACTCTGGATCGTATACTGGTTATTATATTAGCAATCATCCACCTTGCTCTCAGTCTAGAGGCCTAGGCACTGAAGAATCAATATTAACTGACCACTAGTCAAATCACATCTGCACACAATAGCAGGACTATATAACTCAGGCCTGCTTCAACATCAGCTGCTGGCACGTTTCTGCTCAACCTATAGCATCTGTTTCCTGAACACTACAACATAGAATTTATGTGAGATATTAGGCCTTGTAATTTAGAAATGAACATGTAGGGCAACGTTTTACTGCACACGACAGGCTACATATAACGGATCCAACAAATCAAAAGGCTATATTGATAACTTAAACTTAAAATAGTTTTCATTCAATGAAATAAAGCTGAAATAAAATATTAATATTAGATGAAAAACTGAAATTAGAAATGATGCCTTGGAAACTAAATGAAATAAAGTAAGAACTGAAATAAAAAAAAAATAATTAAAGCTAAATTAAAAATACAACAACACTTGGTGCCCTATGCAAGATAAGATATACAAGATAATATATATATATATATATATATATATATATATATATATATATATATATATTTTTTTTTTAAGAAGCAGCAAAGCAACTTATAAATAGACAAAGAAAAAAACTACATTAACAAAAAAACGGTTTGTGTGACATTAGCATATTTTCATTCTAAATGTAGTTTGGCTCTAAGAAGAAGCTGCTGGCAAAAGTTCAGTGCAAATTAAGCGTTATGTTGACAGCGCTAACAAATGAATCTGCAAGGAACTATAAACTCCTACATGCAATCTGGAGTTGAATCACTCCCTCACCAAATGCTCCACCATCTGACTGCCTGAGACAAACCTGGAAATTATCATTATAAGTCATATCTCACAGTCAGTGGTCATAACAAACACGGCCTATCTAAGAAGGAAGCCGTTTTAGAAAAATAACACAGCCGTTTAAACACACCTGAAACGTTCCTGTCCTGCTGTATCCCAGATCTGGAGCTTGACAAACTTATTGACCACACTGATTATCTTTGAGCCAAATTCAACCCCAATAGTGTGATTCGAGTCATCTTTGACTGGAGAAACAGGGAAAAGACATTAGCAACAGAACACTGACAAGTGTAACATTTCAAACTAGTTTCTTAATGTTTCTGGGAAGGAAAACAGAATATTGCATACATCTTTTTTCTATAAACTGATGAAGCAGACACGATTTTCCAGTTCCTGCATTTCCTATCACAAGAAACTTAAACAGGAAATCTAGAGGGGAGGAAAACAAAAACATAGATTTTTGTGAAAAATGCATAGAAATTATAAATAACACAAATAGTATAGTATAGGAACGTATGTTACTATAGCATTACATTAATCAGACTATAGGCTATCAATAATCTGTCATGATCTAATCTATAGACTAAAGAGATTTATCATAACATCATACATAACATGTTATATCCAAATAAATAATGTTCTTTCTATAGCAATTATTGCTGTCAGAACTGTTTAGAATTATAACACTAATAAGACTGGCGTCGAGAGATGAAACATATGGCAGACAGATAGCTGCTGCCTAGCTGGCACTAAACACAGCTTGTAAGCAAATACTGTGATGGATGAGCTCGGGACACCTGCTAAAAACATGCTATGCTGTCGATAAGAAGAGTGGCAAGAAAAAAGGAAAATCAGTCACCCTACCGTATGTCTCTGACATGACTGGCGCTGTGTTTCAAGTCTTTTAATACGGCGTTTTTTCTCTTTCACGGCAATCAACAAGGATATCAAATAAAGGGAAATCCCTTACAGGTTCCGAGCATCCTTGTCGGAAGTTTGTTCAGCGACTACTTCCTGTTGAGATTTTCAAAATAAAAGTCAAGGATTCTTTAAAAAGCCCAGTGACACAAAATGCATGACAAGAATCAGAATTACCTACCCCGTAGACATTGAGCATCGCCCACTGCCTGTTGATTGGCATTTGTGAAATGTTCTCTATTATTATGAAAAACATCTTTGGGAAAATCGTGCTTTGGAAATGCATGATTCGTCAAAATAGGTGTCATTCGTAAACGTAGTATATTATTATGAAAAACTGATTTTTGAAAAAGCACATGAATAATGAAAAAATAGAGTTTTAAACATAATATTGTGTGAAAGAGGTAATTGTGAAATATATAAAACAATAATTGTTGTGTTTTCATGTAATTTTACAAAATAAATAGATACATTTGTTTATTTCATTATTTAATTAATAAATAATTAAATGAATTAGTTAATTAAATTAATTAATTATTTAACTATTACAGAACAAACGGGTACATTATTATTTGTAACAAATTACTATTTATTTAAATATTTAATTTTGAGTAATTTGGTCCTCCATACGGTAGTATCTATTAGTTAATGTATTGTGCATTATTATTTGAAACTCTTTAATACATGTTGAACGTTTAGACCTTGCTGACTGAAAATGTGCTTTCAACTAACCACTTGGGGGTGGTAGTTAGTTGTCTGCGTCTGTTCAGAAAAAACACACTAACTCGTGATAATTTGTACCAGATTTTATAGGGCTGAGCTCTTTGCCCTATAACAAGTTTCCTTTCACAAGTCAACTAATAGATCATATTTTGTTTTAATATCCACATTTTATAATTGTGAGAGTATGTTACCCTTACATTAACCCTAGAATTCTATAAAGCTCTGATTGCAACACGGACTACACAGGATTTATCAGGAAAATTGCATGGAGATGAGTCAAAACTTTCAAATGAACACAAGATTCCGTACATGAAAGGATATCATGGATGCTTGGGCAACAATTATTTATGACTGATGTAAATTGCTCTCTATAAATTGTAGACCACATGTCATTCAGTAATGACTGGTGAATGTTCTTACACACAAACATAATGTGAAGCATATGAAACAAAGGGTATTACATACATTCATTTTGTTTCATCTTTTCGTGATGGTATAACCAGTTCCCGCTTTTCTTTAATTTATAAATTAGTTCATTTATATTCAAGAGGCAAAAAGGTCAAAGAGTTCTTATTGGAAGGCCAACAGTCAGTGTCATCAAGGCATTCCAGCTGAGACACTTGAAGCTCTTCTATAAAATCTAAAATCATGTCAACACCTAAGAACAGGGCTGCTTGCAGAATAAGCGCCACATATCTTCTCCAGATGTCTGTGCATTGGTTCTGCGTTTATTGCATAATGCCTCAGGATGTATAGGCTGCAGGTTTCTGTTCTGTTCACACGTCCTGTTTGTTTTAGAGCTTTCCTGGCTCTCTCTTTGTCAAAGATACATGACTAAACAATGGATCTGATCTTAAAGAACTATGTCAACATAGAAATAAATCCACTCAGTTAACATGCTTGTATGTATAAAGTCATGTACGTATACTATAAGTCAAAAAAACATTTTGACACACATATTTTTATTTATTTATATGTGTGTGTGTGTGTGTGTGTGTGTGTGTGTGTGTGTGTGTGTGTGTGTGTGTGTGTGTGTGTGTGTGTGTGTGTGTGTGTGTGGACTGGTAATCCCTACGATATGGGGACAAAATGTCCCCACAAAGATGGCAATATCCGAAATCCTTGTCCTTGTGGGGACATTTTTTGGTCCCCATGAGGAAAACAGGTCATAAATCACACAAGTGATGTTTTTTGAAAAAGTAAAAATGCAGCATGTCTCCGGTGATGATTAGATTAGATAGATAGATAGATTAGATAGATTAGATAGATAGATTAGATAGATAGATAGATAGATAGATAGATAGATAGATAGATAGATAGATAGATAGATAGATAGATAGATAGATAGATAGATAGATAGATAGATAGATAGATAGATAGATAGATAGATAGATAGATAGATAGATAGATAGATAGATAGATAGATAGATAGATAGGCAGACAGACAGACAGACAGACAGACAGACAGACAGACAGACAGACAGACAGACAGACAGACAGACAGACAGACAGACAGACAGACAGACAGACAGACAGACAGACAGACAGACAGACAGACAGACAGACAGACAGACAGACAGACAGACAGACAGATATTAATGTTAGTGTACTTAATACAGCAATACTTAGTACGACAGCGTCCCATAAGCTTTGTGTCTTGCATGTAAAGTTCTTCCTAAGCCATTGTGAGTTTGTGGTATAGAAAAGGGGGGGTTGCATTCATCCCAGAGGAGCTCTGCTATCACACGAGTACAATGGTAACCAGGAAGAAGGGAAGTTAACTGTCCTTGGAATCTAAAATTGTCATCACACTGTCTGCACCAGGATGTTATTTTGAAATGTGGGAGGGTTTTTTTCTGCTCAAACCAATGATTAGAAAGGCTTGCATCTGTGCCAGGTTAAACCTCAGGGCAGAGAATGTGCGATAGCACAAAAACAGTATCACAACTGCTGTCACGTCAGGGCTTGAAATGCTATTGTTTAGTTTGTTTTGCCCAATTTTCTGTCGTAAAGTTTAAATGGAGGCATGCTGACATATTTCATTGAAGGAATGAGATACTAAGTATTAAATGTGAATGCAACTATTTATTTGCAGGTGTTGAAGAGTTTGTATGCCATACATATTCAACAGATGTTGTGGTACCTCATGCTGCAGTATATTAAAGGTTTTTGATTACAGGTTGTTTGGATCTGAGCCTTTAAATATGGAATCAATTCATTCTTTATGACAATAATAGCATAAACAGCACAGACCAAATTCCTGATTTTTTTCCCTGTGCTTTGCAGAACAACATATGTCTTGTTAGTTTAAGGTGACTGGGAAAGCACACCAGAGAGCCATGCATTCAGGGATCAGTGTCTTTCAAATGCAGCATCCTGTTAAGCAGTTGTTTATCCTGTAGCACAGTATACTCTTTACAGACAAATGCTAAAGATTTAACTCTGGGACCAAGTAAAGTAGCACACTCTATAAATCACAACCACACTGAATACTGCCGTTGTGTTGCGTCCAGAAAAAGGAGAAAGCTGCTCAGAGACTTGACAGATTAACGTGGTAAAAAGAAGAAAAGCTTTGCTAGACACTAATCTTACATGAGACCTGTGTTGGATATGCAGGCCTTGGTTTTTCCTTTGCAAGTTTGGGTTGTAGTGTTCATTTTTGTGTTCATTTTCGGTGTGTGAATGGGTGAATGTGAGGCAATATGTAAAGTGCTTTGGATGGCCTTGGGTCTGTTAAAAGCGCTATATAAATGCAGTCCATTTACCATTACCATTTTGTGAATGATTTGTTGTTTTGAACAAATTATTTAGGTGAACTATATCATTCTCGTTCACTTTGTTCCAAAAGCTGATTCATATTTTTTGGTTCACTGAAATAAAATATTCTACCGAAATTGATCACTCCTTCTCACATTCACTTTATACAGTGAATGACACTTATATTCCTCTATGGGGCAATTTCATAGCTTCTGCCTTTAGAAGTGTGTGACTTTTCCAAATATATAGTATTTGAGTGCATGCTGTAAAGGAGCATGTCATTGGTTGGACTTAATGAACATACACGGCATTCAGTGAATGATTCTTTAAAAGACTGAACAAACAATGTTTTGACAAATTGTTTGTGGGGATTATTCAATGACTCACTTATAACAAAGAATTCATCTATCACCAACTCCTAACAATGTAAAAGGGTCTTTTAATTAACAGATTCATAACAGTAGATTTGGGATTAATCAAAATACCTGCTTGATTTTGAAAAGTCTAGTTGTGTTTTTCTGTTATTGTATCATTCTATACTTTAAATTCCCTAAATATCAATTTGGGGCTTGCATTTATTTAGTTAAAGTTGTGATGTAACGGAAGTAGCGACAGATCTTCTCTTCCATATTGTGCATCCGAGTGAAACAGATTATCAAAAATGAAAAAATGTAGGTGAAAACTTTTTGAATTTGAAAATCAAAGTAAATTGTACTTAGTTTGTTTTCCGGGGGAAATGTAAGAATATTCTGTTGTTTCCGAAGGGCAGTGCTAAAGGAAAAAACTTTTTTTAAACAAATTTGGACATCATCTTGTTCAAAATATTCAATATTCAAATATGAAAAAGATGCTGGGAAACTGAAGAATATGCAGGACCTGGAGGATTTTTCTGAAGAGCATTGGGCAGTTTAACTGCTCAGGACAAACCAGGGACTCGTGAAGAACCATCACAAAACAACAACAACAAAAAACAGCCGTGGATCATCCAGGTAACGACACACAGTATTGAGAACAGCACATGAACTTTTGGACTGGGTCAATTTTATAAATTCTAGTGGACTATTATGTATACAACTTTTATGTAAAATATCTTTTATATGTATAATCTGATAGCATAGAAGCATCTCACCTGAAAAAAAGTTTCAAATTAGTAGGCAGTTAACCGAATGTTTGGGCCTAAGAAGTCAGATAAAGACTGCCTGGGTGGCGTTACTTGCCATCCTGGTCTGAAAACATGGCCTGCATTAAAAAGTTATTTGTAGCAGCTCTCTATTGTCAGCACGGAGCAGCCAAACTTAATAATCTGATGTAATATGAGGGAGCTTGGTCATTGGACATTCAAATTAAAGGTCACAGCTGAGCTCAACTGAACAGGAGTTGATGTTAGCTACCTACTATCTCAGTTATCTACATAATGATGCATGGCACACTTGTTATCAGAACATCTAATATGCAAACAAGCTGCAATATTTTAGCAGAAAAATGCCTCCCTTCCTTTCTAAAATGCTTTTCATTGAAAGCACTCTTTCATGCGGCCCTGCCTCCATAGCACTTCATGGTACAAAGAGTTCACCATTGTTCCCAGCACATCACTATTGGAGACAGACAGCCTGGGAGGCAGTGGACAGACGAAAGAGAGAGAGAAGGAGAGGATGAAAAGAGAGGGATGTAGGAGGCGGGACTTGGCCTTGTTTTTATCACTCCAGCGTTCATTAACCTGGCACAAAGCTGGGATCATTTGGCATGTCTGCCGTGGGTCAATGTGATTCAATGATTGCTGCACTGCTACATCACTGCGCTCTGGGTCAGAAGATGTTAAACATTCACCTTACACACAGGGCACGTCAGTTCTTTATGATGTAACTTAAAGGGTTAGTTCACCCAAAAATGAAATTGTCATACTCACCCTCATGTCGTTCCATACCCGTAAGACTTTCGTTCATCTTCGAAACACAAACGAAGATATAAATGAAATCTGAGATTTCTGTCCCTCCATTGACAGTCCACCCAACTACCACTTTGTCACTTCAAAAATTTCATAAAGATATCTTAAAATGAATCCATATGAATATGAACCTTGCTAATATTGTGTTGGTCACCCTTTTGCTGCCAAAACAGCCCTGACCCGTCGAGACATGGACTCCACTATACCCCTGAAGGTGTGCTGTGGTATCTGGCACCAAGATGTTAGCAGTAAATCCTTTGAGTCCTGTAAGTTGTGAGGTGGGGCCTCCATGGATCGGACTTGTTTGTTCAGCACATCCCACAGATTCTCAATTGGATTGAGATCTGGGAAATTTGGAGGCCAAGTCAACACCTCAAACTCGTTGTTGTGCTCCTCAAAACATTTCTGAACCATTTTTGCTTTGTGGGAGGACGCATTATTCTACTAAATAAAAAAATAAAAAAAAGATATTTAAACAAATAAATATAAATTTGGAAATCTTTATTCACAATTAAGCGACGCACATGCATCCACGTGATGTAAAAGAAAACGTGATTCATCAGACCAGGCAACCTTCTTCCATTGCTCCGTGGTCCAGTTCTGATGCTCACATGCTGTTGCCGCTTTCGGCGGTGGACAGGGGTCAGCATTGGCACCCTGACTGGCGATGCACTGTGACACCTTTTAATCAGAACCAGCCTTAACTTCTTGAGCAATTTGAGCTACAGCAGCTCATTTGTTTGATCGGACCACATTGGCCAGCCTTCGCTCCCCACGTGCATCAATGAGCCTTTGCCACCCATGACCCTGTCTTCCTTGAACCACTTTTAATAGATACTGACCCCGGCAGACCAGGAACACCCCACTAGAGCTGCAGTTTTGGAGATGCTCTGACCCAGGGGTCTAGCCATCACATTTTGGCCCTTGTTAAACTCGCTCAAATCCTTACGCTTGCCCTTTTTTCCTACTTCTAACACATCAACTTTGAGGACAAAATGTTCACTCGCTGCCTAATATATCCCACCCACTGGGATATAACAGGTGCTGTGATGAAGAGATAATCAGTGTTATTCACTTCACCGGATAATGTTATGCCTGATCGGTTTATATGATAAACAGATTGAATAATCAAGAATCAACATAGAATCACCAATCACCAGTCAGATATGACTGAAATGGTTAATAAATAAATGAAATAAGTGAGGGTTAGGGATAGGGTTAAATAATTTGTGACATCAATTGTATGAACTTTGTTGCTGTCATTTGGTGGACATAACAAATACTAAGATATTTTGAATATATATATATTATACTCCAATTGCTATGAAGATAATACAATTTGTAGTGAAAGATTTTGTATTAAATGTATTTTCACTAGTGGTCTCAGACTCAAGAACTTTGTCAGAAATGTTATCTTTATCTCTCATTCTCTCAATATTTGCACCACACAGCCTTTGAACCAGCCTGGTAAATGTTTGATGGTCTAGGGATGATTAGGACCAAGGACACCATCATGGATGGACTTGATCTGTGACAATATGCTTCAGTTGAATGCGTGTCTCTAGGAAAGTGGTTGTATTCACCAGGCCTTGAATTGAATACTAATGAGGTTAGCCCAGCTGTCATGATGCAGATGCACTAGTCAATTGTTCCACTGCATGACCCTTTTTGAGTCTCCATGGGGACAGAGATTCTGTCAGAATGTTTTGTGCACTCAAAAACACAGAGGCTATAGGACCATCTCTCTCAAGGTACCAGTGTATGAAGTCATAAATACACACCAAAAAGAATGAGGGTCGATAAAGTCCAGAAGCATGCATAAATGTTAATGTGACTCATACTGTTCTGTTTTTTTCTTCTCAACAAATTAGCCCAGCTGCTGTATCTATTACAGCTGCAGCCCTTATGGTGTCCTCATGGGAATTTCAACAGTATTTCTTATTGTTTGCTCAAAATTATACAATTACAAACTACTATAAACTTGCACTGTTCAAATCCTTCCAAATGAAAGGGAAGAAAAGATCGCATTCTCTCAAAATTAGTATCAGATTATGGACACATTCATACTTGAATTAAACGGTCTGTACTCCAATGTCGACTAATCTTCCACCTTCCATGACGTGGACCTTATACCTTAAATAGTGATCTTTTATTCACTGTGTCTTTCATGCCGAAGGGGCGAAACACAATCACTGATAATTAGAATATAACAAGTTGAGCTCTGGGGAGACTAGCAGAGTGTGGACAAGAGGAGATGGAAATGTTTCCTTTGAGACAACAGGGATCATTGAGGATTAGATTGTCTACCACACTGCAACTTATTCACCAATACAACCTCCATCTCACTGGATCTCATGTCACACAATCTGGCCATTCGGTCATGTGGGAGTGATGATGAATAATTTGGATTAAATATATTTTAAAAAATGTTTGTCTAATCATTGCAATCGGTCTGAATTAAAATGAGTTAATAAAAATGAGCTAAAGTAACACAATTGGTATATATATATATATATATACACATACATATATATATATATATAAATTCTAACTTAAAGGGGTACTTCAGCGCTGGGAAGATGAACCTGTATTTAAACTGGGTCATTAATGTAGTGACCTCCTGCTGGCTGTAGTCTTTAGCCTCTGGCCAAAAACTCCTCCGATGATGCAAAATGACGATATTTGCGTCATCTGAGGAATTTTTCCAGAAATAAAATACATAATTATCTCGTCTCAGGGTCATATGAGGGGGGAAAGTGCGATCATTTGAATATACTCCCGGGTTTCTACTGATACAAAGCTTAACGCTAATCGCTGAAGTAACCCTTTAATTGCATTGGTTCAGTCCACTTAAATACATTTAGAATTGACATTTACTTAATATATTTGTGCATGGATTACATGAATAATTTTAGAGAGTTTTCTGTTCCCAGCATGTGTAATTTAACACCGTCTCTCTCTTTGTAGACTCTGCTCTGGCTGTGCGCGTTCATGTGTTATGGAGAGTGGTCTGAAAGCTAGGGTGGGATCCTATGCTTTCAAAGCCAGCTTGCAAATGCTAACCTCTCAAAAATTAAATTACAATATAAACGCACTGGAATCCATGCTACAACTTATCACATAGGCCTATACAGAAAAATTATAAGCAAAATTAGCATTTTAATCATAATTATTATTCCAATATTTAAAAATGCAAACAACTTAGGTGTTAAGCACACCTGATCAATAGTTTGTGGTCAGTAATACACATTTTAAGGAATACTTTTGTTCAGTAAGGACACATTAAACTGGTAAAAAATGACAGTAATGACATTTCATTTTCAAATAAATGCTGTTCTTTTGAACTTTATATTCATCAAGGGATCCTGGGGAAAAATTGCTTAATCATTTCCACAAAAATATTAAGGAGCACAAATGTTTTCCACATCGATAATAGTAAGAAATTTCCATGAGCACCAAATCAGCATTTCAGAATGATTTCTGAAGGATCATGTGATGCTGAGGACTGAGTAATGAAAATTCAGCCTTACACATCACAGAAATAAATGACATTTTAAAATATATTAAAATAGAAAACTGTTCTTTTAAATTGTAATAATATTACACAATCTTGTTTTTACTGTATTTTTGACTAAATAATTTCAGCCTTGATGAGAATAAAATACTTAAAGTGATAGTTCACCCAAAAATTAAAATTAGCCCATGATTTACCTCAAGGCGTTGGTGTATATGAAATTCTTCTTTCAGACTAATAAAATAGGAGTTATATTAAAAAAGTCCTCTTCCAAGCTATGGCATTGACTGTTGCTCTGTTTTAAAAATGCATCTGTCTGTCAAATAATGTGCTCCACATGGCTTTGGGGGGTTAATGAAGGCCTTCTGAAGTGTATTGATGCGTTTGTGTAAGAAAAATATCCATATTTAAAACTTTATTAAGTAAAGTTCTAGCCGATCACCTTCCGTGAAAAAGTGTTGAAAATTCCTTCTCATAGTTCAAGGGGAGAGCGGGGCACAACCTAACGCTTTTTGACTGGCTCAGTTTGTGTAAATCCACCTGGAGTATTTGTTTTTTCCCACATTAACTGTACACGTCCTGTACAATTATGAAGTTTTGTTTCATTAATACATTAACATTGACTCTCAGTCATTATTCACCCTTTTCTCATGGTTTCTCAAAATAATTCAGCGGCTTGTGTCTTCTGCTGGTTAGATCAGCATTACAATCTCAACTGTTAAATAACAGATATTACATTAAAATAATATCAAATTTGTCTAGTTTTGAATAAAAACAAAAAAAAAACAGAGATGAAAAATACATTTTGCTATTGTTAAATAAATGTTCAGTAATATCTTCCAAAGATTTTTTAATGGGCCCTTTTCACAGACTGTGATGACGCGTTTTAACGGTCATTAATATCGTAAATCCTTTTATTAAATTTTTTTTATTTATGTACATTTATAACACAACTAGTTTTTATTATATTACTTTTGCATCAAATTATAAAACTTACCTGCTTTGAGGGTGTTTCTAATGGCGCGTTTCCACTACACAGTACCAGCTCGGCTCGACTCGCCTTTGTTTGGTTTTCCACTGTGTAAAAGTTGTACCTGTACCTGCTTCCCGGTACTTTTTTTCGTACAACCTCCGGCGAGGTTCTGAGCGAGCTATACTAAAATATGACGTGAAAACACCGCAGACTGCTGATTGATCAGAGAGGATCGTCACTGTTCATTGCGTCATCATTGCAATTGCCAGACGGAGTATCCTGAATAACCGCACCATTTATAAATAGTTTGTCCAGAGATTGCGTGTTATTTACTATTATGGCAACTCGGAAGAATACGCCGTGATCAAACGAGGAGGTGCAGACTTTCCTTTATTTGGTTGCCGAAGAGAGGATCCAGCGAGAGAAGATTACGTCATGGCAGTGTCCTGCGGCGTCGCTATGACGACCAGGTACTATTGTGGAGGTACTAATGGAAAAAGAATATTTAATATATTCTCTCATTCACCGCTATAAAAGTTAACCCAACTATGACGACTTCCGCTCTGAGAAACCCGGAAATGTGAAATTGGTCTATCGTGGCACTTTTTTTTTCTCTAAATAACGTTGATATGGCAACTATTAAATACACAAAGTTTCGTCATCCTGGCACGTGTGGAAAGCTTTCATGTGTGTTACAACTAACCCCGCGTTAGGTTGTGGCCTTTGCTCCCCTACTTTATAAAGTTTTAAATATGGATATTTTTCTTATACAAACTAATCGGTACGCTTCAGAAGGCATTCATTAACCGATACGTTTTTAATGGACAAAAACAGAGCAACAGTCACTGCCATTAAAAGCCTGGATGAGCCAGGACTTTTTTAATATAACTCCAATTTTATTTGTCTGAAAGAAGAATGTCATACACACCGGATGCCTTGAGGGCATATTTTCATTTTTGGGTGAACTAACCCTTTAACTCTAAATAATATTAATATTGAAAAAAAAGAAGATCTTGCAAACGAGTTCTACACCAGGAAACTGATTGGACTGGTAGTAATGTTAAATGGGATGAAAATAACTGTAAAATACAATATCCCAATGAATCATCCATTTAAAAGAGCTGGAATTGTGCAGTGTTTTTACAAAGAAATGGGTGGAAGGAGGTAGGGACGGCTCCATGAGATAAGGCAGATAAGTGGAAAATGCAATTTCAGATTTATCTCGTTGAGAACGTGCTTGGATCCCTGTCATAAGCCATTGGCCAGGCCTCGCACATTCACATGAGACACAAAATGGGAGGCACTTCATGCATGACAGACAATCTGCTGTCTTCATTATACGCCAGTGAGTTTCCTGCACATTTTGGATGTGAGTCAGGACTGAAATACTGTCTAAAACAACAGTGATGTCTTTATCATTTCCTTGTCTATGTGCATGTCTGTGACCCCTCAAAATGTTTTTGGACACACTTCCACAGTTTGATACCACGCTATATTTTTTTGAAAATGCCATAAGCTATACTGATTATAAGGTTAAACTGAATAGTGGGTAAAATCATAGCCATAGATTAATTTGTTTTCCCATGCAATGTAATGGATAGACCAGGGAATATAGTTGAGGTTTCCATATGCTGACGTATACTTCTTGACTGTCTCCAGCAATTACATAACTTATTCCATATAGACTTAGACATTTTTATTGGCAAAAATTGTTGACTGATGGTCATATTCTAAATTTAACTAAATTCACTATAGCTTGAGTATTCTGCCCAGGCAAAAAGCCGTACCTACCTAAGAAGAACATTGAAAAGATGGCTACTAAGTTTTTAGATTGAATTTTGATTGATTTGATCTCAATTTACGTACGTTTTCTCTAAATATGAGCAGTTGAGCCAAACCCATCTGTCGCAGAACAGATCATAATCGAATATCATCCTTACCCTATAAAGGTGGCATATATGCATATGATGTGGCATATTCAAAGTGACGACAGTGAATACAAAAACATTTGAACATAGATACCAAGTAAACACATTGATCATTGAATGTGATCCTTACCATTTGTTTCTGTTGCACATGCCAAGAAATTGTGCATTTAGACTTAAAGGCACAATTGCAGAAATAATGTTATGAATTTATTTTTTAAGTAAAATTATGTATAAAAAATAATGAAAAAATAAATTATGAAATTAAAATGAAATTCTAAAATAAATAATATATTTGTAAAGAGAATACAGATAAAAAAAGTATCTGCCAATACACACACACACACACACACACACACACACACACACACACACACATCTCTGCATTAATTTTGCACCTAAAACATGTTAGCATATAATGTTGTGAGTGTAAGTGTGTGTAGCCTATGTGATAATGCTTTCCTTGTTTATTGCATTTATCACTCTCTGAGCACTCATAATGACAACAAGTCTGGTCACAGCCGGTTCTGCGCTGCTTTTCCATGTTGTTAACTCTGATCTGTTATTTTTCCCTTCTGCCTTCTTTTCTCCAAAACATGGCTGGGCCCACACCAACGGATCCTCTTATGTCACAGTGCTATAGTCACTGATAACCGCTGCTGTTCCTCTCCCGCACAGACATGTTGAATAAATACCGGATCTGGGCAAGGAAACACCAATGAATACAATTCTAGATGTGACAAATAGAAAAAGACCCAGAAACCAAACAACATTTGGAGAATTGTGTGAGGCTTAGGTTAGAATATCGATTTTTAAGGCAATGTTACAAAAAAGTCAAACAATTTCAGATATTATTGAGGTTGGAAGCTTTAAGCAATATGGCAATATGTGATTATATAAACCCTTCCATTTCCAGTTTTTTATAAAGTCTGTTTTTTTTGTTTTAAAAAAAGTATAATTTAATAATAATAATAACTTGTTACATTTTTAAAGCACTTTTCTGGGTACTCAAAGCACTTTACATATGGAAGGGGAACTCTCCTCAAACCACCACCAAAGTGCAACATCCACCTGGATGATGCGACGGCAGAGGCTATGATTAGGAGGGTATGGTGGACAGAGGCTAATGGGCAAATTTGGCCAGGATGCCGGGGTTACACCCCTACTCTTTTTTCCGGAGAACATCCTAGGATTTTTTTATGATCAGAGAGAGTCAGTTTAAAGTCTCATCCAAAGGATGGTGCTTTTTGACAGTATAGTGTCCCCATCACTATAATGTGGTGTTAGGACCCACACAGACCACAGGGTGAGCATCACTGGCAGTGGCATCACTAAAACCTCATCTTACAGCAGCCTAGTTTTCCCGGAGGTATCCCAAGGTATAATCTTGGGCTACAGGTTGATAGCTGCTGGCTAAATTTGCTACTTGCTAGTAATTAATTAATTAGTTATATTAAATATATAAATAACATATTGGAGTATATATACACACTCACCTAAAGGATTATTAGGAACACCATACTAATAATAATGTTTGACCCCCTTTCGCCTTCAGAACTGCCTTAATTCTACGTGGCATTGATTCAACAAGGTGCTGAAAGCATTCTTTAAAAATGTTGGCCCATATTGATAGGATAGCATCTTGCAGTTGATGGAGATTTGTGCGATGCATATCCAGGGCACGAAGCTCCTGTTCCACCACATCCCAAAGATGCTCTATTGGGTTGAGATCTGGTGACTGTGGGGGCCATTTTAGTACAGTGAAATCATTTTCATGTTCAAGAAACCAATTAGAAATTTTTCGAGCTTTGTGACATGGTGCATTATCCTGCTGGAAGTAGCCATCAGAGGATGGGTACATGGTGGTCATAAAGGGATGGACATGGTCAGAAACAACGCTTAGGTAGGCCGTGGCATTTAAATGATGACCAACTGGCACTAAGGGGCCTAAAGTGTGCCAAGAAAACATCCCCCACTCCATTACACCACCACCACCAGCCTGCACAGTGGTAACAAGGCATGATGGATCCATGTTCTCATTCTGTTTATGCCAAATTCTGACTCTACCATCTGAATGTCTCAACAGAAATCGAGACACATCAGACCAGGCAACATTTTTCCAGTCTTCAACTGTCCAATTTTGGTGAACTCTTGCAAATTGTAGCCTCTTTTTCCTATTTGTAGTGGAGATGAGTGGTACCCGGTGGGGTCTTCGGCTGTTGTAGCCCATCCGCCTCAAGGTTGTGCGTGTTGTGGCTTCACAAATGCTTTGCTGCATACCTCGGTTGTAACGAGTGGTTTTCTTCAGTCAAAGTTGCTCTTCTATCAGCTTGAATCAGTTGACCCATTCTCCTCTGACCTCTAGCATCAACAAGGCATTTTTGCCCACAGGACTGCCGCATACTGGATGTTTTTCCCTTTTCACACCATTCTTTGTAAACCCTAGAAATGGTTATGCGTGAAAATCCCAGTAACTGAGCAGATTGTGAAATACTCAGACCGGCCCGTCTGGCACCAACAATCATGCCATGCTCAAAATTGCTTAAATCACCTTTCTTTCCCATTCTGACATTCAGTTTGGAGTTCAGGAGATTGTCTTGACCAGGACCACACCCCTGAATGCATTAAAGCAACTGCCATGTGATTGGTTGATTAGATAATTGCATTAATGAGAAATTGAACAGGTGTTCCCTATAATCCTTTAGGTGAGTGTATATATAGACCTGGCAACCTACCACGGAAGAAAATTACCAAGAAAATGCATGCCATGCAAGAGAGATGGCCATAGAATCATCAAGAGTAGGATACGAATGAAATGGTTAATGAGAGAGTGACGACTGACCTCAATAAATGGCGTATATATGACACGCCAATTCGTATGCATTTTGCTATTAAGACGCATAATCACTTTTTAGCGTGTTTATCAACGCCGTTTCATTCTATCCCCCTACACTGCCCCTACCTCTAAACCTACCCATCACACACACACACACACAAACACTGCCCCTAAACCTAACCATCACAAGAAACATTTAGCATTTTTACATTAAAAAAAAACATAATTTAGTATGTTTATAAATACATTTACATTGTGGACACACACATAATGGTTCGTTTCGGCGTAGACATACATGCAGAATCACACAGCGTACACATACCCGCGGAATCACACGGTGTAGACATACACGCGGAGATGATGGTTCATTTCAGTGTACACGTATGCGGAAAACACACGGCGTAGACATACACGCAGATAGCTCAAAATGCGTACAGATAACATGCCATTTTGAGCTTTAGAAAGTGGCGTGTATGTTTACGCAAAGTCATGATGTCATGTTGAGATTTACCTTCTCCGCTTGTGGAAAAGCTGCTTGTAATAAGCTTTCATGTGACTTTCTCATCACCATCTGTTTTCCGTGGTTGTCAGTCAGTGTATTACAAAGGTGTTTTTATATGCAGTTAATAAATGTATTTTTTTTTTTTTACTGTAAATTTAAAATAAATCTGTAAAACCAAAAATGTTGCTACTATAGTTTTTACTGTAATAGTTTGGCAACCACAGCTGGGGTTTTTTTTTAAAGTTTTTTACTGTGTAGGGTTTTTCTTGTCAAAATTATTTTCGACAAAGCGTTAAGTAATATCTGAATTACCTCAACACTAAATGAAACGCATTCAAAGGGTCTGTTGATCAGGGTGTTTTGAGGCAGAACTCGGTCCATTCTGCTCTGGATGTGTGTTGATGATTAATGCAGAGAGGGTGGAGAGGTCAGAGAGGGAAGTGAGTGGGAGAGAAACCGTTGTGCTTCAACTCAAATGTCCTATCTGATCTCTCCATCCCATCTCCCCTTTGAGATTTCAACTGTGAAACACAGCTTATGCTCAAATGGATTACTTGCAAAAGGGGAAGTTTTGGAGAACAGATTTCTGGTTACAGTTAAAGTGCTTTGGACGCATTCAGTGATGCAACTCACCTGTTAATTCTGGTTTAGTGTAATGTCTTTAAATTGACATTACACAATATAGTTTCTGTATTCTTTACACGCTTCAACTCTCCTCCTCTCATTGCTCATCAGCCTCTCTGTGCAGCAGTGACTCCTGTCTGAACTCTGTGATGTACTTTTGATAAAAAACGAGGGTTTTAGGCTGAATATAGTCAGCTGATCTGCAGTCAGGGGAGGATTTCTGAGAATGGACTGTATATTTGTTCTCTGGGTGTGACCTGGTTGAATCTACAATACCCAGTGGATGTAATTGTTTTAGACAAGTCTCCCTAAATTGAGATGTTGATGTATTTTGATGTACCTTTTTCTAGTACCTCTAGAATGCATAAAAACAACATGTTCTTTTCTGACAGTACAATATACAGGTCCTTCTAAAAAAATTAGCATATTGTGATAAAAGTTCATTATTTTCCATAATGTAATGATAAAATAAAAACAATAAATCATATATTTTAGATTCTTTGCACACCAGCTGAAATATTTCAGGTTTTTTATTGTTTTAATACTGATGATTTTGGCATACAGCTCATGAAAACCCAAAATTCCTACCTCAAAAATTAGCATATTTCATCCAACCATTTAAAGAAAAGTGTTTTTAATACAAAAAAGTCAACCTTCAAATAATTATGTTCAGTTATGCACTCAATACTTTGTCGGGGATCCTTTTGCAGAAATGACTGCTTCAATGCGGCGTGGCATGGAGGCAATCAGCCTGTGGCACTGCTGAGGTGTTATGGAGGCCCAGGATGCTTCGATAGCGGCCATAAGCTCATCCAGAGTGTTGGGTCTTGCGTCTCTCAACTTTCTCTTCACAATATCCCACAGATTCTCTATAGGGTTCAGGCCAGGAGAGTTGGCAGGCCAATTGAACACAGTAATACCATGGTCAGTAAACCATTTACCAGTGGTTTTGGCACTGTGAGCAGGTGCCAGGTTGTGCTGAAAACGAAATCTTCATCTCCATAAAGCTTTTCAGCAGATGGAAGCATGAAGTGCTCCAAAATCTCCTGATAGCTAGCTGCATTGACCCTGCCCTTGATAAAACACAGTGGACCAACATCAGCAGCTGACATGGCACCCCAGACCATCACTGACTGTGGGTACTTGACACTGGACTTCAAGAATTTTGGCATTTCCTTCTCCCCAGTCTTCCTCCAGACTCTGGCACCTTGATTTCCGAATTACATGCAAAATTTGAGCGACAGTCCAGTGCTGCTTCTCTGTAGCCCAGGTCAGGCGCTTCTGCCGCTGTTTCTGGTTCAAAAGTGGCTTGACCTGGGAATGCAGCACCTGTAGCCCATTTCCTGCACATGCCTGTGCACGGTGGCTCTAGATGTTTCTACTCCAGACTCAGTCCACTGCTTCCGCAGGTCCCCCAAGGTCTGGAATCGGTCCTTCTCCACAATCTTCCTCAGGGTCCGGTCACCTTCTCGTTGTGAAGCGTTTTTTGCCACACTTTTTCCTTCCCACAGAGGTGCCTTGATACAGCACTCTGGGAACAGCCTATTCGTTCAGAAATTTCTTTCTGTGTCTTACCTTCTCGCTTGAGGGTGTCAATGATGGCCTTCTGGACAGCAGTCAGGTCGGCAGTCTTACCCATGATTGCGGTTTTGAGTAATGAACCAGGCTGGGAGTTTTTAAAAGCCTCAGGAATCTTTTGCAGGTGTTTAGAGTTAATGAGTTGATTCAGATGATGAGGTTAATAGCTCGTTTATAGAACCTTTTCATGATATGCAAATTTTTTTAGATTTTTTGGAATTTTGGGTTTTCATGAGCTGTATGCCAAAATCATCAGTATTAAAACAATAAAAGACCTGAAATATTTCAGTTGGTGTGCAATGAATGTAAAATATATGGCATTTTAATTTTATCATTACATGATGGAAAATAATGAACTTTTATCACAATATGCACATTTTTTGAGAAGGACCTGTACAACCATATAATATAAAATAATAATATATATATATTTTTAAATCAACAGTATAGTTCCTTTTATTTTAACAACTATTATTTTGAACACTTCCAATTCAGAAAATCTGGTTCTAAAGAGTTTCCCCACTAGTAATTATAACTTTATGATGGTGGTGGCTTTCATGGGCACTCAACACATAAAGACGATCATTCTGACCAGACTTGAATGCAGCTTTGGGGTAAAACACAAATGTGCTTTAGCATTCATTCAGCAAATTTGAAGAGAGTCAATAAAGAAATGCTGTATTTGTAAGTGAAAAGAAAGAAGTTCTTGTTCCCGAGAATTATAGCGCTGCTCTTTATGCTGATCATGAGAAAGTATAAAAAGCTTGTTTTATTCTCCACAGCACATCTCAAGGGTCATACAAAAATGGCTCATCCAAAATGTGTGTCAGGCTTGGTGTCTGTTTTATTGGGAAAAATAATGTAGTGTTCCAATAAAACACTTGCTGTTTTAGTGTCAGCTGAGAAAACCCCAAAACAAGACAAAGCACTTTGGATTAATGCCATTAATTTGACTAAAGCAATTGAGTGGAAAGAGTGGAAACTCCTAAAATAACATATACTACAGTTCAGGCAGTTTTATCATCATATTTTGTGAATTTCATGGCTAAAACAGCAGCTCATGTCCAATCTAGTTGGTATTCACATTTTGTGGGCGAAACGTATATTTGTGGCAAAAAAAGACCACAAGACCCCCCACAGACCAGATTTAGGGGCCAGCAGGGATCAACGGACTTAACAAAGAGCTTTCATTGCTCTATACCACAACGTGAAGGTGTATTTGCAAACAGCTGTGTGCAATCATTTGTGGCTTTGGAGGCGTGGCTAATGCTTTCTCTGAGCCTGTGCTTTGACTCATTGGCAGTGAGGGCAGATAGTCAGAGCTTAACTCTTGTTTGGAAGACTCAGAACACCACCAAGCCTTAGGATACACACATACGCATCCACACAGCACACACACTCCATTCACAGCATGCCACCATTTTCACTGTTTAGTATTCACACGCCGACCATCAATCACATCAACTCTCAAAGAGCCCCAAAGCAGTTTTATAGAGCTCAAACTGGGACATAGACACTTCGGCTAAGTCACTCTTTGTGGCTCCACTCTCAGCAAACTAAAGGAAGGCAGTAGATGACGTCAATGGTGTCTCATTAAATAGATACTAGGTAGGTGGAAATAAAAGAAACTTTTTTTCTTGAAAGGTAAATATTGACTGTAGGTTTTCCCAATGCATTAAAAACTCATTGACGTGTATGTATATTTTCTAATTTGAATTGAGCCCCTTGCCATTGTAGGTTATATAACTAATCCATACCTGCAGCAGAAAAGAGATTTGAAGAATTGTTTCCTGAACTCTACAAGCCAAATGCTCCTCAACCAGCTCTAAAGGGGTAGTAATTTAATAGTCAGATTTGTTCCAGAGTTACTTTGAAGCCAAAGTATACAGTTTAGAGCTGGACTGCAGTTTCCATGGTTAAATGGATGTGATGCAAATGTAGTTTGTCTTTCCATTTTTGTTAGGAATCATATTAATACTTTTACAGGACAAAGTGAACATCACAAGTTAGAAGAGCCTTAAAAATTCTGGTGGATTTTAGGAACACATGTTCAATTCTTATTAATTCATCAGGATCCTGATGACCTCATATTTTGCGATAATGAATACAGACTGACTTTACATTTTCTTGCTTGTTGCACAACTATAAATAATGGACATGAAATATTGATTTGAGTTGAAATTATCTTATCTTGCCTTTTTTTAAAGCTTATAGTCCACAACGTACAAAACAATATGCCCAGAAACAAGCTGCTGTGGGCATGTCAGGATAGAGGATTTCCCTATGCAGATTTTGCAACAGGTTCATGCTGGTCACATGGATTCACAACTTTAATCAACAAAAATCAAATGCTTGGTTTAAGAGTGAGTTAAATGCTACTACTGAAAATAGACAATGGGTGTTTTGTGCCCGCAAAATTTCACACTTGGTGGGGTCACATTCACCATTATTCAATAAATTTTCATTGGTGAAATTCAGTTAGAATTGACGATATTGGGCATTTCATGTGAGGGTGAAAGATGTCCCCATGCACATTTCACAGAAAGTGACTAGTGCAGGGGAGTCCATTTCAGCTCCTGGAGAGTTTAGCAACACACCTGAACCAGCCAATCAAACTATTACCAGGCAGCTTCAGCGGAAGCTCTGAGTTGTACCACATGACTGCTGTACCACCTGACCACAGATTCATTTTGGCACTGAAAATGTTGCCATAGAAACACATAATTCCAGAGTGCGAGCTCAGAGTAGGACTTCACGGGTTGTCAATTGCAACGTGGGGTGAACACTAATGAATTTAACCTTATTTTAAAGTGTTACGCAGAATATTTATTTCTTTAATTAACTTTTATTTAAAAAATGTTTTTTATTTTTATATTTTATATATGTAGACGATGGGTGAGATAACATCATATTTTTCCCATTTTGCTTTCCTGGTTGCAAGCAGCTCCAGAACTTACAACTGAAAGGCCTGGACCCAATTATAGTCTATACATGTGGTGTTTGAAAGAGTTGGTCTGTAGCCAGAACTGTTACACATGATGCTGGTCTCTCCTGACCCCTCCTCACAAATAGTCAAACACACACACACAAACAAACATAAGTGCCCCCTGGTTAACAGCCCTGACAAAAGAGCGCTTACATAAGACATGGGATGAGGGTGTATTTCACCTCTTTACAGTGACATGACTGGCTCGCAGCTGTCCTCTATACTGTAATCACACTGTTTAGAAACAATGCTCCATAGTAACACATGAGTTTTCATTCACTTAGCACATGTTCTCATAAAGAGGCTCTCTTTTTTCTTCTTACTCTCTCCCTCCTCTTTCCAATAACTAAGCACCTTGACTAATTTCAGTGAAAATTTGGGTGACAGTATGTGGTCATGCAACTTAATAAGTGTAAGGGGATTGTAAGTCTACCATGAGCCATTTTGTTCTGTAGTGCCCTCCATTCTGCTCTGCCTCCAGTACGTGAAGCTGTTATAGAGGGGGGAAAAAAGTACTGTAGAAGAAAAGGCTGCATCCGAAATCGAATACTTCCCTACTATATAATATGTGAAAAACAGTATGTCCAAATACACAGTATTTGAAAAACAGTAGGAGAAAATTCCCCGGATGACCTACTACTTCTGCCGAGATTCTGAAGTGCGTATACAATGGACACTATCCCATAAGGCCATGGGAGAGGATTTATGAATGGAAGTGAAGCAACGTAATTGACATTGGTAGGTCACGTGACCGTAACAACAAGGCGGATGTAGTACCTCCTAATTTCATTCATACTACCCATATTCATACTATAATGGAGCATACTTTTTTTAACGCCTGCAAAGTAAATTCAAATTCAAATGTAGTACCTACTCAGACAGTATTCAATTTCCTGATGTTAGCTAGTTGGCTAGTTATAACCAAGTCAACACCTCAAACTCGTTGTTGTGCTCCTCAAAACATTCCTAAACCATTTTTGCTTTATGGCAGGGTGCATTATCCATTAATGCGGATACCATTTCCATGAAAGTGTGTACATGGTCTGCAACAATGCTTGGGTAGGTGGTACATGTCAAAGTAACATCCACATGGATGGCAGGACCCAAGGTTTCCCAGCAGAACATTGCCCAAAGCATCACACTGCCTCCGCCGGCTTGCCTTCTTCCCATAGTGCATCCTGGTGCCATGTGTTCCCCAGGTAAGTGACGCACACACACTCAGCCATCCACGTGATGTATAAGAAAATGTGATTCATCAGACGAGGCCACCTTCTTCCATTGCTCCGTGGTCCAGTTCTGATGCAGTTCTGATGCTCACGTGCCCACTGTTGGTGCTTTCGGCGGTGGACAGAGGTCAGCATGAGCACTCTTACTGGCCTGCGACCCCACACAACAACCTGCGATGCACTGTGTATTTTGACACCTTTCTATCAGAACCAGCATTAACTTCTTGAGCAATTTGAGCTACAGCATCTCATCTGTTTGATCGGACCACACGGGCCAGCCTTCCCTCCCTACGTGTATCAACGAGCCTTGGCCCGACATGACCCTGTCGCCGGTTCACCACTGTTCCTTCCTTGGACCACTTTTGATAGATACTGACCACTGCAGATCAGGAACACCCCACAAGAGCTGCAGTTTTGGAGATGCTTTGACCCAGTTGTCTAGCCATCACAATTTGGCCCTTGTCAAACTCTCGAATCTGCTTCTAACACATCAACTTTAAGGAGCAAATGTTCACTTACCGCCTAATATATTCCATCCATTACAGGTGCCATGATGAACTTCACCTGTCAGTGGTCATAATGTTATGACTGATAGATGTATATATATATATATATATATATACTTTTATTATTTTATTCTTGTGAACTAAAATTACAATATTAGGTTAACAGGTGAACAGTAAAACACATTAAAATACGTATATATTTAAATATAATATATAATTATGAAATATATATTATTTTTAAATACTTTTAATACTTATTGTAATTTATAGAAAAATAATACTTTTACTATTTTAATTGATTGAAAATGATAATTTCTGTTGGTTTAAGTGAGAGCAAACAAACTCTAAATGATCACAGTTCACTCATTGTGCTAGTTGTCACATTAAACATGTCTAAAGAAACAATAAACTTGGTTTTATATAATGTGGATTAACCAAAATTGCAATTATGTCCCATTACATTTTCCAAACTTCGGCTGATGTGATAACATCAAGCTCTTTCTATTGTCTTGTTTAATTGTTTTTCACCCACAAACAGAAAGACTTGCATCCTGCTGTCACCAAAGTATGCTTTGCTCACTGCACCCAGTACGATAACATTCATGCACTGTGATAAACCCTCACTTAGCTTTATTCTTTTTATATTGCTCTGAATTGCTGAAGTAAATCCAGTAACCTCCCATTATCCATGGAAGCAAAAGCTATGCGTAGGAGTTAGAAATGATCTGTCAAAGAGCTTTTTCTGTTGTTTTTCTTCTTTTAAAAGAGGTTGAAAGTAAAAATAGTTTCTCTTGGCTACACGGGACGTGGCAATGGCTTTCTCAGACACTGTGGTACTCTGGAATTCCTCAGCCTGTCAGCAGCCGTCAAAAGGCTTGCATTCACAGTGCGTTGAGTGCTTTGTGGGAGCCCTAACACTGGCACGTAGATCCTTCAACCCTGACCCATAATCGCACAAAGCGTCAGGCCGAGTGGAATGGCCACCAGACTCCGAGATTTTTGAATTAACCCTCACCTGCATTGTCAGCAGCCACAACACAATATAGGCCAGCGCAGATTTCATTTCATTGTGTTTGGAATGAATGCGTGCACGGACCCTGATAAACAAAACTACTTGGTGACGTGATGATGTCACTGAGGGAAGTAACACTGGAATTTTCCTAAGGTCATGAGCACACATAACAAGCACAGAAGTTTGATTTACTTCACGGAAACTCCATAGATCAGTTGCTGTCCCTGCTACTTCTGTCCCTATTGGTAACAACCTTATTTGTGGAAGATGTGCAGAGGTTACTTGTACCCATAAAGGTCTAATTATAACGATGCTGAGAGCAATAAATAACCAAGCAGCACTGTGATCATCTGATAAAGATATCTGTGATCACCAGATCAGCTCTCTTCCTGTCTGTCCTCTTCAGCACCGAAGAATATGACTGAACTTTCATTTCCTGTTTGATCAGGAGTCTCTGGGAGGCAAATCCTCCTGCATCTGGTCTTGCTGTGTCATTATATTCCTCTCATATACAGACAAACATAGGCAGAAACTTTATCCTGCATGCAGAAATATATAGAAGTTTTAGCCTTAGAGTAAACCAAAAATATAAAAATTGTGAGAAAGAAAGTTGGGTAACATTTTACAATAAGTTAATGTTTCTTACCTATCATTAACAATGAGCAATATATTTGTTTCAGTATTTATTAATCGTTTTTAATGTTAGTTAATAAAATACAGGTGTTCATTAGTTCAGGCCCATTAAATAATATTAACAGATAGATCTAACATCTGATAAATGTAGCTATAACTAATATAGTTAACAAATAGAACCTTTTAGGAACGGTTTGAGATATAAAGTCACTTTGCAAGACATTCGCAATTGTGATATATAAAAACATTGCAGGATATAAAGTCATTTTTCGAGATATAAAATCACACTTGTGTAACAAAGTTACAAGACCCTTTAAAATATATTCTGAGGCAAGAAACAGGATTCCCCATAAAAGAGCAGTTTAGACCAGCTTGAGTTCCAGTCCAGTCCAGTTTTTGATGGTCGGACCAACAAAACTATTGATTAACAGCTGAATAACTTACTTAGGAAGCTTGCTGGGAAAACCAAAATGAAGACCAGCATCCAAAACAGAACACAAGCCAGTGACTAGCAGTAAATATCTCACTTATCAAATCAAAGGCTTCAAATCAATAGCTTCATATGAACATCATGTGATGAAAATGTAGCCTTTCTTTCTACAATTCATATTTCGCTTGTGTCACCACAGCTGTGATGAAGTCAAATGTTCCATCATCGTGTTGTCAGAATTTTGAATACCTTCCATCAATGGACACTGAGTTCCAGCTTCCCTGTTCCCTTCCCTGTTATATGTATGAAACTCCTTCTCTGGAGCTCCAGAGGAAACTATCAAAGGTTAATCAGTATAGCTGTCATGTTTGATTCATTCTGGCCCGAATGTTTAAAAGCTATTTGTAGCATGAGATATTTTGGTTGAGAGGGCTGCAAGTTGACATTTTTCTTTGTTCATCTGCCACACAGAAACATGCAATATGAAGCAACTGGATAAAAGTGGCCCAAGTATTGTTAGTAGTTAAGGCATCTAGAGCTCAGAGAGAGCATGTCAGCTGTTTAAGAAAGCAGCTCAATGGAGCTAATGAACCCAGACGCCACTTTAATTGTTTTGAGTACTTGTGGAAATGTGATTAAAAGCCAGATAAAACAAACTCTTGGCAATAAAGCAACCAAAGGCATCACAGAGCAATTACAGCTTTCCTGCTTATATTAGTCATTTCAACACCTGCAGCTAAAGTCTAGTCTGTTTACATCAAGTATATACAGTAGGATCTCCACGATTTCCTTATTAACAATTGAATATAATTTAAGTATTTAAATATAAAATCACATTTTGATATAAAAGTTACATTGCATGATATAAAGTCACTGATACAAAAAAACTAATTTGCCACTGCGATGTATAATGTCACATTGCAACATATAAAATCATATTCTAAGATAAAATATCACATTTTAAGATAAAATGTCACATGACAAGATATAAAGCTCACCGTTATGAGAAAGATGTCATCGCGACGTATAATGTCACAAAATATAAAGTCATATTTTGAGGATTAAAGTCACATTGTGAAATATAAAGTCACAGCTATAAGAAACAAAGCTGCCATTGCAAGATATACGCAAGGTCATAATTGTGAGATACAATCACATTTTCAGATACAAGGTTACCTTGCAAGATATAGTCAGCTATGAGAAACAAAGTTGCAATTGTGAGATATAAAATCATATTTTGATACATAATAGCAATTGTGAGATATAGTCATATTTTGAGATATAAACTCACAGTTACGAGAAACAAAGCTGCCATTGCAATGTTACATTGAGGGATCTTAAGTACATTTTTTGAGATATAGTCGAAATTGTGAGAAATAGTACGATTTTGAGAAGTAGTCATATTACAAGATTTAGCTAATGTCACACTGCTTAAAAAGTTACATTGTGAGATAAGTCCTAATTGTGAGTAATATTTTGACTTGTAAATTCACATTAACATATATAAAGTCACACTATAAGATATCGAGTCACAAATAAATACTACAGAAAAACAAATGCAATTTCTACATGAAAAATAATTCAAAAAACGAATTAAATTCTATTTTAGTACTCAATTCAAGCTTGTAAAACTTAAAGCGTGAATATAAACGTTATAAAACTAAGTAGAACCTTCTCAACTTTTCTGATACTGGTGTTCCCATCATGCACTGGGGTAAAATCATTGCTTTTTTTGTTTAGTAACTTTTTTTACCATTTTGTTACATCTGGAAAAGGACAAAAAGGATCCATCAAATGTAACCGTCATTGTATTATGGTTTCTGTATTCGCGTACCGCATTACTTCTATTATGTAGATATGGTGTCTACACAATATCTATTGTATTATTTACTTAGATGTTTCTTAGTAAAGCATACACTTAAAAAGTATGGTTTAGTTCAGTGTTATTTTGTTTGATTAAGAAGTATTGCAAAGTAAACTTCAACTAAATAGAAATTGACCCTTCGCTAAGCCACGCCCTAAAACCTCCACAAGCCAATCATGGCTTAGCAACCGTAACTAGGCGCGCAAGGTCTGTCAAGCTTTCGAGCGAGGGGAACATGCCGAAGCATTGTGCTTATGGATTGTGCAAATCTGATACCCAGTATCCTATAAATTTGGACAGGGGGTGGAATTTTTTTCCTTCCCTGAACCTAAAACCTAAGGGGAGAAATGACGCTGTTCTGTCGATTTGTCCTACCTTGTCAGATTTTCCTACCGTAGCGCAAAATTATAGCTATATATCTATCGATCCATGCTGCCGCATGGAAAAATTCTGCTGCATGTTAGCGTTTGTGACGTGAAATAATTCAGTGTAACTTTACTGAGGATTCTTATTGGGGAAAACAATTTCACAGTGCAAAATACCCCATCAGATTGATGTGGATCAAGCAGTGTGGGAGAATCTATATATAAAATATAAGCGGGAGAATGTTATCATTGCAAAGTGGTCAGGCTAATGTATTGTGTTTATTCCACAAGTCTTATGGATAAGCTGTTTGATTTATAATTATTAGATTGTTTACCCTGCTGTGCATGAACAGCTGTTCCTCAGTTTGTGAGTTTCCCATTTGAATGGTCAGCGTGTGAGGCGGCTGCAGCTTGCACTGGAACCTATAGGCTTTATCTTCAATTTTGATGAAATTATTCTCTAATCGGTTGCATATTATGCCATGGATATATCCCTCGAATGCATACTGCAGTCCCTTTTGTCTTGCTCTCTAAGATATTTCACCAGTTCGCTAAAAATTACTAATTATCTCCTTGGGAATGTCTGACACCGGCGCATACATACTGTAATAGATGGGCCAGCCACGAAAGCTTGACAGGCGTAGCAACAGTAACTAAGGAGGGCGGGGCTTAGCGAAGGGTCAATTACTCAACAAACTTTTACTGGCCAAGAAAAAGTTACTTATTTTCTTTGTTAATTTGCCTCAACTTAGTTAATTAGAGTTTACTTAATTACATATGTGAAATTTACTTTAAAAATCTGCGTGCAAAAAAACATTTTACTTATTGTTTTTTCGGTGTATAACCATACAATGGTATAATTTAAGCATTTATGAAAATAAAAATAATTTTCTCAATTTCGATAATAAGACAACATAGAACACCAGACAGTGAACTGTACACAACCTATGAACATACACCATTAAGCCTCATTATTCCTGCAGGCAAGACACTGTTTACCAATTATTAAGGCAAAGAGATTATGAAATTATCCTCTTCACTGATAGCTTTTCATAACATATCCCAAGAAAATGAAAGAAGCTGCGCACAGACAATAAGTAGACAAAAAGTATATTTATTCTGAGAAAGATAATAATCTACAGGGAGGTCTCTGTTATTGCATGTCGACTTTGTCTGAACGACCACCAGATCCTGAACAGTTCCGTCTGCTGGGACGCTGCAGCAATGAGCTCACTCACACAGTAAATATACAACACTGCAATGCAACTTGCGTGCTAATCAAAGCAGTGAATAAACACACTGTGTGTCCGAAGTCATAGTTTGGCGACTTGTCAAAAGCCTCTCAGTAATTGATCCTGCCCTGTGAAAGTACACAGCACTGTAGCGCTCATATGCTTTGGTCAGTCTAAACTTAAGGCCTGTTGTTTCAAACACATGCAATTCTTAGATTCACGATAAGGAATGCCACCAAAATAGTTCTTGCTAAATGATTACAATATCGTTTAAACATGTCTTTGTTTTTTGGGCATGCTTAAAGAGATAGTTCATCCAAAAGTGAAAAGTCTGTCACCACCAACTGTTTTTGATCACAGAATAACAGTCATTAAGGTCTAAAACAACAATGGATCCCGCTGACTTTCCCTGTATGGACAAAAAAACAAACAGAAGAAAGTAATACAGGTATGAACAAAACATACAGGCAAGTAAATCATGACAGAACTCTCTCAGCAAACTATCCCTTTAAAATCACTATGATTGTTTGGTTTGGGGTTTAACTCTCACTATTCCACCTATAACACTTGCAGTTTACAGCACTGTAATCACTTGCTGAGAGCCATTCACTTATTTTTCAACGCCTTGCCGCATTGTGGCACAATCTACCAGTACAAGTGGCAAACAGAAAACTCATCTTGATTTCATTCTTGGTTCATTCTGTGCTCATGAAAGAAAAATGTTTGCCACTGATGACGTTAGTGATTCTTCCTCTCCTAACCCAGTTTATGCAGTGAAACATTAACTTTTCCTTACTCTATCATTCAGCTTAATACTCATTCACGTCGCATAGCAGCAGGCGACTTTTCCAGTTCGTCCAACGTGGAAGCCTGATAAAAAGTGCAGTTTGCCCTGGAACAACATTCCACGTGTTTTATATAGAATTTACTTATTTATAGGACTGCAATGCTTATCAAAGCATGACGTGGTTGACATCATTGTTTAGGTGCGACAAATACACAACTAGTAGCTTAAACCTTAAAGGCAAATGTAAGTTGCTTTGGATAAAAGTGCCTGCCAAATGCATTTATGCAATTATGGAAGAATTGTTTTTTTTTTAAAGATTTTCTGTGAAAATGTTTCTGTTAAAGGTGAAGCGTGTTATGTCTGGCCACTAATGTCCCCGTTTTGTGAAATAATAGACTTAAATTAACTGAATTAATAATCTCTCCCCATTTGCTATTAGTTAATCATACAGATTGTCCAGCCCTCAAACTTACACCATTGTTTGTGTTGTTATTATGTCCAACTCGAACAAAAAGACCAAAAGTGGGGCAGAAATGACACATTTCACCTTTAAAAAGTGCCAAAAATTGCAAAAGCATGAAAAACCTAATTCGAAATTTCAGGCACAAATATTTTATCGGAAATTGGAAATTGGAAATCAATGTCAACCATTATTTCTAGTTGAAAACTCTGACTCCAGAGTTTTTCCTTCAATCAAATGACCAGCATACACCACCATTCAAAAGTTTGGTTTAGTAAGACCTTTTTTCAAATTAATAAATGTATTCAGCAAAGATGCATTCAACTGATCAAAAGTGACAGTAAAGAGATTTATAATGTTACAAAGGATTTCTATTTTAAATAAGTGTGTGTTTTTTTTCAAACTTTCTATTCATCAAAGAATCTTGGAAAAAAATGATCACAGTTTCCATTTTAAGCAGCATAACTGTTTTAAATGTTGATAATAAGAATAATAATAATAAGAAGAAGAAGAAGAAATGAGCATCAAATCAGCATATTAGAATGATTTCTGAAGGATCATGAATACTGGAGTAACGGACAGAAGTAAATCACATTTGAAAATATATTCAAATAGAAAACTTAATTAATTAAATTGTAATATATACAATATTATTTTTACTGCATGTCTGATAAAATAAATGCAGCCTCTGTGAGTAAACAACAAAAAAAACTCCTTCACAAAAAATTGTACCGACCCCAAACTTTTGAATGTTAGTGTACTGTATCTTCCAATAAATACCCACGAATGTCTGAGCCAATCAAAATCCTCCTGACAGCACTGAATGCTTCACTCAAAACAGGGTTTTTGATGAAGCTCCAGGTTCAATGACCAGATATATAATCTAACTGGCCTACTAAGTCTACTTACTTACACTCAAAGACCCTGACCTCACAGTGTGTTTGAGTCTGGACTTAACTCCAAATGTAAACAAGACAGCCAGGAGAGATGTGCCATCGTCCTGCTGTCTCTGAAATGGACAATCATTCACCCTCACTGGACAACAAGGTAAATGTCAGTGATGTCAAGTTGATAGTGTGTCCAAACATCTGCTTGTACTCTACATCACACTCAGTGCTTTGACAGGTACATGACGAAGCACTGGATCCTCTGGATCCTGTTCATGCAAGTAGGAGAAGTGTTAAAACACCAATAAAATGCTGTTTTTTTCTAAGGCCGACGAATAGGGTGCTTTTCACAGTGCCTGAATGACGAAGGAAAATCTGGTAGTCTAAACTAGATCTTTGATAGAAAAACAGCCCTTAAGTCCACTTGAAACCCTATAAACAAGAGATAAGGTGAAAGAATGACAGATGACTCTTCACACTAGCATTTGAGGTTAACCTGGGACTTTCCAAATGGAGAGCAGATCCTAAAATTTAACTAGTCTCAATGAATCTTTCCATTTTATGACAAAAGCTTGCCGATCTTTGCTAAACTGTCCCATTCATTTCAGGGTCACCTGTGCTCCAGTTAACCCACTAACACAGTCTGATAAAGCAGATGGGTATGTGTCCATTTCTATTCGTAAAAAAAGTCTTGACGAATCCACATCAACAGTACAATCATATTCTCGCGTCTACGCCAAACAGCAGTATTTCTTCCACCATGACTCGGAGAGCTTCCTCATTTTATCGGGCGTCCGCTTCTTCAGCCTTTTCTGCTGCTGGCTGTCCGAGTACTGGATGCTGGCCACTATAGCCGCGTCAAACACCTCCTTTAGGTTCTTCTGGGTGAGCGCCGAACACTCCATGTATGAGACAGCCTGCACTTCCTCAGCACACACAGAGGCCTCCTGGGGGTCGACCGGTTTCTCCTTGTACTGGGCCAGCTGGATGAGCACTTTGACGTCTTGCCGGAGGTCAGCCTGAGTGCCGACCAGCAGTATCGGTGCCCTCGGGCAGTGCCGGCGGATCTCAGGCACCCACTTCTCCCTCACATTCTGGAAAGAGGAGGGACTTACCACACTGAAGCAGAGCAGGAAGACGTCAGCATTGGTGTAGCACAGCGGCCGGAGCTTGTCAAACTCATCCTGCCCAGAGCAAAGAAAGATTCAATAGTGATAAACATCAACACCAAACTTATTATTGTTTTGGACTAACATACAAGTTGTTGCATATGTATTATTTTCGTCATTTTTTTTTCTTTCGGTTTGTTTATTGTAAACAAACATTTTAATGCTTTTTAAATAAGTCTCTTATGATTTACATTTATTTGATCAAAATACAGTAAAAACAGTAATTCTATCAGGACCAATTAGCATATAGTTTAGATTGGCGGTATGGGTCTGGGCAAGAACTCCCTGCGCATCCATGCAGCCTTGCATGGACAAGAGCAAGGAGAGTACTGATAAACCCCCCTAGGGTAAACAGAACAGGAGCAACGATGTATTGCAGATAGCATTAATGTCAATTTTAAAATGTACAAGCTAATTGTGGAATTTAGTCTGATTCAGGGGACTCAGAATGCCAAATCCTGACTGACGAGAGGAGGAGCTGGGGATGGAGGAGGGTAATTAGCTCAGGAGAAACGCGATAGCAGCTGATAATACTGAAGGAGCTTATATATGCATGCTGTGATAGGTAGAAAATATTCCATATTCCGAATATTCCTATAGGTAGATGTGATCAGCTGACAGTCAGCTGATGCAAGCTTGACTAAAGTGACCTGCCAGAACTAATGATATACGCTTGATTATTGTGAAATATTATTTAAATTCATAATAACTGTTAACTGAATTTCAGCAGTCATTACCCAGTCTTCAGTGTCACATGATAATTCAGAAATCCTTTTAATATGCTGATTTGGTGCTTAAGAAAATGTTATTTTAATCTTTTTTGTAAACCATGATACTTTTTTCAGTATGTATATACTTTTTTCTTTTGTAACATTATAAATGTCTTTACTGCCACTTTTGTAACGCATCCTTACAGAATAAAAGTATTCTTTAATTGTTGGGGAGTTTTTTTTCCAAAATTGAGGTGGAAATAAAATTACTGTTCTATTACTCTACTGTTAAAATGACAGCTTCTCTTTATCTTACAGTAATGGTACTTTAATATTTTAAACTGGCAACTTCAAGGTCATGCTTATGATTCCATATCTCTGAAATATCAGTACCCGCTATAATGTCAGCAGCATGAGAGATAAAATCTAGAACACAAATGTGAGATCTGTTATTTATTACAGCTGCATTCCATCTCTGTTACTCTTCCTTATGAGTCTCCAGCTTGCTAAGCTTTCTTCTCACATTAGTCAACTGGACACATTCTAACCTATGAGAAACAATCCTATGCTACAGTATATTTTTGGATAATTTCTATGCAAGTATGTTGGTATCTGGTTTATGAACTTACAAATTCTGGCTGATAGTTATTTTCATGTTATGAACGATACCCAATAAATGGCTGATATTAAAATTCGATACCATTTTCTATAAATAAAAATAAAATAACCAACCATTCTATATATTACAAATTAATTTAGGCATCACAACATTATATTGTACAGTATTTAGAACAAATATTCAATTTGAGATTTGCTAAAGATTTCATTTACCAGTGTTATTAATTAAATTATTTGTGCTTTTAAAGATACATTTTAAATAGTGTTTGATAAAGGGAAGAAATGAGCATGCACAAATTTATATGTAAAAAAAAAAGCAAATCTCTCAAGTCTTTCTGTGTCTCTCTCTCTCTCTCTCTCCTTCTCTTTCTTCCTCAATTTCCACTGGCTTAAACAGGACTGATCCAAATCTCTTTTTGGCTTGCGTCCCTTCAACGTCTCCCCTTAGCTTGCTAAACTCATCGAAAACACACTGATCTCACGTTTCCAGTGACTAGCCCCAGCTGTACCCCGGGTGAAAGTAGGTCTCCCTTTGCCTTGGATCAAGCCCAATTCATCACAATTAGACTGCTTCCCATTTGTGATTCCCTAGAGCTGGTTTCCCCCTCCCACAAAGGGAGAGACACTGAATGACCTATAATGGTGTGTTCCCATAGGATGAAGCATATACTTCATTATGGTGCCTCCTGAACAGCAAACTTTAGCTGAACTTTACCAGAATCTCTTATCATGAGTAAGCAAAACAACACTAAATCACTTTCTTTCTTATCTAACAGATAGGCAACCATATGACTAATTAGGACATGACTCAGAAGTCTGTTTACAGTTAAGAAAGGAGGGCTTCGACCAGCATGTGTTTGTGCAAACAATATGTCATCCTTATACAGCGACATGATGAAGTTGCACTGCCTTGAATGTGTTTGTGTGAGGTGGTTTGTTTGGGTCTGGTGGTGCTGAGTAGGCTCACTGGACTGACCTGACCGGCTGTGTCACAAAGCTGAAGTTTCACAGGCTTGCCGTCCACAGCTACAACCGCTGCAGAGGAGAACAGATTCAGTTTGACTTTTTAATATCTCTTTAGTTTAAATGCACATTATTAAGACTGTGATACATGTTATAGCTTTTTTAACTGAAAGCTTCTTGCACTGACACATCTTAAAATATGTCAGTGCCATTGTTTTGCTTCAAGAAAGATGCACACCATTAATGTTTTTTTTCTTTTTTTCTTTTCTAGGGCAAGCTTATAAAAGCTACTTAAATGTCCTAATTGAACTAAGGCTTAATCCTGGCTGAGTCTAAGCCCTGTCTGTGAAACCGGGCCATGGACTGTGATAAATGAGAGTGAAATGAGTTAAAGAACTTGCTGGCCTTACAAAAACTCACCATGCTAATCACTATATAAACACACTGTGTTTTGTGATTAGCTAGTTTAAGATGTTATTAGTTGGTTGGCTAGACATCATGTTGCAAAAACCAGTTAGACCATGAAAAGTTGGAATGACCAGATGGTCTGGTTTGTTGCTGGTCTAAGATGGTCTATCAAGCAAATGACCATCAGTTTGGACAAGCTAATGGTCATCTTTATATTATTTATTGCTACCCAATACACAGCAGTACTAGCTTAAACTGGATTTTCTAGCAGGTCAGGTGGTTAGAGTAGTTCCAGTATTTATGTATTATTTTTATATTTTTCATTTAATTTAATCTTTACTTTTATTTTTAGGTTTTGGAGTGATATTTACCTGCAAAGTTGTCAAACGCTGTTGGAACATACTCGGTGGGATATCCATTGGTGGTATAGCTCACAATGAGACTAGTTTTACCCACTGCACCATCACCAACCAACACGCACTTCACCCTGCGCTCCGCCGCAGACCCGAAGCGGCTCTTCACCGCGGATGACAAATCTTTGCCCCTGAATCTCCTCGGGGGTACCGGCGGCACAACAGTACCAGGGACAGGCTTATATTCTCCACCTCCCTGCGGAGGCATCGCTGAAAACACCGACCGTCCAGGAGTTTTACCGCCAGGTTCAGCGACTCATCTCGCTTGTGAATGAGAGATCGGAGCGCCAGTCTCCGATTTCATCGCGGTGTCCATTTATTTTAGAGAGGTCAAAAAGTCCGCTAAAAGCCGAATGTCAAATCAAGACGTGTTTTCTTTATCTAGACATAAAACAAAGAAACTCTGAAACAAAAATAAATAAGAAGCCCACACATACACTGACGTTATGCTCTCATGAGGCTATAGCCATCCTCCGCCCTCTCTAAAACTGATCTGAGCACTTTACTCCTGTACTCCCAAACACTGTGGCTGTGTCTCAATACTAGCCAAACGCCTACGAGACAGCGTTTTGAGGCGCGCGCAGCATTTTTGGCCGTACCCTAGGGTAGGCAGCTGAGTAGGATTTGGGTCAGAGCCATTGACATCATCCACTGTGAGCTGCATTCATCCGTGAACTGAAGTTCAGCAGACCTGTTGTCATTACTGATAAACTCAACTGAACTGGCGCGAATACACGCGTCACCATTTTTATTTGTTATCAGGGATAATGTCATTGAAAATAAAAATAGGCGAAGTGCATAAAATTGTGCTTGACAAATTGTATTAACAATATTTTCACATTAGGGTTTATTAATTTTCTTCTAGAAGAACAATGTGCAATATGGATATCGACACCATCATAAATCTTTCTTCAAAAAATAAATATAAAAAATAGATGATATATGGGTCCTTCTAAAAAAAATTAGCATATTGTGATAAAAGTTCATAATTTCCCTTAATGTAATGATAAAATTAAAATTTCATATATTTAGATTAATTGCACACCAACTGAAATATTTCAGGTCTTCTATTGTTTTAATACTGATGATTTTGGCATACAGCTCATGAAAACCCAAAATTCCTATCTCAAAAATTTGCATATTATGAAAAGGTTCTCTAAACGAGCTATTAACCTAATCATCTGAATCAACTAATTAACTCTAAACACCTGCAAAAGATTCCTGAGGCTTTTAAAAACTCCCAGCCTGGTTCATTACTCAAAACTGCAATCATGGGTAAGACTGCCGACCTGACTGCTGTCCAGAAGGCCATCATTGACACCCTCAAGCGAGAGGGTAAGACACAGAAAGAAATTTCTGAACGAATAGGCTGTTCCCAGAGTGCTGTATCAAGGCACCTCAGTGGGAAGTCTGTGGGAAGGAAAAAGTGTGGCAAAAAACGCTGCACAACGAGAAGAGGTGACCGGACCCTGAGGAAGATTGTGGAGAAGGACCGATTCCAGACCTTGGGGGACCTGCGGAAGCAGTAGACTGAGTCTGGAGTAGAAACATCCAGAGCCACCGTACACAGGCGTGTGCAGGAAATGGGCTACAGGTGCTGCATTCCCCAGGTCAAGCCACTTTTGAACCAGAAACAGCGGCAGAAGCGCCTGACCTGGGCTACAGAGAAGCAGCACTGGATTGTCGCTCAAATTTTGCTAACCCCATAGAGAATCTGTGGGATATTGTAAAGAGAAAGTTGAGAGATGCAAGACCCAACACTCTGGATGAGCTTAAGGCCGCTATCGAAGTATCCTGGGCCTCCATAACACCTCAGCAGTGCTACAGGCTGATTGCCTCCATGCCACGCCGCATTGAAGCAGTCATTTCTGCAAAACGATTCCCGACCAAGTATTGAGTGCATAACTGAACATAATTATTCGAAGGTTGACTTTTTTTGTATTAAAAACACTTTTCTTTTATTGGTCGGATGAAATATGCTAATTTTTTGAGATAGGAATTTTGGGTTCTCATGAGCTGTATGCCAAAATCATCAGTATTAAAACAATAAAAGACCTGAAATATTTCAGTTGGTGTGCAATGAATCTAAAATATATGGAATTTTATCATTACATTATGGAAAATAATGAACTTTTATCACAATATGCTAAATTTTTGAGTATGTATATAAAATAAATTACAACTTTTATAAATGTAAAAGAAAAGCATCCAAGTGGTAATAAATATCTCAGGCATAAATTTACAAGTGTCTGTTTTAGTCTTTTTCTTTTTTTTTTTCATATAGTTCTAAAAGCGTAGGAACTTTTAGAACATTTTAGCCCAACAGTGAACCGGTATAGACTTAAAACTGGATGCATTTACTGGGTGTATGGATCAGTGTTGTTGTAAAACTACTAAGGAAATAACTATTTTATTTATATATATATATATATATATATATATATATATATATATATATATATATATATATATATATCTTTATATATATATATCTTTATATATATATATATTTATATATGTGGAATTTGTGTCTCTAATGTTTTCTAAGTAATGGCTGAGTACCAAATGAATTTATGCAAAGCGTTTACAAATTTTGAATTGTGACGCCATCTATTGGACAAACTCTTAAACAGTTTAAATTCACTCAAGAACAAGATAAAGACGTTTAACTCTTGTTAATAGAGAATATTAGTTAATTATGTTAATTAATAATATTATTAACTGATATAATAAGTCATATATGGTAGGTTTCATCCACATTATGTGCGTTTTTATTGCTCTGACTGCTTATTTTTGTGTGGAACGTTAGTCGCAGATCTTGTTTGACCCGAGCCCCGGTCTCAGATGAACAGACACCCGCACATGATTCTGAAACCCACCCTTAGCTTTATATGAGAGTTTGACGGATGGCTGCAAAAGCAGTAAAAGGATCTAAAACAAACCGTGAGGTAGTTTTGGGCTTTTTAGAGGAGGCAGAATCATGGCAGCTTCTTAGCAACCAGTTTCCAAGTAAAGTCGGAGGCAGACCTGCGTGGTTAAGCCAGGTGGATTTGCCAACTGTGTCTGAGTTACAGTGTGAGAAGTGCAAACTCCCAACAGTGTTTCTTCTGCAGGTGTATGCGCCTGTTACGGAATATGATCGATGCTTTCACAGAACACTGTTTGTGTTCTGCTGCAAGACACCAGCCTGCTATACAAGAAATGACCAAAAGTGTTTTAAAGGTAATTGATGAGCTGTCAAAATGTGTTGAGTAGAATTTTCTTAGGTATTTGCTCTTTGTATATATATTACATGTGTATGTTAAATTTGAATTGAAGAAGTATTAATTTAGGCATCATCACAAGACTTTTTAGGAGATCAAACAGTGTAGAATTAGTCCATGCAGATGAACTATTATTTATACTTAAGTTTTGGGTCATTCATAATTATTTACAAAAATTAACACTTATTTTTCAAGGATGCATTAAATTGATCAAAAGTGAGAGTAAAGATGTTTACAATATATTTCAACTTAAAATAAACCCTGCTCCTTTCAACTTTATGCTCATTTAAGAATAATGCATTATGGTTTCCAAAAAAGTAAAGCAGATGAACTATTTGATAAGAATTGATAAGAATAAAAAAAAAAAAAGTGTTAGTATTATCTAAAAGTGCTTTAGTTTGAATCATACAAGCCTCTGTTTAACTGAAGCATAAAGTTGCAGTTTTCTGCTTTATCCCCATTTCCAGTGTTCAGATGTCAACTGCCAAGGAAAAATGAATTTTACCCTTTTGATCCACCTTCTGATGAGAAGCCAGACCACCTAGTGGAAGATCATCAGGTTCTGGGATCTGGGCTCAAATTGTGCCAACTGTGTGGCTGTCTAGGACAGAAAGCATGCTCTCGATGTCACTCTGTCACATACTGCAGTAAAGAGCATCAGACCATAGATTGGAAACGCCGGCACAAGAAAGAATGTTCAAATGAGGGTGAGCGAATGCTTTGATTATGCATTATTTCTAACAATTGCAACTTTAATGTATGCGTGTTGTCTTCATATTTGGATTTACAGGTTCTCAAAGTTCAGATGAGCTTAATTCATTTCTCTTTTCTGAGTGGGAGCTTGTTACTGAACCGGAAGAGCTTCCAGCTAAAGACGAGGACCTCTATGAATCCCACAGTTTGGATCAAGATAGCACGGCGTGCGTAAATAACGGTATGCCTTTTAGAACAGATTTGGCAGCTTTATTTCTACGTCTTGTCAAGAATTTGTTATTCACAGTTTTTTATTTACTCTCTCAGGTTTGGAGGACAGTGAGCTAGAGAGTATGGCGCTTCATGAAACACAAGACACTAAAGTGTTTCAGAAGTTCAAGAAGCGAATTGCTTATGAACCACAACAGGTCAGTTACAAGAGCCTGAAAAGCAAATGCTACCCATGGCTTATGTCTGTTAAATGGTTCACCGGCTATGTGATTGTATATATATATTTTTTAAGGTTTTGCGGTATTGTAAAGAAGGATCTCCTCTTTGGGTGTCAGCTGAACATGTGCCACGTGATGAGGAAGTTCCAGAATGTCCATGTGGTGCTAAACGTCTCTTTGAATTTCAGGTAATGTTAAATATAAAAAGAACATTGTCATTACACTACCATCAGAGAATCCTTAAAAAAAAACTATCAAACATATTAGGCATTAGGCATCACAACAGTTTTCATAATAAGACTTCTTAAGCACCATAATAAAACCATTTCTGAAGGATTATGTGACACTGGAGTAATGATCACTGAAAATTCATCTTTGCCATTACAGGAATAATTTTTTTAATACATATATTGAACATCAACAAAAAGGCAATCACAAATTAAAGACATTATAAACAAGAGTTACATCTCAATTTATTATCAAATAAATCCAGTCTTGGTGAATGAGACTTCTTAAATATTACTGAACCCAAAATTTGTTTAAATGTCTAGTCCATCTCTTACGTGTCATACCGTTAGATTAACGCATTACATGGTTTAAATTGTCACTGTGTTTATTTCAGATCATGCCTCAGTTACTTAATCACCTCAAAGTGGATAGGACAGATGCCAGCATAGACTGGGGGACAGTGGCCGTCTACACATGTGCTGACAGCTGTGACCAAGGCACCAAATATTCTGCTGAGTTTATCTGGAAACAAGACTTTTCAGGAGATCAAGCAGTGTAGAATTAACTATTAACTATTATTTAGATTTATGTATCAAATAACATTTGTAATAAAGAAATGTGAACAAAGGATCGGTTCTTTTGAGGCACCCACATACACCATTTCTGTCCCTAACTGAAATTAAAAGATGTCTTCACCAGAAGTATTACCAAACATGGTAGTGGTTTAGACGCACTAGAGTTTAGAGTCAGTAATTTTTTTATTTACAGAAATTGATAATTATTGTTACAGAATATTTCCATTTCAAATAAATACTGCTCTTTTCAACTTTCTAACCATTAAAGAATGCATTATGGTTTCAACAACAACAACAGCTCAACTATTTAAGATTGATTAAAAAAAAAAGATGTAATGCTGCATCCTTGTTTCAAAATGTGAAGGAACATTTTTTTTTATAAACTTACCAACCCTAACATTTTGAACAGTAGTGTGACTCAGAGTCTGTTCTTGCATTAAATAAAACCTGCAATTTCTAAATCAACATCTTAAGACCATTTTCCTGCCTTGTTATTGTAATACAATTGTCATTATTTGATATATTTGGCAGAGACCAGGGGCCTGTACCATGACGGTAGTTTAACAAACTCAGGGTTACAGGATTAGTTTCGAGTTGACAAAACCAAATCAATCTATTCAGGCTTTGTTGGTCCCATGATGCTGATCATCAGCTTTCTCAGCTAAACTCAGGATCAAAGCCTGAGTTGACAGCAGTAGTGAACAGCCAATCACATGCTGTGGATCAGTGAAACTGAGATTCACTTCTCACAAGAGAAGCAGTGAGGTTCATTTCTCTCTTCTGCAATATTTCAGTTCAGTTTTATTTCATCCGTTTAGGAAATGTAGTTTACATGATTGAAAGATATTAGGAATTAAAAAAATGTACACAGCAAGAAGAGCTGTCTATAAAAGGACAACTTAAAGGAAAATCTTACTATGTCGATGCATGTAAAAGTTAAGGTAGTTTAGTTGATATATATAAAGAGAATTGAACATTTAAGCTTTATTAATTTTAAAGCTTATTTGTATGACCTTTATATAGGCGGCTATTTATATTAATTTGAACTAAGTGCCTATGAATGATTGGTTAACTAAAATAATACATGTGTAATTGATTAAGGGTATTATAATTATATAAATTATATCTAAATCATTCAAAATTATTATAAATAAGCATTGTTAAAAGCCAGACGCTTTAGTCTTTAAAAACCATTTGCTATGTAGTGATCTTTAATTTGGAATAGAAAAGGGGGAGTGACTTTATTGCATCAGAGGTGTGTCACTGCTCACAGCTGATTGATCCAATTTCAGTTTGTGCTCTCTTATCCAGAACATAACCTGCCCTGGAGCAGGATAGCCATGAAGCCTATGGAGATAGTTACTAAGTTACTATAGTAACACTGCTAAAAGCCAAACCACTTTCATGGTACTTGAAACCCAGGATTGGCACAAACGAAGCTTAAACATATCTGGTCAGCTAAACCAACTTCATGGTATAGGCCCCTAGCACGAAATCCAAATTAATCTCACGCGACCTAATTCTTTTGATTGTAAAAACTGTCACTATAACACGACCAAAATAAGATGTCTTATTGTCCATACCAGGAAAAAAGAAAACATGTAGAAAAAAATGTAATAAGCTGAAGTTGGCAAACATTTATTTGCATTCAAATGTAGCAAAGTTAGTTACATAGACAAACAAATTAAATTAAGATGTCAGTGCTTTACAGGGGGCTATTGGGAGACCTACAGCACATCATACAGTGAAATGTGAATTCAGTTGTTAGATATGATAACTGTTACACCTTATTCAAAACTGGAACCTAAAAGGTCAAATCCACATGATGATTTCAACAACTGAAGGATCCGCAAACTTGTTTGCAAAGCTTTGTTAGAAAACCTAAATGCTCTTTCAAACATAATTTTTCCTTGCACTGGTCAACATGGGCATGACTTGCCACAGACTGATGGTCAACATAGACAATCAGAAATGCAATACACATAAAACCTGCTAATAAAAGGGAATGTGTAAAAATATTTATGAAACAATGAACAATTTTAACATCATAAAACCATTAAAGAATTTGTTAAAATGATCAGACATAGATAAAACAGTATTTTGAAAACCAAATGGCATGTGAGAAACATTTTTAAAAGGTAAAATAAAAGCATTTTATCCCTCGGTTCTTTGTCTGAGTGATGAAAAAATGTGTCCTTCATATTTACAAGCTTATAAAAGTTAAATGAAACAGCGTAGGTCACCCCAGACATACCGGTGGGCTCAGCAAGTAATTCACCAGCGATAACAGAATGGTGCTCTGCACAGAGATTACGTAGTCTTCCTGAATCCTTTTAAGATTGGGTATATATTCTCAAATGCTTCATAGATTTCTCCTCTAACCTTTGCACCTGAAAAAATTATTATATTTTGATTATGCAACCTCAATATCGCTCAGAATCTCATACTAGTATTGAAAGGTACGGTTTGTGCCATTTTAAATACAACAAAGTACAACAAAATACAAAAAAAATACAATACCTCACCTGTGAGTACAACTTTGCCTGAAACAAATATTAAAAGGACGATTCTTGGTTTGATCATTCTGTAGATTAGTCCTGGAAATAACTCCGGTTCGTAGCTGGGGAAAAGTATCAGCAGGATATGAGGTTTTATATCAAATGGGATTAGAGTTTTTCCATCTCACAGCCAGAATGATTCTTACAACGAATTCAAAAGCCCAGAGAATTAAATACATTAGTATAATAGTAAAATAAACCAATAAGCATAACTTAAGTGGTACAAACAGTAATGAAGAAAATTCTAATTTATTCATAAGGCATACAATTTATTTTGATTGACGTATTTTATATAGATGTATTATATAAAACTATGATAAAATACTAAATAAAACAAATAAACAGACAAACCTGCTAAACTGCTGGTGTGTAAGGACCAGGCCCTCTAATCGGATGGGAAACTTGACGTCGCAGCTCCCCACCATGTTCTGAATTTTGAAGTCTAAGAATTTGGCAGGAAAACCCAACTTCTGCACCACTCTGGCATATTTTCTGGCTGCCAATCGGGACTGTTCCTCACTGCAGAAGCAAGTGCACACAAAAAAGGCAAACATACACAATGCTGTTTGTTCTACAAGTGTGTGTGTGGGGGGAACGACAGCAAGATGGTATTTGTACCTTTTGGCTCCTGTGCACACCATCTTCCCTGAGCTGAAGATGAGGGCTGTTGTTCTGGGTTCTCGTATTCTCATGATGACAGCAGCAAAACGCTGAAATAGGTATTAACGAAATTTGAGTTCAAATAAGGCATAGCATGAAATGTTATTGCTTAGAAAATCATACACTTGCACATGTGATTTTTATTTTTATGAACTGTTAGACTAACAAAAGACAAAGTCAGTTCATTCTGCGTTTGTATTTGCAACACCTTCAGGCAGCTATTTTAGGCATGCAAGAACAACTGTTCTCTCATATATCAAATCAGAAAAATCCAAATCTGACATTACCAGTCCCATTTTTTTTTTTAAAGGTCATGAAAGAGTGAATTCTGGAATTTACTGCCGCTTCAATATACCTGTAAATATCCTAATTAAAATTCATAATCAAAGCCTTAATTTAATATTTATCCTCCTATAGTTTTGTTTGTTCTTCCTTTGTTTTCTAAAGTTTGTATTTGGTCTTTGAGTGGCGTCTGGCCTAGGGATGTGTGATGTGTCACTAAACATGTGATACCTACATGTTGATGTGTATTTGGATTTTGGAGGTATCACACACCCCTAACATGCTGGGGGTGCAGTAACAGTGTTTGCTCACTTAGCCCGGCTTCCAGAGATTAAATATGGATTTGTCTTTCATTTTTATATTTCCATTTACTGAAACACTAAAGAATCAAGATGAATATTGCCTGTACCTCTCTAAGAGAAAGCACATGCTATCAGTATGTTTTGGGAACATTTTGGATTGGAGCTTAATCAGCTCCAACCTTGAAGAGACTGTGTATCTGTGCAATATTCTGTGTTACAGATCAGTATTGGAGGTGGACAATGGGCACCCTAAGATGATGGGGTAGACTTGTTTATCCTGACAAGCTGGCACCTGCTCCAGAACTGGAAGGTTACTGAAAGCGTCAACAGCTGACGTGTATGGACACGTGCATCTGATTAACTCACCACGTGTGGAAATTTACCATGACTGTGTATTTTCTCTGAGCCAATCAGAATCATACACCTTGCAATAATGACGTGGTTAGACCTTGAAAACAGTATAACTGTTTGGACTTCTTTAATGAAAATCTAAGTCTTACCTTTGGATTATATTCAGCATTTCTGGCTCGAAGTGCTATCGTCTTCAAGTCAAGTTTGCACCCCAAGTTTACAGTGGACACAATGTTCCTTAAAAATAAAATGTCATAATTCAAATTTTCTACATAACAGAAAATGGAAACAGTTGTTAAAGGACAGTCATGTTATGAGCTTCTAGATGATTTCAGACATTTTTAATAGCTCAAAAAAAACAACAATGTTTCTAACAGGATTGTGCAGTGATGACAGCCAGAAAACTCACTGTAACTGGGGAACGATGCCAGAGCTCTCTGAAGCCGGTGTGGCAGGAGTGATGGGGGTCATAGGGGTGAGAGGTGTGGTATAAAGTGGCGTGTTGCCTGGCAGTGCCGTGGTCGTGGAGACCTGTGAGTGGTACAGCTGGGGTGTCTGGCCTGAACCTCCCACCATCCCACCCTGCTGTTGTGAGGCAGCCTGTTGTTGCTGCTGCTGCTGCTGTCGCTGCTGTTCCTCCAGGAGGGACAAACTGTTGGTGTTTTGCACTGGCTGTGGTGTAAGACCCGTGCCATATGGCATCATAGGACTGAAAATGGGCATGCCAGGCGTCATGGCTCCCTTTGAAAAGAGATGAGGTGAATTAACTTCAATGCATTGATGAAATTAAAAATAGATTAAAATACCTCTTATTATGTAAGGCCTGAAATACACTACATGACTTTTGCCCCGATTTACAGTCTGGAGGAGTCAACACAAGTTGCCAAAAGTCATGAAGGGCACAGAATGAGACTCCATTCAGTCAAAGGATATTAAACATGTTTGATTTTTTGGGCCTACTTTATAACACACATTATTTTCATTTGTTGTGTGTCCACATATGAGGCGCATGATTCTTTTTGAGTTTGTTGTGTTCATAACGACTTTAAAGTCTAGTAGTGTGTGAACCTCAATCATTTGCCCAGTTTTTCTCTGTAAACATTTACAAAGTTGGCAAGTGTAAGACACCTGGGTTTTAAAATCGGTTGAGATTTTGACAGCTGCATATTCCAGCCGGAACTATATTTACTCAACGCTTCTTTACTCACCTGCGGAGATGCCAACCCTTGAGGGAAAGGAGGTAAACTGTTATTCTGCTCCATATTGACAGGTTATGAAGCAAAACAACCTATTAGTGATTTCAAAACTTGAAGACCTCAATGGCTTCAAAAACACCTGCGCTGAAATAGAAGAACAAACAAAAACACTTAACACAACAATACTTTGTGTATTGTACACAGATAAATAAATAAATAGATACATATGCAACATAATTACAGGGTTTGGTTGTAGAATGAAAATAAAGCGTGAAAAGTTTATAAGTAAAGTCAATTTAAAGGTAAACTACAAAACATATCAAAAGTGTCACTGTCAATACTGTACGCACCAAGAGTAGGGTAACAGTTATATGCAAAGGCTGAGTTTGTTGTTTTTTGCAGCGTGGCTCAATGTTTTATAACATTAGCGACACCCCTTAACATAAAATATGCCACATGAAATGGAAAGCGACAACAAGCAAGTAGAAGAGTTGACAATTAATCAGGTAACGTTAGTAGTGATCAGAACAGGACTAATATCTACGGAGCAGACTTAAAGCCCAACGTGGCTAGCTTGTGGCGCTAATCTGTTCATTACAAACTCAAATAGTTCATACTAAATATATAACAGTGAATTGTGAATGAAAAAAGGGCAAAACCAACCGATAATTAGCAGGATCCCCTAAGGCTGGCTGTGAGTTTGAGTTGAATAGTTCCAGAAGCGCAGGGAGCGCGCACAACATGAAATTTCCCAACAACTTCCGCCGTCTTTTGTATGCACTTCCGGTGCATTATGGGCTAATTTAATATGAACATTATACATATACATATAAACAACACCAACATATAGTATTTGTTCATCACTTTATAAAATATAAGAGGAAATAACTCGATTATGCAAAACATAAAATAAGTCAACGTAAAATAAGTGTAGTAAAAAAATAAAAAGGTGTTTAATCTCTGAATAAAATATTTATGATATTACTAATATTATTAATAATAGACGTTTTGCTCATACATTATTCAAAACACAAATATTTGTAAAAATATGTTAAATTCAAACAAAACTAGAAAGTCAGAGCATTTAAGTTTATACAACTTCCACATTAATATTAATAATTCTATAATACGAGTTGTTTGTTTTGTTCTCTCTTTCTCCTGAGGCAATTAAAAAATAAAATAAAATAAACCCTCACTTTCAATTAACGCGTTGACTTTTATTTTGAAATGTTGGTTTAACAACCCTTTGATAATGTCTCTAAAACTGAGACAGTTGTATCAGTTTCAAATGAATGTCAAAAGAAAAGCGGGTGGGAAGTGGGAACCGGAGAGAAGAAATGAGGAGGTTACTGTTGTAGGCTACACTAAATAAAACCATTAAGAGGATAGGAAAACACCAGACAGGATTGTTCCAGTAGAGGAATCAGTAGAGCATGTAATTATGATTTGTTGAAAATATTAAACAGAGAGAGGTGATGTAATTTAAAACTGAGGGAGATAGGGGTGCAGGTGTTTACGTTAAAAGGTTACTGAGCACAAAAGATAGGGAACACATCAGAGCACTGATGACGTTTTTAAGAGAATCAGGGGTTTTCAGTAGGATTTTCAGTATAATTAGTAGAATGTGGGAAATTTTTTCTGTTTCTTTTTGTTGGTATGTGTGTGTGGTATGAGACGAGTGAATGGGTAAATTTGAGTGTATTAATGGGGAAAGAGGGTAAGGAAAGTAGATTGTATTATCTCTTATCTGATCCACACTCCGGAGCAGAAGGTGGCGGTAATGCACCAATAAGCTGGATGCCAACCGCCGTGAAACAAGAAAGAAGAAAAAGAAGAACCATCGGGTTACATACATTTGAACTCTCACTAGAGGGAAATGAATGTGTTCCGTAGATACGTACATGTGTACATATTTTAATGCACTTAAGTGAAATGGCAGCTGTGGGGACATGGTCTTTCTCTCGTCCTGCAGTGGAGAGAATGAGATATATGCTGCTAGCTAGACAAAATGCTACAGATGTTGTAGAAACAGCAATGGCAGGTAAATGGACACCTGTCTGTTGTGCTCTTCATCAATCTAATACTTTAACTTGTATTATTTTAAGGTGGCTAAAAACAGGTCTGACTAGACCTTCAACGATTGTTTATCTAACTATTTACTATAGATTCAGTAATTATCATTTAGAGAATTAATTTCCTCTTTTTTTCATATTCATGGCAAGAGTATTTTGTAAGTGTTAGCAGACTTTGTTAAGGGATGTATAATTTGGAAGTGTTAAAGAAGAAATTAATTACTAAATTTGCCATACATATTAAATGGTTTTCTATATTATGGCATCTTTCTTTAATAAACAAGGCCTATATGCTTTTCTGATTAAGAATAAAAGGTTTTCTGTTTTCTGTTTTCTCAGAGGTTGAAGATGATGTAGACACAGGACGGCACATTGTTGGCAGAGGAGGATATCCAAATTGCAAGGGAGTGGTTGAATGTGATGCTGCAATTATGGAAGGTGTGCCAGGGAGATTTGGGGCAGTGGCTGCACTGCGAGGGTAAAATAAAAGTCTTTTGAGTATTTTCCCCCTCAGTATAATCTCTCAAATTGCCCTTTGGTACAATGCTTTCATTTGCAATCCACTGCTTGGAGAGGGGGAAAACAAATCAGTTGTTTTTTTCTATAACGCCTGGCCCAGAACCATCTTGTATACTTTTGTTTCCATTGCTAGTATTGCACAGCCATGTCGCGTAGCTCGCAAAGTAATGGAGAGGAGTCCTCACAGCTTGCTTGTTGGAGATGGAGCAGAAGCATTTGCTCAGGATCTGGGTTTTACATCTGAGGCCAATGACAATATGCTCTCTCACCATACAGCTACTGCTTACGGGGTATTCACACACACACGGTTACTTATTATTTCACTCCATAGAGAGAATATATATTTATTTATATTTAATTATAATTTTCTGTTTTTCTTTATTTTTTATATATACTTCAATAAGGAATTCCTTGAAAAAAATAAACCTGTTAGAGGTGGACATGATACAATAGGTAAGAGATTAATATAACCTGAATTTTTTCTCAATGAGTGAATCATATATGGGGCTAACCCATTTTTAAGTGAGATGACTCAACCAGGTTGTGGTAATTGTCACTTGGCAGAGAAACGTCTACCATGACTCAAATTATTTTTGAGCTGAGAATGGCCTAAAGTAATAAAATGTAACTGACATTTAGTATATAAGTGATTCAATTTTATGAATATAAATGAAAAAAATAAAATGCATATTACATTAAATCTAATTGCAATACATAGTATAATTGAGAATATTAAGAATTGTAAAATATGTAACTGCTCTCACTGGTTGGGTTTTTATAGTTAAGCATGGCATTTTTTTTACTTTCTCATAGGACTTATTGCTCTCGATCTAAGTGGAAACATAACAGTAGGTAAAGCTGAAAAAGTTTACACTTCCTGATATCTTTATTTCTATACAAAAAAAAATATTGTTTTGATGTAGTTCATATTTCATAATCATATTTTAATAATTATACCATGATACAGTATCTACAGATTCTAATTATACAAATGTGATATTTGCATTTTTGTACAAATTCTGTTATTTAACAACAATTATTTGTATGTTCCTAAATTTACAAATATTGTGCAGGAGTTTCTACATCAGGAGCTCCTTTCAAATCACCAGGGAGGGTGGGGGATTCTCCGCTTCCAGGCTGTGGTCTATATGCTGACCATACAGTAAGCTTTTTCATCCTACTCATAGCCTGTTTCTTTACTATCAAGTTATATACATTTTTTTAAAGTATGACAAGTTTAAGTTTTATTCAATTTTAGTATGACAGCTATTCTCTGTATTTTCAGGTAGGTGCTGCAGCAGGTAGGGTTTTATTTATTTTTATTTATTACATTTTACGTTTTACTCTTTTTTTTTTACATTGCATTTGAGCTTGTTCCTCAAATGTATTGTTTCTTTATTAGACTAGATTAGACTTGACAATTGATTATATTGTACTATTGAACAGTATTGGCTATATTTTGGAGACTTTAGACCTGAAATACAATATATGGACAAAAGTATTTGTCTAAAATTATTGAATTTAGGTGTTTCAATCAAACCAGTTGCCATAGATGCATAAAATCAAGCACCTAGCCATGAAGGCTGCATTTACAAACATTTGAAGAAAAGTGGGTCGTTCTCACAAGCTCAGTGAATTCAAGCATGGTACTGTGATATGAGTCAACCGTTGCAATAAGTCAGGTTTTTGAAATTTCATCCCTGCTTGATATTCCATGGCCAACTGTAAATGGTATTATTGGAAAGTAGAAGCGTTTAGTAAAAGCAGAAACTCCGCCACAAAGCAGAAGACCATGTAAAGTCACAAGGCTCTCTGCTGATTTCGTAGCTGAAGAGTTCCAATCTTCCACTGGCATTAATATCAGCACAAAAACTGTGCGACGGTAGCTTCATGGAATGGGTTTCCATGCCCAAGCAACTGCATTCAAGCCTCACATCACCAAGTACAATGTCAAGCATCGGATGGAGTGGTGTAATGCACACTGCCACTAGACTCTGGAGCAGTGGAGACATGTTCTGTGGAGTGACAAATCACGCATCTTTGTTTGGCAGTTTGATGGGCGAGTTTGGCGGTTGCCAGGAGTATTTTACCTGCCTGACTGCATTGTGGCAAGTTTGGTGGAGGACAGATAATGGTATGGGGCTGTTTTTCAGTGGTTGGGCTTGGCCCCTTACTTCCAGTGTAGGGAAATCTTAATGCTTCAGCATACTGAAACATCTTGGGCAATGCTATGCTTCCAACTTTGTATAAATAGTTTGGGGAAATCCTTTTTCTATTTCAGCATGGTCCATAAAGACATGGTTAAATGAGTTTGATGTGGAGGAACTTGACTGACCCGCACAGAGCCCGGACCTCAGTCCCATCAAACACCTTTGGGATGAACTGGAACGGAGATTGTGTGCCAGGCCTTCTCATGCAATATCAGTGCCTGACCTCACAAATGCTCTACTGGATAAATGGGCAAACATACACATAGAAAGACTCCAACATCTTTCAAAGATTGAAAGCTGATATAGCTGCAATGGGACACAAAGTCCATATTAATGTCTATGTATTTAGAATGCAATGCCATTACAGTCCCTGTTGGTGTTATGATCAGGTGTCCCAATACTTTTGTCCATATACTGTATGCACTTTCAAAATATATATTCTCCTGTCTACAGCTACAGGTGATGGAGACAAAATAATGTGCTACTGCCCAAGTTTTCATGTTGTGCAGCTGATGAAACAAGTATGTAATTCTGTTTTGGTATTCATTAAATTATAACCTTGGATGAACATACAGATGTATATTTATTTTGGTAATTATACATTGGATTAAAATGTGTCCAAAGGTGGAAGTGTAATTTGTCTTCAGTAATACTTTTCATGTTGTATACTGGGAGCATCTGGGAATCCTGATGGTTGTGTATATTTTAGTACTATAGTGGTGGTGTAAAAGTGAAAACGATCAATGAAAATCTTATTAAACCATTAGCAACATGTTTGTACTTTAATAAATTAGATCTGGCTCACATTTCTTTTATCTGTTGTCTGCTACCAAGGGCTTATCTCCTAATGAAGCCTGTCATGCTGTGCTTGCTGACATACAGAGGAGAATAGGTGATGATAAATGCTTTGAAATTGGGATTATTTCTTTGAATATGAAGGTAAACACTTTTATATGGCTCACTGTATTTCCTTTACTCAATATAAACATTATTAATATTGGTTGCTGTTTCTACATTTTATCATGCTAAAGATTATGACTGAGATATCATTTTATTTACATTTTATAATAAAGTTCTTTATTGTTACTTTTGATTAAGTTGATTTCTTGCGACTTGATTGCAATCTATTCCTATTTCTATCAGCCTAATTGAAATATGGTCTTCTCACAGGGAGAGGTTGGAGCAGCATCTTCAGTGGAATTTCCATACACGTTCTGGAAGCAAGGGCTGGATTCAGTGGAGGAGCTAGTTAACAAACCAAATCCCTAAACATTTTATTTCTACTTATTAATTTTATGAGTGGTCATATAACGTCATTACTTTTAACATTTATGTTTAACCTTTCTAAGCGTTCTATGAAAAAAAAAACACTTTGTTCATTATTTTTTCATAATCAATAAAGAATTGGTGGCTTGGTTTTGACGCGTATTGATCATTGACTCACACTCACATTAGCCAATGCCACGTTTCACAAATGACGTGATTTTTTTACCCCTCATGATAGGGGGCAGGATTTCGCCAGTCTTAAACGTGAACGATTCAAGTCACTATAAACTCATCGTGAACGTTTAATAAATAGATGTGGATATTGTAGTCCTTTATACATACATATACCATTCTCGCGGTCCAGATGATCTCTGAATTGAACTACAACTTCCGCACAAGTTCTGATGACGACATTGTCTACGCAATCTGTTTAAGGAGTTCCTATTTCCTGGTTGAAGAGTCAGCCATTTTGGGTTTCAACCGACTAGACTTTGCGGCTGCAGCTAGCCAGCTAGTTACTTTTTAATTGGGAGAAAGGTTATTGTTTCTAGTCTCTTCACGCCGCGGAGTTGTTTTGTTAGAAGACAAGCGGTTTCACAGTGTCCAGTCCACGATGAATCCCGAATAGTAAGTGAATGAGTTATTAATCGGCTTGTTTGTCGTTACTGTGCTCATGATTTACCTGTAGCTACTTTTGACAGGCAGCAGGAATGATGACTATCTGTGTGTTCAATCTTACTAGCAACCAATATCATTGTATTTTATGTACTTCACCGGTCAAAAGCGGAAAGCTTAGTGATTTTCTAGACCAGCATTTTTAACTTATCACTGTCTAAAGAAGTGAGAACTTTTGTAATTAAACGGCCGTTGTATAAGCGGAGCTCAGCTAAGTTAAATATCCATCCGCGTTACATTTATGACAAGTAGAGCGCATTAGTTAGTCATACCACACCTTTACCACTTATATTGTGATTTTCATTTCCATTCGTTAAATGCAGATGTTCGCTGTCATGCATCAGTAGAAATTAAAATGAAGGGTAACTTAGCTGATGTAAGCTAACGTCTAGTGGTAACAGATAGCAATTCATGTAACGTACTTTTTAAACGTCTTGACGAGCTGGTTGAAAAATAATTAACGTACATATCGGTAACATCTTAAGTAACCTGTTGCTTATCCCAATTTAATCAGAAATGGGTTTAATGTAAGTAACTAGTTTTTTTCTCTCTGTCAGGTAGGTGAACTTGTAAATTTAACGTTACTTGTGAACGCGACTTACTTATGAGTCGTTTAGTTATTTGCTAATACAGCTTTTAAAATAGTCCCAATGTAATTTATTGTATTTTTATTCACGCATTTTTATGACCTGGAGTTGCTGCACACAGAAATACAATCACGTGCCTTGTTGTTTAACACTAAATTTTTAATCACAGGTGTATAATTACTGCACACTTTGACACTAAAGTAAAACATAAAAGTCAGGGTTTCTATATCTGGTTATCAGAAATAAAAGATGGTTTAGCGAGATTTAATAACCCCATTTCCACAACTCCGGTCTGCTATCTTTATTTCCTTATCAGTATTTGTCTACATTATCTTAAGAGGTGTTTTATCATTGATTCCATGTTTCCTGTGTTCATTGGCACTGAATTGTGAGGTTTCTATACTCCTGTCCAAATGTATGAATGTACAGATGTGAAGTATGTCTCAATGAACTGAAGTGCCCAGCCCTTCCTTTTGCAAGGTAGTCATGTGTAGGTCACATGCCAAATGACAAGCTACACAGTCTATTACAGCTACCACAAGTGTGAGTGTTGAGCAACTGTTCCTTGACAAATATCAGCTATTGCATGTATTTTACATGTGTAGAATAGCGGTGAAATATGTTTTAATAGCTATTGCAATGGTGCTTGTTTAGTGGTTAACACTCATTAGTAGTTTCTCTTTAGGTTCTTCACAAATTGTATCAAAGATTCAACACAAAAGCGCATACAGCCTTTATTGTGGCTTCCTAAGATTACATGAATGGATTACATTAAGATAGTTCGCAAGTAGGACCTCATGCATATTGTCTCTGTCTTTTTTGACTCAAGTTTTTACCGTCCTGCCTAATATTAGGACTTAATGTAGAATTTCAGATCTGCCTGAAACTTTTAATATGCACAACACTTTCTTTCCTGTCTTTCTTTTACCTTTCCTTGGTATTTTTATTTTTATTATAGTCATAATATTTAAACTGTTTTTTAAGGCCATGCTTAACTGTAAAGGAACTTTTGCTACAGCTACTTATTCTCTTTGATAGAAATCAGTATTGGAGTGTGCAGTCTGTGTATAAACAGAGGGTCTTTACATGCAGTTTTTTTTGTGTAGTGGCTCCCTTACACAAGAGCGTTTGTTGCAGTCATCCTAACAAGGAGAGCATGACTTGAATTCAGTGGCAAACATCAGACCGTTCTGCTGAGTCGTCGATGAGCTGGTCTTGTACAGGCCTATCTGCTGAATTTCCTTCCTATGAACTTTTCTTACTAGGCCATGTTGAATAGGGCCGGAGGATTTAGCGCAATGGGCAACATTTCTCCCTGTGGAATGCTTAATCAGCTTACTCAAGTTTCCCGACCTCAGAGGTCCTCAAGCACATTATCTCTGTTAAACAAACTTTTTATTTTCTGCATGCAAAATAAAACTGTTCCAGTGACTGAGTTGCATTCATATCAACAATAGTCATACAGTGCTAGCAAAGGTCTGACCTATTTTACATGTTGCAGTTGTATTTTAATGAGCTCATTGCTCATGTATACCCTAGAAAATAAACAATGCAAAATATACAGTGAAAGAAAGCAACAGTTGGTTTCTTGCAAGTCCTTTTAAAATGTACGCCATATTGTTTTGACCAGTAAAATGGATACACTACTGTTCAAATGTTTGTGATCAGTAATACTTTTTTTTAAAAAGAAGTTAATACTTTTATTCAGCAAGGATACATTTAAGTGCTCAAGTGACATTTTAAAATGTTGCAAAAGATTTCTATTTCACATAAATGCTCTTCTTTTTAACTTTACATTTATCAAATAATGGTTAAAAAAGTATCAAGGTTTCCAAAACATATTAGGCAGCATAACTGTTTTCAACATTGATAATAAGAAGTGTTATTTGAGCAGCAAATAAGCATATTAGATGATTTCTAAAGGATTATGTGACACTGAAGACTGGAGTAATGAATGGTAAAAATTTAACTTTGCCATCATAGGAATACATTATATTAAAGTACATTATATATATATATATATATTTTTTACAATATTAGTGTTTTTACAGTATTAATAATAAATGTATCATTGGTGCGCATAAGAGAGCTCTTTGCATCTGTCTAAAATATATACACTACCATACATTGTCAAATTTTGATGATCTAATGTTTTGTTGCTATTTCTCTTCTTGCAGTGACTATTTATTCAAGTTGCTCTTGATCGGTGACTCTGGTGTTGGAAAGTCTTGCCTTCTACTCAGATTTGCAGTAAGTTTCCTTACTCTTGCCCTTAATTTTTGTTTGAATCTACATATTAGTATTTCAGGTCAGAGATGGCATAGGTTTAATGCTTTATGTCATGGATGAAATGATTTTGTATATTAAAAGAATGTTATATCACATTCATTTAAAGTGAATTAAATGACACTGAAAAATAAGCCATTTATGTTTTACTGAACAGCACTGTAAGGGAGAGATTTGACTACTGAAACATTTAATAATTAATCTGCTATTTTACTTCTTTCAGGATGACACATATACAGAAAGCTACATTAGCACTATTGGTGTGGACTTTAAAATAAGAACTATAGAATTAGACGGAAAGACCATCAAACTTCAAATCGTAAGTTTCTTTATATCCTGTAATGAAATTAATGTTTGTGAATAAGATGACATAAATTAAATATTTAAGCATGTGATTGAAGAAAAGTGAACACTTGGTGATTAGATGGTTTCGTTTGAATTTTGGGACATCATCTGAGAGAGCAGGGTTATATTATTTTTTAAATGATCACATCTCAATCTCATTTTCCTTGATCTTTTGATGCAAATGATGCCACAGAGGGACTTTTCTCTGCTATCTGTCAAATAGGGCTGGGTTCACAATATTGATTGCTCAATTATCTGTCTCATTTTGATAAACCAATATCAGTTCTTAAATCCCAAGAATTGATCCTATCCTATGCTGTTTTCTGTTAATGCATGGAGAAAAATTCACTACACAACGTAATAGCAATAACTTCAAGCTTTGTTACTTTTGAAAAGTATAAACTGTAAAACTGTCAGTTTTATCATGAAATTCAAACAATAATTGTCATTTTGACACACTTTAATATGACATGACAGAGCACTGTAGCCCTTCGTTTCAAGCAGCAGCGTGAGCACGTGAACTGATCGTCTCTGTTTTACTTCCTCTTTATAGTGCGGAATAAGCATGAATGAACAAATTAGCACTAAAGAAACATTAAAACCTACTGAAATGTATGATGTCCCATGTACATGCTCAGTGTCTTAACTGTGGAAAGTAAAAAAGCTTGTAACAGCAACATAACACAAGCAATAGAAAAATAGAAAATGTTTTTGAAAATATGCACTCTATTACATACCCATTATATTTGTACTTAACCTGTTAATGGTCTTATTTAATGTATGTTTGAATGAGTCTATCAGGAAAACAAGCTTAAATTTACACAGTAAATTTGATTAGAAAACATAAGTGTATCAAGAAGTTTACATTTAAAATAATTTTATATGGAATTCAAATGTTTGTATACAACTTCACCGTTTTTGTTAGTTTTCGTTATTATATAAAAAAAGAGAGAAATGCTAAATTGATTTAATAGTTTGCTGCTATTTTTAACCTTTAATATTATAGTAATGCACCAACTGGGTTCTCTTTATAGTTTACAGCATTAGTTAAGAGAATCAAATCGATTTGTGAAATCTGTTTATTAATGCCTAGCCCTCCTATTGCTACTAAAGCTGAAATCATATTTAGTGAGCCTATTTTTGTGTTTGATTATGGTGTCGTATTATTCCTTGTCACTTACAGTGGGATACAGCAGGGCAAGAGAGGTTTCGCACAATCACATCCAGCTACTACAGAGGAGCACATGGCATTATTGTGGTCTATGATGTTACAGATCAGGTGAGCTTGTCCAAACCTTAAGCAAGTGTCCTAGTTTTACATTAAACACCTGTGGAAATGCCTTTTTTTTAACTTATGCTCCATTGTATTTGTATTAATGTTTTTTCTCCATTGTCCTCAGGAGTCCTTCAATAATGTTAAACAGTGGCTACAGGAGATTGACCGCTATGCCAGTGAAAATGTTAACAAGTTATTGGTTGGCAATAAGTGTGACTTAACGACAAAAAAAGTGGTGGACTACACAACGGCAAAGGTAATATTGCTATACTCCATATTACACTGGGTTGTCTACCCCTACATAGCCAGCTGCCTTCTAACTAAAATGAGACCTCATAACTGACTGATTTAAAATGCTATTCTTAGGCAACAACACTGCATTAGGAGACCCTTGATTTTAATTGACTTAAGTGTTAGCATCTTGCTAAGCTAACAAAGTGATGTTGTAATAAGCACAAAAATACATAGAATTAACCTACATTTATTAACGCTACTATTCTCCTCATCTCCAGTTTAAACTCTTAGTATTATTTAGAGCTATATATATATATATATATATATATGTATATATATATATATATTTTTTTTTATTTTTTATTTAAATAATACAAAATATATATAACTTCTCATTTATACGACCCCGTGTTTTGGGGGATATAAAGTACCTTTTTACCTTTTAACATGCATATGAAATAATACATTTTCATGTAACATTTTATTTCAATGAATGAAAATTATTTTTAATAGTTTTGGTTAACAACTGGGGGTGAGTTTCCTGAAGCCGACTATGGTTGCAAGTTCCGTTTTTACCTTGTCTGGCTATCACCAGACCAAGCTCAATTTAAGATTGAACATTGGTCTGGGGAGTCTGCTGCTCTGTATATTCTACTGCACAATAGGCGTGATAAACGAGCATTATTTGAATAACTCTGTAAGCAATTGGATAGTCCTTCAACCAGTCAGACCACAATAGGCGTGATCAACGGGCAACGACCCATCATTTCTCTGTCTGTAATCGTGTTAAACCCGCCAATAGCGCACCAGTTGGATAAGCCAGTCTGTGATTGGTTCCTGCAAAAGTGTAACAGAAGCAGTAGAAATTTCCAGATTGAGACGCCTTTCCAGATTGAGTTGCCGGGAGAAAATCAAATTGTTGGCAGATCAGGCTGAGTTTACCCAGTCTATCTTTTACCTACACAATTCATACAAAGGTTTTCATACTCACTGGGTTTTGGAGCAGAGCCTATATGCACACAAAACTTGCAATTGTTCACTTTTCCAGTGTTCTAACAGAAGGAACTGCTTGGTTTATCTCTAGGAATTTGCTGATTCCCTTGGCATTCCTTTCTTGGAAACTAGCGCTAAGAATGCCACCAATGTGGAACAGGCCTTCATGACCATGGCTGCTGAGATCAAGAAGAGAATGGGCCCCGGGGCCACAGCTGGAGGCGCTGAGAAGTCTAACGTGAAGATCCAAAGCACTCCGGTGAAGCCTGCATCTGGAGGCTGCTGCTGAGGCCCCCTCAACCCTGACCCCCCTCACTTCGGCCCATGGATCTTGGAACAAGAGCCCCCACAATAGGAGAAAAGAAAGGGGAATAAATCATTTGATATGGAGCAAAGAGTGAATATGGAGAATAGAAAGAATAAAAGAGAGAGTGTGAAACAGGCAACAATTTAAGTTACCCAAGTTGTACTGTATGTAGCCGCACTACCAAAAACATTAAAAAATCTGCTGCCCCTTCCCCTCCCTTGCTTTTCACAAACTGATGAGCAAACTGATGAGATTTGGTAACGGTCAGTCCCCTTCACCCCTGCCGTCCGTCAGGGGCTGCTTTTAACCAACCCCACATCAAGAAAGGATGGATTTCATTTTCACTCAACGATTTTAAATCCTCTGTTTTGCCGGTGTCTAAGAATAATGTGTGTATTTATCTCACTGCATTCCTACTGCAGGGCTGGTCTGTGGTCAAAATTCAATGCCATTTTGTTTTTCTGTCCTTTTTCTTACTTTATTCTTACTTGTTGATTCTTTTACTGTTGATATTTGCATGTGTAGGTTTCTGTCCCCACAGATTGTGTTGCCAGTCTGTTGTGGTCAACTGGGCAGCGGTGGTTCACAGCCCAACATCTGTTTAGTAAAATATATGTACATATACATTATGTATATATAAATATGTAAGATCTGAATTGACAGCTCTGTAGAGTTAAATACAATAGTAGTTTTACCTTCTTTTTCATTTGAGTTGTGGCTGCAGACTTGTAGTTTTGTTGCGCAATGTGTAACAGTTAACAAAAATCTTAATAAATATTGTACGACCATACTGTACAATATCAGTATGTCTGCAATTCTTGGTGGGACATGTAGAAACACATTGTGTTTTATTTATTCAACATTTATAAGCAAATATATTGTTCCAATAATCTACAATCTCTCAATATTGGCCATTTACATGCGGAATACATTGAAAGCAACAATTTCACAATCGCATATGTGACAAACACTATGTTCTCTTTTTCATAATAAAGGCAAATGAATTCATTTTTTGAATGAACTTGAAAACCGTTCATGTCTAGTTTATAATCTGTTGTTGTTTTTATATGGATATTTCCCATTTAGTATATGTAGGATTAAAGCTTGTTGCTGTACACAACCCTTCCAACATGACAAAAGAAGTCCATTCATATTTTAGTATTATTTGTATACTATTATAGTATTTATTAATATTTAGAAGAATATTTAGATTTTTATATGTTCAATTGTCATTGTAAATTAATTTTAGGATGAGTTTTAGCTAATTTTGTGCTTTTTAAAACCGTTTTTGTTTATTTTTATTCCATTTCAGTTAAAAAAAAAAAAAGACTTTCTAAAAGCCTGAATTAATTGAGGGCATCTTTTAATGATGTGTCCCCCAGTTTGACAGACAAGTCCCAGACAGAGTTGTTTTAACTGAAAGTAAGTTTCACTAGCATATCTTAAAATATGTTAGTGCCATTGTTTTGTCTCACGATGCACCAGTAAAGACACTAATTGAGTCTAAATTAAGCCTAATTGAACTAAGGCTTAATCCTGTCTTAATCTAAACCCTGTCTGTGAAACTGAGCCTACATGAATCTGTATGCATGAATGCTGCAGTACATTATGTGCATTCTTGCAATTAAGTATTTTTGAAACCAACAGAAAAATTTATATTTATCCAAAAACACAGGACAAACTATCAAAAAGGAGTGAGTTTATTGTTAAAAAAAGTTTTTTTATACATAAATGTAAAAACAATTACACATCAATCTGTGATCTCAACAACTGAAGTTCTTGTTTAGTTTGCTGTCCCATTATTTCAGCTGAATCCATTCCACATGTATAATGCACCATGATTTCTTCTTTGCATTTTGTTCTTTTGACATCTCCAAAAGTTAACATACTGATATTGCTTTCACCTTAAAGGTTTATTTTAAACACAAATGAAAATTCTGTCAAAATCTTGTCTTTAAAACACAGCACATTTTGAAACACATAAGAAGATATTTGATCAATCATCAACTTATATTGTGTAGAGAAAAACAACAAAAACAGACATTTCTCAAAATATTTCTTGATGTTCAACAGAAGAAAGTCATACAGTTTTAAAACGACACGAGGGTGAGTAAAGTATGACAATTTTCATTTTTGGGTGAACAATCAAAAATAGATTTCCTAATTAGAAACATTTGAAAAATTATGAAAGCTCATCCAGATTATTCACATATTCAGTCATGATACCAATACTGACACTAATAATCAGTCAAAAATTACAATATATCTTTGAGGCACAGGTTAGTCAGAAGGGAAACTAAACCTTCAGGTATGCTAATGAAGGCTGGGCTGTCCTCCATTAAAACTTAATAGGGTAATAACCTGAGATCACAATCTCAGGTTAATACCATGTATGGCACCATGTACGTATGTGTACCTCTTCAGCAGAGCTGAACAGTATTACTAAATTAGGCCATCTCAGAACATTCCCTGACATGAATATGTTAAAATATGAATAGATAGACAGACAATCACAAGCTGGTATGTAAAAATACGAGTTGAAAAGTTTAACACATACAAGTGCTGGCCATATAATTAGAATATCACCAAAGGTTGATTTATTTCACTAATTCCATTCAGAAAGTGAAACTTGTGAAATATTTATTCATTACACACAGACTGATATATTTGAAATGTTTATTCCTTTTAATTTTAATGATTATAACTGACAACTAAGGAAAATCCCAAATTCAGTACCTCAGAAAATAAGAATATTGTGAAAAGGTTCAATATTGAAGACACCTGGTGCCACACCCTAATCAGCTAATTAACTCAAAACACCTGCAAAGGCCTTTAAATGGTCTCTCAGTCTAGTTATGTAGGCTACACAATCATGGGGAAGACTGCTGACTTGACAGTTGTCCAAAAGATGACCATTAACACCTTGCACAAGCAGGGCAAGACACAAAAGGTCATTGCAAAAGAGGCTGGCTGTTCACAGAGCTCTGTGTCCAAGCAAATGATTAGAAAGGCGAAGAGAAGGAAAAGATGTGGTAGAAAAAAAAGTGTACAAGCAATAGGGATAACCGCACCCTGGAGAGGATTGTGAAACAAAACCCATTCAAAAATGTGGGGGAGAGTCACAAAGAGTGGACTGCAGCTGGAGTCAAGAACCACTATGCACAGACATCTGCAAGACATGGGTTTCAGCTGTCGCATTCCTTGTGTCAAGCCACTCTTGAACAACAGACAGTGTCAGAAGCATCTCGTTTGGGCTAAAAAAAAAAAAAGGACAAAAAGTGGTCCAAAGTTATGTTCTCTGATGAAAGTAAATTTAGCATCAGAGTCTGGAGGAAGAGAGGTGAGGCACACAATCCACGTTGCTTGAGGTCCAATGTAAAGTTTCCACAGTCAGTGATGGTTTGGGGTGTCATGTCATCTGCTGGTGTTGGTCCACTGTGTATTCTGAGGTCCAAGGTCAATGCAGCCGTATACCAGGAAGTTTTAGAGCACTTCATGCTTCCTGCTGCTGACCAACTTTATGGAGATGCAGATTTAATTTTCCAACAGGACTTGGCACCCTCACACAGTGCCAAAGCAACCAGTACCTGGTTCAAGGACCATGGTAACGCTGTTCTTAACTGGCCAGCAAACTCGCCTGACCTTAACCCCATAGAAAATTCTATGTATGAAAATTCTATGTATGAAAATTCTATGTATGAAAATCATGTTCATACTTTTCTTAAGTATGTTCTTACTTTTCAGTTGGCCAAGATTTCTGAAAATCCTTTCTTTGCATTGGTCTTAAGTAATATTCTAATTTTCTGAGGTACTGAATTTGAGATTTTCCTTAGTTGTCAGTTATAATCATAAAAATTAAAAGAAATAAACATTTGAAATATATCAGTATGTGTGTAATGAATGAATATAATATACAAGTTTCACTTTTTGAATGGAATTAGTGAAATAAATCAACTTTTTGATGATATTCTAATTATATAACCAGCACCTGTATGTTGTGACAGATAACTCAAGCATGTGACAACAGCACATAACACCAGTTCAGTAAACGTGTTAAACAAAGATAATGGCGAAATGTGTCAAGTTATGTATGTTTTTCATGTAAAAACACCAAAAAGGACGTCTCAGTGAAGACAGTGTGCAGACCAGACATTCACCTTCCCAAATTCCTAACAATTCTCAGGAAATTGCTTCTGGGGAGTAAGAGAGAAAAAATTGATGCGGCACTTTTAATAATCAAAAGAGGTGGCAGTCACTGGAAAAAATGTGAATAAGTATTATGGGGATTCAAAAGAGTGCTGCAGGGATGACCTAAAACCCAGAAATCCGAATTTTAGCACTTCCGCTTCCATAGTCCTGAAGTCAGCGGTTTTGTGAATGGGTTTTTGGTAAAATGCCAGAAATAAAGTCTGTGGTAAATACAAGCTCAAATTACTTTCATATTTTATTCTACAACATAAAGTACATCAGTATTTCCCACTTGTGGTTTTTTAAAGCTTTTATCTCTCTTGATTAAGGCACTTGCTAATTCCTAACAAGTGGCTAAATAGGAAAACAGAGGTTGTCGGTTACATTTAACATCATCACACCGAACAGCAACACTCAACACATTAGTCCACTTTACAGCCTCATTGTGTTTATAGTCGAGCTCTTGCAAACTATTCTAACTCAAACTATTATAGAAAATGTTCTTTAAATAAAGACTGAAAGAGTTATTGGAAGCCTAGTGAAGACGTGAAAGTCCTGTGACCGTGGTGTAGTTAATTTAAGGTGCGTTCACGCCATTTCATAATTACCGTAATGATTGATGAACTGTAAAAAGCCTTCATGTGCCTGTAGAACTAGTATTTATGTGTAAACTCGTGAGCTATGACTTGTACCACGTGGCCGCTGTCTCACTGAAGTTCGGCTGATGTGCAGACCGATTGGTGTATGTAGCCTATGACATCAAAGTCCCGCAATTAGAAAGCATATAGAGCTTTATTTAATATTTACAGTAAATACGACATGGCATGAACGCAGCCTTATAGCTTACATTTAGCTTTTTACTTCCGCCGTTGTATTTAGGCATCAAAATTCCTAAAAATTGTGTTCATTTGTGAAGATTATCATGATCATAAAGTGTTGTTGGTCACAGATCTTATTTTCTGCAGTAATCCAAAAGCCAGAAATTCTATTCAACTTCTTTTTTTTGGTTGGCCAACAAAAAAAAAAGTCATCACTGCAGCACTCATATTCAGTCATCCATTTATAGATATATAACCATGTGATGACACTAGAGGGCACTATATATAGATCATTTACCTGATGGCACCTCCTCAGATCTGGGGTCAGTGAGGCAGTCCATGGCTGACAGAATAGAGGAGAAAAGAAACTCTGAATGAGTTTCCAGTGTGTGTGACTGCCTCTCTATAAGCATCAGTGTGTCTTTCAGAACTGTAGGATCAGAAAAAAATATTAGCAGCAGTATGAGAACATCTAAAGACTTGTGATGTGTTGATTTAAGTAATGGTGTTAACACAGAAATGGAGAATGCTAGGTAACAGCATGGCTCTCTAATTCATGCATGCATGGCCGCATTCTCCAAGCAGAGCGTTTCCTGTTTCTGCCCGATGTGACTGTAAGTATTGGGTTACACTGCACAACATGTCCAAAACTGAGAAGCTGTAGACACTTGTGGAAGTGTACTAAATGATCAAGAAACAAAGAGACCATTATAGGGCTTTGGAAGGTAAAAAGCTCTAATGCTTCTTTTAATTTAAAATACAATTTCCCACATCACAGCTCTGGAGCCACTACTGAGGGTTCAGTAACAAAATGCAGCTTTTCCCTTCCATTCAAAGGTGTCATGCTAATTCAGTATATTCAGTACAGCAGCTGAATTGTAGAGATGTTTTGCTTTAAAAAAAATTATCTTCTTGTATTATAGTTTGATAGAGCTAATAAGACTCACAGGGAGAGGCAGAATTCATGCAGCGCAAAAGCATCTCTCCAGTCTGAAGAACATCTGCTGTGAGGGGCTTATGAGCTTGAACTTCTTCCTGAAAACTCTGAAAAATATAATGTGTTGCAGTTATGTACTTTAGTTAATATCATTTATTATTTTTCTATTAGATGCATATATACTACCATTCAAACGTTTGAGGTCAGTAATCTTTTTCTGATAGGTTTTATAGACAAGGCAAAAGCCTAGTCCCAGACTAAATCTAAGGGCTTAATCTAAGCCCTGTCTGTGAAACCAGGCCATTATGTGTTTAAAATAAATACATTTTGTAATATCATGTCACTTTTGTTTCATTTAATGCATCCTTGGGTAACAAACATATTTCTTTACTTACCGACCCCAAACTTTTGAATGATAGTGTCGTTTGTAGTCAAACCTTGTAGTCAGCCAAGGAGGATTTGACGCTCTCCAATTCAACCATGGGAGGAGATAAAAAATCTACTTTCTCTACCACCTTATGTAGCCACTGAATCAACTTTTTTAGGTTTGAACAAAATACCTGTTGAGAAAGGATGTAACAGTTCTCATAAGTTCTCGGCCGTCTCAGAACTCAGAACGTCTTAGCAATCACAAGAGAAATTCTACTCACCTGTATGTGCTGCATTAGTGACTCCTGGGTCTCATAATTATCCTGGTGTGTTTGTACTGTCCTCTGAAGCTCTGACATTGACAATCCGCTCAGCTGATCCATAATAGCTTCCACCTCCCTCAGGTTCCTTCTATTCACGTCTCGGCTAATCATCTGGATTCTGGCAGCAGGCTCCTTTGCTTTCTCTAAATTAACCTCAGGTGTGAGAGGAACTTCAGAAACAGATCCCCTCTCCGCTTCAATATCTTCATCGCCCCTTTCTTCCACCAATGGTTCATGCTTTCCCACTTGAACCGTTGGTGATCTGACGGAGGTAATCTCACTTTCCAGGGATTCCCAGCTGGTGATGACCGGCTGGCTCATCTGGTCACTAATGTCCCTCAGTTGCTGCGAAAGCACCTGAAGTTCCTGTAGATGTTCTGGTAGGCGAAGGAACTCTTCATCTAACTCGTCTTGTGAATTAGGACGGGGAAGAACGTGTGTTGAACTAATGAAAGTGGGAACAGATCTGAATGGCGAGAAGATGCCAAATTTACGGTAATGAACCCCTGGCTTCCCGTCACAGTCAAGACTCTCAATTGACAAGCCAGCTGGGTCTAGTGAGGAGTACAGGCTACTGGACATAATACCATCTGAGGACTTTGAGCGTGATTGGTTTAGAGCAGGAAGCTCAGTTGACTTTCGACCTGTTCCTGGACTACAGCTTCCCTGCCGATTCCCTGTATGGGATAGGTCCAAACAGGACAGGCTGGAAGAGCTGCAAAAGTGGTCCAACTCAATGCCTGAATCTTGCAACAACGGATCATTTTGTAAGAGAAGATCGCCATCTGGTGAACCCCATGTGCCTGTGATGTTGGGTCCCAGAGGGTATGTGTAGTCTAGGAGTGCCTGGTATTCCTTTTCAGGATCCCAGGTGGGGGATTTGCGGTTTGGGGAGGGTGGCATGGAGTCGGGGATGGCACAGGCCCAATAGTTGGCCTGATAAGGCGACATATGTTTGAACCCATGTTGACAGTTCTTACTGTAAAACTCAGAAGATCCTGTGTTAAGAAGTGAATCTCTTCCTGTGTCCATCATCTCACGACGTGTTCGTGTTTTTACCTTTCTCGTGAAAGGAGACACATGATTGGACAAGTGAGAAGTGCTTCTAGGAGTGGACATCCACTTAGGGACTGGGGGTTCTGTAAGGCTCAAGGAAGCTGAAGGGGGACTGGACAGACTGCGTTTGGCAGCTGAAGTGTTAAAAGTAGGATCCTCATCACATGACCATAGTCTAAGGTCCGATACATTCATGGAAGTATCCAGGTCTTCTTTGGATAATGCCGGAGAGGATTTATAATGTGGAGGAACTTGTGTGATACTTTTGAATGACTCTTTGGCCAGACATTTGTCCTTTTCTTTAGAGGAATCTGCTTTGTAACTGATCTGAGGAAAAATGAACAAAAACAGGAAATGTTCAAAAGTCACTGGCTCCTATAAATAAACACACATTACCATTCAATTGTGGCCGGTAAGATGTTTTTTAAAGAAATATCTTGTGCTAAAAGAGGCTAGGATTATTGGATTAAAAATACAGTAAAAACAGTAATACTGTGAAAAATTATTACAATTTGAAATAATATTTTATATATTAATATATTCCTGTCATCACAGAAAATCATTACTCCATTCTTCGGTGTCACATGATTTTTCAGAAATCATTCTGATATGCTTTTTTGTGTTTAAGAAACATTTCTTAATATAATCAATATCAAAAACTTTGGATCAATTTAATGCATCCATTCCATGCTGGAAAAAAACTTTTGAACAACAAAGTTTTGGTAAATTTCAGAATAATTTAGAACAGCAAAAACAATTTTGAATATGAATCTTTCATTAGAAGTAACAATTTATGGTTCATTTCAAATCAGACATAACCAAAAATAATAACTTGGGGCTCAGTAATAGCGCTGAACGATTCACTGTCTAAATTACTCTCAAACTCATAAGCAAGTTTTAAACAGATTTACAATCTCATTGATTAAAATAAAAGAACCGTCAACAGTGTGCATAATGGATATCACAGCTTGTGCTGTGTTTGTTTGGACTCACACAAATCTTTCCGAACTGAATTTAAACTATTATAGTTTCATTTTCAACCATTTTAGTTGCAGTCTGGAGCCTTATTTAAGACTTGCATTTCAAAGTTCAGTAAAAAAAAAAAAGCAATATAATTCTCTTTTATTGTTTCAGTTAGTAAATAGTGGTAGTAAATAGTTCCTGGTTAAACATGAACTGGATGTAAAATCACAACCTTTCAATTAACAGTCCACTAAGATACCATCTTCATGAGCCATTAGTTTCTTACCTTCTCTGTTTCTTCATGTGCGGATGAGTTCTTCAGGATGGGCATTTGGCATTGTGTGGAGATCAGTGGTTTTCTCATGGTATAGAGGCTTCTCTCTGTCATATACCTGGAAACAGGTGCCATGGTGACTGTCTTTTTACAGCCACTCCTCTCTTTGTCCAAGTCTTTGGTCCTCTGGACATTTGCAGGCCTTGTCCTCTCAATTGCCCTCTGACCGAGGGGTTTAGAGTGACCGCTGTGAATGAACTCTGGGATCCTGGTCTTCCACCTCCCATAGCTCTTGTTCTCCATCTGTGAGGAGGTGTCCGATAAAGCCTTGTCAACTCTGACAGCCATAGCACCACACCCAGACTCTGTAGTTCCTCATTTGTCCAGAGCGACAGCTAAAAGGTCATAACCAAACTGTGTTTTACACTGCAAAGCAAAGGCTTGAATGATCGCAGGATGAGGCTCTGTGATATGTGTGGTCTAACATGGTGCAGGGCTCATTTACTGTAATATGTTTACTACTGATCTCATTATCTAAATGTTCAGGCTTGCCTGAAATTCAAGAATGCTCTTTCATGAATGCTCAATAAATGCTATGTTGTATAATGAAAACAAAATAAACAATTATAAATTAATTGAATCATTTAGTAATAAAATAATAATAATAATACTTACTGTACACTGACAAAATATATCTCATCTGCTGTGAGTAATAATATGTCAGATGAACTGATAAATGCAACATGCTGCAGACAAAGCAGTTTCTTGTATTTCTCTGTGGAATACTAGGCTGGATCTGTTTTTTTGATTGGCTGATGCTTTTGGTTTACATGGCAACCGACAGAAAATGGTATGTCATGAGAGGTGATCACGTGGGTACATTTAAATCGTAGCCTGCTTGCAAACAAAGACAATCTGTGTGTCTTCACCACAGAACCCTCATGGACTTCCTTTTACTTTTAATATAATAAGTGTTGGTACACGGTAGTCGGCTCCCATAATTGTTACTGGCAATTTGCAAGACAATAAGTATGAATTTGTTTACTTTGTACTGCACAGCAAGGAAGCAAAACAAATTACATCAATATATATATAACAAAAAAAGCCAGCAAGATCATGTGGGCTAAAATGACACTAGATCAAATAAAGCAGGGCGAAATCCTATGGAAAGGCATATAGGCTTGATTGGCAGTTACCATGGCAACCTAGTCATCAAACAAATGCCTAGTAGAGACGTCACCATATAGATATAGCTATACGTATGTATGGCACCGTGTCTGCACTATACAATCCCATTAAGAAACCGAAGAAGAAAAATGCTTTTAAATTGATTAAAATATAATGCACACGATGTATAATCCATAATATACAATCTACTTGTTTTGTAAACCACAATCTGCAACCAGTACCTGTTTGCTTAGAATAAAGTAAATATTCCTACTTGAGAACTGTTGCACACATCGATAATGGAATGATAGATTAAATGTATTTGGGCATCAGTCACAAACAAGTAGCGGCAGGAAACAAAGTGATGAATGTATGCTATAATGTCTCAGGCAGGAATATTGATCTGCCATACAGCGGCATCACACCTATGTCGACATCACTTTAACTTGGCTTATGGCTATGAACACCATGCATAATTGATCTTAAACTGTGTTTACGTACCGTTTTGGGCTATGGAAAGTCCATCGACAGCTCGATAAACTACGTTCCTGTGATTTCGAGATATAATACGGTAAATACAACACCACTGTGCTGTTGAGGAATCCAAGCGGTTAAGGAAACGGTTCATAACAGAGGCGGGTCAACTAGCGTAGACTGTCGTCTCTCCAGCCAATAGAGACATAGAACGAGCGAGAGAACCGCACGAGCCTAAATTCACTGAAGTTTCTTATTAATAAGCATGCGCATGACAATGTGGCGTCAAATATTAGTTATTGTGGAGAGACCGTCTGACACATTAGAATGTTTATTAAAAAATGTCATTGTCATTATTCTGGTATGAATTGTTATTCAGGCATCTGCTGAAGTAGCGCATTGTCGCGCCATGCATGTTACACTTCTCGGCGCTAGTCAGAACCAACCAATCACAGTAGTTTGTGATTATTTGATTAGGATTTAAAAGTCATGTTATATACATTGTTTGGATTGAGTTCGATTATAAGCTATAAATCCTTGCAATTAAAATAACGTTTCCTAATATTAATTACAGTTGCACTATCAACAAATAATTATCCCACACGAAGGAAATGTGTATGCATGTAAATCACAGACAGATACTTTTGATTTAATTTGTTAGTAGAGACACACAGAGACATCGGTAACAAGATCATTTACAGTTAAAGGATAGTGGAAAAAGTACATGGAGGTAAAATACTATAAAAACACACCAATCAAGTGCTAATTAATAGCTGTTAGAGTTCATCTAATTACATCTGAATATTTTCATTGCAACATATTACGAAAGATATTTTTCAATGCGGTACAAAATGCTAAATAATTAGAATAAATTAAACTCATTCATACATATCAAATTGTAGTTTTAAAATCGTTTACTTCTTAACTAATGACCAAACTTAGAAGTTGAAAATAAAGTGTATAAAAAAAAAGTTCAGACAAACAATTTTCTTATAATCCCATCACGTACCACTAGATGTCACGAGATACAATGTATGGCGTTCTTGGGTCAAAAACAACAAAATAAATCTTTTATGTAGAGAACCTTAGTCTATTTGGAAATGTTTGGCCCTGTATTGTCTCATCATCAGGTATAATATCACATGTGACCCTGAGTTTTGTCTCAATCTCTGCTTGGTATTCACTTAAATCAGATTTGAAAGTACTAAAACCATAAAGCACAAGCTCTGAATCTGCTAGAATTCATAGGAGTACTTCACAAGCACACATGCACAGTTTTGATATAGTCCCCAATAAATCACCAGACTATACCACAATGCAACAGGATTTGCCATTAGGGGCACAAATATTTACAGGAAATACTTTCCGGTCTATCTTTTAAATAGTTAATGTTTCACACAGTCAGACAAAATATACTAAACAAACAGAGCAATAGGTCAGTCTGTGAATGATTTTCTGTCCTACCCATCTCTGCTCACAGACTGGAAATATTCCCTTTTAGACTTTGCACATAATCTGGGACATGTTCTCAAACACAAAACAAACGATAATAAGATATCATTTTGGCACAGTTGGATAAGATTATCATAACAAAACCTGTTCTTTTGTCAAGTACTTAAAACTTAAAACAGCAAACTGACCATTAGTGTTCACAGGAATGAGTAAACTTTACATTTGACGTAAACTTCATACTGGTGGTTTCATCATGTCTGTAGTGGTTTTTAAAGAGTAAAAGAGAGAAAAGAGTGAAGAAAGAGATGGGAGGCCACAGTCAGCACTTTACAGCACAGACTCCACATCGTCCTTTTCATTCAGTGTTTCATGTGAGGAGCTTTCTCCTTGGTTCTGGAGTGTGACGAGAGGGGAGGTCTCTTCTTCTGCCTTGACATTAGCCACCACCTCCACCTTCACCTCCTGCAGTTCCTGCTCCTCTTGATGCGGCTGCTGTTGTTTCTTCATCTCTCGCTCATTGATGTGATGAAGGATTCCGGCACCGAGGGCATCCCCTTCCACGTTCACAACTGTGGTGGTGCGGTCGCTGATCACACATCACACACATAGTTTGTTAACTCAAGGCTAGAAAATCCTAATTCTATTCTATATTCTAAATCTTAATTCTATATGCCTTCATGTAGCTCAAACAGAATAGCATGGCGCTAGCGATGCCAAGGTCATAGGTTCAAAAATGTGTTCAAATGGCTTTGGATAAAATCTGTTACATTGTGTCCTTATGTTTGAAACTTTATGTATTCATCGTATGCATATACAGAATGTAAGTTTCTTGTAAGTTAAACTAAATAAGCTTTACTATATATATATATATATAATTAGTTACATTTTATATAGCGCTTTTCTAGGTACTCAAAGCGCATTACATATAAAAGCGGGGAATCTTCTCAACCACCACAAATGTGCAGCATCCACCTGGATGATCCGATGGCAGCCATATTGCGCCAGAATGCCCACCACACACCAGCTTATGGTGTCGAGGAGACGGCGTGATGAAGCCAATCAGGATAGGAGGGATGATCAGGTGGCCATGATGGACAGAGGCCAATGGGCAAATTTGGATTTTTAATGACCACAGAGAGTCAGGACCTTGGTTTAACATCTCATCCAAAGGACAGTGCTCTTTGACAGTATAGTGTCCCCATCACTATATAGGGGTGTTAGGACCCACACAGACCACAGGGTGAACGCCCCTGCTGGCCTCACTAACACGTCTACCAACAGCTACCGAGTTTTCCCAGTTGGTCTCCCATCCAGGTTCTGACCACCAGGCTCAACCCTCCATAGCTTCAGTTGGAAACCAGTCTTGGGCTACAGGGTGATATGCCTGCTAGTTCGAATAGATACACTACCATTCAAATGTTTGGGATCCGTAAGATTTAATTTTTTTTAAAAGTATTTTATGCTCACTAAGACTGCATTTATTAGGTCAAAATACAGTAAAAACATAAATAATGTGAAATATTATTATAAATATTATATAATTTAGAATAACTGTTTTGTATTTTAATCATTTTTAAATGTAATATATTTTTGGTGATAAAGCTCATTACTTTCTTCAGTGTCACCTTCAGAAATATGTTAATATGCTGATTTTCTACTCAAAGGAACATTTCTTATAATTTTCACATTTGAAAACTGATATAATATTTTTTGTGCAAACCATTTTTTTAGGATTCTTTGATAAATAGAAAGTTCAAAAGAACAACATTTATTTGAAATAGAAATCTTTATAAAAAAAAATCTTACTTAAGTGTTATTAATAATAACAAATTAGGCAAAAAATTATTAAAAAAATTGAATACAATTAATGATATCCCCTTTCCCAAATGTAAACTTCTCACTGATATGGCATCTCAAAAACACAACACTCAGCAAATACTGATCAATGTATTAATTACAATATCAATTTCATGTATTAATTTGTTGGTTTAGACAATATATTTATATGATTAAAATGGGAAAAGCTGTCTTACACAATCCAGTCCACAGCCAACATGAGTGACAGGTCATGGGTTGGCAGTCCAATGGCCTCCAGAATGATGGCGATGGTGATGATCCCACCAGCTGGAATACCTGCTGCTCCCACGCTGGAAGCGGTGGCTGTCACCCTGTGAATAAGCAAATGAGCAGTCATTTATTAGATACTTTATCAAAAGCGATCAATGGTATACTTCCCTGGAGAAAAGCGGAGTTAAGTGCCATGATGCTAAAAGCTATTATCCTTTCATTAGAGCCTATGTTCTGTATCGCTCATTACAGCATAACCTGCCACACAGGGACAGGCTCCAGAAAGTGAGTGTGCATTGCTTGTAAATTTAGATCAAGCTTAGCATCTCTGCCTTGTTTAGATACAGAGCACATGTTGCATGTAATCAGTAAGATACAGGAATGTTCACAGTATCTATGAATACTTCTTGCTGATTGAAGAAAGACCTCATAGGGATGTACACTCACAGGATTGTGAAGATCTGGCCTGCGTTGAGTTCAACATTGTTGAGCTGGGCAATGAACACAGCCGCAACGCACTGGAAAATGGCTGCTCCGTCCATGTTGACAGTGGCTCCAATCGGTAAAATGAACCGACTGATTCGTTTGTCAACACCGTTGTTCTCCTCTATACATTTCATCATGGTGGGCAGCGTCGCTGAACTGCACAGACACAGAAAACAGAAGGGGTTTGATTGCGTAATGACAAAATAGATGTAATTATGGTCATTCGTGGAAAAAAAATGTATAACCAACTTTTAATAACATCACTCACGACTATTACATAACTTTGAATCAGTGTTATTTTAGTATTACTTATATATTATTATAGTATTTATTGGTTTGAATTAGCTTTTCTTTTTAATTTGAGTAATTTTGTTATATGCTTATGTTTTATTACTTCAACTAATACCTATTTACTTCAGTTAGTTGCTGTCACGATCACCAGTGAGAGTGCCCAATGGTTACCACCAGAGTGCACTCCACCCTGGACTGTCACTCCATGTCAAAGACTACATTACCCATAGTACTCTCTGCCCGGACTCATCATCCCTGATTACATGCACCTGTGTCTCATTACCCTGTTTACCTCAGCCTATATATACCATGTTCACTCTGTCATTCACTGTGAAGTCTTGTTTGTTGTTAACTGTATTTCTGAGCATTTTCCCTGGTATCTTGGCGCATTGTTTTTTGGATTACTTGCATGTTCCTTGGACTACCCCTTTACCTCTCTCTCCTGTCTTGTTTGCTGGTTTGGACTGCTTCCTTGTGTATGACGTTTTGCATGTTTTGACTATGATTGTGGATTACCCATCATTAAAGCTGTGTTTGGATCTCCAACCTTTAAGTCTCGGAGCAGTACATTACAGTTGCAGAGGCAACATTTCTAACTTTCATTTAAGTTTTTAACATTTACATCTTTCATGTAATATTTACATTTAACTTTATTTCAATTAACAAAAACAATACTCCCTGGATTGGTCTAAAAGAACCGAGTCTGCAAATGAACCATCAAATTATGGAAAAGACCATTCAAGAATTTTACTTTGTCAATCTACCTGATTAAGGTCCCTTTTTCCAACAAATCAAGGTTTTGTATTTCCAACAACACAAAGATTAAGCAAGATTCCAGAAAGCAGGTTATGTGACATACCTGGGCATGTTTAAGGGTAAGTAAATGGATAACCTCAACTTTTGGTTTCAAAAACGGAGGTAACTATCAGGGTATAACTAGCCATAGCAACTCACTCTCTGAACATAAATTGCTCCACAGCAGGTTATGTTCCAGGGTTAGTTTGCTTAAGAGGTATTCAGATATGTGTTATAATTAATATAAGCCTAGTAATATTAATATAACCAAATTTGTTATGTAGTTAGTTATATAATATACAATATTGTATATTAATTCTAAAGCACTATTATAACAAGGGAAAGTTATAATAATAATAATGTTATAATAAATAAAATGTTAATTCAATTCAAATATAGTTATTTTGTCATCTCACACATGGATCTGCATTCAACTAATTAGCATTAAACAAACAATATAATCCTTATTCACTTATTATTATTAAACTTAATAAAAATTATTACACAACCACCAAATAGGTGGCGACGTGCACTAAGTAGGTTATGTAAATCGGCATTTAACAAAAGGTGAGGAAGTAGAATGGTGTGCTTTTTCTTAGGGTGCTTCTCAATATCCCTCCTCGTTTCCTCGCTCCTCCGTCCTCCATCCTATGACCCGGAAACTGACCGAGCTCAGCCATCTTGTAGGACATCTCAATTCTCTAATTGCACCGTGAGGAGGCTTTCTGAGGAGTCGTGAGCAAGGATGCACAGGTGCACCCTTTGCGGAAGTGTTTTATTGACTAAACATGACGCACGTATTAATTCTCCTCCCCCTTCACGTAATCTTGCCACAGTTTATTAATTCTTATTATGTTTACATATACAAGACACAGACGTATGTCAAATAACTATAGGACAGTCATAAGAATTATATCAAAGCACAAGAATATTAAAGAAAATTAAACAAACTGTAAATATACAATAAAAATAAAAAGCAGTTTACTGGGAATAATTAATTGTTAATAATAACTGGAAATATTAAATAAAATATGGACAAATGGGGTATTTTGTGTAGGTTTAAACTATATAAATAGGTATCGCTGATCAAGATTCCCGAAGTGCAAGCTAAATCCATCGGTGTAGAGTCATTATTAATTGACGACGCTTTGAAGTGACGCTAAAGGGAGTGAGGATATTTCATTTCACTTGATTCAATTCCTCCGTCCTCGCGTCTTTTCCTTGCGTCCTTCCCTAGCATCCTGAAGAGGTGGAGCTAAGACGCGAGGAAAGGAAGGTAGGAAAGGAATCGAGGATGCACAAATAAGAATTGAGAAGCACCCTTAGTGTCTGTATCCATGGTGAATCATCGATTCGTTAGCTTAACATACTCTGAGTTGTCTGAACTCTGAACCAGCATACCTCGAGTAAGCAAGGTGTGGGTTAATCAACCGAGAGTTTATCAAGGTATTTGTGACGGTAAATTAACCTTGCTTTCTCCCACTGGTGGTTCCAGGAAACACAAGTAAACAAAGCCTGCTAGTCACATTCTGGGAACCAAATTAACCCAAACATTGCATAAGCTGTTTTTGCTTATAGAAAAAAAGAGCTCAAACTTGCTTTTAGGACTACATATGATATAGAACAAATCACCTGGAGCAGGTAGCAAAAGCTGTGGTGAAAGGTGTGATGAGGCCAGACAGGAAACTGAAGGGGTTTTCACGAGTGAACCCAAAGTAGATTAGAGGCAAGACAATGCCACCATGGATGATGTGGCCCAGGATAGAGGCAAAAATGTACTTCCCCAAACTAGTGACCAACAGAACCACATCTTCCATTTCCACGATCTTACTCCCAACCAAGAACATGATGCCAAATGGCACATACCTAAAGGACAAAACAACAAAATATATCAGACATCATAGTGAGATTTTAAGATTTTATAATGAACAAAAGTTTTTCTTTCTTTAAGATTTCAGTGTTGAATATTAATAGAATGTTTTAGTGTTTTGAACATACACTGCACTTGCAACTATTGCAATATTTTATATGAATATAAGTGTGTACATCTTACAACATCTCATGTCCCTATTATATATCATGAGGACAATATATATAATGTAATAAATTATTATATAATGTTCTGTGCCCTAGACCGGATTAAATTTGATCAAAGACCTTTACTTACCACATGATCCACGACACCAATACCATAGTGGCTTCATTGAAGGCATTGAAAAAGCGAATGAGCTCCTCTCCTTCTGTCCCAAGCTTTCTCAAAGCAACTCCAAAAATCATAGCAAAGAGAACAAGGCCCAAAATATTCATTCCATCTGCATCTGTTCCATAGGGAACCTAAAACCCACCAAAACATGTCTGTCATTGTTATAAAGTGGCTTACGTAAGTAGACATTCAAATACTAGGATATTACTTCTCAGCCTTTTTCCATGTTTTATTGGCAGCACACAGTTGAGAATTAGTTAAAGGTGAACAATGCAACAGAAAAACAAATCTAATGATAACATTGTTTTAAGCAACAAAAAATGTGACATTCTGATAAATGCTGATATTCCCACTCACTGGTGCAATGTCATATTTCCCGCCACTGAGCTTAATATGATTGTTCATGGACAAGTGACTTTCAAAAGCCAAAACGTCATGAAGCTTGGCTCTCAGACAGACTTTCCCTCAGCGCTTGTGGCAGAGTGGTCACAGGTGATGATGAAGATCTGACGGGACTGAGCTACTGTTCAAATGAATCCCTCTCTTGTTCTGGGCTTTATCACACATTCAGGCATGGCTCATCACTTGGCAAACAGCACTGGTTGTTCTGTAAGCTCTACTCAAGCAATTATGGACCTCAAGCGTTCTGAGGGATTGCCAACATATTTGCCCATGCACCAGCAGATACGAGACATTTTAGCCGAGCCAGGATGTAATGAAGACCCAATGATTTATACAAACGCTAATCGCATACAGCACTAGATCATTTGCATCTGTGAATGCTTTTATTTGTGCATTTTTTGAACTGAATTTGAAAGAAGCATTGATGGAATAGATTTAAACATGAAAGTGTTAAATGGATCAAATTAGATAAATGGGAGGACATTTAAACTTTGCGAACTTTCTAATTCTGTGGAAGTCTGCATCCATGCGTCTGGATGTTACTATTTGAGGAATTAGAACATTTTTTGAAATCTGAATATCTCTTGGCACATCCTGTGTCATTCTACAAGCACATTGCGGAGACTAGAATGCAGACACATGGGAGGCACATAGGGAAAAAAGCCCTCTGGGAAAGGCTTGCCATCTCCAGCTGCTTGAGTGCTCAGTAGGACAGGAGCAGCAAAACCGGCTGCGTCAACCCTGGCCCTGTGCAAACAAACAGCAAGCTCATTCAAGGCTGCCAAAAAGCCAAACACTACTGAGTGGCCTGGGACAAAATCAACCAAGAAGCCCCAACTGGACTTGAGTTTATTTAATTTTTTAAGAGCAAAACTAAGGTTAAATTGACATTTCAGCAAGTGACATGATGCATATTTTCACACTGTCATTGTAAGACATAGGAACTCCGTTTGTTTGTCCGAGTGAGCAACAGTAACTAAGGGGGGCAGGGCTTACCGATAGGTCAATTGTTGACAGTGCATGCTGCAAAAAAGGACCTAATGCAACTTATTATTATATATTATATTAATTAATATTAATATTTATTATTATTAACAATAATAATGTTATATAATTATTAAATATATAATTATTGTCATAAAAAAAATATAATATTGAAATAAAATGAATGTAAATAATGAATTAAAGTTATAATAAAATATTATTAGAAAATAAAGAGATCATGTACCTTCTGGTAGTTGAGGGTTCCATTTGTTCCATTTCCAACAAGAACCGTCTTGTAATCAGTGACATACTGTGACAAGAGTGAGAGACAGAGGAGGAAAACATCATGAGCTACATGCAGTGCTTCTCAAAGAGCTATTTTGGCCAATTTCAATCCATTCCAGTGTTTGGCTTCATGAACTGTGATGCATTTGATTATTTCTCTGCACTGAGCATGTTTCAGCGCATGTCTAGAGCCAAAATACTCACAAAAGCAGCATTTAAAGTTTAGCTGAAGAGGACTTTGAGACTGGTACACACAGAGACAATGACAGTGATCCCCCGCTATTCAGAACCCTTGTTTCTCAAAAGCTCCAATTATATGAGCCAAGCCACTCAGTTTAGTTTTCGCCTCCTTCCTACCTCAAAAGTATGAACGGCGTAGGCACATTTCGCACAGAATGCGTTCTTGCATTAAAAACACGAGAAGTGGCAGTAGAATTGAACTATGGAAAAATGCATGGTCTCACATACATGTTTAAAGGTTGAACTTCTTTTCGCCAGTGTAAAAAAAGCAGTGAAAATTGTGGCAAAGTGGTGTTCAATTCACCATGAAACCAAAATGGACAACTTTTTTATGGAATGTTGCAGTGTTTATTATAAATTATTTATCCGTGCGCATATTTTTTTTGTTTATTTGTGTGCCTTCATAATCTTTAATTAAAATAACTTTCCCTCCCTCTTGCAATGATATCTTTACTCTTCTTTGATGACGTGTTTACTGGTGCGAGTGCGGGACAACCTGTCATGGGATGACAGCAATTGCAAAAAATGACAACGATCCAATGATCCAATCAATTCCTGAAGCCGTTTCACTCAGATATATTCCACAATAGGGAAGACCGTCACTACTTCCGATTCATGCTAACTGAGTGTAAGTAGGCGCCTTTTTTAAAGTTTAGAAGAACGGGCCGCCGTTTTTACAGAATGCATTAATTCTGTGAGGCGTTGTGCTGAGGAATCGAAAAGAACACAGGGTCTTACGATACATTTTTAAAAGTTGAACTTAGTTGTAAAAAAGTTGAACTTCTTCGTAAAAAAATCAGATCTAGATCTCGGCGCAGTGGTGACAGATGTCCATGTAGCTTATGATTACATAGAAAAATATATGCTTACATACTAAAAATATCAATAAATTGATCAAATGAACGCTGTGTGATAAGTTTTCTGTGCACACACATCCATAGCGCACACATAGAGAGTTCTCTTTCGCTTCTTTTGTGGTTGAATGAACAAATAGACAAAATTATCTCAGAATGCCTGTCTTGGCGAATATCCTAGTAAACACAGACAGTTATGTCTTCTCTCTTTCTCTCTCTCTCTCTCTCTCTCTCCCTCCCTCTCTCTCTCTCTCTCTCTCTCTCTCCCTTATACAATCTTCGAAGGTCATAAGGCTGGAGCCTATCTCAGTTTCTTAGGTCAGAGGCAGGGAAACGCACCCTGGACAGATGGCCAGGCCATCACAGGGCTTTCACACACACACACACACACACACACACACACACACACACACACACTCAATCACCCACAGGCAATTTTTGACTGCCAGTTATGTCTTAAGTGAATGTAAACAACAACAAGAAAACACATGTGTATCGGTATATTCATGGATCAGGGCATTCGCTCTTAAAGTGACAGCGGCCTAATATTCCAGCTGCTGTCAATGTCATTAATCAAACAAACTTTAAAATATTATAAATCTATATTTAATGTATACATTGAAGACTATGAAGTGATATTGTACATTACTTTTTTACATTTCTGTGTTGTAATTTGGTTATCTTTATATTGGTATATCTTTATATAATTTTTATCTTAAAATATTCTTAGCACTGAGCCCTGCATGTCTACATGTGCAGATGTACTATAGCAGCCCAAAATTTTTTTTTTTTTAAATTAACCTCGTACCTCGTTTTGGTTGTTTTCTGATGAGGATTTGCGTAAACTGTTAATAAACTGTTATCAGATTACTGATGTCATGTGTGACTTGATTTTTTACCATTATTATAATTTTTTTTAATTATTTAAAGAACTAAAGTGTATTTTTTTGTTGTGAATGTCCCAGTTGGGGTACAGGATGTGCAATTTTCAGAGAAATCTTCATGTTACATATTTTTGTTGCATTTGTGGCTTAATAAAAATGCATCTGGTTGTGTAAAATAGGCACATAATATATTATCACTGGTATCAGCAAATATCGTATCGCTAGCAACGAGAATCGATATCATAGCCTGACGTCGTCATACTCAATTCTAGTCAGAATATGAGTCTGAAACCGCTCCATTGGGCTGTGATTACGGGGCGTGTTTAATCTAAACCAGGAAAGACCTCAATTGGATAGACCTACAACCAATCAGAGCAATGGAGCAATGCATAGTTGTCAACAAAACTCAACTGCATGCACGCTTGAAGAAGTGGAAGAAGATGAGTGTAAACAATCTTTGTTTGTTGTGGGCGGGGCTAAATTCGGGTGGCATCCAGGCTATCAATATCATATCGTATTGTGATGAACCATCCGATTTACACAATGTGTCTTTAAATTAGACTTTTTTTCATAATCTGATGTTGACTTTCATGTGATAGCAAAATTTAATCCACAAACATATTCCCGTTAGAGATAATTAAGACAACGTGGAATAGATCTACACAAATTAGTTTAGACAAGTCCATATTTAACAGGCCATTAAAATAATTCCCAGGCATTTCTGTATTAATCCTGCTAATCTGTGTCTCTTCTTCTTTAAAGCCTATCTGGAATCCATCCAGGTAAGTGTTGATGGAAATCCCAGTGAATAGAGAAACATTCTTCCACCGGATTAAGAAACATCCCATTCGCACAATGACCTTGTTTCTCTTTTTAAATCTACTCTGGCCTTTAGGAAAACATTTTTTTTTTGCAAATAGATAACTTAGTTAGTGTCAGTGAGGTTGTGCACAGAGATGTTATATCCCACCCCGACCACCGAACCCCCTGACCTTATTTTGTGCAGAGCGTGCTCATTGTTGAGCAGCTAACTGTGTGGTACAACTAAGTGAACTAAGCCAGGTTGCCAGGCACCAAGTAATGGAATCAGCTTTCTATGGTAACTGCCTGGTTACTTAGTGGTGAGAGAGGATGGGAGGTATTTATTGAGCAGGGACAAAAATGGTTACTCCATTTTGTGACTCTCTCAATTAAGATGAAGGAGCTGTTAACATGGAGGAAGTGATCTATACATTTTAATTCTGGACATAACCATTGCTGTGCGTGTGTGTGTGTGTGTGTGGACTGGTAATCCCAACGTTATGGGGACAAAATGTCCCCACAAAGATGGCAATATCCAAAATCCTTGTCCTTGTGGGGACATTTTTTGGTCCCCATGAGGAAAACATCTTATAAATCACACTAAGGGATGTTTTTTGAAAATGTAAAAATGCAGCATGTCTCCAGTGTTGGGTAGGTTTAGGGGCAGGGGCAGTGTAGGGGGATAGAAAATACGGTTTGTACAGTATAAAATGCATTACGCCTATGGAATGTCCCCATAAAACATGGAAACACAACATGTGTGTGTGTGTGTGTGTGTGTGTGTGTGTGTGTGTGTGTGTGTGTGTGTGTGTGTGTGTGTGTGTGTGTGTGTGTGTGTGTGTGTGTGTGTGTGTGTGTTTGGACTGGTAATCCAACGTTATGGGGACAAAATGTCCCCACAAAGATGGCAATATCCAAAATTCTTGTCCTTGTGGGGACATTTTTTGGTCCCCATGAGGAAAACATCTTATAAATCACACTAAGTGATGTTTTTTGAAAATGTAAAAATGCAGCATGTCTCCTGTGTTGGGTAGGTTTAGGGGCAGGGGCAGTGTAGGGGGATAGAATATACGGTTTGTACAGTATAAAATGCATTACGCTTATGGAATGTCCCCATAAAACATGGAAACACAACATAACACGGCTGCGTATGTGAGAGTGTGTGTCGTTCCCTGGATGATCCACGGCTGTGTGTGTGTGTGTGTGTGTGTGAGGGGGTGTCGTTCTCTGGATGATCCACGGCTGTGTGTGTGTGTGTGTGTGTGTGTGTGTGTGTGTGTGTGTGTGTGTGTGTGTGTGTGTGTGTGTGTGTGTGTGTGTGTGTGTGTGTGTGTGTGTGTTCTGAGGACAGCTGGAGAAAAAAAGTAGCTCACCGAGCGGAAAGCTGCAGCCACCAGGTTGGATGGAAACAGGTTTCTGAAAAGGAAAAACAAGCAAGAAAGATAAACCAGTGATGCAGACATGTGTAAAAATGGAGCTCTTATCAACACAGATGGACACCATGGGTGTTCCATTGCTAAATTCCCACCAGTTTCCATAATGATGGACCTGTAAAGGAAGTTTTGCATTGATCCATGCAGATCAATATCCTTATCTAAAAGCAGATATTCTTTCACACAGGCTACAGAAGGGATTATTTTAAACTAAACTCTCTAATTGATCATATGACCTGAGTTAAAAGAGGATTAATCTAGTAACCCTGTAAACTATGAGGCAAAGAGGAGTGTATTTTATCCAGGATCATGCAAGCCTATTATACAGTAAATCAAGTTCTGATTACATAATTGTATAGAAGATTTATACTTCAACAAGAGAAACGGTCAAGACTTTTTACTAACAGGTTTCAGAGGTTTCAGGTTTCAAGATATGTACACATTTGGTCCACATGGGGTGAACAATAAAAGTGTATTTTTTTGTGATTAAATTTGATCAATTACAAATTAGTGGATGTTAAGTTAATAGCAAACAGTTTCGCTGTAATTTACAAAAATGTAATTTTTTTTTCTTTTCTTTTTCTGTTATTTATGTTCCAGCTGGAAAAACAAAATATCTATTTTTATTTTTTACAAAAAAAAAGTAAGTTGTTGTAGCTGATTTGTTACTGTTTATCTATTTTTGTAATTGTCCATGCGCAGTCATCTTTTAAAAACATTTCACGTTTAGTGTCAGTGATTTGTAATTTTTATAGACACTTTTAGAGGATCAGTTGAATTTGTTATTTTCATGTGTTCATATGTTGAAACACGATGATGTGCATTATGATGATACCAGGCTAATAATAAAATTTTCAGAATGACAATGACCCTTATTTGTGACAGTTTTTAAGAAACATGATTGTTTCCTGATCTGTAAGCTGAGCAATCATTTTTCTCCCACTTCACTTGATGTCCCACTTTTGCTGAACTCCCGCTATCCTTTCTGTCTAAAACATTCTCCTTTTTCCAGAAATATGAGATTTTTTTCCTGCTGTTTTTCCAGCTCTTCTTTCCCAGTCTGAGGCAATACATGTACAGCAGTAGGTGAAATAAATACCTAAAAGAAAAGAAAAGAAAAGAAAAGAAAAGAAAAGAAAAGAAAAGAAAAGAAAAGAAAAGAAAAGAAAAGAAAAGAAAAGAAAAAGTATGGAGCTATTGTCACATGATCTGCAAGTAAAGGGTGAGTTAAATCATGTGGCACATACTGTAGCCTACAACCGGCAACCTGCAGGAGCGGATTAATTGCTGCCATAGTGGACAGCTTTCTTTCTCACGTTGAATTATGTTTTTCAACACAAATGTTTACTATATATTATTAGCAGTCATTTTCATAACCATAATGATACCTTGCAAGGTCTAAAAACGAATCCGCTGTCTCTTTGTTGGAGCTCACACCTTCCAGCCCCAAGTTGGTGTTCAGCGCTGCGGCTCCCACGCCGGGTTTGATGATGAAGGCGAGCGCAACCCCGATGGATGAAGCGATCAGAGTGGTCACCAGAAAGTAAGACACGGCGATCCCTCCGAGCTTGCCCAGCGAGCGCGTGTCCAGACTCGCAGCGCCAGAAATCAAACTGCAAACCACTAAAGGAAGGATGATCATCTTGAGCATCCTCAGCAGCATCTCCCCGGGGAAGGCGAAATAAGTCATCTGCGCTCGGGTTAGGTTCATGTTCCGGACCATCATCCCGAGCCCTACGCCCACCAGAACCCCGGACACCGTCAGGATCACTAGGAGATTTCTTTTGAAGAAGCCCATCAACCTGTCTTTAAAGCTTTTCTTTTCTGATTTTATTGAGACCGCTGGCAACGGGCTTTTGTGCCCGGCGTGTCCATTGATTTCGCTTTTATTCTCCTCCATGATTTTCCCGCTCAGTCTTTCCACCCGTTTAAAAGAGGTACCAGGCTTTTCTCATCAGCAGCGTGCGCGCGCTTGGAACGGAGCGGACTGGAGAGCGCTTGTAAAAACCGGCCGGCACTTACAGACATGTGCTGCATCTACCAATGACGAGGGGTCTTTTAAAGATGAAGACTCAGGGCATGCGCACTCCCGGACCACGATGAAATGATGCAACAAGGCAAAGGGTTGCTGATATCTAAAACCAATCAATCAACGATTATTATTATTATTAGGGTGATTTCACATCTATCTATCTATCTATCTATCTATTTATCTATCTATCTATCTATCTATCTATATCTATCTATCTATCTATCTATCTATCTATCTATCTATCTATCTATCTATCTATCTATCTATCCATCTATCCATCTATCTATCTATCTATCTATCTATCTATCTATCTATCTATCTATCTATCTATCTATCTATCTATCTATCTATCTATCTATCTATCTATCTATCTATCACTGTATGTGTTAAGAACAATGACTATAATAAGACAGTGTCCACTTTTCATGTTTAAAGTCAGAATTTACACATATTTATGTTTAAATATTTTACGCAATAACACAATTATGATTTATAACATTTTATAATAATAAAATGATAATAAATATTAAATTATAATAAATAATAATTTTAGACTCCCACCTACTGTACATCCCCCAACCCAAGTTAAAGTGCCTAAGATGTGAAAACTTCAGTTCTTTTTAGCTGCCTGTAGTTGCTTTCGCCTGAACCTCAACTATAGTACTGTTCCAAAAATAACATTTTGCAGCTGCCAAACCAGGAGCACAGGAAGCTGAGTTTGCTCTCCAGTCTTTGCTATAATATACTGAACCCCACTGTGAGGAGGCTTGGACAGAACAAGGCTGTGAAGATTTTAGGCCCCAATATGTCTTCTTGAACACCTAAAAGAATCTTCAAAGTAGCTTGAAGAGCTCTGTGAACTAACATGAAAAAAAGGAACAGCTGAATTTGTATTAAGGCAACTAACAATAACAAAGATTAATAAATACGGTATAGCAAATGTATTTCTGTTAGTTCATGTTAGTTAATATAACTAATGTTAACAAATTAGAACTTATTGTGAAGTGTCACCCATACTTCTATATTTTTTTCTCAGTACAGTACATTATATAAGTATGATTAAAGTCTACTTTAAGAAATAGCTCCTAAAAGATTAAATTGTGGTTCAAAGCGGTATTTTTTGTTGTCCAAAAAAAAAATTGATATAGAAGTGAACAGACAGGCGAAATATGCCTATGTTTAAATAAGAAAAAGTGACGTAGTAACTCCTCAAGACTGTAATAATATTCTCCAACCACCAGATGGCATTCTTTTGTCTTGTAAAGTCTCTCTGAGAAGAAAAGCTACTGGGTGTGATATTAAACCACCAGGCACAACTGACCATTGCTTATTCGACATATAAGCAAATAATCTTGAAAATATTATATTGATTCAGGGGGAAAAAAAAGTATATTTTTTGTTCTTCTTTACTGGTTTATTCTCATAAAAGTAATGTAATGCTGATTTGTTCTGTACTTTATTGTGGTGATTTATGAAGTAGCCTAACTTCTCTCACTGATAATTATAACATTACACTTACCTACATTATAGTATCATAATAATTGTATTTTTAAGAGGCCTACAATCTAATAGGAGGTTATAGTTAGCAGATAATGTCTGTCAGGGCAGAAAGCTTTACCCTGAAAACCTGAAATCAAATGTCAGACTCCTTAATTAATGACTGTTTGCACTTATTCCATCAGACCACGCTCCATCAGCTGTGACAAACACACACACACACACACACACACACGTATAGGTAGACTTTCTTGGCTCTTTGTCCCATTTAGTCAAACATTAGAGTGAACACTCCATATTTTCCTTTACCGGTGAATTCACTGAAGAACAAGCACGTGAGAGAAAACACATCTTTCACCACATTCCCTGCTTTTTTTTCCTTTTTAGTTAATGCCTATTTTCCGCAGTGGCAGGCTTTTCTGAACACTCCATTTCCTGTTATGCAGAGATTGAACTTGTAACAAAAAAGATTGAGCCAAGCTGTCGGTGGGCATTTTGCCAAAGCATGCTGCATTTTCTCGGTTCCGCCACTTGAAGAACTCAACTCTGGCCATCTAAAGTCGGCTAGAAATAACCATTGAAGTAGTACAGTATGCAGTGCAGCGACGCATTATATATTTTAAATATACAATTTAAATCTATGTTCCCCATGCATAAATTGTCAGTCTGTCATGACTTTTAGACTGATTTGTGAGCTCACATTTTGCTCCGTCACTTTTCATCGTGCTGTAAATACCACACCACATTACTAGACTGTTAGGCTCTTTAAATAACATGTCGAACAGCAGTCTGTTTCTGCATTTTGATTTGTTGATTCTACCAGAGGGGGCGGGACATAGGAACTGGGATTCCGCCTTGACTCACAGAACAACCTATCATTCAAATCCAATGTCTTGCAACTGCGACCACGCGCACCCGCGCAGAGTCACCGAAGGCAACCTGCCTACTACCACTTTTGTGGGCACTTTGAAGTCTGACTTTCATATGTGCAACTGTTTACTCTTTTTCTCAGGCTGATGAGGCACGGGACGCTTAAAAAGTGCCATGTGAATTAATGTCGACTAGCAAGGCATGCAGTAAGCACTGATACAATGTAAACGCATTCGAGAATAAATCCGCTGAGCACTCAGTAATTTGCACTCATTTAACCGGATCGTACAAGTCCTTCAGAAGGGTGAGTGGACGTTCCTACTGAATTATCAACATAAATTCGTGTGTTTTGACAGGTCAGTTTCGATGTGAGTCGGTTCTGGAAGCTTGCTGGCTTGCATGTACTGACCCCAGCAGCAAACCTGTTTGCATACAGGCAGTGTAGCCTACTCTACAAACTTGGCATAACAACCTGCCAGCTCAAGAAGCCTGTTCTCTGGATGCAAAATAGTTAATGTTTTAAACGAGGAGAGCCACGCGATATTCTTATGATTGCTGCGTGTTGATCGTTTTCTGTAATCGACCCGTATACGATGCATTTTTGTTTTGTTTTGTTTTGTTTTTATCATGCAACTGTTTTCCGAAGTCCATTCTGCGTACAGTATTTGATGTTTTGTACAGTATTCCTGTTAGATTATTATCAACCAAATATTTAAGAGTTGTATTTATTTTCTTTGTCGTTACCAGTGGCTTTCAAATGTTTTCTTCTGATAAACAGGCCTAAATATAGAAATTAGTGGTGCAATCTGTTGAAAAAGTCCCAAAAAAATTTATGTAATGATTACTGCAATAATAATAGAAAAAATATAGTCAATTATGACCCCTTAAGTAAGGCTTGAACACCCACAAAGGAGGTCAAAGGTAAGGGTGGTATTAAAAGTATGTATCTTTACATGCCAATATGCATTTTTTAAACAACTTTTACTTAAAGTGCAGTCACATTAGGGGAGGAGGGGGTGGGGGTCTATTGCCAATATTGTAGCAATTTATGAAGCACAGCTCGCTAGAAGTAACTTTAAAACCAAGAGGTTTTCTGCTGGTCAATATGGCAAATTTGAGGGATTAGCTTGAATGAGTGAAATCTGTTGGAACTTTTTTCACCCTTTGGAGCTCCAGATTGCTTAAATTCAAAGGAAAATTTGGGTTGTTCAAAATGTACCCCAATCATTTGCAGCTAGAAAATTACTGAATGAAGTTTCTTTTAAAGTTGTGATTAATAAGAAGTAGAGACAGCTCTTTTCTTTTTTTTGTGACGTACATCAGAGTGTAACAGATTATCGAGGGCAGGGAGTCCAGGGACTTTCACTGGTTAAATTCACTGGTTGTTAAATGGACTTTGAGATGTGGGTGGGGTTTGAAACTGACTAAAGCAGTGGTTTCTAACCCTGGTCCTGGAGTACCCCACTAATAAGTACACATTTTGGATGTCTCTCTAAGGGCTTCTCAATTTGAAGGCTGCATCCTAGTAAGGCTGCATATCTCGTCATCAAGCTCTGTCAAAGGCCATCTCAATGTGAAGGATCCTTGGAAGGCAGCGTCCCTTTTGCATCCTTCAATCTGCTTATTTTGAAGGATGCATCAAGTGTATCCTTGATGTCCTCCAGTCACCCACAATCCTTTGCACACATTCCTTTTCATGAAGAAGAAGAAAAAATAGCGGAAAATGAATCATCACTAAGCTTGTACAATTTCATTATCTAATGCAGGGGTCTGAATTCTGTCCCTTGAGAGCCACTTTCCTCCAGAGTTTAGCTCTAACCCTAATCAAACACATCTGAACAAGCTAATCAATGTCAGGATTACTATAAAGTTAAAGGCTGGAGCTAAACTCTTCAGGAAAATTGATCTCGAGGGCCAGAGTTGAGAGTAACTAGTCTGAATTCGTAATAAAATGCTCATTATTAGAATAGTCATAAAAGGCAAGGCAAGGCAAGTTTATTTATATAGCACATTTCATACACAATGGCAATTCAAAGTGCTTTACATAGAAAATAAAATTAAAATAGTGATAAGAAATAAGAATACCACGTGTAAGAATTAAAAATAAAAACAGGATAATTAAAACAGTTGTAAAGAGAATTTTTAAAATAAGAAGAAATAGAAATATACAGTTGTAAAGATAATTAAAAAGAATACAATTATTACAGTATATATGGATAAAAATAATAATAATAAAAAAAAAATAAAGATGATGCATAGATTAGATTAGGTGCAATCAGTGGGACGTACAGTGGCACTGCTCATTCAGTAAATCTTAGCTAAACGCAGACTCTCCTTGCTTTGAGTGAACTCTTGGTAAAGACCTGAAGACTGGCGTGATATGGTCATATTTTCTGGTTCTGCTCAGAATCCTGGCTGCAGCTTTCTGTATGAGCTGCAGCTGTCTAATGGCCTTTTTGGGAAGGCCGGTTAGAAGACCATTAAAATAGTCCACCCTGCTGGTCATGAAAGCATGAACGAGTTTCTCTAAGTCTTGCCTGGAAACAAAGCATCTGATTCTTGCGATATTTTTCAGATGATAGTAAGCTGATTAAGTTATTGCTTTGACATGACAGCTGAAACTCAGGTCTGATTCCAAAATCACACCAAGATTCCTGACTTGATTTGTTGTTATTAGACCTTTAGCCTCAAGATATGTGTTCACCTTGAGAATTTCATCTTTGTTTCCAAATGTAATGATTTCAGTTTTGTTTTTGTTTAACTGAAGATAGTTTTGGCTCATCCAACTGTTAACTTCATCAATGCATTTGCACAGGGAGTCAATGGGGCTATAGTCATTAGGCGATAGTGCTAAGTAGATCTGGGTGTCGTCAGCATAGCTGTGGTAAGCCATTTGGTTCTCTCTCATTATTTGGCTCAGTGGCAGCATATACAGGTTGAATAGGAGTGGTGCTAGAATTGACCCTTGTGGGACTCCAAGTCATGGATGTCCAGTCAGACTTATGGTCACCTATACTCACATAATAACCTCTCCCTTCTAAGTATGACCTGAACCATTTAAGGACCATCCCAGAAAGTCCGACCCAGTTTTCCAGCCTGTCAAGAAGTATGTTGTGATCAACAGTGTTGAATGCAGCACTGAGGTCGAGTAGCACCAGAATTTATGTTTTGCCTGTATCTGTATTGGCAGAATATCATTTATCTTTATGAGTGCTGTTTCTGTACTGTGATGTGGTCGGAAACCAGATTGAAAATTGTCAAAGTATCCGTTTGAGCTTAAGAATTTGTTCAGCTGACTGAAGACAACTTTTTCAATGTTCTTGCCTATGAAGGGAGATTTGAGATTGGTCTGTAGTTGTTCAATATGGAGTTATCCAGATTTCTCTTTTTCAGAAGAGGCTTAACTACTGCGGTTTTAAGGGAGTTTGGAAAATTCCCATTGAGAAGTGATGAGTTTACCACTTCTAGCAGATCTGCTTCTAAACAGTTAAACACACTTTTGAAAAAAGAAGTGGGCAGTGTGTCAAGGAGGAAGGTTGATGTTTTAAGGTGCTGTACCGTTTCTTCTAAAATTTTACAATCAATCGCTTCGAAATCAGACATAGTAACTTTCTGAGGTTGTGGTCTGATCTGACTGACCCCAAAGCAACTCAAGGATGTGCTGATCACCTTTCTGATATTATTAATTTTCTCTGAGAAGAAGGAAGCAAACTCACTGCATTTGCTGTCAGAGAGGATTTCACTGGGAATGTGACTCGGGGGGTTTGTCAGTCTCTCTACGGTAGCAAAAAGAGTGCGCATGTTGTTTCTGTTTCTGTTTATAATATTTGAGAAGAAGGTCTGTCTAGCTTTACCTAGCTCCACATTGAAATCATGAAGGATGTCTTTATAGATATTACAATGGACTACAAGTTTTGTCTTCCGCCACATGCGTTCAGATTTCCTGCATTGTCTTTTCATTATTTGCACTGCTGTTGAGTTTCTCCAAGATGCTTTCTGTCTGCTACCTTTTTCCTGACAGGAAGCAATATCATCAGGAGCAATATCATCAATTACACTCTTAACTTTTGAGTTAAAAGAGTCAAGGAGAAAATCAACAGATATGTCTTTTGTCAGATGTTGAGTCTGCAGATATGCTTGGTGTTAGAGATATAGCCTTCATAAATAGCACACTAGTGTTCTCATTTAAGCTTCTCTTTTTGACAGAGACAGATCTAGCTTCAGTGGCAGGAGAGATTGATATATCAAAGAAAATACAGAAATGATCAGACAATGCTACATCCTTAACAACAATTGATGAAATGTTTAGACCCTTGCTGTTAAGTAAATATATAGAGTGTGTCCACGATTGTGTGTGGGACCGTGTACATGCTGTGTCAAATCAAAGTGTTAAGAACAGTCATGAGCTCTTTTGTTGTACTGGATTCAGCGTTGTCTATGTGAATGTTAAAATCCCCAGCAATGGCAAAACAATCAAACTCTGAGGAGATTATTGTTAACAGTTCTGTAAAGTCCTCAACAAAGGATGGAGAATATTTTGGAGGCCTGTAAATAATGATAAGCAGGATGCGTGGAGCACCTTTTAACACAATACCCAGATATTCAAAAGACAGATAGTCACCAAATGACACTTGCTTACATTGATAGACATCTTTAAAGAGTGCAGCAATACCTCCACCCCTCCTAAACGCTCTGCACACACTCATAAAATTAAAGTTAGGAGGTGCTGTTTCATTGAGGACTGTTGCACTGCAGTTTTCTTTTTAGCCACGTTTCATTTAGAAGCCAAAAATCTAGGTTGTTTGTGGTTATTAAGTAATTGAAATGATTTGTTCTTAAGTGAACGGATGTTTAAAAGTGCTAATTTAACAGTATTAATTTTGTCCCCCACAGTAATCTTAGTTTGACATGTAATAGGCAGCAGATTAGATGGGTTTGCTATACGGTCTGAGAAGGTCTTACACTTTCTATGACGTAACAGAACAGAAATAGAGAAAGAGACAGGCACACTGGGTTCCCGCTCGTTCTGTAAACATTTGATAAAGTTACTGTTATCATAGCGGGGACCCAACACACATCACTCGCAGCTGGTATCAGTTGTTTTGGTTCACCTACAACAGATGGAGGAGGAGAGTGCCCTGGCGTTGTGACCAAGAAATCTCACAGGAGGAGGCGGAGGGAGCTGGGCCCACAGGCTTTGATGGTTGTGGGGCTCGGCTCTTTGGTTGATATCTGGGGCTCGCAGCAATCGAGTGTGATAGTCTGGTTCCAGCATAGACCATTTGCTCCATTTTCTCTGAGAAGCTCAGAAGCGGGGATGCTGGAGAGAGGAATAACATGTCTGGTGAGGGTGGCTGTTGTTCTGGTGTTATCGGAGGCTGAATTATGTTATCATCCAGTTCATGGAGTGACTTAGACATTTCATGCAATTTCCTGTTCAGACTAGTCATAAAGCGTAACAGTTCACCAGTCTGACCCCCCATGGAGCCCACCCTTTCCTGCACCTCCACAGTCCGGGCTGAGATGTTACAGTTCAGTCCCTCAATCTGTGTCAGTTCTAATCCGTCACAGTCTGTCTGTGGTGAGCTTTGTGGGCAGGGCTCAACTGGGAGTGTGTCCGTGAGCAGTGGTTGTTGTGGCTGCGTGGTGTTATCAATGTCCTTGTGGAGTGTGTCAGCTGCATGTCCATTCAGATGCTGAAATGAAGTCCTGTGGTCGTCCATAGTCTGTTCAGGTGTGTGTGTGCCATCCAGGTCGAGTGGGTTAGCACACACAGCTGAGGGATGGTGTAGGGAAAAGTAAATAATGTCCTTTAGCACTCTTGCACCAAGTTTGTTTGGGTGGAGGCCATTTGATGTAAACAATTGTCTCTGGCTCCAGAATAGATTAAAGTTGTCGATGAAGTTCACTCCCTTCATGTTGCAGGTTTTTTGCAGCCATGTATTAAGCCCAAGTAACCGTGAGAACCTATTTGTTCCTCTTGCTGGAAGTTGTCCACTAATGAGCGGCTGAACTTTTAGTTTTCTAAGTGTTTCAAAAAGTACATTGAAATCCCTCTTAATGAGTTCTGACTGCTCTCTCTGAATATCGTTTTTCCCCACATGAATGACAAGTCGATTTGCAGTCTTATGTTTCATCAGAATGTTCTGAAGAAACTTTTGCTTGTGGAAGGCAGCATGTAGTTGAATCCCTGCTGCTAATGTTTCTGACTGTGGAGTCCCCCACTATCAGAGTCCTGGGCTCGGCTGCGCTCTGAGCTGAGTGCCGCTGTCTGCTCGACCTTGAGCGCCTGTTGGTATCAGTGTTAGCTGCGGGCTGATACGATCTGTGTTCGATTACATTCATCACGTTTGGGGATTCATCACCCACATTCATTAATACTTCAAATCTGTTTTCAAGATGTATAGTTGGTGGTAGGAAATCAGCGTTTGCAATCCTTGTGTCTGGGGTAGAGCATGCTACTGTGGCAGTAGCATTAAAGAGTAGGCAAAAGTACACAGATGACCTATTTCTGAAGTGTGCATACAATGGACACTTTACTACCCATGAGGCCACAGGAGAGGATTTATGAATGGCAGTGGGTAGGTCACATGATAATAACAACATGACAGATTTAGTATGTCCAGATTGCATTCATACTACACTCATTTAAACTATATAGAACATTCTTTTTAGCGCTAATGAAGTAATTACAAAATGTGCAGAATTAAGGGGTACTCTGTTGCTGCATCCCAATTTGCCTACTTGTACTACGCCTTAACAGTATGTGATCCTTGTGAAGAAAAAGTGTAGCAAAAGATTAGACAAGCTATCATGTCATACAATTGCGTTTTAATGGTTGCTCTCTGGTGCATCCTGACACTCATCTTGTCACTGTAAACGGACCTGTCAATCATCTTGTCACAGTTAAAATCCTTCACATTTCATTTAATTCCCTACCATATCAGAGAGAAATGCAGTAGCACATTGATCTGTAGTCGCGGGTCTTTCATGCGAAGAAATTTTAACTCTTTCAAACAATTTAGAAATGGAAAACATGGTTGTTTAAACCAATGAGCATAAAGTGTCATCAGCAAGTCATTTCCCATCAAGCTTTAGATCAGCGCAGACTGTGAAGAGCATCTGTGCCTGACTGTGCAATTCGCTCATCTCAAACGAGCCTTGTGATTGGAGGAGTCCTGCATAGGTCACCAGAGAGAAGTCTGTCGTTTCACCAGAAAGTTATGATGCTTTGATTAAAGATTACAAGGCCAAAAAATAAATAAAACATATACTTTAATGATTCTTTCACAATAAGATGAATGCAATTATGGAAGACGTACTGGTTTGTGTGTCCCGCCGGTCTGGAATCAAGTGGTTAAGGCAAGAGTTTGGCAATTGCGGATTAGAGACGCATCTAATTTAGTTGATAATCCAGATTAGGGTGTGTGTGCGCTGTGTACAGTGCTTTGTTGGGTCAGAGAGCTGAGAGTTCAGACTCGTCTCCTCATTAGAGGTCATTTTTGACAAATAAATGCTTTCTAGTCAGCCTGTTAAATTTGAACAATATTTATTGTCAAACATAACATAGTTTTTATGCAACATTTGATTTTAAAGAGATTTTAAAGAAAAGAAAACGACAAGGTAGAACACACACAAAAAAAAGACATTTTGACATTTTTCTATATACCGTGTACCGGTGGATAGTGACTTGTTTTTAAATTTAAAAAAAGGATGCAAAAGAATATTTATCCATTGATTGCCAAATGAATTTGGTTGTAGAATACTGTTGTCTCACTCATAAATATCCATAAAAAACTCAGGATTAAGCACTCAGAAGTATTTAGCTGCATTGTGTAGCTTGCATGGATGCGATAGGGACCCGAGCGGTCACCAGGAGAATCACACCCGGATGTAAAAATGGAAGCGAATGTTGGAATCCAAAAAGGTGTTTATTAAAGCAGTTGTAAATATGGTTAAGAGAAATAAAAACAAGTTATCAATAAATACAGTCTAAAAACTAGAACTGCTGTAAACTAATACAGTACAAACTGCATTTGAGGACAGTTTCAGTACGCTCAAGCAATGCTTCAACATCCTGCGGTTAAAATCTCAAAACCATAATCCTTCCTCCCATCCTCTATAGACGGCTGCCTTATATACACACACACATTTTCCCCCTTGCTAATTGAAACATACCATTTTTTGTCAAATTAACTCTTGTCTTAGCATGATTAATAAATAATATACAAGATTATTAAGAACAAAAAATAAAACAAATCGATAAATACAAAAAAACAGGACGGATAAAACTAACACACACATGTTCACGAACATTTCCATAAATAGCTTTCTTTAAGACCACGCCCACTCAGCTAAAACAGGAAATTAAAAACGGTGATTAAAAACCTCACATGAATATCATAAAATGTATAGGAACAGAACAGTAAAAACAGTGATGGAAGACAAACTCTGGGTCTCTCCATCACAATGGATAAAGGCAGTTCCTTGTGTAACAGAGCCTATGCATGGAGATAACTTTCACCAGTTAGAAGCAAGTGGAGCTCATAGTTTCATTAAATACTTTTCTTGAAGGTAATTCCAAGGTCTGTTATGTATTCCTTTAACATGTGCTCAGGCCATGCCTGAATAAGCTTCCTATGGAAGACTTAAAATCCATAACATGGTCATAGTTACATTTTCTGCCAGTCTATAATGTTTTAATGTGCTATAAATTATGAGTCCAGTGTTACTGAATTGCTCAAATACATTTGCATTGAATTCTGTGTAAATGAACTGCCTGTGCCTTGGGCAATGACCTGCTTTTCATTATAATGTGCAGGAAGCACATTCACTGTATTGAACTCTGAATCGTCAGGCATACTGACAACCTGGGGATTTTTGAATGCTAAACCTCTAGAGAGATGTCAGAAGTCCCCTCAAGAACTTTATAACCTGTGGCCTGCATCTTGTTGTATCGGTGTATTGTTTTGCTGTTTTATGTTTTCAACATAGTTTGCTCAGCACCAGGTTTGTTTGTTATCTTGCAGTTCCCTTTTACAATAGTGATTTTACAAAAGATTAGCCCAGGTGTTTTTCATGTGTTTTTGGTGTTAATTTTCAAGATCAGCTTCTGATTGGCTATAAAAACATAGAACCTGCTTCAGCAACCCGGAGAGTACTAGAATTAGCATTAAGCTAAGTTTGTTTACTCTCTTATTTCTGGATGTCAGTCGCTAGTTCTGCCTTATCGATGATATTGCGCACATTGTTAAAGACGTCAGGCGATAATTAGTCAGGAAGCTACGTGTAGTCTGACGTGTTTCTTGTCCATGACACGACAACATTTTTATTAACACTATTGGTTATGTTTAGTATAGGCGAAACATCATTTTCAAACAAGAGCATTAACTGCTTTTAGAGATTTAAGTTAATCTGTTTCAGATAAAACTGAACATGCATTTAGCACCACTTATTGAACATTTCATTTTGTTACTTTTGTGAAACATGCAAAGAAGCAATGTAATATTATTTTGAAGAAATATTGCCACAGGCACTTCTTTTTTTTTCTTCTTTTTTTATGATACTGGTTTGAGAAATTTGGTTGATTCTCTCATCTTCAAAGTTAGTCTGCTGATACTAATGGCTCTAATACATTTGAAAGAATATGCATATCCTGACATATACAAGTAGCACTTGAGACCTATACTGTTTATACTTGGCGTTCAGCGGTTATCTAAATGCCATTATAATAAAGTGCTGATATTGAGTCAGTGTTCCTGAGTATTTACTCTCTAATGATCTGCAGTAGCAGCAGTAGCAGCAGTAGCAGCGGTAGCAGCGAAGGCCCCAGCAGGTTGTGGAGCCTTGTAGAGATCGGGTGTCTCTGGAACAGCAGCAATGCCAGAGTTAGCCGGCTGTCTCTCTAACACACACGCACACACATTAAGAGAGAGGCCGCTCTCCTACAGCCAGTTGTACTGCAGCATTAATATTTCATACACCCACCTTTAAAGAAGGCTGAGAGAACCAGCCGGAGAGGGGCCTTGGAAAAGCAAAGCTCAGAGGGCATTCTCCATGGCTCAGTAAAGCATGCTAAGCGCCTGCACACACCATGACAGTGCATGAAAGCTTCACATGCTTTCCAATACTAAGTTCATTCTCCACTCAAATTTGACTGTTATGCCTTCGTGGGTTTAATGAACAAAGCTTAATGTCCATCCAGCCTGACATGGAAATATTGAATGTTTTTGTGCATTTGGGTCTATTCTGGGTCAAAATGTTTTTTTGAGGTAGTATATGTACTGGCTTGTTAGTTGATTAAATAATTGCAGCCAATTCATATTTAACATAATTATTTTGATAGTTATGATTGATCTAAGGATCTCAAACCTTTTGAATTTGACACAAAAGTTGGTACTTCCACCTTATTTATATTGGGCTATTTAAAATAATCTGACTGTATAGCATTCATCCAATTATCAAAACTTAATCTATAACTACAACTGATACTTTTAATAAAAATTAAGCAGACTTTCTCATTCCCCTGAATGATTATTGAATATGAAAATTAAACACAGTTACCACAGTTGAAGTTCCATTAATTGGCAACGTTTTTCCTCTTTTGTTATTGTGATTCGGGATGTTCAGTTGAAACTTTCCGTAGTGTTTTAAAGTATAAAATTCTTGGTAGAGTTCAGATTTGTCACTCAGGTCTGTTTTGCGTTATCCAGTCATACACATTATGGTTCACTTAGGAAATGCATTTAGTGATTCCCACATAAAGACACAGATTATGTCAGATATTACTCCAAAAATTCACTTGTGAAAAATGCAGGAAAACGCCTAATAAAGAATATCAGTCTCTTGCGCTCTGTTTCTCTGTCTAGCTTTTTTTTTTAATGCAGCCTTTCTTCCCCTCTCTACCACGAGAAACATTTGTGCAGCATGCATAAGTTGTGTATGAGAAACAAAATTCCTTCTGCTCTTGTATAAAATGTTTTTTTTTATTTTATTTATTTTTGAAAGTTGGTGGTGAATGAGTAATGGCATATCCATGATCAGTTTTGAACACATTGTCTTTAATTTGGATAGTGAGGAGTTAGTGTGTGAGAATGGTTTCATATGTTTTGGCATCTGTCAGTGGTTTGAAAATAAATGCTAGGAATCAACATAAGCTCATTTATAACGTCTCAGATAATTGTTTTTTTTTTTCATCAGTTTTTTCTTCTCCCTGAGGTTTGCTTTAATACACTCCTGTGTGTATTGAAGAAGGCAGGGGAATTCTGATGAGCACACATCTTCTGCTGGACATACAAGATCTCTGACCTGCAGGGAACATGTCTTAAAGGGACAGTTCACCCTGAAATGAACATTCGGACATAATTTTACACACTCTCATGTCATTTCTTTATTTCTTCTTTTGAACAAAAAAATTTGAAATTTGCTGGTTGTGCTATCAATTCATGGACGTGGCTTTAAAGGTTTTAAAAGGACAAAAAAAGCACCATAAAACTGTGATTAAAATGATGTACAGTGGTGGACAAAATTGTTGGCACCCCTGGTAAATATGATCAAATATGGCTGTAACAAAAAAAAATGTTAATCCTTTTGATTAAAAAAAAATCACAAAAATCCAACATTTCTTTGAAGTAAAATAATTGAAAATGGGGGGTAAATCACATTATGAAATAAATGCTTTTCTGCAAAACACGTTGGCCACAATTGTTGGCACTCCTAGAATTTTTTTGAGTAAAATATCTCAAGTATATTATCTGAAGTATATTTACATTTTTTAGCACACCAGGGTGACAAGGAACATGAACATGTCTTGCTCCAAATGAGTATAAATATGAGGAAACACAAAGGCCGAATTCCCTTAATCATTCATCACAATGAGTAAAACCACAGAATATAGTTCTGATGTGCAGCAAATATTGTTGAGCTTCACAAAATAGAAAGTGGATGTAGGAAAATAGCTAAAGCATTGAAAATCCCCATTTCCACCATCAGAAACGACTGGAAATCCAAACAGGACTGGTTCTGTGGTCAGATGAAACTATAAAAAGAGCTTTTTGGCAGCAAATCCACCAGATGGGTTTGGTGCAAACAGGGATTAAAAGTACCCCATGCCCACGGCTAAAAATACAGCTGGAACTTTAATGTTGAGGACCTTTTTTTTTTTTGCTGTAGGTCCTGGACATCTTGTTCAGACACATGGTATCATGGATTCTAGCAAATACCAACAGATAAAAAATCAAACCTGACGGCCTCTGCTAGAAATCATATAATGGGCCGTGGTTGGCTCTTCCATCAGGACAACGATCCAAAACAAACATCAAAATCATCACACAAATGTGCCACTGAATACAAAATGAAGCTTTGCCGTGGTCGTCCCAGTTCCCTGACCTAAACCCTATAAAGAATGAGTGGGCTGAACAGAAGAGAAGAAGCACCAACATGGATTTGGGAATCTGAAGGATCTGGAGAGATTCTGTATGGAGGAATGGTCTCTGATCTCTTGTCAGGTTTCTCCAAACTCATCAGGCATTATAGGACGAGACTCAGAGCTGTTATCTTGGGAAAAGGAGGTTGCAAAAAGTATTTAATAAAAGAGTGCCAACAATTGTGGTCAATGTGTTTTGGAGAAAAGCATTTATTTCATGATGTGATTTGCCCCCCATTTTCAATTATTTTACTTCAATGAAAGGTTGGATTTTTGTGAAATCTTTTAATAAAAGATCACAAGGATTTAAAAAATGCAGATTTTTTTTACAGCCTTATTTGATCATTTACCAGGGGTGCCGACAATTTTGACCACCATTGTATATCTTTTTTTTTTTTGCTTGAAATTTTTTAGTATCTATAATTGCAATCAAAAGAACAGCCAATACATTCTTCACACTCTTCTTATGTGTGAATGATGATTTCATTTAAATGCACACTGTATTACATGGATTTAATTCAAAATGTGTCTTCCCAAAGAGTACCACTTTGAAATCATTCTTACTGTAATGTGTTTATTGATTTATTAGCATTCGTTATGCAAAGTAACAAGTAGCTTACATTAATCTCCTCGATGCTGCCTGATCTCTTTGTATGTCAGAGGCATCGAGCTGTTGTTGCTTTTCAAATGGTCTCTTCCCTAGTCTCATTGTGCTGTGAATTGTTGGTATTATTGAATAATATATGAGGAGAATCCGGGGGTGTGTCTGTCTCAGGGATCTTATCAGACAGGCAGCAGGACACTGAGTACAGTAAGAGAGATCAAACCCCTACTTCTCAACAGCTAGTTACAAACCACCACAGCTTATTATTTTCTGCCACCAATACCAGATATGTCTTGATGTGCAGTTTTAGTTACGATTTATAAAATTTTTTCATAAGGTATCATTACTTTGCAAGCTTGGTACCTTATCAGAATACTCATTCCATAGTCATTCTGGTGCCTGTGGTCATGATTGTGTTTACACTAGTGGGATAATCATCAGCTGATTATCTGCTGTGGGCTCATTGCACAGTGTGCACCATGTGTTAACATCTGAGACTCATGTTGTAGTCAAAGACGCAGAACCGGCGCTGGTTTGGTGCCCTGTGTCATAAATGTATGCCAGGCCTGCACAACGGAGGCTTTAGTGAAGCTCTGAGCTGCAGGAATAAAGGGCACATTCTCACATGTCTGGCCCTCTCGTCCAACCTCATCATTATGTCGGTGGAGTGGAGCAAAGTCTACTCGACTCTTATTATAAAACTGTCTATTATCACACCACACTGAGCCAACTTCTCTTCTCCCACTGCCAAAAGCTGTTAAATAACTTATCTTGTATACAAAAGGCCTCTCAGAGTACAGTAAGTTAACACAGAAACAATGAAGCTGACGTGTTGAAGCAAGTTTACTCTTGTAAGCATTGGTCTTTCAAAACTTCTTGATGGCATGATGGCTTGTTTTTTATAATTTGATAATGTTTTTTGAACAGCACTGGTACTGACACTTTGATTTAAGGGTGCAGTGTGTAGTATTTATAAGGACCTATTGACAGAAATGCAATATAATATACATAACTATGTTTTCAGTTGTGTATAAAGACCTTACATAATGAACAGTTATGTTTTTATTGCATTAGAATGAGCCATTTCTACATATACCACGGGTCCCTTTACAGCGGAGTCACCATTTTGCGCCGCCATGTTTCTGCTGTAGCCCTAAACGGACAAACTGCTCTACATAGCGCTTGCTACTCTCTGCTGTCAGACGACGTCATCTTTGTCAGCCACTGCAGCTTCACTATGTGCTTCGAAAGGGAGGAGGGAGGGGTGAGCGGTGGGCAGTTGCAATGCACAACCTCACTGCTAGATGATGCTAAAATGTACACAGTGCACCTTTAAGAAAAGAGTCCATTATAGATCAAGGGTTTTCAACAGATAGTTCTCCAAATAGTTCTCCCCCTGTCCTGTTTCAGTGGAAATTACATCAACGCATTAAAGGTGTCATGAACTGGCATTTAAATTTTTTTTTTTTACTGTTGTCTGAAGTCAACTTATGATGTTTGCGTGGTTTTTACATTCAAAAGCATCATAATGAATAAGTAATAGGCTATTTTCTACCCTGGTTTGGAGGCTCTCTCCTGGAACACTCGGTTTTTATGGGCGTGCAGCACTTAAGACTTGGAAGTAAACGTCCACGGCTAGGATTGGATAAGATTTGCACATTTAATGAGCTTCAGCTCCCCTGACCGTACACGTGAGGGATTGTTTTGAAAGCATCTGGAGAAACGGCAACCGGAAGTAATCGCCCACTGGGCTCGCAAAATATCTTTATCAAATTTATCCGTGTTAAAAATAAAGAACAAACGCGCAATGTCTTCCCCAGGTGATCTGTATATTCATTAAAGATAAAGTTCATCCCTGCATTCATAATATTGGAATCCGAATGAAACTCATGTGGTATGTTTATTGCTTAGAAGTTCGATCCGGTTTAGCTATATGTAGGACTATGTCATGTCAGTGGCACAAGTCGGTGGGCAGGGCTACAGAATCAGGCGTTGTTCTTATTCTGTTGAGGCGGTGTTTCACCACACGATGACGTCAAGGTGTGGCATATTCTGAGATCAGTCGTTTGCTGGGCCTGGTGTAAATAAAAGCTTTTCTTTGAGTCACAAGGAAGTTTTAAACTCTGAAATTTACAGGATATTCTTATACTACCATGACCTTTTATATATCAAAAGCTCAAGGGAAAGTTGATTTCTCAATTCATGACACCTTTTTAATAATGGTGTGGATTTCAGTGTAATTAAGTGGGCCTTTAACATGCAACACTGAGTTTTATACAGTTTGTTGCAGGGGGTGCCTAATCTAGCAAAAGTCCCATGGACTTAAAAGGTTAAAGACTACTGATATAGATGAAGGTTATTGAGAGATCCCTTAGAGAGAAACTTTTTTTATTATCGTGTTGATTGTTGAGGTGTGAACCATCGGAGCAACTAGGTCTAATAGCACAACAGCTGTCTCAGAGAGAGGCAGGCCATGCAGACGCCTTCACCGCTTCATCAAACAGATGCTCGATATCTAATCCGACTCATTCACGTAGCGTGTCAGGGTCAAAATCATGGCTGAGTGTGAGAAACGGCTTTGGGCACTGTGTGCCATATGAGATTCCCGCCCTCCTGCTCGTGGTGATTTGCGTGGGTTGTCTGTGTTGTGACCTGGTGTTTGACAGACACTGCTCCTCCCTGTTGTCAGCTGGCTACTAAGAAACTGAGCACCTTAAAGCTCTTTTAGGAGACACATATTGTATTTCTGTTTAATCCTCATCATGAAAGCCAACATGAATAAAGTTTGGAAGTAAGACATAGACAGCTAGTTACTGTCCTGCCTGAGTACAACATACAGACTGAGACACCACCCACCTCCTTATGCCATTTTTTTTAAACCTGCAGTGGGGTTTAAAAGTCAAAGGTCATATTCTGGTCATTCTAAGGTCATTCTTTCTAATCTGGATTTCAAAGACCAGTTTAAACCTGGAAATAAGCCAAAGATTTAATCATTCAAGATATAATCAAAATTCATGATATGGGGGCAAACAATTTAACCATATCAAACAAACAAGATTGCTGTTTTTTTACCTAAATATCAGCATGATTGCAAATGTGATATTGATTAACAACAGTGCAATAAGTTTTGGACACTATAATTTCATACATTGTTTGTTTTAGCTTTGTTTCGCCCAAAAAAAAAGGTGTCTCCTAGCAATACAGCAGTGTTTCTTTACTGAATGAATCCACGTTTTTGAACAATTCGGTTAACAAATGATTGATTTTTAAAGACAGGCACTTACTTCTTTCCTGAATGAATCAATCGTTTGAATTAATCTGTGAACCCTATTGCCGGTTTTAGTTTCATATTTAAAGCATAATTTTTTTGTAAATAATCATTTCATATTTCAATATCGAAGATATATTTATATATTCACCTAAAGGATTATTAGGAACACCATACTAATACACCATATACTAATAACAACCATGCCACGCTCAAAATTGTTTGAATCACCTTTTTTTTCCCATTCTGACATTCAGTTTGGAGTTCAGGAGATTGTCTTGACCAGGACCACACCCCTAAATGCATTGAAGCAACTGCCATGTGATTGGTTGATTAGATAATTGCATTAATGAGAAACTGAACATGTGTTCCTAATAATCCTTTAGGTGAATGTGTATATATATATAATTTTTTTTTTTTTTTTTGTCAATATCACACATCCCCAACTATGGATGCATAATATATTAGTATCTTATCAGTTATCAACTGATATAAGATTTTTTTATTTTATTTATTAAACTAATATTGGCTGAGTTTGACCGCTTACATATTTTTGTCTCGGCCTCCCTGTGTGACTAGCAATATGTCTGCCTTAGGGAGGGCTAGAAACCTTAAAAATGCCTTCAATGTTTCAAGCCAATGTTATATTTACCATGTCAGTTAAAATAATGCTCTCCAAGTTTACATTTAGCCAGGGCCTACGCATTTGCTGAATGTATGTGTATATTTTCTTTCATATTTTCCTCATATATTCATTTTGTCTTTCCCAAACTGAACAGAACTGTGACAATGTGTTTACCTTATCAAGTTATTCATCAAGTGAAACACAACAGCAACAAAAATAAGTCGGAAAGGAGATTCACTTTGATTTGATTAGTTATTGGTTTGCGTCAGATGAACATGAGTTGTCTACTGTTCCTCTACTACTATTCTGGCAAGACTTCTAATCATGTATATGTGTATATATATGTATATATATATATATATATATATATATATATATATATATATATATATATATATATATATATATATATATATATATATATATATATATATATATATATATATATATATATATATATATATATATATATATATATATATTATGCCAAGTGAATGTGGACAAAGGACTTGGTGTTTGTGTGTGAGTATGGTGGGAGGGGTGAGGGTATGAGGACAGAAGGGGTGTGTGTGTGTGTGTGTGTGTGTGATTGAGCAGGGGCAGAGCGGACGGTTTGTAATGTGGCAGTGGTGCTGGAGAGGATGGGAGGAGATGGAAAGGGTTGGAGGGGAGGGATGTGCTTTTGTTTTGTTCTCTGTTGCTGAGCAATGGGGACTAAAGCATTGGGAACAGCTGTGATGGCCAAAGCTTTTCTCTTTCACTCTGCTGGAGAAGCCCTGAGGCACATACACAGATACAGCAGCCTTGTGTGTGTGTGTGTGTGTGTGTGTGTGTGTGTGTGTGTGTGTGTGTGTGTGTGTGTGTGTGTGTGTGTGTGTCTGTATCAGGGAGAGGAAAAAGGAGGCTGATATTAACTGAAGAAGGCATTAGTGCTCTTATGAAGGTCAGGTAATCACTGTGTAAGTGAGCGCAATTAGTACAAAGAAAAAGTGACTGCTGAAGCAAATTAGTTCAGATAGCTTTGTGTTGAAGAGGATGTTGGGAAATGTAGTCGCACAGAAATGGAACGAGTTGTAGAGTGTTAAAGGCACATATATACACTACCATTTAAAGTTTGGGGTCAGAAATTAATACTTTTATCAAGGAAGGATGCATTAATTTGATCAATAGTGACAGCTGAAATTTGTAATGTTACAAAATATTTCTATTTTTAAAAAATGCTGTTCTTTTGAATTTTTTTAGTCATGAAAGAATCCTGAAAAAAAAAAACACAGAGACATTAAGCAGTACAACTGTTCAACATTGATAATAATAAGAAATGTTTCTTAAGCACCAAATCAGCATATTAGAATGATTTCTGAAGGGTGACACTGAAGACTGGAGTATAGATGCTGAAAATTCAGCTTTTTATATCACAGGAATAATGCAATTATATGGACTATGTCCCAATAATGTTTGTAAGATCATTTCACGACAACTTTGAGCTGTACATTTCATTGCTGATTGTTAATGTTAACCTCTCATATTATCAGGCTTTGCAAAGAGGCTGTTATTTGAAGGATTTAGCAGTTCAAATTCTAAACGAAGCTTGTGTGTTTACATAGAATTTTTGTGCAGTGGTTAATATGCTGTCAGACCTGATTTACAGAATGTGTTTTCTATAGTCACATGACTACATGATCATGCTGATCTTTTTGTGCAGTTATACACCACCTGTCAGATGCATGTGCCGCTTAATGCATTTGGGACCTGTTTTCCGCATAACCTATGTCTTGTCATTCTCTGTAAATGTTAGAAAGTCCAGTATTTACATTTTGCATAAAGGTTCGTCCTGACAGCAAGCGAGTCTCTGTTCAACTTTACAGATGGAGCGCTAGAATGAGAGCACAATAATTCTGAATAAATTTACATTGTTATAAACATTTTGCATTAAAATCTCAGTACAAAGAGTGTTGCAACCATTTGCAGCAGTATTGACAGAATTTTATTTATTTATTTAAAGACAGAGCCATAGTTTTTTTTCAGTAAATCACTGTTTGGGGAGGAAATGTACCTTTAAGGTAGGCTATTACAATAAACCTGTAAGTTGTATAAGGCACAAAGTTGTCCCTTTAAGGGTTCAGCCTCAGTGACAAGTTGTTGTGCCCCTAAAGGTACAATCTTTGTAAATGTTTTTCTGAGAATGTTTGGTGCACCAACACAGAAGTTACGAAACATAAGTGTTCAGCACAATGTTCTTGGTGACCTTAATGTTATGTTTGTGTTGTAGTGAGTCTGGACCTTAGTTATTGGAGCAGCAAACTCTCTCTATAGGGGTCTTCCTCCATCCATTGTAAACAGTCTCCACATACGCACCCACCACAAAGATCACTCCACTGTGCTCCTCGAACAACCACATTGACCAGGCTGAACAATGTACGCATAATGGCCTGGCTCAGGGGAGTCTGGACTACTAATATAGAATTATTGTGTCATTTTTCTCTTTTACAGGACATAAATTGGGTCACGAAACTCTGAATTTGGCTAATACTGATACTGGCATGAAAACATCACACTGTGATTAGTGATTATTGGTGTAGCTCTTGTCCCAAGTGACATATATCAGCTGTGGCTTTAGTCCAGGGTCGTCCAATCATTTCATTACCCACAATCCTAAGCACTCTGGTGCCTTTCATTTCTCTGTGTTTGATGTTCTTAGTGACATCTGTGGCTTCATTCTCTTCAACAGGCCATTTCAGAGAGAGCAGACACAGCAACAAATGCTGTAGTGTTTTCAGCAAGTAAACAGAAACTAAAATAACTGAAGCAGTCAACCACAAAATACCAAAATTAAATGGGGGGGAAAAAAGAAGAACATGGAAATTGGGATTTGAGACATTCTTTAGGAGCCCACAATTTTGAAAACACTAGAGACATGTTGAATACGGAGGTGCTGGCATGCAGAAGCCTTAAATACCAAAATGATTGCTTTTTGCTATGAGTTGTTTTTCATCAAGACATTTGATCTTTTTCATTTGAAACCTGCTGTTTTTCTCTTCTTCTATTATGCCTTTAAGTTTGAAGCCATGTAGCAGAAAACTCTTGCCATGTTGGTGAAAACGTTCTTTTATGACTACTTCAGCTATGACTAATATTCATAGATTCATGGTTTTTTAATCAGTGGTGCTGCATTGTCAACTGTACCCCATCAAACAACTGCTTGATGTGAGGAAGACAGATATAAGATTTGTTTAGAGAAAACAGTTTCACTGTTCGTAGATGGTGCAATGTCCAACGCTGGAATGATTATTGAAATAGTCAGCCTGAGAAAAAAAGGCAAGTCATGATAGGGGAATGTTTTCCATCAAGTGTGACCTGACCACTGTACAAAAGTACCTGTTTTCTGCAATTACGGTCTCTCCCAACATGGGTTTGGTACTGTTACTTTAGTCGTGAGTATATGAATAGCATGCTAGGAATGTAATAATTCATTGAGCATTAAGTGCACTGACAAACACCAGAAAGACTCGCTCAGTTTTTGTGCTCGCCCATGTAATTACGCTTTTATTTAAACACGGTATTTACAGACATTATGGCAGATTACTCACATGCACACATGATAAAGTTTGGATGGCACCAGTGGACATAGAAACACTGAACGTGTGTCAGTGACAAATAAGTGTGTCCACAACAATAACAACAAAACACATTTAAAAAATCTAGTTAAAACACAATCTTAGAAATGCACTTTCATTTAGAGCAAGAAAAGTTGAAATGTAATGTTTTATGTGGTGTATAGCCATAATAAGTAAAATGTATTTTCCTTACACCTTGAATGCATGTGAATGCACATCTTAATTATTATTTTCAATACAGTTTTCAAAATATATATTTTTCAAAATAACACTTATCAAATACCATGAATCATTAATTGATAAATAACAGTATAAGTTTTGGGTGAATTGCGCCACATGAGTTTTTACAACCTGAACTACTCTGCCTTTTTAAAATTATTTGATATTTTAAGAGACTTATAATTTCCTGTTTTATGTAGTTTTTCTGCAGTTTTTAAGAAATTAAAATAAACGATTAGACCCAACTTTTCATGAATTTCATCTTTATTATGAGATCAGGACAGTCGTATCAGTCATTTTAGATTTTATGGCCCCAAAAATTAATCAAAATGAATTTGTATTTATTCACATTAAAAATATACTCATCATAAAAGTAATTCAAGTCATTGCATGAGTTATATTTTTAAAGTATCTGACTATCTGTAAATAAATGAATAGATGTGGACAAAAAAAGAACGACATTGGCCCTTTTACTTCATATATTCTTGTTGAATTATTATCTTTTTATCCTCCCATAGAGAATTTCCTTTTAGTCGTGGCACCGGTCTTTAATGAAATATCTTCTTTTTCCTGCAGGATTTTATTGAGGATACTCTGTGCCAAAATTTTACGCTGTTAATGTAAGACCTTTCTGCTCTTTCTGGGTTTTTGTGTCCACTCAAAAATTTGGCTCCCAATAAACACATCTTGAGCGTTTTGAAGTTCTCCAGCGCCAGCCAGGAGAGTCACAGAATGAAAAAGAAAAACAGCATGATGTATGATGTCCTGTCATATATGGAGGCCACTTCCAAAACCACAACCATCACTGCATTGGTTTTGCTCCAGCCGGGGTGTGTAAGTGTATTTATGTGAGCCTATGTTCATGTGAGGCGTGCAAACCTACTAATGTCTGGAGGAGGGTAGGAAAACCCTGTGCTATATCAATATTGTTCTACATAATCACCATGGAAATGGGATAAAACACAAACGTGTGTACACAAAGTTCAGCGTTCGTTCATTTTTTTTCGTAAAGCACAGCATGCCTTATAGAACAGCCTGTTTTGCTTTGCCTTAATACACGGCACCTTAGGGAGAGCAGTGATGGATGACTTAAAATAACCCTTTTTCCATTTATCTTCTGTTCCCTTTCTGTTGAGATGATGATTGTTATCAAGCTATCACATTTTCTGCTTATTTCAAAATAACTGTTATCAGCAAATTGCTAGTGGTTTACTTGTAAATTCCCTGTCTTGCTCATGTTAAGATGATCCCTATAATTAAAAATCTGAAAATTTCCGCTCTTTATCTTGTCCTCTTTTTTTTACCTGCCCACTATCTGCAAGGCAAGAGCGTTACATTACACACACTACTTTCCTTTCTCCCAGTTTTCCCTCCTGATTTCTCTTTCTGAAATGTTGCATGACTCAAGATTTGTCATTGTTTCACACATGTATGCAGTAAGAAGCGGTGGGTCGTGAGGGTCTGAGTGATTCTGATGTGGAGGCGGCACAGTAGGGAAATGCTATGATCTTGGCTATAGGGAAAGTGGGCAGCTGGATTCGCATGAGGGAGAATCATGTCATGCTTGTATGACGGCCTGGCACGCGGTGCATCTCAGACATGGGCAGACCGCTGCAAAAATGAAATGCAAAACAAAAAAAGGAATCAAATTTCAGACCAGCTTTAACTTCTCAACTTCCTTGACGGGTAATATAGTCAAGAAAATCTGACAAAAAACAGCAATAATCTTTAAATAAGTAAAACAATAAAATCTATAAAAGCTTGTTTTACACTAAATTAAGTTTTTTTTTATTATTTTATTTTAATTTATATTCATCAATATACCAGTGCATGGCAATAAACAGCAATATTTATATTTTTAACAAAATATTTAAATTATGAACAAAGTCATAAGACTTTTTTTTATATACTCCGATTTCATTATTCTGAAAGAAGAATGTCAAATACATGAGGACTTGAGGGTGAGTAAAACATGGGCTAATTTTCTTTTTTGGGTGAACTATCCCTTTAAGTCCATCTGTTAGATTTAGCCACACAGGCTAATTTTCAGTTGTAGTCCCTGGCAGGTTGATGGTAAAAAAGAATCCAATTAAAGTAATTCACTGAAGCCGCTATTGGGACTGATTTTTTTTCCTTCTTCTAGAGAAATGAATAGTAGGTTTTTCAGTCATAGTGCTAAGAAAGCATGTTTCAACATGCTCCTACTCATGAATAACTAGACATGGAATGATATGCATTTGCACAGAAAACTAATGGCCAAATAAAAAGCACTTTGAATAACTTAATTTTATATCACCATCAAAAAAACTGTGAATATATATTTAGAATATTACAATATTAACCATTGTTTGGGGTCAGTTAGATTTCTTCTTTTTTTTAAAGAAATGAATGCATCGAGGATGCATTAAATTAATCAAATGTGATAGTAAAGACATGTTACAAATAATTTCAAATAAATGCTGTTCTTTTGAATTTTGTTAAACAAAGAATCCTGGAAAAAAAATGTATCTGACAGTGGCAGTCACAATTCCCGGTCTCTGTGTTTAAGGACTTTTATTTTGATGTTCTTTTGTCTTGCAGTTTCTTGTTTTAGTTCCTGTTATCATTGTAATCTTTTTGTTACCATGTCAACTAATCGCCTACACCTGTCCTTCATTTAGCCCCTTGTCATCTTGTGTATTTAAACCCCAGTCTTCATCTGTTTGTCTTGTGTTGTTTCGTATCTCTGTTTGGTTCCTAGTGTCCTCATTGTTGTGGATAATCAAGTCAAGCCAGCGCGTGACACGACCGTTTCGACAATCATAAGAATTGTTTCTTGAGCACCAAATCAGCATAATAAAATGATTTCTGGAGGATCATGTGACACTGAAGACTGAGTAGCCTAATGGCTGCTCAAAATTGAGCTTTGCCATCACATATTTAAATATACTTATATTTTATAATCTTTCACAATATTACTGTTTTTACCATGTTTTCATCAAATAAATGCATCCTTCGTGCGCATAAGAGGATTTTTGTAAAAAAAATCTTACTGACTCCACATTTATCGATGCTGATGTACATCAGCCACTGATATAATAAGCAACTATTTATTGCTGGCCGCAATCAGTTATGGCGTTGAGATGAGGGGGCACCCCCTGCTGAAGTGTGTCTGCATAATAATGAGCCAAATTAGATAATGAGGGAGACAGACGTGCCAAGGGTACTCGACGGAGTGAAGAGGAGGAGTGGAGTGGACTATGGTTTAGAGGGGAGGGTATAGCAGGAATTTAGTCAGGGCCGTTTCTGTTGGCACCAGAAATCTGTGTCTGTGTCACACGGACCCTAAAGAGCCCTGTAATTAACAGCACTGCAATCAAGCGGCTCTTTTGTTTGCATTAGAGCAGAATGATTTCACACCACTTTTGGTGATATCAACACCAAATATCTATCATCATATCATGGAGTAGAAGGCTTCACGTTTACTTCAGTCAGGCATGACCTGTTGAGCTGGTGCTTTTCACTTAAAGGGACAGTACACATAAATTCAAATTCTGGCATTTACTCACCCTCACGTCACTCCAAACCTGTGTTTTTAGGGGCTTTTGCACTGTGTAGTTATAGGAACTCAGTTATATGAACTAGCCACAAGGGGAGTCCCCCAAGAACAAAATTGTCCCCTATATGGCCACTTTCCTGGTTGCATTCGCTCCGCCAATAGGAATTCTGAAGTTATGTTGTATTTATTGTGCATTGGATGCTACTTATGGACAGTCTGTTGAGCAACAGGATTGCAACACATCTCAATTATCACAAGGACGCGTTCTGTGTCTATGCATCCTTCTGAGTTTGTTTTTTCAAGGTAACCTGGCAAGACTGTTCTCCACGAGAATGCAAGTCCGTTCATTGCATTTGTGGAATTGAGAAATCAGCCTTAGTCCTCCCAAAAAGGCATTACTATAACTAACTCTCGCCTTGCAAACACGTCAAAATGCAGGAACTTCCGCCAATAGTTATAGGAACTATTAAAACATTCCAAAAACTGAAAATCCCAATCCATACAGGAGTTTTTTTGTTTTGTTTTTTACATACAAGAAAAGTCAGCAGAGGTCTAGTGTTGTTTTGGACCCCATTGACTTTCATTATATGGACAAAAAGTGATCTTCAAAATAGCTTATTTTTTGTTCTACAGAAGAAAGAAAGATAAGAATTATATAAAGTTTTCACTTTTGGGTGAATTATCCCTTACAAAAAAAAAAAAACTGTGACATTTACAGTAAAAACCTGACAGCTAACAAATGTATTGTGAAAATATATACGGTAAGAAAATTTTTGGGTTTTACAGATTAAATAAAAACCTGTATTTCATTAACTGATATAATGATAAAATACCAACCTAGTGAAGTACTAATTATGTTTTATATACCTTTATAGTAAACAGAACCACCAAAAAAACAACGAGAAAGCCTGAAAAAGCCTTTTGAATCAAAGCTCATCACAAGCTTTTCCACAAGCTGAGGAAGTGTGTCATGCACACAAATACAAAACACCATCGTGGTAACACATGACGCTAAAATAATATAATAAAAATGAATTTAACAGATGTAACATAAAACCAATTACTGATAATAAAGAAAACTACGAATAAATTATTTCATTGAAAACCATTAAATGTGAAGTTTTGCACAGGGAATTCTGGGTATGACAATGTCTTTCTCACTTCCAAAAACTGTAATTTAATTTAATAATATTTTACTGTAAAATTACATCAAATGTCCCATCAGTTAGTTAGAGAACTTACTGTTAACAAATTAACAGGTTTTTACTGTAGCATACTGTAGTCTCTTACCGTAAAAAAAAAAGTATTACAATGTACATTTTGTGTGTTTTTTGTTTCTCATCTTAAATATGAAAGACTTGCACATCATAGGATTAGTCCAGGAAATAAAGCAGTTGCTCATTATTTGGTAGTGACTCATGTTTTTTGAATGGATGCCCACACTGTTAGTGCCATGTTCAGTGCTCCTGCTTAAGGGGCAATTGTTGGGATGTTCCCACAACAAATGATCATACACTGTCACAATGTTTAAGACAGGCTTCATAAAGGAAGGCAGGAGAGATCCGGATGGATAGAAAGAGAGCGAGAGAGAAAGGGAGGGGTGAAAGAGAGACACGGAGACAGAGGGGGAGAGAGAGAAATGGGACGGGCTGCGTTTCCTTGCGTGTAGTGTGGGGGAACAAAGGGGATGTTGTAGATGCCGCCCAGCGGCCAGCACTTCTCCGTCCTACCTCGACTGCTCACTGAGCCATTTCCTGTTTTTGACCTGAAATCTTTATTTAGAACCACCCTTCTGCTCAGCACTCTCCTCCTCATTTATAACAACTCAGAGATAGGCACAGGAACATGGATTCACACCGCTGCTTTTTTTGTCTCACATCTACTCCAGTGATGTTTCTGTGATATCTGAGGGCCGTATAGCTAAAGTGTAAGATGTGTACATGCATGGCTTTGGATGTTGAAAGAGGACCTATATGCTTTATGCATTTTCTTCAGTGTGTAATGTTGCTGTTTGAACATGAAAAAGTCCACTCTAAAGAGATTTATTCACTATGACTATGCACTGTTTCTGAACACCCTGAAACGCCTCAATTGTAGTCATCAGTCTTCAGTTTTCTTTCCGGGACTGTACACTTCACAATATTCCTCATTTAAATAATTCCAGCCCAATCCATACGCAAAAAATTGCGGTCATGGTAAGGGGTGTGAAATTACCGAAACTTGCTCGAAGCGATTGACCAATCACAGGCTTCATAGAACAAAGCAGCGCATTACAGACAGACTGGAAGAGAGATGCTGCAACAATGTAAAATATTTGAAATGTGTGTGTTTGTTTTTCACCTATTCTAGTTAACCCCAAAAACAAAATCAAGACTTTGTAAAAGGGCATAAAAGATCCTTAACTGTTTTTTTTTAGTTAGTATATTTTGTGCAGTGCACTGTGGTTGTTGTTTGTACAATATGCAAGGCTTTTTAACTTTTGAACATGCAACATCCTTAACTGGCTGGACTTTAAATCGGTGAGTGTTGTGCCCATCATAATGCCTCATTACAAAATGCTCTCAAATAAATAAATGAACAGTGTACATATGGATACATGCCCTGTGTTATTGCAGTGGTTGCAATAAATCACTGCATTGCTGAACTGGTGTTAGTTTGTTCCCTCAGGGAGTTTATTTATGTGTTTTGGATTGCGTATTTATTTTGGAAATAATATTTAATTGCCACATAAATACAGTGGATCATGTCTAAAAATAAGAGCAGACAGTGAAGCATCTTATTCTTGGATGATGCATTGCTTATAACAAGTGTGCCACTTTTATGATCTCATGTCATTTTGTGTCCAGTTTAAAATGATGTGTATTTATATCTGGCAAAGCAATCATTTAGGCAGTTTTAAAGGATGACTTTTTTTGCATCAGATATTATGTTCTCTTTGATGTTGCATATAACTCTCCTGACAAAATTGACATTTGAGCATACAAGGAATGATGTTGGCAACAAATTTGTGAAAATGATTTCTGCATTTGAGCTGTTTATTATAAATCTGAAACACATTTTTTCTTATTCAACGGTCTGAGTTTCATCTGTTAATATACAGCTGGAGTTCTAATGTACAGGAATACATAAGGTGGTCATGAACCATGCAGTGCTTGTCCTTGCCATGTGGTGGCAGTTTGATAGCTTGAGGACTCTGTAAGAGCATCATCAGTGAGTCTTACAGTATGCAGCTGTTGTGAGTCAAGCATGCATATTGCTCTCTTTTTCATAACATGAAATTAACTGAAGAACATTTTGTTTTATCAGCCTTAGCATGACAGTACACTTTGGTATCTTGTGACTTAAAAGCATTAAAGCATCTGTTGAAAATGTTTAATAATTTTGATGATCAAAATGCATTATTAAGCTGTTTCCCACATTTCACTGCAGGATTTCCCCAATTACAAAAAATGTTAACATTCCTTGTGAAACCACATCAACTTGCATGGTGGGAACTGGGAAGACAAGTAAATAATCTGATTTCGTGTTCTCTGCCTTAATGGACTGTCATGTTGACTGCATTCTACATGGTCAACCTTCAACCCTGTTACCAAAGTAAAAAATTGCCAGCTAGCTTGCACTGATTACAGGCCAGGTAGCAAAACTATATGGTTTAAATAAGGGATAGTTCACCCAAAATGAAAATTCATTATTGTCATCATTTAGTTACATTTAGTAGTTCCAAACCTGAATGAATTTCTTTCTTCTGCTGAGCACAAATTATATTTTGAAGAATACGGGTAACCAAACAGTTGACGGGACCCCATTGACTTCCATAGTAGCCTAGTATTTTTCCATATAAGACAATGGTGTCCATCAACTATTAAGGTACTCGTATTCTTCAAAATATCTTCTCTTGTGTTCAGCAGAAGAAAGAAATGCATACAGCCAGGTTTGGAAATACTTGAGGAATTTTCTTTTTTGGGTCAACTATCCCTTTAATTTAAGCCTAAATTGCTATAAGCCACCCATTCTTGTGTAGCCAAGTTTTTTTTTTTTTTAAGAAAAAGATCACACAAATCTGTGTTTTAAACTGTCACAAATTAAAGTATAGCAAATTAAAAATAGCAAAACTCATAGAAATCAAATAAAACCACTATAAAATGTAGTTTGACCTCCTGAAGTTGTCATTAACATTTTCTGCTGACTAAGCACTTCCTTTCACTGAACAAAACCTACTTCATATTTTAAGAGCTTCAGGCCTGGTTAAGTTCAGAAGAATAAATACATGTAGATTACAACTTTTGTCAGTCTTTTTGTTACTGCCTATTTGCTATAATTGAGACAAAGGCTGCGTCTCGAAACCTATTGCGCTGCCTGCTTCATCGCATTCGGCGTCAGTTCTACTCACGCAAGTGACGCTATCTAGGTAGGCAGTACGCTAGGTTTTGAGACACAGCCCTGGAGTTAGTGGGTGGACGCGTGGAGGGAGTGCTTGCGTGTGTAGGGGTTGGACTTTTCCGAGGCCAGGCTCTGTGTAGTCGAGCACAAGTCTCACTCGACGTCATTCGCTTTCGAAGGCGATTGTCGGTCATAGTGACTGACTCCGGGCTCGCGGATAGTCTCCCTCTCCCGTCCTTTTCTCTCTTTCTTTCTCGCTCTCTCTTCACAAACTCACTGCCGACCTTCCTCATCAACTGCGAGAGTTTTATTGGTACCGACTGTCTACAATAAAACAAAGATCCATCCCGATGCTTCAATTTATTCCTCCACTTGAAGTAGACGAGGTAAGCGTGCGGCTTATTCATAAATAACTGAGATCATGTAAGTGGCGTGGAAATGCTGCGGCGTCACTGATGTTGCACATAGCAGAGGCAACAGTCATACATGTATTCGTGCATTGTTGTCTGGCGGTCGGTGCGATCTTCGGAAAGTTCAGATGCATGTCGCAACCTAAAGCAGAACCTCTCTGTAGCCGAACCGAGTCGTCAAATAAATCAAATTGAACATCTTGATGTTTCTAAATGTTTATGGTTGCGTTCTGTTTTACTGATATTAAAGATACAGATCCAATTGGCTAAGAGTTGAGCTCTGGGACAGAGGTCCACTCCAGAACCAGACAGACTTTACACTGTTTTTTTAAACTATTATGTTGGGCCCTAGTTTAACTGTAACTGGAAAGATTTTTTTTGTTGTTGGTTAAATCAAAGTGACAGCCTGTTCATTGCACTTTTCATACACTTTTAATTTAACTGCTGATGAAGTTGTAACTAAAATTATTGTGGCAGGTTAAATGAATGAAAACAAAGATATTAATATAATATAATGATGCTTTTTACATTCTAGTTTGTATATAAAGTTGCGCTTTCACTTCACTGTTGAATAAGACAAGGCTTGTAAATGGGTTTTGATTAGATGGTAAATTGACATTGAATATCTTTGACACAGTAGATGATTTTATTTGTCATCTGATTAAGGTCATGGAAAAAATTCACATGCTGGAAAATGGCAGTGGAGGGACTGACAGTGTTTTTATGTCTCGGTGTGTGAGAAAAGTCATCTGTCTTGGTTTTTGAACATTTGCTTTAAACCACTGTAAAAAAAAAAACGTAAGTTTAATTTTTAAAGTAAAATCTCAATTCACAAGCTGCAGTGATGAGTTAAAAATGAAGTGAAAAATACTACATTGTTTTCATAACTTAAACTGATTATTCTTTATCTTTATTGTTTAGTCGTGTGTGAATCAGTGGCGACTCAGAGCAGCAGTTATTTTGCAGTTGCTATCCTTGTCAGACACACTGGCATTCAAAGTCCGAATAACTCGCGTGCACGCACACACATGCACACACACTCAGTAAATTCAGAGGATCAAGGTCCAGTTGGATTTTCTAGTGAATGCACGGTTCACATTAAGCAAAGTAGATTACAACCCCTGCTTTTGTCAGTCTGCTCACAGTATTGCTGTCTTATTTCCTTTAAACAAAAAACCTGACATTTACATGTTGTACTCTCTGTGTCATCTTTAAATGTGCACTTCCTTCCTGCAACAGTCACAGAAGTAAAATGAGGTTTTGTCCCTCAATTAATCGTAAATGTCACATAGTGGGTGTATTCAAGGTCCAGAAAATTCACCTTTTTGACTTTAATAGTGTTGTGCGAGTGGACAAAGTTATTCTGTACCATTATATATTGATGTGCCGCTCATGTTTTTTCGATAAGGTTTATGCGGCAAAGTTAGACTTATTAGTCTTGTGAATTGGAAATTGTTCCAGAGATGTTATCTCTTAAAAATAAGTTTCAGTTCAGTTGCAAATAAAACAGTTTGTCTTACAATCTAGTCTCTTAAAATGAGAAATGACATTACCTGATTAGTCAAAATAGGAGGACTGTGTATGAATAGAAGGAATACTAATAATTACTGTTCATTAGTTTCATTTCACATCACCTGTTGCTTGAGTTTTATTTTCGTTTAAATAGTGTGTGTATGTGTGTGCCTATCTTACGCCTTCACATAGTGCTGTAAGACTTCTGCCCCTCTGGTCAAACCGGTTTGAGTTGCGTTCCTCTCTATGCTACTGTTTAGCTGTTTTTTAACAGGAGTCTGACATTTAGGAGAAGTTTAAGGGAAGCTTTTATCTTTCCTCATGTTTATTGCACACATTTTTTGTTGTTTTTGTTTATCATATATTACAGCACATGTTAGATTATTCCAAAAACTGTGGTGGTTTTTTTGGGGGGGAAAAATTTTAGTGTCGCTAAACTAGTATTTTCTGTTAAAATAAGTGAAATGCTTTCATACATTCTCCCTTAATGTATGGACAAGGTGTCAAACAAAGTGAACATTCCCAATGTAATGTAAAAAGTATGTATATGTATGAAATCTGTAATGTGGGTTGTCTTGTTACTCTTGCTGACGTAAAGAAGCATCTCAGTGTATGTGCCGTCTCTTTGCTGCTCTTCTGCCTCCCCTGAAGTGTCACCCACCACTCCATACTTCATTTATGTATGGAGTGAAGTTGCCTTCGTGAAGTTGCACTTTTATGCTGATTGATATATCGATATATATACCAGGCCTATTAATCGGGTGATTTTGGCTATTATGACTTGAGATAATTTGCATTCAGTGACTGTGCATTTAAATTCTGCCTTTTTCTTATGATTAATACACAATGAAGATTTATAATGCTACAAAAGATTATTATTTTAAACTTTCTGTTCATTAAAGAATCCTGAAAAACAGTATCACGGTTTCCACAAAAATATTAAGCAGCAAAACTGTTTTGAACACTGATAATAATAATAATAAGAAATGTTTCTTGAGCCATGAAACAGCACATTTAGAATTAGTTCTGAAGGACGTGACACTGAAAACTGGAGTAATGATGCTGAAATATTCTGCTTTGCCGTCACAGAAATAAATTACATTTTAAAATAGATGAAAATAGAAAACTGTTAATCTATTCAGAAAACAATAATCAATAATTTTTGAACAGTTCTTTCAAAAATATTGAAAAACATATGTATGTTATGGAATGTATGTATAATGTATCAGTGTTATGTCAGTCAATAGGAACTCTCTTTACATATAGTTACTAGTCATGACTCATAATCATCCAAAAAGCTGTGACAAGCAGACATCTTATCTGCTAATTTAAAGAACATCAGTTGCAGAATGAGTTTTCATCAGCTCTCTTAGACACTCTGAAAGTAAAGACATAACGTTTTATATGGCCAAATTTGTCTGTCTATTGCTGTTTGCTTTTATTACTTCTCAATTTTGGGCAATACAAGTGAGATCCCATTCTAATAAACAGCAGTATAGCAACAGATGCCTATCTGTCCACTTGTTTGACTGTCTTTACTCTTTAGTATTTTAAGACTTTGCTGTGCAGTAAAGATTGTAAAGCAGGCACGTGTGAGCTACAGTAGAGATTCAGCATGCAACAGTTTTACAGACATGTTATTTTGTTAGTTTTTAAGATGTCAGACGGTTGCCTGACCCCTGCAGCTTTCGCTCGGTGCTGTGTGAGAATGTGGTGTCTGGGCCTTCTCCATCTGTCTGTCTCGATCGCTCTATGTTTACCGTCTCACACATCCCTCTCTCTCTTTCTGTCCTTTTTCTCTGTCTGTCTTGTCTTTCCTCCCGTTTTTCTTAGTCTTTTTCACTTATTTGGTTGTTTGTTCAGTGTCATTGAGCCTTCGTCAGGAGTTTAAATTACACTCCAACTTTGCACTGCAACAAATTACACTAAGTACAGAGCCCAAGTGAGAGGATGGGGAAACATGTTTCTGTTCAATAAGACTACAGAATTGTGTGTTTCTCTGTCTCTCCTCTCTGCCTTTACAAACCTCTTTAAGTTAAATTTTTAGTTTTTTGCCTGTAGTTGATATGTGTTAACTTTGAGGCTAATCTACATGTTAACTGTTAATTGTTAACACAAATCACTTCTATTTAAAATGTGTCTTTCTATTCTGGGAAAATGGATTAAAAGTATTGATGACTCGTCCTGAACTACACAGATTTTTGTCTAATGAGATCTCTAGAATATGAATGCCCCTCCCCTTAATTAAGTGCAAATTACTAACAATTGGAAGTGATTGTTAATGGCTGTGCCATAACTAATATGTATTCATTTTCTTCATAGATTAATACATTTTTAAAGATGAACCTTCAAAGGCTTGTTAATGTTTTTTGGTTTTTTTTTTTAAGCAAACTGTGCATTATTTCAAATCTTTTTAAATAATTGTGTTCAACAGATGAATTCCTGGTGAAAACTACATTATCCAGGATGATTCTGCAAAAAAAAAAGAATGGAAACGAGAAAATCATGCCAAAACATCTTTTTAGTGCCTGCCCACTCCCATGATGCACTGCAAATTATGTAATCAGTGTCTCTACACTTTCAAACTGCTTAAATGTTTGAATGCATAATATGCATGTTTTGCAATAAATGTAAAATATATTGCTTACTTCTATATTTTTAATCAACATATTTAAATCAGTTTGCTTTTAAATCGTTTTTGCAATGCTTCATTATATTGTAGTTTAGTCTTGTACTTTTGTCATTTTTTTTGCTTCAAATAAAAGTTTGTAATGTTGTGATTTGACCTCGTAGCTGGTAGGTTTGGTTCATGGCTTATGACTTAAACGAAGACTCTTAAATCCAAGTGGGGAAAAGTAGCATCATCCAGATCACTCTTTCACGCTTCATGATGGTGTAGTCCTTTATGTGTGCAAATTATTTATGCCTGTATTTGTGCTTGTCATCTGATGCACCGTTTGCCATTAGTGAATCTCAGTATTTCTGAGCATGTATTCGACTTTGTCTATGTTTGTGCATTTGTATCTGCAGGTGTTTGAGAGATAGAGACAGCGTGAGTGTGTGTTTGTGAGAATCAGTCCCCTTCGGATCTGAAATAGCACTGTGTGGAGGTGAAGGGGGAGGGGAGCTCTGAAGCACAGGCATGGAAATGTGCAGATCCTGTTACAGGATCATAATATCACTGAAAACTCTGCGCTCTGTGCTCCATCCTCTCCGCTGCACTTGTTCGCCTGCTCACACCATCCTTTCTGCCGCATTCTCTCACTCTGTCTCCACCAGTACACCCAGTGCCGAAGCTCCCGCGTCACACCCGGTCCCTCATGTGCCGTATGTGTTATGTGTAGGATTGGAACAGAACGCACAGCCTGCCTAGCAGCCCTGACATATTTCCTGGCTTTCCTCTGACAACTCAGTCAGAGCTCTCCTCCGGAAAGGCCTCTGCCTTCATTTTTACTCTAATTCCACCGTTATCTGGTGCTGTGTTTCAATACACACTTACTGGCTGCAGCCGTAACCAGGAACTAAGTTGCTCTTTTTGCAAGTGTCCTTTAAAGGTGGGCTTCTGCCAGCCATTTTGTCAAACTCTATAATGCCTGTATGGTATGCACTAAAGACATTTTCTAACGCTGTGTCTTTTCCTCTCCTTGGAGAATTTTCACTCAGGATCATTGCTCAGCGCTGGTGCATTAGGGCGGAAAGAGACCGGTTGTCTGTTTATGAATGTCTGAGGGAACACGGTGTGCTTCCCCAGCACTTCTTACTGAGGATAACACAATATTCCCCTTTTTCCTCATTCTTTCTGGCTCCTCCTGTTGTCTTCCTATATGGTTAGTATATCCAGGTCAGGAGCCAAAGTACATGTTGCCCAGTTAACCTGGTAAAGGCAACTAATCAGCATATTGAGTAAAAGAACCAAGAAGACACAGTGGTGAAGGTCTTCTCACTTATATCTCTTTGGTTGTGTGTCATTATACTGTGAATCACTATGTAGTGAACAAAATTGGGCTCTAGCAAGTGCCTTTTATCCTCTGAACATCAAGACACGGATGATTGCTTTGTGCATCTTTGTTGTAGCTATAGTGCATGTTATTTTTTTATTTAAAAAAGGAATAATGTACATAATAATAAAGCCACAGAATGTTTTAAGTATAAATGCTAGCACCTCTACAAGAAAAATTATAAACGAACAAATAAAATGAATGAAAATAATTACATTTTAAAATTCCTGAATAATACTTCAAAGAAGCTGGATTTTTTTTAAGTTTCATGCACGTTAGGGATAAAAAAATGATAAATTACGAACCAACTCTTTTAAAGACAGACAATCAGTTTTTGTCTTTGTATATTGGTACTTGTGCTTGTCCTTTGATGACATTTCCAGTAAGTGAATATAGTGAGCTGCCAATCGGTTCTAGCTTTTACAACACATTCTGGGAACTTCTAGTGAATGTTTCAGTGCACTGAAGTGATTTTGACAATGGAAGAGAACAGGCCTAGAAACTCCCTGGCCAGTGTACTTCTGATCTAGAGAGCAGAATGATACACACTTTGACCTTTCACACTGAAGATGAAAGTAAAATGATGGAGGGAAGCAGAAGCAGACAGAGACAAAATCAGAAGGAATGTGTAGGGTGGGGCAGCAGTGGCATTTGAGCGCTGCAGACAGTCGTATCCACTCCTCAGCGTGAGTCACAAGGACGCGTTCAGCTGCCGTGGCATTCCTCTGTGTGGATTACTGTGGGAAACTTTATTTGCTTGAGACTTTCTTGAAAGCTTCAGACAATGGCATACAGTTCTAGGGCCACTCTGGGTGAGTTTATAGCATAGGGAATGACTAAACACTTTTGTGGTACTGATTTTTGCCTGTTTTTTACTGTCATATTTGTGTCTGCCTCTCCGAATCACTCATAGATCTCAAGCCAAATTTTCAGTGACTTTTTAGCGGCATAGTGTAAAATGCTATTTTTATTACTTGAGTCATTCTCACACCCTTTTTCTTTTACTCATCCACCAGAAACCCTCTCTAAAATAGCCTGAAATTGTTTTCCCTATAACACGTCTCTGCAAAACTCATCTTTCAATCTGAAAACATTATAGAGGTTACAATTTTAATAGCTGATCCTTTACCGTAGCAGAGGAGGTGTTTAAAAGTTTAACTAAATGACTAAATTGTGTCTGTCACTATTTTATTTATTTATTTGGTTATTCTTCCCATTTCAGACTTATTTTATCTCATGGCTTATTGTTTTAAATATCTCTCTAGATATCTTTTAAATGGAAAAATTCACTCTGTCACCCCCCTAGATGATACTGAACCAAATGGCATATGAATGTAAAGCTTGTTCACTTGTTCATAAACCCCTGCATCTTATGAATTATTTGCATGCTCTGCATGTAAACTGAATGCTTTGGAATGTACATCCATCTCCGAAAGACGTAACCTGTTTTTCTCTCCAGCTAGTCGTATAGTTTTAGATTCATCTGCTTAAAAGCAGCGCAGTCAAGGAACATTTCTTTCTCTCTCTCTCTCTCTCTCTCTCTCTCTCTCTCTCTCTCTCTCTCTCTCTCTCTCTCTCTCTCTCTCTTTCTCTCTCTCTCTCTCTCTTTCTCTTTTTCTTTCTCTCTTTGTCAAGTCTTTGGGTGTATTCCCAGCTGACTGTGTTTGTCATGGTAACAGGCAGCAAGGCAACGGGCCCAGCCACTTGTACTTCCTGAGTGAGAGGAGCTGCCTGACAGATCTGCGACTGCGCAGAGTGTGTGTGTGTGTGTGCAGGCAGGGGTAGGGTGCGTGAGGCTGTCAGCCTGTATTAGGTTCAAGCACACTGCAATGCTGCCTACTGCTACCGGGCTTCACTTTATGCTAATGAGGGGAGGCCTCAGGAATGGGCTTCCTTCTCTTTCTGTCTCTCTCACTCACTCCTTGCTGCCATCTCTGTGCTTTCCTTGTGGGCTAGAGAGAAGACAGATCTGTTGTTTTAAATGAATACATGTTTTAATCGATAAATAACCAAAACATTTTAAAATCAAAATTAACTATCTTCACTTTCTTAATACATATTCATGTCTTTTTGTGAATGATTCATTGGCATTTTTTAATCCAAAGGGGGGAAAAATATTGGTATTAATAATCTTTAATGAAAATGTAATAACTTGCTTTGCTTCTGAAACTACTTTCTTTTTTTGCTGACATAACCAAATCCTCTTTCAGACCACAGTCAGGTTAGACACCATATGTAATGGTTGTACTGTCTTATACAGTAGAAATTCATTCCCTCCTTAAACTTTTAACCACAATAAGTTAACTCTTGTTTTATTGTAGTTGTAAATTTAGTTTGGGCCTCCAACTTAGTCAAGTGCCATCTTTCTTTTTTCCTTGTAGGAAGTCATATTTCAGTGGAACACATACTACTGTTTAGGGTCAGTACGATTTTTTTTTATGAAAGATATGAATACCCTTTTTTTTTAAATCAAGAACACATTAAATTGATCAAAAGTAATGGTAAAAATGTTTATAATGTTAAAAAATATTAATATTTTTTGTTAAGCAAAGCACCAAATTCAAATTGTTATATTATATTTATTATATTAAATATTTCTAAAAGATCATGTGACACTGGAGTAATGGCTCCACGGTTATTTTAAATTGTAATAATATTTTAAAATATTACTGTTTTTACTGTATTTTTGACTAAATAAAAGCCTTGGTGAGCATGGGAGACATCTTTCAAAAACATTAAAAATAATCAAACCCACCCCAAACTTTTGAACAGTAGTGTATGTTGCAATAAATAATTAAAATGGGGTGGTGAATGCCATTATAAACATGCTAGAGTCCCAAAGAATGAATGAAATGTATTAAATGTGCAGTATGTAATATTGACAGCTAGTGTGTGAAATGGCCACTACAGTCCGAATTCAAAATATTGGAGAGGGTTGTTTCTTCCGCCTTCTCCTCAGACTCAATGCTCATGCTGGTTGCCAGATTGAGGACACGCAACAGGAACAAGTGCAATTGACAATGGAAGGCGACAAGCCTTACACTGTAAGTTGATGAGTTGATTTATCCATGTTGTAATATGCCTCTGGACATATAGCTTTTTAGATGGATCCCGAGGCTTTTTAGATGCAATTTGCGATCTCTGACCTAGTTTGTTTGCTGGCTTCCATGGTTATATTATGCTGTGTTTTCCACCAAATGGCAACCCCGGGTGTCGGTATACTATTGGGTAAATTGGCAGCAGGTGGATCACACCAAAAAAAACATATTCCACACGGAACGCACATTTCAAAGTAAATTATCTTGCAAGTATTTGAACTTAGCATGTTTACTAAATATCTGCAAACATGGTATTTTTGTGCTTTTATACGGTCAAAAAAAAAGACATATCAGCAACTAGAAGAGCATAGTGCACCAAATTACATGGTCATGGTTCAATCCCCAAGTTTACACTATATGGCACTATATAGGTCACACACTCGCTCCTCCTCTCCATCCCCCTTTTCTACCAAACACTCAGCTGGATCTTGTCTTCCTGCAGCCAGCATGTATTTAAGCAGGGAGTGATCAGGGCTTTGCACTCGTGTGACACATTCTTACCGTGAGTACTTACTGAAAGTCTGACACACATTTGCCTCCCTCTTCGCTGCAGCACGGCTCAGGAAGGAGTAGTCAGAGCTGTATTCCTGTAAACGCTCCTGCAGTAGCAACTCATGGCGTACAGTTATTTGCAGCAGCACATCTTTCCTCTGCAACTCAAAAGTTTGAATTCTTATGCTTAGACATCGTTGTCGCTATAATCTCCTGTTGGAGATGCTGTGATTTGCTAAACACTGTTTACATCGGAGTGTGTTCCCAAACTTCCCATATTGTTACCTTATCTGTTTGGCTCAGTTGTTACGTGAGGCATTATGGGCTCTCTACGACGGATGGACAGAGACTGTACTGACTCTCACATCAGCAAAGGCACCAAATGCTAATATGACAACAGCTTGCAGGCCAATGTCATAGCAACCAAGCTTCAATCCACAAATCTGTTAATCTAAACCATGATCTTTTTACCATGTCTGTAAATAATGTACATCATGTAGTTTAAAACACTACATTATCTTTATTGAAAGAGTTTTTTAATGACCTATAAACAAAAAAAGTGATGTCCCAGTCCTATTCCCCCTAACTCTGCCTGTACTTTCATGTAACTTTCCTCACTATGTTTTCAAAATCCAAAATAAAAGAAAGGGGAAAGAAGTCATAAAAAACAGTTTTTATGTTATTTTGGACAGTTATTATTTAAAAGTGCTGTTTCTGTGAACTAGCAGCACCCACCAGAACAGCAAAAATAATCGAACAGGTTTCCCAAACACTCCCTCTTCCTCCCATTGGTCAAACAAACAGACAGCCTCGCCCCCAAACTCGCACCATTGGTTGAGCCAGTGTTGCTATGTTGGACTGGTTAGAATTCTCAAACAAACAGCAATGTTTTGATTGTGTCAGTGTTTATACTTTTATACACTTCAGGTGCACCTGGGAAACTCTTACCTCAAAGTCAGAAGTCAGGAAGTAGCCTGAACAAAACAAAATAATTATACTGTGAACAATAAACCCAAATGACTACATCTGAATTCAAAATGATGAATCTCTCATTTATATATGGTATCAATATTTGTGTAACTTAAAGCAAATGCTGAAAGTTTTTGATTTGACTTGCTTTCCGCTCACTGATCTCTAAAAATAAATATATTGGTTATATTGCAGCTCAGTGTTTTCAAATCAACGCACCCCTTCTAACATTAACACTTGGCAGCTAACGTAACATCCAGAATTCAGAGTAAATATGAGTTTGCTTGGGTCATTCATGTGCTCGTAACTCCTAACTACTATTTCTGACTCCACTTGAATGGCACATAACCTGAAGTTGAATAACTTTTGTCTACATATTCAACTAGCATGGTGAAAGTATTTTAACCTAGAATTACACACTTACACCTTTAACATCTCAGTTTCTTGAAATGTGTATGTTTGACATTTCTGCCTTTTAGATATTTTTCTGTAGATTTATATGGAACCAGTGTTGAGTCAGAGAGATGAACAGCAATGAGTCATGAACGTAATGAGTGGCTGTGTGGATAACTCTCTCTCTCTCTCTCTCTCTCTCTCTCTCTCTCTCTCTCTCTGTATCTTTCTGTCTCTCTTTACTCTACGCAGATATATGTTGGGTAAAGGGGCAAAGCGGAAACTAGATGAGGATGAAGAGGGGCTGGAAGGCAAAGCGTTGGCGGCAGGGCCTGGAGCGATGGTCGACGGGCTCTCAAAGGTCTCCTACACGCTGCAGAGGCAGACCATCTTCAACATGTCTCTGATGAAGCTGTACAACCACCGGGCGCTCACCGAGCCCAGCTTGGAAAAGCGTGTGCTCATCAACAACATGCTGCGGCGCATCCAAGATGAACTGAAGCAGGAGGGCAACCTGCGGCCACTCTTCTTCCCTCCTTCCCCTCCACCCGACGACCCAGTGGACGAGGGTTTCCGTGAGGCGCAGCCTGCCTTCGGCGTGTTGTCCATGGTGGCACCGCCGCTGTCACAATCCCCAGCACTCTCTACTCCGGTCCTTACATCGCCTTCGTCAGTGCTGTCAAACCCAGCACCTCTGGAGGCTTGTCTCACCCCAGCTTCGCTTTTAGAGGAGGACAGTGTCACGCTTTGCACATCGCCCTCTGCGCTTGCTCCTCCTCCTCCTCCACCTCCCCCAACCCTACCCAGACTCACTTCACCTGTGGCAAGAGACAGTTTTTCTTCTGCCCTGGATGAGATTGAGGAGCTCTGTCCTTCGCCCTTACCTACAGCTACATCAGTGCCCGGTGCTACCTCCCACTCGTCCCTTACAGTGACCCTCCAAATGCCGTTGTGTCCCCCCAGCTTAAACTCAGGGGCCTTGGACTCCAAAGACTGCAGTAAGCCCTGCTGCCCAAAGCTTGAAGGGCTGGTCCCGCTGCCAGAGGAAAACTCGGCGGCCCCCAACGCACCAGAGACTCTTCCTCCTAACAGCCTGGACATGAGCACCTCACCCTCTGCCTCGTCCTCAGGCTTTCTGACAGACCTGGCCCTGGACGACATTCTCTTTGCAGACATTGACACCTCCATGTACGACTTCGACCCCTGCACCTCATCCTCAGGTGCGGCTCCCTCGAAACTGGCGCCCATGGTGACGGCGGATGAGCTCCTCAAGACTCTTTCGCCTTACAGCGGTGCCGCTCCTGCTGTCAGCTCAAACCAACCTTTCAAAATGGACCTCACTGAACTGGACCATATTATGGAGGTGCTTGTAGGATCATGACCGGGTTTGGAAGGGAACTGGAAAAGAAAATGCAAAACCAATCAAAGAGTTTTTAAATAGAAACTGAGAAAGAAACTGAAGAATCACTTTGTGAGTATTTGGATATTTTTTTTTTTTGTACAGTTTTGTGTTCATTTTGTTTTTAAAGACAAAGGAAATTCTCCATTTTAATGGTGATGTTGCCCAGTACTACTTCTCAACACTGTGCATGCACTGCGCTTGCCTGTCCCAAAAATGAACATGAAGAAATTTTATGGAACACACTTTGGCCTCTGGCAGATCCGAGTGCCTTCATTTATGACCACTTGGTTAGTTAACTGACAGTTGTTTGTCTCATTTTTCTCTTAATTTCTAATCGAACAACATGGATTATTAGAGCAGTAGCATCTCTCTTTTCCCTTCTCAGCATACAGGTGCAAGAATGTGCAATGGCAGCCCTATTTTCATATTTTTCTTTCATTTTCACAAAGCACAATGATTTTCAAAAGAGGAACTTGGTTATTTTCTTTGTTTTTCTATCCAGAGCTGTTTTATTGCTTTTTCAAAATATGTGGTCATTTATTCATAGTTTTTTTTTTTTTGGTCTGCTTCCATTTTAATGTTAACTAAATGGATAGTTCATCATGTACTCACTCTCATGTCCTTTCAAACCTGAAAGTTTCATTGTTCTGTGGAACATACAAAAAAAATGTGTATGCATGTTTGGAATTACATGAAGTTGAGTAAGTGAAGATTTTCATTTTGTGTGAACTACCCTTTAAACTTCCTTTAGTGAAACATATACATTTATGAAATGTACTCATTTATGGAACATGCTTTACCAGCTATTATTTATTCATGGTCAGATATTTACAGTCAAACCAACCAAATTCCAGCCATAACGGCTCGGATTCCATGTGTTTACATCTCAGCTGGCAAAGTGTTGTTTTACAGATGCATTTCTTTGATTAGCCAATGCTAAAACCCCTTTATGCTACAAATAATGTATGCAATCAATGCCTTCTGGTCAGTAATAAGCAAACTGTCAATTTCTCTCAGCCATTTCCTTTTTTAGTCAAGGCTTTGCCGTAACTTCCTTATTTTGCCATTTGTTTTATCATCACTCAGACTCAATGGCATGGTTCAGTTTTAATGCTACACTAATGCACAGCAAGATGGTCTATGCATGTCTCTTCATGCAAAATGGGGGAAAACTGTACCGCACATGTAAGTTTATGGTTGCTATTCAGTTCATTTTCAACAATTTCCATTATCATAATCTTTTTGCCAAACATTTCCTTAATGTACATCTCTCGCCAGTACAACGGTACATTTCTGTTACCATACTAATGCATGCAGGATTATAGCTCATAATTGTACAGGTGTCAGATGATTTGTGTATGGTTTGGTTTTATTTTATCTTATTTATACCATTGTTTGTTTGAGTTTTATTAATGGTATCTGTTCATGTTCCAGTCAGACTCTCTCTCTGTTGCCCTGCTGGGTTTTCGTGTCGTTTGGCCAGTAGGAATGATCACATTATATTTAAGTGGAGTTTTTTGAGGGGAGTTTAAGTATGCACAAGTTTGGCGGGAGAGTATTATGCATGTATGTGCAATACACAGCACAGTATATTTGCTAAAAACACTTGCTATAAACCACTGAAGTCAATAAGATAGGTTGGAAGGATTATTTTATGTGCACCTGACATAAAAGGAAAGGGACCATTTATCATATCACCTGTATTAGTTTCAAATAGCTGTTTGACGCACTAAACTAGCTCTCATTACTAATGTTAGATTTACATATACCGACAAAAACTGTGCATTATATGCCTTCCTGGTAAGTGCAATGTCAGTGAGGGAAGAAAACTTGTCAAATGTGTATTTTTAATAAGTATATTATTCGTGAAATAAGTGTGACCATTATTAATCTAATATTTGAACTTACTGTCACAGAGACCTAAGCTAGAGGTGACGATTTGGATTTGTTACCCAGAGATCAAAAGAGAGATTGTCTGAAATCTAAAAACATGAGTGAATGAGAGCAGGGCGGACAAAACTATGGAATCAAAACTATGATTACAATTTCTTATAGGATTTTTGGATTTGGAGTGTTTGTTTTAAGTTATTTATTTTTTTTGTTTCCAGTGTAAATATATTTATTTTTTATGTTAAGCTAACATCCAGATTGTAATTTGTACAGAATATGAGATAGGAATGTATTATGCTTATGGGAATGTATCACTGCTTATTAATTGAGGTGGAAGCCATTTTTTTTCATCTTGTTTTAATAATGCATTATTTTGTGTCTGTTTAGTTTCTTGTATTATAATTTGGGGTGGTGTTTGTGCTAGTCATCTAGTCAAACACTCCCTGCCGCTATTTAATTATGAGTATTTAATGTTTTACGTATTTCAGATTGTGTGCAAGGGAAAGGTTTGTGAAGCAATACTTTATTCTCTACAAACTTTAGAATTTAAATCTTCCAAAGCCTATTTCTGGGAAAATCGTTTTGATAACCCTCAATGCCAAATGTAAAGAAGAAAGGCAGCATGATTTCTGATGATATTGGTTGTTGTTTTTTAACGGTATCTCACTGTCCCATGGTTCAGGCCATACATTCGGGGAAGTTTAAAGTGGTTTCAGGATAGTGACCACTGGGATTATTCGTGTGTGTGCGTGCGTGTGTGTGTGCGTGTGTGCGTCTGGGTGTGGGTGTGCGTGTGTGTAACAGAGAGACAAAATGTGGTGGAGGGCCTAAACCCTTTTTCTGCTCATTAAGAAAGGCTGTTTCTTCAAGCCTTGGAGCTGTGCCTTTTTCTATGCAATATTACAGACTTTCATTTTGAGAAAAATAACCCATCAACTGATGATCACTGTATTTGCATCAAGGTGTGGACTGTAGAATATATATAAAATATGGACATGTGTCTATGAATTTGAAACAGTCTTACTTTTCTAGTTTTATATCATACAATAAACGGATAAAAAATTACATTCTGCATTTTCTTCATTTTCCATCAGAATAAAGCATGATACCATGTTTAAAGATTGTTTAGTGAGTACATAAAATGAACAGGTCGAGGTATATCATTTCCGAGTCACTCAGCTGCTTTGTATGAAACACTGCACATTTCTCTGCATCAACAGTTGCCTCCATTTTGCACCAATGACTCATGGCCTGGTAGCAGGAGTCTATTTCCAGTATTGGGGCCACACAGCTGTGTAGCAAGGACAGTTTTAGCACGTGGCAGTGTCTGTGTGAACTGTAGGGGGATGGCCGGCTCAAAACATGGCCGAACTAATCTCAGGCCAGCGAGAATGTCTTCCCCTTGTGGATCATGTTGCATTTTATGCGAGTAGTGTGTGATCTGTAGGATCACATGCAGCGACCATCTCACTCTTACTATTTGTTATTCTTTCCTTTATCTAAAACAAGTCTTTCAGTAACTTTCACTTGTGCTGTTCAGGATGCCCTGGACACCACCTTAATCCAGTGCTGTCAGGCAGGGCTTGTTTTCACTTTACATCCCTCTATAGTCAAGCCTCTAACAAGTTTCGAGTTTCATGTGCAGATAACGGGTAAAATATTTGCCTTCTCATACTGTATTGTTTCCAGTAAGCGCTATGGGGCTTGTGTCATAAAGCTGACTAATTTGCTGTGGTTAGTATCCGTCCTTTCCCTTCAATGTTCTTGTTTGGCCCACTTTTATCCACGTGAAGAAATGGGTCAAACCAAAGGAAAAAAAAGAATGTATGATACCTAACTGCAACTCAATGAAATGCAAAGGTGCTGCAGTGTTTGCAGTTTCATTAACGTCAGCCATTTAAAGATATATCAGAATACATTAAATGACTAACAGAAAAACGCCTCAACAGTTTTTTTAATGCTTTTTTAAAAGATGTAATTTTTATAGGACATTATTTGTGTATTAAAATAACTGCCATCAACATTTTAAGTCTACATGAAATAACTTTCCTCTGAAACAACTTTTTGGATGAGATCTATATAACATCCACTTTTCAGGATCCAACAACGATGAATAAAAGTCCCATCCTACATTTGTTCACATCAAATGCCCTGTTTCCCTCATAAATGTGCCAAACTGCAGACGTAAATGGTTGTGACGGTTTGCCTTAACGATTCAACTCTTATTTTCTTTAATACACCATTTTGAAGAGGTGGGGGAATTTAAAGCCTCTTATTTAGTCACATGCTAAGAATAGTCACTTGACAAAAAAAATCACCAGTCATTTTTTAACTCTTTTTCGTGACAGTTGACACCTGTCCGAAGGGCAGGCATGGGGTCAAAATAATCCAAATTATTTTGCTGTGAGCTTTAATTAACCACAGCTGTCCCTAGTCCTCTTCAATTGTATTGTTTGGAAAAAGAGTAGCTTATAGTCTCTTAAATTCAACTGGAACATGAGGTTGCGAATATTTATTTGTGAGCGAACTGTCCCTTTAAACTGAATGAGAGGTTGAAAGTAAACTGCCCATGCAGCTGCCGTTCTAATTTGATTCTGCTCAGTTTACAGGGCATGAAGGAGACAGTCTTCCTTGTTTCTGTGGAGGAAGCCTATAGAGAGAGAATGAGAGGAAATAAAGAATAAGAAGGAGAGAGACTGCAAAAGCCTTGCTCTCCCTTTTCCCTCCTCCCTCTGTCAGGTTGTCTTTGTGCAAATATCTGAATGATCTTGTTCTGCTGTGACCACGGAGGGAAAGAAGCCACACCTACTCTCCGCCAACCACAAGCCCAGCTCAGCAGGCACACAAGCAGTTGCACGTTTATGAAACACACACACACACACACACCAGCCCATAGCTGCCCCCGCTGGCTGGAATTTGAATTGTGCACTACAGCGGCATCTTCACCCCTCCTCTGAAGAATATTTGGTATGTTTTCTTGAAGAATAGCCTACATTAACAGTGTCCCTGGTATATCTATATTGATTACATACAGTTCTACCTAATTAAATAGGTTATGACAGTTCATCATTCAGCTCTACTGTAAATACACACATTCATCTGCAAAATCTGGACAGTCTGGAAGCCTATAGATCATAAATCGGAATGTCAACAGGGAGAAATATTAATTGGGTTGATGTCTGACATTCAAAGGAAAATGTAAAATTAAGTTTCAGATTTCCTATTAAACATGAGCAATTGATCAAACCAATAGCCTACATTGTTGCCTAATATTAATACATAGAGGTTAAACACTGTCAAATTAAGGATGTATTTAAAATTGATCAAGAGTCATCTAGTAAACTTATTTAGTTCTTATTTTTTTCAAAAGGTAATTGTTGTCATACAGCATCTACACTGCCTTGCAAAAGGAACAATAAGTTACCTCAGACAACAACAAAAAATATTGTCAATAAAATAGCAACGTTTAATAGAGCCGAATGTCCCGTGTCATGTATGCATTTTGCAGTATGTGGTATTGCCCCATTGTGGGATCTTACAAAGCAAGGACATCCATCATTTAATAACCATGCAGGTCATTTTATTTATTATTATTTTGTTTCATAAAGTATTAGTGTTATATTAGGCATTAATTTCCCTGTTATATATATTATATATATATAAATTATGTAAATTTAATACAATTATGTAATATGATTCAGCTGTATTAAATAATATTGTTGATTTGAATGCATGTATAATGTAATAAATTAGTTAAATCAAATTATTAAGAAATGTTTTTAAAGTTACAAAAAAAAGGACTGCGAATGAAAATAATGGTGGATAAAACAAGGTTTAAAGGCAGATCCCACAGGAGCTCAGAAGTTTCACTAGAATCAAAGTTTGTGCTATATAACAGTGCCGGGTTACATCTGTATCAAAGGTCACTGAGAGTTAATTATTATGAAGGACGCTGAGCCCTAAAGGATGGAGCCAAGACTGTCAGACTTGCTGGATTTCTATTGCATAACACAGGGAATTCGCTTTTAGACACCTTATTCAGTGAAATGTGGTCGACAGTTTTATACAGCGGTGCATTGATGTGAATGTGTTTTTGATGTTGTAGCGGGCAGGCATGTGACTGTATGAGTTCATGTGATCTTGTATTAGTGTGTATGTGTGTGTTAAGGGGAAAGGCCCTGAGTGAGGAGCCAGAACAGGAAGTAAGAAACAGACCACACACAGCTGCTGCATGGAGAGAGTGGGTGTGAGGAAGTGTGTGGGAGCTTGACATTCACAAAAAACACACAATAAGCCATATTCACTGAGGGTGAGAGACATAGAAAAATAGACAAATTGCAATATGTTGATATATATAAGAAAGATTTTGAATATGACATCCTAAATTCTAAGTTAATTAAAATGGTCTGTTCCTTTAAAGCCCAAATCACTTTCAGATATCCAACAGTTATTGTACAGTTAGTCATATTAGCAGGTGACGGTTAATGTCAGTTAGAGGTTTGGACATGGGCTTCATGTGAGGCAGGTGGACGAGGTGTCCAGCAGGCCCAAGAGGGCACGATCAGAGCATGGCGGGCAGTGCCAGGTCCGTCTGTGGTGCTTTCCGCCTGAGCAGGTGAGGAGAATGGAGCTGTGGGAGAGCAGTGCAGAGCGACTGCAGCATTAACCTAATTACAAGCTGGCCCTGCTAAATAAACACTTATTAAATTTGCATGCTCAAATACACTTCTGGACGGAGCGGGTCGCAGTGCATGCAGCCTTTTGCTGTCACCCAGAGGTCCACACTTTGTTATAGAAGAATATTCATTAAGGCACATAATTCATGCTGCTCAAAATAAATAATACAAAAATTAAATTAAATTAAATAATAATAAAAACAATTATAATATTTTGGTCCGAGATGTTGGGATAAGCTCCACCCCTCCATGACCAGGATAAACTGTATTCTACTAATATTCAAAATAATAACATAATATAAAGTAAAAGAGATGTTGGGATGGGCTCCACTCCAGCTCTCACATGACCCTACAGAGGATAAGCAATATTGAGAATGGATTCATGGATATTTTTTTATTAATTAAATAAATAAATAAATAAATAAATAAATAAATAAAATAATTTATTAAAGTAAGTAATAATTGAATAAAATGAAAATATTAAACAATACCACATAGTATAAAATAGTATCCACAGTTGTTTAATGACAGTCTGAGATGCTAGGATAGGCTTCAATAAAATTAAATAAAATCCATGTAATTAGAAGATATAGGGTAATACAAATAATAAAAAAAAAAATGCAGGCTGGGGGATGGAGAATCCTTAATTAAGTTATTTAACTGCAGACCAAATGATTTTGTGTTAAGACACCACCATACCAAATCATCAAGCTCTTCGGTGGTTAGGTGGTTAACTGCACAAGAGTGCCCCTAGTGTAACCTTTTTTTTTTCTTTTTTTTTTACCAAGTTAGCAGAATACTGTTAGCCTCTGCTGGTGGATGCTGCAACTACACCAACTGTAACTAAATAGCATCTGACTTTTTCCATTGACGACCAGTCAAAATAGCCATGTGTTTTGACTTTAGGCTAGTCATAGATTACCCGTTTTACCCAGACTCATTGGGTCTCAACCAGTGAATGAAAACATCATTATTATGATGATTATGACGATTCAGAGTTAAAAAGAAAATATTCACGTTGTACTTAAATCACAAAAACTGTCAGTCACTGTACATCATATTCATTTCCATTAAACCTATTTTTATAGATTTCATATAGTAGCATTACTAGCATAGTGAGAATTAACCACGGATTTACAAACACATGCCAAGTCACAAGTGCCACTAGGGGTCTCTCTCTGTCCGCTCATTGAGGGCGCACATTTCAAACCTTAGAAACACACTGGAACAATGCCAATTCTTTCTTTTAGATTAGAATTAACCAACAAAACCACCACAACCAACAAAAAATGCAATGCACAGAATATATTTACCTACTGACAAATTGCATCAAAATAAAAATAATAATAAAAAGAAAATTGAGACTACAATACTAGCGCCAGTCACCTGGAGCGTTTATGTTAGCAAATTGCCATGTTTTAAAATACAAAAGTGGTCAAATATGGCCACGTATTCTTCTGTTGGTAAAATGATCCAATGAGATCTGAGCAGATTAGGTTCATATGGAGGCTGGATTAACCTCCACCCGTAGGATAATCCGCGTCAGCATTTTTTTTTTCACGTAGAGACAATAGGGTTGCTTCTTAATTCGTTTAGAGAATTTGTGTTTGTTCTATCATTTTATTCTTGAACGTAGACACCTTGCAGCTCCCTGTCCAGTCTGCCACGACACTGACAGATTCCTAAACTGGACCGCCTTTGATAAGCATCCTATGGTATTTTGTTCAAGATGGCGGTGGCGAGCATGGAAAAGGACGCGATAGTAAGTCACAAATACCTCTAATCTTACAATGCTTCAATTTTTCATAACAGACATTATAGCTAATAAGAAGGATATATTTGACTCTAAGCGCGGTGGAAATCTGTATGCATCACATGAGAGGAGATGACTCGTTCCTCTCTCTCATAGTTGAAATTCATAATGGTTTTGTTAAAATGCACTGCAGACGCGGTAGATTGCAATTGACAAAGAATATGCCGGGCCTTATTTATGCTCTGGTGTATTTGGTGTACATGCTGTTTTTTAAACGAAGTAGAGATGCAGTGAAGGTGTGTCGTTTTATTGTTTAAATCTGCATGTGCAACTCAGCATTACAGCGCTCGTGCGTTTCATCCTGCATCTTTAAGTGCTCTTAAAACCTGTACATTTTCTCTTTCTCATTTGAAGAACATCGAAGATGATCTTCATCTTAATAATTCATTTGGAGATGCTGGACTGATCTCCCCTGATAAAGAAGACATCTCTCGTATTCTGGTAGAGTAATGATTAAAAGTAATCGTTGTTATGCTGTAGTTTTGGCATTGATGTGTTTTCCTACATCTGATATACTAGACAGTTCCTTTCAGTGGACGAATCAGAGGTGGGATGAGGCCTGGGAAGAAGATTATTATAATGGGCATCATTGATCCAGAGCCAGACAGGTATGTTTTAACATTTATATTGCATTTTTATGAATACACACGGTTGCACTAGCAAATAGTTGAATCAGACCGGCTTTGACTCAACCTTGTAAGCTTTCTTTAACAGCATTTTAGGGCATCATGGTCCGATATGCTGTTCAAATTAGGCAGCACTATGTTTTGAGAAACAGCTTTGGGTTGTAGATCTGCATGGGTGTGGGCGCACTGCTTAGCATTTATGGGTTTTGATACTGTTAAGGAAACAAATCAAAATTATGAGCGCATTGGGTGTGTCATGGAAAGATTTTAGTATGCTGATGCAAATAGGTAAATCACAAGATAATGTTCAGCCTGTATGACTGTATATTATAGACACACAAATATGTATGTGTGTGTGTATATATACAGTACTATGCAAAAATGTTGGTATTTTCACATGAAAAATGTTTTTAAGCCAGTTATTTATATATTTTACTGTAGTGTGTCAGTAGGAAATATCAGTTTGCATTTCCAAAGATTCATTTTGCAATTAATTGTAATAATCCAGTGAGATTTTAATGCACAAGAAGTCTGATAGCAACCGGAATGATCTGATCTCACCATCATCGAGTCTGTCTGTGATTTACATGAAGAAACATAAAAAAACTAAGACAGACTAAATCCAGAAAAACTAAGACAATGTCTCCCAGACACTTAAGGAATCCTACCTGCAAAACTGCAGTACTGTGAAAAGTTTAGGCACTTGTCAGAATGCTTTAAAGTGAGAATACTGTCAAAAATAATAACATAAATAGCTTTTATTTATGAATTAACTTCTATTAACTAAATCAAATCGATATTTGGGGTTACCACCCTTTGGGTGTAAAACCGCTTTTGTCACCTGCATCTATTCCTACACCTATTCATGTAGTTTTGCAGGAAGGTTTCTTCAAGTGTCTTGGAGACGTTGCCACAGTTCTTCTGGATTTAGTCCAGAGTCTCAGTTTTTTCTGTTTCATGTAATCACAGACCGACTCAATGAAGATGAGATCAGATCTCCATGTGGAGCATAGAGACTATTGTCAGACTCTTTATGCATGCACAAATCTCACTGGATTATTAAAATTAATGCCAATTCATTTATAAATGTAAATTGATATTTCCTACTGACACACTACAGCAAAATGTATAAATAACTGGTTTAAACCCACTCTTTGTGTGTAAAAATACTAGTTAGCCTAAGACTTTTGCTCAGTACTGTATTTTAATTAAATGAAAGCATCCAGGTATTATAAGAAAGTTTATCTTTGCAGTAAGCACACTATTAGGCAAGTACAATACTAAAACAAGGGCAAGGCTGAAAATATACATTTGTGATATACATAACAGTATACATTTGTAAATATACATATTATTACCAAGGCTGCATTTATTTGGTACAAAAAAATACAGTAAAACAGAAATATTGTGAAATAGTACAATTTAAAATACCTAATTTCTCATTTATTTCAAAATGTAGTTTATTCCTGTGATGTGAATGTTCAGCATCATTACTCCAGTCTTCAGCACCACGTGATCCTTCAGAAATCATTGTAATATGCTAATTTGCTCAAGAAACATTTCATATTATAATCATCAATGTTGTTACACAAAAATATTAAGCAGCACATTTTGTTTTCATGATTCTTTGATGAGTAGAAAGTTCAAAACAATGGCAGTTGTTTGATAAGGAAATCTTTTGCAATGTCTTTACTGTCACTTGTGATTAACTTAAAGCATCCTTGCTGAACAAAAGTGTTCTTTTATCTACTAGTTCTACTGACTGAAACTTTAAACTGTTTAATTGCCAGTATGTGTGTTCTCTGGAGGAAAAAATAGTATAGTATAGTATAGTATAGTATAGTATAGTATAGTATAGTAGTAATGGTTCCTGGCCTAAGGGAATGGAACGGTTTGTTATCTTCATGGTATAGTCTTTACATTGTAATTATGCAGCATTTTAACCAAATTGCACATTATAGTTCTGATATATCAATGGCTAAGTGGTGCTAATGTTTAATTTCAGCTCAGGAATTTAGCCTTTCTAAACAGCCAGCTTAGCCATTACAAATGCACTGTGAGGCTCAGTCAGTTTGATTATGGATGCCAACACAGACCCAAATCGCATGAATTTATGTAAAATAGACGCATACTCTTTCTCTGTAATGGTTGGCACATTAGCACACCGTTTGTAATGCTTCATCATGCAACACTTATTATATTTTTATTAACACTAATGGCTAGTCATATGGTTATTTTGACATACTGAACATATTAGCAAGGATGAATAAATCCTGTAAAAAGAAGATAAATAACTTTAGACAGTGCATTGCACCAGAAGTGACATAAAGCAGCTGTTTGCATGCTTATGTTTTTTGTGTTTTTGTTTTTCCACAGCTTTGACATCAGTTTGAACTGTGGCCACAGTGAGAAGAAAGATGAAGAGCTCACTGATGTGGCCCTTAAACTCAGCGCACGATTCACTGAAAGGCAGTTTCTGAGGAATGCACGAGTCTCTGGGAAATGGAGTGAGGAGGAGGCACCTATAGCTTACTTCCCCTTCATCCCGGACCAGCCTTTCAGGGTAATGAGCTGAAACACTGACATCTACATGTTCTCTAATCTGAGATCTCTAATCAGGGTTCAGGGTTGTGTCCATAACCGATGGCAGCTTCCTCCTTGCCTAGTCAGTCAGACTTAAAGGGATAGTTTACTTTGAAATTAAATTTTGATATGTTTTAGCTTACCTCATGGGCATCCGAGATGTAGGAGTATTTGTTCCCCCAGTAGTTTCAATTTTGATCATTTTAGGTCAAACCGTTCTTGTCTGTGCCTCACATAATGCAGGTCTATGGTCACCACCTCAAAGAGCATACACAGAGAAGTCCAAATTAACAATCCCCCATCGTAAGGACACACTGATGGCCTAAGACACGAAACCAGCGGTTTGTGTGAGAAAACGAACAGTATTTATATCGTTTTTACCTCTTGTACACCACTACGTCCGACTGATCCGAGGGCGTGCGTGTGTGTTTTCTTGTTGTGACATTCGCGCGTTCTGGCTTTAGTTTTTTCGTTTTCTCACACAAACCGCTGGTTTCGTGTCTTAGGCCATCAGTGTGTACTTACGATGGGGGATTGTTAATTTGGACTTCTCTGTGTATGTTCTTTGAGGTGGTGACCATAGACCTGCATTATGTGAAGCACAGACAAGAACGGTTTGACCTAAAATGATCAAAATTGAAACTACTGGGGAAACAAATACTTCAACATCTCGGATGCCCATGAGGTAAGCTAAAACATATCAAAATTTACTTTCATAGTGAACTATCCCTTTAACAGATGCATGTTGTATGACAGTATCTCCTTTAGAAACTATAATGTGATGTCTAATGTAGAGGTCTTCTAAAATGAAGAGGCAAAACTTCCTTTCTCCTCCTTTTTCTCCTACATCAAAGGATTCTTTTAATAATGTCTCTTCAAAAATAATACCTAAAATAGTAGAATTAAATGCATATTAACATTAGATTATTTCTGAAGGGTCATGTGACACTAAAGACTGGAGTAATGATGTTGAAAATTTAGCTTTGCCATCACAGGAATTTTAAAATATTGAACATAAATCATAGAAATCAGTAATAATATATCACAATATCACTGTTTTATTTTGATCAAATAAATGAAACCTTGACAAGCATAAGTGACTTCATTCAAAAACATTTTTAAAAATCTTACTAACGGCAGTGTCTATATAATTGACATTTAAAAAAAAAAATTCCCCCAGAAAGTATGCCTGCTTTTGCATGTCGGTTTATTCCTCCATAAAAGGCAATTACAGAATTATTCCATATGGTAGAGAGTTGTACGAACAAAGTCAGTAAAGATAATGAGTGCTTATTGTTTGTAATTGGGGCTGAAGGCGAACCAAAAAATGGGTCACTGTTTCCAAATGTTGGGCTGAGATAAGCAGTCATGCAAAGTCAGACAAGCACTTCCTTTCAACACACTGTCCACAATGTGTCTCAGTGACTGACAAAGGATTCATTTGATTTGATCTCATTTTACTCTTTCTCCCCTCTCCTTTCCCCATTTGTACAGATTGAGATCCATTGTGAGCACCAGCGTTTTAGGATCTTTGTGGATGGACACCAGCTGTTTGACTTTTATCACAAAGTAAAGTCTTTGCTGGCCATTAATATGATCCGGATAGTTGGGAGTCTTCAGATCACTAAGCTGGGCTAATCAAGCACACCTGAGCACGCTCCAGAAAGGACTTCTCGCAGGTGACCGCGCGCACCTGTGCGTTTGCCACAGGCAGTGAAGGCCTCTGGGCCGCAGCTTACACAAAGACATCAACAACATCTGCATTTTCACTACTTTTGCCCTCTAACCTCTCATTGGAATGATTTCTGAGTATTGTATCATAACAGGTTGGTGAATGGTTGCAATATCAGATGTGTGTTTTTCAGTATCCTTGCTTCACATTGTAGCTTATTTGTTTAGCTTTGATAATTTTTCAGGGATCGCACACTTTGATATGCACTCTATGGCAGTACCATGCGCCACTGGGATTTAGCTTCTCTCAATAAACACTGCCAATGTAGTCTAGCAGTGTAGTTTCAAAATGATCCAAAACTCAGGAAATCAGAAAGTTGATTTACTTCATTTCATTCTGATGACAAAAATGCTTTAAAATAATATTATTATTAGATAGGCAGGCCTGACATACTTTGGCTGCTAGAATAGAGGAGCTCAGATTTAGCATTCGCCGTTCCATCTGGGTTTGATTCGCGTTATTTAATCTGTCGTTTTAATTTTTTTTTGGAAGGACAATGTAATTGATATTTGTCCTCTCATCTGTTTACGCTTTATTATAAGCACCTAGTAAAAGTAGAAGGAGCAGAAATAACAGGGCTGAATTGTTTCTTGAATTGAATGTACCGTCATCCACTCAAAGGCTTTGTAATAGCTGTGGATGTAAAGTGAGTGTCTTCACAGAAAAAAGAAATTACTCCCTCCTCCTCATTCGTACTCCTAATGTCACTCCTCTAAATATAAATGCAGCAAAGGGTCAGCATATTTCCTGTGTTCAGCAATGCTTTTTACCCATCCACCCTACACACCCACAATGCCCTCCTCTCAGTTGTCTTCTGCCCCACCTCCACATGTAGTACTGAATAGTGGTGCAGCTGTGACGTCACTTTGAAGGCCAACCGGCAGTTAGCATCACACTGGTTCCCTTGAGGAAAAACCCAATACGATTTTCCCATAGGCTTTTAGATTATCGCTAAAAACAAGCTCTTTGATCAACTCGAATTTATGATACTTGCACGTTTTGTCCATCAAGATAATTTTCACAGATGAACACAACTTTTATGAATTTTGAAGCCTAAATGCAGTCGCCATAAGTAAAAAGCTAAAGGTAGGCTATAAACGAACTGCACCACGGTCACTTGACTTGAACGCCACCATCACTAAACTTCCAACAACTCTTTCAGTTTTTATCTAAAAACATTTTCCCAGAAAGTTTGAGTTAGAATAGTTTATAAGAGCACAATTATGAGCATAATGAGGCTGTAAAAGCACCCATTGACTTCGGGACAAGGGAACCGGAAGTGGTGAAATGCTAACTCGCTTCCGCGTTTTGGCCTACAAAGTGATGTCATACCTGCACCGCTCTATTAGTGTGACATCAGTAATTCATATTATTACATTACAATACAATACAATTGATTCTTGATATGCATAACATGCATAAACTACAGTTTAAAAGTTAAGGGTCAGTAAGATACTTTTTAATGCTTTTGAAAGAAGTCTCTTATGATTACCCAGGCTGTTTATGTAATCAGTGTCACATGATCCTTCAGAAATCATTCTAATGTGCTGATTTGCTACTCAAAAAACATTTCTCATCAATGATTGTGCTTCTTAATATTTTTGTGTAAACCGTGATACATTTTTTTTTTCATGATCATATGATGAATAGAAAGTATTTTATTTGAAATATAACTCTCTTGTAACAAATGTAAGACTTAATGCATCCTTTCTATTTTAAAGTATTAATTTCTTAAACCAAAAAAAAATCTTACTGACCCCAAACTTTAGAACAGTGTATGTGGTTATATGGTCATCTCAACTGTTGTGTTGATAAATGTGCCCTGTACTCTAGTGAAGAAGCTGGCAATGCTTCTCATCACTCAGTAATTATTCAGGTCAGCATTGTAATATTTTATAATATTTTACTTACTCTTTGTGTCCTGGAACACATGAATGGAAACCGAGGCAGTGATGAATGAAGTTGAAGGGCTGCTGTTTTTGTCTACTTTACTGGCCGATCTGCTTGACTGAATTTCATGTGATGGAATAATGCTATTATTTTCCAGAGAGTACTTAACACCAGCTAGAAACCATCTGCTCACATCAGTGTTCAGGTTAGAATATTTATCGACTGCAATAGGAAACTGTTCTATTTAAGATCCTTAATGTGTTGAGAGAAGGTACTCCGGATCGAAAACGACAGCTGATTAAACTATTATACATTTTAATGTGAAGTTTTTTCACTCTGAATATCTTGGCCGATTTTCTCTGCAACCGTTCAGGTGTCACAAACTCATGCAGAGTTTCTTTAATGAGAATCGGTTTTGTAACACAAGCAATGTGGTGCTTGACCACACACCCATCTGTCATGTTGTGGCAAACACACTTTGATATGACACATTTAGCAACTGAAACCTGGTCATCGGGACCAATACGATACACTTAACGGTATTGCTGTTTAACTGATTAATCTGTGTTGCATCATTTTGTCTGGTACTGTTTTAATGTTGACCGTTTTGAGCATCTTTTGGTCTCTGAACAGTGAGTGTGTGTGAAATTACACCTGGATAATTGAAAAAAAATGGGGAGGGAGAATCTATATTTACAAAAACAACAGGTGATGAAGGAGATGCAAAGAGAAAATATCAAAAGTTTTGACTGTGCTCTAGTATAGCAATAGATTTCGTTAATGCATTTGGTAGACACTGTTATCCAAAGTGACTTTGAATACATTCAAAGCATATGTTTATCAATATGATTTCATCAGACTCCCTATGATCCTTCTAATATTCCTTATTACAGATAACAGTTTTAATGCCTCTGTTTTCATTGCGGTTTCTTATCTTGTATCTCAAAATAAATTAACAATCTTTCAAATTGTTTCACATTTATGAGGGCTGAAAATGAATGTCTTGGTTGTAAACTATTGTTATGAAGCCTTCGAATTTTGGATGTACATATACTATACAGGGCCTCTATATGCTTCATCTTTTTATATATATACTTTTTTTGCTACCGCAATAATGTCTAGACACTGTTTAACAGTGTATGTGATTATTTAGTTTAAGTGTTCACTGGTTCACTCATCAACACTTGAGTTCTTTAGGTACGTGATACATGTTTTTCCCCCTCTTTGGGATATTCAGAGCTTTGCTTTTAGAGAGTAATATGTCCGTTTTTTTAATTTGAAGACCATTTCAGAGGTGTATGTGTATTTCTAAAGTGGCCCATTATTTAGAGCTAGTTTGTGGTGTTGGTTGTAGTTGTACAATAATTTTCACAAAGTAAATCAAGACCTGGACCTTTTGGTTTAGTGTGCTTTCAAAACGTGGTATTTATCAGAAATGTGCCTATTGGAATGCAGTGTTGGTATTTGGGATCTAAAATTGAATGATTATCACTGAGTTACACCAACAGACTTGAATTTTGAGTAGCACTTTTCAAGATAAACGTTTTTTTGTAGTTTTTTTTTGTAATGTAATGCACCTTTTTGTGTGTGTATGGCTAAAGCAAGTGTTGTATAGTTGAAATAAAACAATCAATGAAATTTAAAATTTGCCAAGGTATTGTATATTTGCCCCCTATATACCCAGTGAATAGGCTGCCATGCACCTAAAGAGTAGCAACTGCATTACAATTAACTAAACGTAAACCCCAGAATAATTAATACTATTTTGACATTGCCATTTGGATGAACTGTTGATATGTGAATGCATTATGTGTGTTGGTTTTACAGGCAATATTTAGTTATTTCCTGAACTTTGTAATCTTCATAAGTTTTAATGCTTTTCTAACTGATTTACAGACCAATAAATCAATCCTTACAGACTTTGAAATCGTTTAATGTGTCATGTAAGCAGTTAACATAAAGCTTCTTTAAAACTGCTTGGCAGTTTGCCCGTTTAAAAAAAAACTGAAGACCGTAAACGGCAATAATACTGCATATATTGCAAGAATAAAGCGCCCTCTAATGGCTGGTATCTTCTATGGGAGAAATAAATCTATCAATTTATATCATTAATAAAAAAATTTGACTGCAATAAGTATAAAGTTTTTGAGACCATAATCAACATTACCCTCAGTTAATTTCCTTATGTAAGTCGTACATTTTCAATTGGCGATACAAACGACAAGTGCCTTTTGCAAATGTGGAGTTCATTCATAAAAGTGACCAATAGAGGGAGCTATAAGCACACAAATGTGACATACGTTGTTGCCATTATTTTCCATTTAATCCTCGTTTCAAAACGAATCAAGTAGGGTGTACGCGGAAAATGTAACACGTGTTTGTACATGTTTGTGCGCTTTAACACTAAGAAAATATGATAGTTTCCCTTTTGAGGTGGATATTCTAAAATCCAAATATAAAATCAAATCAAAGAAGTAAAACTGGAATCTGTATGGACAACGGAAGAGGGATTTTGTAATACAGTGCCTGGCATCCTGATTACGCCATGACGTCACCCTTGACAGCCAACCAACGCGGCTTCAGCGCGAGCGTCGCAGTGTCACCGTTGACCTCGCACAAGCATGGCGTTGCTTTGCAGATCCACAGGGTTACTTCTGAAAAACAGTAAACTGCTACCCTCTGCATTAGCAGCAACCAGGCAATGCAGTTCAGGTATCAGGAACCATGTCTACTTCAAAGTAATGGCATCCTTTTCAATGTCACTATCGAGTTTTGCTTTGGTTGGAAACTTGCGTAATTTGCCTGTTGGTTATGTGGCGGCTGAAAGTGTTGTTGTACCCGCAACTTTATAAAGGAAGCTGCTGCTACCCCTCTGTGTGTTTGTTTACAGCTGAAACATATTTAATAAATATAATAATGTTATTTAAATATAATAAAGAGGTGGTTATTTGACTAATTAAGTCTGTTTTTAATCATTAAAAAATGCGTTGAGCCATATTGTGAGCTAATTTGACCCTTAACCTCATCTCTTTTGCAGGTGGCCAGTATCAGTACATACTGGTTGACAAAAAGGGTGACAAGAAGAATGTTGGTTTCATCCAACTGAATAGGCCAAAGGCCCTGAATGCTCTTTGTGACGGGCTTATGATGGAGGTGGGCAAAGCCCTTGATGCATTCGAGGATGACAGAGAAGTGGGAGCAATTGTCGTCACAGGGAGTGAAAAGGCCTTTGCAGGTGTGAAACTGTCAATAAAATTAGTTGTGTTAAAAAAAAAATGTTTTGGATTGGTTGTTGTATTGACACTTTTGCTTTGATAGCTGGAGCCGATATTAAAGAGATGCAGAATCGAACCTTTCAAGAGTGCTATGGTGGAAACTTCTTAGCACATTGGAACAGGGTATCAACAGTCAAAAAGCCTGTTATTGCTGCTGTGAATGGGTTTGCGGTAGGTAAATATTTTAAATTAGTCACCAGAAAGACTGTTTAAATCTTAATTCCAACTCAAGCATAAACATAAAGTTTGTGTCCTGTCCAGCTTGGTGGAGGATGTGAGTTTGCCATGATGTGTGACATAATCTATGCTGGGGAGAAGGCACAGTTCGGACAGCCAGAAATCTTGCTCGGGACCATTCCTGGTACAATAACGGATCTGTTTTTTAATTATGTGGATTGATTGTGGGGGAATAATTATGAATGTCATTAATAAAAAATGCAAGGTAGCTGAGACCACATGATTTCTTTGGCTCCAGGTGCTGGTGGCACTCAGAGGCTTACGAGAGCAGTGGGGAAATCCCTTGCGATGGAGATGGTTCTCACAGGAGACCGAATCTCAGCTCAGGAGGCAAAACAGTCTGGTTTGTCTTTCAAACTTACTGTTGCACTACAGCTTCTTCTCTTAATTTAATATGATGACTAATGTATTCATCTTTATAGGTCTTGTGAGCAAAATATTCCCTGTGGATCAGCTGGTTTCAGAAGCGATCAAATGTGGAGAGAAAATAGCTGGCAATTCCAAACTTGTCTCAGCCATGGCAAAGGAAGCTGTTAATGCAGGTGAGGGGTTTATTAAAGAGATTGTTAAAATTCTATTCATGTTTCATGAATGAGGCTCACGGACATTCTTGCATCCAAAAAATTATTGTGCAGCTATTTAGAAACTGATAGTTTTATTATGTAAACTTTCCTTGCAGCATTTGAACTGACTTTAGCTGAGGGCAGTCGACTTGAAAAAAGATTGTTCCATGCGACCTTTGCTACGGTGCGTCACTTTTCTTTTGTTTATTTTACTTTATTTTTTTGGGGGGGGAGCTTTCTTGAACTTGCTGTGTTCTTGATTTCAGGAGGACAGAAAAGAGGGCATGACTGCCTTTGTCGAGAAGAGAAAGGCGGCTTTCCAGGACAATTAAAATTCCAGTTGGAAAATATGGTGATGTTTAGATTGTGATCAAATGCTGATATTAAAATACTCTAATTTGCCTTAATTTTCTTATAAAGTGTTTATGAAAAAACTTCAAGATTTAGGCTATGTATTTGGGCTGTCAGATGTGCATACCTGTAGTTCACCGCGGTTCACATTTGATTTAGTTTATACATGACCTTTTCTAATCAATGTATAGGTTTTAATCATGGTCTAGTATTATCATTTTGAAATCTTTACTGATACACACAAATAGAGGGATCCAGTGCATTTACTTCTGTGTAACTGAAACACTAAATAATGCATTGTAATATACATTTGAGCTGTTCAGAAGAGAAAATGTCATCGCCTTTTTAAACTGTTTGTAATTACTGTAAAACTCTTCAAGATTTTGCAAAAATCCTGATTTCACTGAATATTCTGATCATTAGGAATTGAGACCGTGCAATTACACTCTGTACACTCTAGGGGGAGCTGTGGCTGTATTTTCAGTCACTCGTGCAGCGTAGCCTATCCATGTGATAATAAAGTCTGTCGATGTATTTTGTAGCGGTATTCTTTAAATGATAGCCTATATTTATCCATCTAAAAAATATTTTAATACAATGTAATACTAAGTGCCCTTGATGTCGTGCAAAATAGGGTTTTGAATTTTGACGGACGCGATTTTTATTTTATTTTATATAGTTTAAGGAAGGCAGATTTTGTGCGGAATACTGAAGTTTATTGACCAACAGGATTAAACATTTTTTTTAATAAACGTGTTCTCAGTAACCAGGCCATCCTAAATGTTTTACTACCAATGTGTTGAAATTGATGTTTATAAATAACTATCATTTTTCTTAATGTGCGTTTTGGTTTGAAGATTCTTAATTAGTTTTTTTCGTTTTTCGTAAATCTAAATAGTTTATGAAATGTCGCTGATTTAAACCAAACAGCTCAAACTTTCTAATTATTGATGAATAACTGTAAAGTTTCTAATGTCGCTTAATCATCACTTGCCAGGTTAAAGATCGCCAGAGAACTTACAACCCACTTTTACGCATTAACCACTGCCCATTTTATGTGAAATACAGCGTCCAGAAGGACCACAGCAAATGTAATTATAGGACGAGTCTATTCATCTCAATTGCACATCAAATGAGCGCATTTTCTCACTTGAAAATCTTGGCTTTTTTTCTCTTCGCACGGCGTCGTTCCAAACACTCTCAAAAGTCCATAGCCTAATTGATTTTAATTTTCATTCAATATTCCCTCAGAGTCCAGCTTTCTTCTCAGCCCCTGGAACAAAACTTTTAAAAGAGGAGAAAAAAACGTTCTCTCCACATACCGCAACAGCACAAAGGTCTCCTTAAAGACAGCAAAAGAGAGGTTCCACTTTGAAGTCTATCCCCTGCTAACGAAAGGTCAAAATAATAAATGTAGACCGAATTGAGGCGCTCAGCTCAAACAAAAGAGGCAAAACGTTACATTTTGGCAAAGGCAGCTCCTCATAGCGTGATAAACTCATTTAAAAAAGCAGAACCAAAGAGGGAGCAGCATGGTTCCTCGGTAAAAGAAAGGAGCTTTGAACTGATCAGACAGTCTTGGCTCCTCCGAATGTCTTTTCTTCCATCAGTCTTCCATCTTTCCACCTTCACTCTACATTTCGCAGCTGCAAAGCCTCCACACACCTCTTTTGGAGCAAATTTCCCTGAATTAGAACCACATCAACGGCAGTCCCTCTCCATCAGTAGCAGCTGCACGTCTAGGTGTCGTTCTTCATTTAGACGGCGAGTTTACGTTCAATTAGCTTGCTAATTTTTTCAAACAAATAAATGTCCCAACTATGAAAAATGTATCAGCCATTTGTATAATTTAATTTAAATTAATTATAATTAAATTTCCATTTACCGACGATAAAGTTACATTAGACATAGGGCCGACTTAATATTTAGCATGGGATGGATATGTGTATGAATTTAATTTATAAATCGCTGTGGATGTTGTCAAGAGCGCAGATGGCAATGCGCGGAGATTGAGAATCTTTGAAAATCATGAGTGTTGTGAGTCTAGTCGCTGCAGATTATGAGAGCAGCCTACACGTGGATTTTTCCTCAACATTTTAATTCAAGATTCACTTCAAGCTGCAGGCCTAGCTAATTAACTGGGTCACATTGTGCATAAGACTACAATAATTGGTCTTCAGAGACATAGCCACTTAAAACTGAAATAATGAATTTTAAATCACCTGTTGCTATAAACCGTTAGTTTAGGCCTATATGTAGACTATTTTAAGGTCTATAGATGGCCTAATTAATGAGCACCACTGCCATTAATGTGAGGCTATATTGATCTTAGTAGAGTTCTAATTATTCAATGACTATGTAATATTTTTAATGTAAATAAAAAAACAACACTATTTGTAGCCTATATGGATGTGTTTAGCCTACCTCCGCCAGTGTAAATTTAGCGCTCCTTGACAAATTAGTCTAATGTAAGGTTAATGACTTCATGAATGCCTTCTTATTCTGAAACAGAATAAGCCCTATATGCAAAACCAGTCTTTCTTGAACATAGATGAAGTAAGACAACTGTCATTGGTATGCAAAGAAACGCAAATTACGTAATCGGAACGCAGGTTGCGTTAGAAACGTATTTCGTGTAAACCAATTGAAATACTTTGAAGGGTCACATGACTCCACACAAACTCGCTTGTGTTCTGTCACTGCTTTGAAATGGTTATACTAAAAGGAATCCCATCAATACTTACGCCTGAATTATTGTATGTTTTGGCGCAAATGGGTCATGGAGATGAACTAGGTAAGTCGTTAATGAGCTCGCATCACACGCAGCGTACCTTTTACGAACGTCAAACCGAAAGGTTCCTGCATTACACATACGTGGGCTAATTTCAGAATGAATGTAAAGACCACATACCTGTTTGCACCATTAACTTATAGCATGTCATTTGTTTATTTGAAGGTAGATGCGATTTAAAAAACGCAACGGATATATCCTAGTTCGAGCAGTAAAACAGGAAGGGATATTGCTTTGGCAGCGCTCCTTACCACGCAGCATGCGCTTTCATTTCATCATCAAAATGTCACTCAAAAACTTTGTAGGCTGTCTCTCATAAAAATGTCACATTTTTATTATCTCTAAGCCAAAGCACATATCCAGTCTTTCGACCCCCGCTGATGTTATAATGCGTCGATTTTCTGTCCGTCTACAGCTTTAAGTGGATCTGGTTTGTCTTGTGAGCGCAGACGAGACGTCATCATTGCAAGTGCAACAAACGTGTTATAAGAAATAAACGTCATGTATGAATTGTAATGTAGCCTCTGACTTTTTTAGTTCTTGCAGACGCAAATTTTCCAGCCGCATCTATTTGTAAATGTGGTCCAGTGGAGATAAGAGCGGATGGTATGTGTACAATCTTCTAAACCTTTACAAAAATGTAGCTTCTACAGGTATTGTTCCTACAATACAACTTGCGAAAATTCTAGATGCTCTTCTTAAACTGTTTGAAAGAGATCTCATGCTACTTTATTATGGGTTTACATAAGCAGTAATAGTCTTAATATGCATTAGCTGAACAGCCAAAAATATAAAATGTTTGTCACTGACACTGCTGTGCAAGGCAATCAAGTGTATGGTCTGTTTTATTCTTTAAGGTGTAGGTATACCAGAACTTCTCAAGGCAATACTGAAGCTTTTTCCTCTTGATACCTATGATGATTCGGTGAGTGATAATTCTCTGCATCTTTTAATTTTTAAATGGCTAAACCACAAATATAAACTTGGTTGTTCATATATGTAAATTTTCATAATTGTAGGGTCATGTCTGTAACTTAATATGGTATGATTTGTTAGGCAGCTGTCATGGACCTTGTGCAGAGTGACAAATTAAAGGGGCTGAAAGTGGCGGTTTGGGACCAGTACTCTGACCTCCTGAAACAATCAGGATCAGATGTAAGCTATTATATACATAAAAGGTCATAACTAATATGATGAGGACATATTCATCACTACTGAAATTATATTTGACCAAGCTATAGGTTTACAAAGAGAATACAAATAATTTCTCCAGGATGTCAAATTTGTGTGTGTGTGTATATATATATATATAAAACCATTAAAACAAAGTTGAAATTTAACATGCTTTTTTTTTCAGGGTAACTTCCAGTTTGTTGAGCGGTTTGCTTTTTATGAGCGTGCCAAGAAGGCATTTGCTGTAGTTGCAACTGGGTGAGCATTTTTATTTATGATCTATTATGATCTGTTTAGCTATTTTTTATTTAATAAAATAATCAATGATCCTTCAATCTCTCTGACAGGGAGACTGCACTGTATGGAAATCTTATTATCAAGAAAGGTGTCATATCGCCTGATGAACAATGCTGAAAGAGGAGCTGTTTGGTCATTTTTCATTACCGAAGTGATTAGACAAAAAATCTTATAGATAATGCACAGAAAATACCTTTGAATAATCGAAATAAAACTATTGTTTATGTTATTACTTATTACATAAAAAATATGTACATTAATTTAGTGCCTTCATTTTAGATTTTCTGTAATAATGTGATGTTGTATAATAAGTAATTTCTCAAATAAATAGAGAAAAATCATACAATTTATACAGTAAAACCATTTGAAAATACTTAACTGTATCCACCTTTCTTTTATTAAAAAAAAAAAAAAGTTAAGTTTTGTGAACTGAAACTCATCTCAGGTCAAATATTTAGATTTAGAATTTTTTTTAATGTTTTACTTCTCTTGTGCGACAGGTGTAGCTCAATCCCCACCTGGCAGCATTTTATTTTGTTGCCCGTTCTGTGAATTAACAGCAGCTGAATCGAGCTCTGAATATCCTCTCCTTAGGACTATGGAAATGTAATACTTTTGCCTTTCTGATAATACTTTGCCTTAATAAATTTTTTTTTTCCTCAATTATTTTATAATGATTGTATACCAATTTGTTTCATTTACTCATTTATTTTAAAATGATTAAAGAAAACAACAACAAAAAAACACCAGTAAGTGAATCATATGGCTTACTAGTTATGGTCACAGTCTTCCTGGTATTGCTGTGTGCAAAACATGCACAACAGGCATTCTTTTTGTTTATTACTATATTTAAATAAAAAAAATCATGCTGAGACATGTTTTTTTTTCATGATTTAAAAAAATTGAGATAATTTAATTAAAACTACACATAATGAATTAACGTCCAGTACTGCAGTCCTTTAGACACGACATGGCTTATTTTATCATAATTTATGATAAAGGTCATCCAGGTCTACCTCTGGCTCTGTGTGCACTCTTTTAGTGTGAATTGGGAATATATTCATAGCTAAAGCCTGCTGGTCAGACTGATGTCCTTTGAGATCTGCGTGGTACAGGTCATCTTTGTCTTCTTCAGGGCTTGTGTAGATGGGCCTGGCATTACCTCCAATTACATCCTTCTCTCCTCTCATTGGCTCGACAGCTACATCAAACATGCCGTGATACAGATCGTCCCTATCTTCTTCTGGTTTGTCATACATCTGTACCTGATCGCGTCTCAGTGGCTGAAAGTAGTTTTCATGCTGTTTTGGGTCAGCTGGATGTTTTATGTCAAAGGAGTGGTAGAGAGCATCTTTATCCTCTTCAGGTCTGTTGTATTTCTGCTGAATTTCTTCTTTTACAGCTTTCCAAATCAACATGTTAGGATTGATGTCAGAATTTGTTATATCCATGTCCTGTGGTGGCTCCACCTCCTCCTTCATTCCCTGGATCATCTTCCCATTGCGATGATCAAAACTACCATGGGAAAGGAATGTTTTAATTTAATCTTTTGTGAATATTTGGTAATTTGAAATATTTTTTATATTCACGTTTTACAAACTACTTAACAGTGTGTGCAGAAGGCAAGTCAAGTACTTACACTATAGTGTCCTGAACTGCTTTGCCAAACTCTTTTTCCTGTAAAAGCAACAAGCCAAATAGCAAATGGATTGTTTAAAATATGAAATATGTGTAAAATAACCCAATAGCAAATCACAGTTTGTTAACAAGAAGACATTAAAATGAGTGTTAAATTCTTTACATCCTTTTCATCTTGCTCCAAATGGCAAGACGGGTCAGGGCAGACGTTGTAAAAACAACTGTAATTAAAAGCGACTATAGCCATTGTTTATTTTTTTTCTTTTGTAACATAAGACAGTCAAAATATTTTGTTGTAAATTTAGAGTTTACATATTAGAAGTTAAACATACCCTGGGCCTGTATGGCTTGGCTGAAGTGCTGAATATCAGCCCTGACAGGCAGATTAGAACAGAAAACCTATAATGTGGGAAACAAAACATGAGTGTTCAAGCTAAAAATAATAGGAATAGAATAAAAAGATAAAACTTACTTTGTTGAAAACATACAGTAAATATATATGTGTGTGTGTAACACTAAAGCTCATCGAAACTCACCTCATCATAGTGGTTCTTATACAGTAACTCACAACGAAATTTGAAAGCTGCATAAAGTTGTGAAGACCAAACAAACTTACCTGTAATAAAAGAAGTTCAAAGTTCAGCAACAAACTGACTTTGGACCTGAACTGTAATAATTGTTTTATAGCATATACTGTGTGTGTGTGTGTGTGTGTGTGTGTGTGTGTGTGTGTGTGTGTGTGTGTGTGTGTGTGTGTGTGTGTGTGTGTGTGTGTGTGTGTGTGTGTGTGTGTGTGTGTGTGTAAGTAAGAGAGAGAGCGGGAGATTATTATTACTACTACTGCTATTGTTGTTAATACTCTTCTTGAAGTGATTATTATTTTATTGAAACAAACCCTATACAATTGCGCCAAAGCTGCGTTTAAAGATCAAACGATTATCAAAATGATGTCGCATTTTAAATCTGTCATTTCGGCAATTTATGCCGAGCACTGATAGGCTATTATGTAATCTTTAATATGATAAAGGAAGCTAAACACATATTTCAACATAAGAGTCGAAAGTTCAGCACAATTGAAAACAGATAATCACTTGCAGTTAGCCTGCATGGGCTATGTTATCGAAGATTGATCAATAATAAATGTAGCTAATTATGCGCGTGTAGCTACTAGCCTATATGAAAGTTATTGCGGATTACAGTTGTTTCATGTAAAACGCATTAAAAGAAAACCATGGAAACCCTTTATAATAATTATCGAATATTTAATCATGTTAATGTGATTTGATGACACGACTAATAAGGAACAACGTAAAATACAGGCCTATCGTTTTTGCCCAAAACAAAAATCCTATAATGTTTTGGTTTAAAGATGTTTGAGGCAGACGTCCGACAACTAGACGCGAGTAAATGCAGTAGGGTCAGGTTCGGGTTAAGGATTAAGGATTGAAGTTACTTAGACTTCGGGATTCTGCCAGGGCTCCAACCACCCAAGTGGCGCTCTTTTCCCAAGCATCAAATAAAAACACAAGCCTGTATTCACGGGGTACACGACGCACATCCACAGGAGCTCTTGAAATGATATCTGTATAATGTTCATCAATTTAAGTGAAAACTAAGCTATGTAATAGTAGCCTAACTAAGACAAGCACATGCTGTTGACGTGGAAGATGGACGTCTTTTGTTTGTTGCCTGAAATTCCATGCAGATGATTTATTATTTAGGCTATAAGTTATAATTAGCTTAAAGAAAACAAAACTAAGGAAACATAAAACTCAATGTGAAAGCTGTGATGCATTGAAAAACATTTCATGACCAGGTTCAGGTTGTGAAGCATTTAAATGTATTCCCTGAAAAAAATAAATTGTGAGTAAGACTTTATTTTATAGTGTCCTTGTTACACGTTACATGTAGTCCTACTTACTGCAGTATTAACAGTAAATTACGCATAATCATATGCAACTAACCCTCGACCAAACCCTAATCCTACCCTAAAGTAAGTACACATATGACTAATAAATCAATACTCAGTACTTAAATATATAGGCCTAGTTACACTGTAACAATGACACCTTAAAATAAAGTGTAACCAAAAGTTTATTTATAATTTTTACATACTTTTAATATTTTGTTATTACCACATTGGTGGCAGGGTAAACAACTGCAACTATTAAATCTCAACAAAAGGCCTGAGACATTGCATTGAGTTGATTCACATTTGTAAAGTTGCTGTGTGATGATAGGCAGCACAACATTTATGTTTGTTAAGAAAGCCCCTTTTGTAAATGTGATTGCTATCCCATGGTGACTAATGGCACCCGTGCAGACGCTCTCATCTCCCACGGAACTGAGTCAAAAATCTGTGCAGCAGCAAACAGCGTCTGACTGTGCGGCGTGAGACTGAGGGCAGACGAGCGCTCTGTGATCTTAATGCCAAGTGCTTGCCCTCATTACTGGGCTTATTGCAGGATCAAGTGCGAGATGATGTTTACTCACGGCTCGAGTGGAGACAACTTGAGTCACAGGCTCACTCTCACCTGGAAGGCTGTTTCAAAAGGCTCTCAGTCCAGGAAATGTGTGGCACCTGAGTTTCTCGCATGAGGAATTTATTCCAGTCAGTGTATTAACAAAGCCTTCGAGGCATCTCTGTAGAAAACATTCTCCTTTTCTCACCACTCTGACTGTGCATACCTGTAATTAGACAGGTTGTTATTTTAATACGGCCGAAGTCTGTGGGGCCCCATACAGCGCTTTGATGCTTGTTTCACAGCTATAATACTCAAGTGGTTAAAAAGGGAACAGGAACGATCAAACCTGCCTGGTTAAATGAATACAAATTATGGCATTATCTCTGGAGTTACATAGTGATGTCTTGTAGACTATGTTATGATGTTGTATGTTCTTATTTGTTGTTCTAAATGAATGTGTTTTGTGACAGTAAGCGCTCTCCTCACAAACCATGACTAAATAGAACATGTTTGCTCTTTTGATAACTTTATGAACCAGACTTATGCTGTAAAAACCACAGGAAATAGCATAGAAGGAAAACATAAGCGTAACTTATAGGAAGGAACCTGAGAGGACAATATTCATGTGTAAATCAACTGAATGTCTGTCATGTCTTTTACTTTTCATTTTAAACAATAGATTGTTTGATTGGAGAGAATTTCCATCCAAAACATTCAGTGCACAAAGAAACATGCTGCTGACTTAGACAAATAAACGTTAAGGATATGATTTTTAAGTTGAAATTTATTAAAGTGTAACAATTTTAAAAGCATAAATTCTGTTTTCCTTGCTCAGGTCTACAACAGTGCAAAATATATTAAAAGATCCAGATTTCTATTTTAATAGCGAATAATCAATTTGAAATATGTTATTCAAATGCCATCATTTTGAAATATAATCAAAATTCTATTTAGCCTTTGTCATTTCTGGTATTTGTGGTATTTTCACTTAGAATGCACGTAGTTGCAGCAGTTTAAGGTTTGTTTAAGGTTATGAGGGTTATTATTTTAAGGTTATGAGGGTTATCAGATATCTTCATAATTACTTTAAAAAAACATATTCTTAGAGTTATTACACTGAAAATGTTTATAAGAAAAATGGTTTTAGCCTGTTCAATGTGAAGTGAGCAACTAAAAAAAATATCTTTAGACAAATATGTTTTTAGTAAAAAAAAAAAAAAAAAATTAGGTTGCAACTGATTTTCTTTACTCAGAAGTCAAATGCTATGTGATGTTATTCTTAATATTGGAGGTCATTTATTATGTCATGCATAGTCTGCTAATTATGACAGCAATCATTTTATTTCTTTTATACAATTTTTGGTTTTAAAAAGAAAGAGTGAAGCACAACATGTATTACAATGATGGATATTGTTACAATAAACTCAATATTGTGGGCATCAATAGTAATTTCTGGTCCTGTCAGAAATGTGCTACATGCATCTGATGTACAGCCACACCCAGCCAAGCTGGATTTAATTAAATTGACACTGCTGTGCCTTTTCTCTCCATCAGCCGCACAGTTGCTGAGAGATGGACTGTAGGAGCTAATGGCCCCCGGCATGGAACTAAATTAAGTGCTACAAAGTATTTATTGGGGCCAGTTATGTGGACCTCGTGCTTGATTAAGCACCTTCTCTTGTTGTCAAGGTAATCAGGGTTTGTATATAGAAATATTTCAGGATAGAGCAGCTCTAGAGTGGTTGTGTAAAGAGCAAACAAAACTTATAATAATCTGCAGCATATTATGCTCAATCAAACACGAGTGTGCCTCATTATGACAACAACTCATCTTGCCCACTGAAATTACATTTTTAGATATCTCTTATAAAGGTCAAATGAATATGTGAGACACATTTCTGACCTTGCACATACTTGCTTAATGTAAATCCAAGTTTCAGAAAATTGTACATACTCAATGTTGCATAAATCTGTATTGGAAATTTGGTGGCACACTAAAAAGTTATCACAGCTATTGGGTTCCAACCACAAAATCAATGCAAAACTTATTTTCTTGACGCCTCAGTCATAAATGAGCACTGACAAGCCAAACATTATATATCTGCTCAAAGGCCAAAATATTACTACCCATCTAACAGGGAACGTCCTGGCAACTTTCTCTCAAACAAGCGTTTTTCAAGCAATACTAATAAAACATTTGTTCAAGGTTATCTGTTATTTAAAAATATTTGAAATTAAAACATTTGCACAAAATGTTATTTGTACATTCTCTACAATCTTTTTTTTTTTTTACTGAAACATTTTAGTTGGAGGTTTGTCTAACATTTTTAAATGTTAATAGTTTGAGAAAGTTCAGAGATCAATATAGCAACGTTTTTCCAAAATGATAAAATTGCTTATCGTTTTCCCTCAACGGTAGCATTTTAAAGCATTTTTAAAAATGAATGTTTTGAACGTTCAGATATGTTTCATAACTCAATGGGAACATTGGCAAAACGTTTTTAGGACTTAGCTGGGTTTATGATCTGGTACATTATTTAGAATATGTAAAACTAATCTTGTTTTGTGTGTTTACACAACTGTCTTCGAAAGTGCCTAACGCAACAAATTTAGTACTAAGAGCTATAGCTGATATATTAATCAACACGACTGCGCACAACCCTTAACCGCAGATGTCAGCAACATCATCACTGCCATATTTCTATAGCCCAAACACCCACACAAACCATATGCCTTGTGTAGACATGATGAGTTATCAAATCTAAATGAAATATCTTGATCTAACAGCAGCACAGACATGCATTTTTGTCTCATAACTTTCAAGGGCCGACTAGATATGATCTCATTTACTCATAAAATGTAAACCTGGATTTATTTTTCTTGGGCTGGGTCCAAACTCCCACTGTGTATGTTCTTCTTTGAGTCCCTCCAGGAATGTTCCAGAACCCTGCGCTGCTCAGTCACTGCGGCTAACAGCGAAACACGAGTTCTGTGTGAAACACTGCCCGTGGTCACTGCTGCCTATAGAACGCTACAGTACATGCAGAAACTATACATTTCATCCGGCATACAACACTGTGATTGTTTTTACCTTCATTGTGGATGTTCAAATAAAGCAGAATTAACGGCAATATGGCAAAAATACATATTCAGTACATATCATAGACATATTCAAATTACGGAGACCTAAACATACTCAGTGTGTTTACAGTTATGGTATTTGTTTTCATATTACGTGAACCCTCATTTTAAGCTTGGCCAGCACCAAATACATGCAAAGTCAATTTTTAATTTTCACTAAATCTGTGGACTAAGCACAGTGAAAACAAGCTGATTTATTTATTTGTTCTGGCTCCACATTAGCAGTCGAAAACTATTTGTTTTAGTTGGTCAAAGAGCAGTCTGTGGCATTGGACTGAGACAAGTACGTTACCTACATTCCTTCATGGATGTAACCCTAGCAAAATTGCTCGCCTCACTTTAGGAGTCAATGTGTCGCCCAAATTATTCTTTCTGCCTCTGTTCAGCATCTAGCCAATTAATTTGGATGACTATTTTGACATGTCACTGTAAATCTGTGAAACCACTGGTTGTATTGAATTGTCAAAGCCAAATATACGTTGGGTACATTAAGGGCTAAGTGGCTGAAAATGATATTTACTGGTTCATGCTCTCTAAAAGACATCCATCAAGCCAGATTTGATCATGTTTGATTATTCAGCATTCGTGACTTAGAACCCCTAATTTGCAGTCCAGCAGATGACGATGCAGTTCATCTTTCAGCAACTGATAAAAGTTATTTTCTGCTTATGCTTTTCTTACTAGATCACTGACATCTTCATTTATTTTACCTATAAAAAGTATTGGTGATGTATGATTTTAGATCATTTGGAAACACTTTATCTAAAGCCTTCAGGTATAATGCATTATAAAGGTATTCATCATAAATAGTTGCAACCAAAGTTAAAATGCATTATAATATTTACAGATTCCTTCCTTGTTACATCTGAAATTAGTTGTCATGTTTTAAAGGGTAACACTTTATTTTACAGTGTACTTGTTACATATGTGACCCTGGACCACAAAACCAATCACAAGGGTCAATTTTTTTTTTATTTATTGAGATTTACACATCCTCTGAAAGCTGAATAAATAAGATCATTGATGCATGGTTTGTTGACTATTTGAAAATCTGGAATCTGAGGGTGCAATATTGCATATTACTACTACTAATCATTTTTATATATATTTACGGTAGGATATTTACAAAATATCTTCATGGAACATCATCTTTACTTAATATCCTAATGATTTTTGACATAAAAGAAAAATCTATAATTCTGACCCATACAATGTATTGTTGGCTATTGCCACAAATATACCCGTGCGACTTATGACTGGTTTTGTGGTCCAGGGTCACATATGTTACATGAATTTACCATAGTAACTGTAAATTATGCATAATTACACGCAACTGACCCTCAATCCTCATAACCCTATAGTAAGTACATGTAGTTAATTAATATTACTCAGTATTAAAATATATAATTCCATTGTAACAATGACACCATAAAATAAAATGTAACATTTTAATGCATCATACTTTATAAAGTAACAATGAATAGATAAGTATTATAATGTATTTTAACTGTCACAATTATTCATGAAACTATACAATGCATTATAAGGTGCAGAACAAGGCATAATAATAAAATAATATAAAATAATTATTTTTGGGACAAAATGTAGTTACAATTGTATAGCAATATGTTGTCCCTTAATATGAATCACACATCAAGCCTCCACTTTAAAGATGTACATGTAATATATTGAAAAATATAAATAAAAGTGTGTTAATAAATTTAAAGCTGCAATGAACACCACAGCTATAATTTCAAGATTCCAAAATTAATTGTTTCTTGTTCAGTAAAGAAAATGTTAAATGAAAAACATTACTATCTTATTCAGTTAAATTTTTGTAGTGGGGACAGTGAAAATGTTTTAGGTTAGGTAAAAATGTACTGGCCCATGCTCATTTGTACTCAAGGAAGGAAGCTTTATACTAACAAATAATGTCTCTCATTCTGAAAGCCAAAATGAAAGAGTAATAGCTTTGAATAATCAGACATCGGTTACTATCTGAAAATCTTTACAAATCACACTGGCTGGAGGTACACCTTCGTGATTGTGAAAAGGGAAGTTGTTCAAAAGTTTTGAGACTGCAAATGAAAAGCAGTAGCAGACATGAACACCGCTAACTTCCTCCTCTGACTGAAGGATGGCTCCATGTCGTCTACTTCTACTGTATGAAGGTTTGCCTATATTGGATCCATGTGTGTCAGCTTTCCCTTGCATTTAAAGGGGATACTCTGCTTTCAAAGCATGCTGCCACCCAGAGGACATGTACATATACTTGTACTGCAGAAACGGGTGGTGGAATTTACTCAGAAATGAAGCACCCCAACCGAGATATTCCTATTTAAACCCGAAGACTAAACAAATTTGAATGAGATAAAAGCATTGACTGAGACACATGTCATGAAGTTGATATAAAGAAAAACTGTATCCAGAAATAATATCCATAAAAAGTTTAGAAAACAAGTGTCACTTATGTTTAATTTCTATAATGTTCTTGTGAATGTACTTGTGTTTTCTTCTAAGGTGGAAAAATTCTGAGTTCTGTACCTTTTCATAATCTCAATATCATCATTAAGTGGATTTAAAAAGCATTAAATTAGCTAAATCTGTTTGTTTCATTGCTTGGAAGAGGGACTCAAAAAACACTTACATTTATTAGTAAACAATATATCCAAAACTAAGCATGGCTAATCTCTAGCTTTCATCATTGTAATAGGAAGAACAGTAATTGGCTACTTTGTTTGACCTACTTCAGAACACAAATATTGTCATTAGTCATAGACCAAATCCTTTAATGACATCCTGTCATTATGCTGAAGCTAATATGCTAATGGTACAAATGAATTATAAAAGAGCAGAGTTGGTTTTCATTAGCGTTCGGCTCTTAGCGAATAGCTGGGGCACAATACTTTAATCTAAACCATGCATGCTTTCATTTAAACCGTGGAGAAAATGAGTGCCAGCTCAGTTTGGATAAGGCCATTCTTGGTGAATCGCAGGCAGAGGAGCGCAGTTGGTTTTTGATTTCTGTTATGTTTAGAGTAATTATCAGAATACTCAGAGCCAGCCAGAGCATTGCATAAATCACACACAGGGTGAAATTTCAACAAATAGCCACAATTAGTGGAAACCTGTTTTGTCACAATCGAGCTGTTGTGATGAATTAGGTGTAGAGGGTTTATACTTACTAAAAAGGAACTAAATGAAGTTGAGCTGATCAGAAAGGAGCTATTTGTTTGGACCCTGCATCTTGTCTGGCGAACAACCATACAGTCCTGTGGAAACATGATGGTTGGTTAGTACATTTCAGTGTTAAAGAAAACACTAGTGATTTTGTCACAGCCAGGGTCCTCTTTTCCAACCGCATTTAACAGTATATCTTCACCTTCCGTGTTTGCCTGAGAATAATCGCCGTGCCGTGAGAGTGGTGTAAAACTAGTGTTTTAAAATCATGAAAAGGAACAATAAAGAGTAAAGTGACTCGTGAACTGTCAGCGAATAATGACTGCTGGCAACTAAGCGTGACACACACTCACACTGGCAAACGTATGGAGTCCAGTGTGTGCCAAGAATAAATTATCTGTCTGTAACTATTTAAAGGCAGTATTATGGTGTGATTTATGCGCAGAAAACTGCATTGTGGGCTCCAACATTTTCCAAGTGCTGCAGCTTGCAGCAATTTAAATTATATGGGGGGAAAACCACCAAAACGACTATTTGACTGTGGTCCCATATTGAAATTGATATATTTATATGGATTAATTTGGCTCAAAGGAGTAGTTATACATTTTTGAATCCATTTAGGGTCTTTGAATCTATTCACAGTAAACATTTTACAAATTCTAGGCATGTGGAGTTCATGGTCCATGGATGGCATAACTAAAACAGGGGGGAAAATGCTTTGATTTATTTCAACAGCATTATTAAGCTTATGCTTCTTTAATTAACACTGCAAATGGCTGAATGTGGCATGAAATACAGCATGTGTGTACATATATCCTAAGGGCCAGATTGTGCAAAACATACCATGTGATGTGTGGACTAAATCACATGGCCTGTACATAAAGATCACATTTTCCTAAACTGATTATTCACACATTTAATGGTAATGAAGTTTGATATGCTGCATATGATGACTGATAATCTGTCAGCAATGTAACAAATGGGCTCTTGGTAGATGATGAGTATGTGATTTTATGGAATTTTTCTTACAGCTGAAAGAAGATTTAAAAACACACAGCATGTAAAATAAAAAGACTGTTATTCCTGTTTAAAAGAACGGTAACAATTTAGTATAGGGTCCAATTCTCACTATTAACTAGTTGCTTATTAGCATGCATATCCTAGGATATTGGCTGTTTATTCGTACATATAAAGCACATATTAATATGTGACCAAATTCTGCATTCCTTCCTACCTTACACCTTAACTAAACAGCAACCTTACATTAATAAGCAGTAATTAGGAGTTTATTGAGGCAAAAGTCATAGTTAATAGTGATAATTTTTTGCCTTAATCTAAAGTGTGCCCAAAAGAACCAAACTCAGTCCCCTTAAAGGGTCCATAAAGTGCTCTTGACATTCACACTGACTCTGGCCTTGAAAGTGAACTAAATGAAAGTGAATTTTGATTGACTGCATTTCATTGAATATTACTGTAATGTAATATTGATGATGATTAAATTGTATATTTGAGTACAGTTAGGGGAGCCAAGGTTAACACATTAACACATTGGGATTAATGAGATTAATTAAACATGTTCCGTTATTAATGCCCTTGATGATGGTCTCAGTTCAGGTTGCTTTCATGTTGAAATTCATGAGAACATCTCTCAGACCCTTAAAATGAATAAAGTGTGAAAACACTCTCGGTTATGCATTTTCTTAAGGATGTGGCCAAAATTTTGGATGAGTTGTTTAGCCTATATGGTCTCTATCTCAGGTTTCTCATTGTTATAGATACCAAAAGTTATCTCAGTCATTCATTTATTTGACCCCTTCACACAATTTAGATTACTGTGAATTCAATAGATTCATCAATAGCATAAAAGATCCTGTAGATATCCGGTGATCTGCTTAACTAAATGATTGTTGGGATCTTTTGTTATTTGTTAAATATTTTGTAATTACATTGGTTAATAAGTATTGTATTGAGGATGCAACTTAAAAATAGTAATTATTCCCAGCCTTGAGCTCGTTGCTAGCTGTAGCAATTCTGCTTATGAATATACTTCATAGAGAAAGGCTGGGAGGTTACAGTCATGGACACACCTACTATAATGAGGGTGTCATATTTTCTTTACAAACAAGTTAAAGAACGCAATGGAAATATGCAAGCTTTGTTCTGTGGTAAATTGATAAGTACTGTCTTCAGTGTCAGCCAAGGCCGCAGTAGATTTCCACATTTGCTAGGCATATGTGAGTAATTAGAAATAACTCATTTGGCAGACTGTCTGGTAATAGTGAGGAAATCGGTGTAATGTTTGGCTCACAGACCTCGGGCCATACAATTACCATTTACAACGTGTTTGTTTTTTATACACAACTGCCATTTGCTAGATATGCCTCATGTGATGGAGGGCTATCTCAATTCATTAGAACAACACCTTTTTAATCTCTTTATGCTATGAGCCTGTGGAAAAATTAGTTGTGCAATGATTTAGTGTCAACATGCTCTCAATATAATACAGATTATCTTTCCTAACATTTTTACGAATGAAAAGAACATAAAAGAAAGCAGACAAAAGTCTTTGAATATTATAACATATCTCTGTATATAATATAATAATAAAATATTATATAAATAAACATGTATACATGACACAAACAATAAATAAAAATAAGAATATTGAGAATTTTTCACTTGGGAGTGAAACTGGGGAGTAAACATAAGATCAAAAGATGAAATCTGTTTTATTTGGTTCTAAATTATGGCTGATAGTTGCTACTTATCTTGAATTATCTTTGAATTATGAATAATGGTTAGTTCACCCCAAAATTTGTGTCATTAATTACTTACCCTCATGTCGTTCGACAATCGTAAAACCTTTGTTCATCTTCGGAACACAAATTAAGATAGTTTTGTTGAAATCCGATGGCTTAGAAAGACTTCCATTGACAGCAATGATATTTCCTCTCTCAGACTCTCACCCAGAAAAGGTACTAAAGACGTCGTTACAAAGTCCTTTTCACTAAAGTGGTTCTAAAATAATTTTATGAAGGGACGAGAATAGTTTTTGTGCGCAAAAAAAAAAAAACGATTTCAAAACATAGATCTAAATGTCTATGGGTCAAACTGCCAAACTGCTGAAATCACGTGACTTTGGCGATCCGAACGGCTGATTCGATACGCTTATTCATAAAGCTTCGAAGCTTCAGGAAGAAGTGTTTTGAAATCGGCCATCTCTATATAAGTCGTTATTTAGTTGTTGTTTTTTTCCGCACAAAAACTATTCTCGTCGCTTCATAAAATTATTGTAGAACCACTGAAGTGAGATGGACTTTGTAACGACGTCTTTAGTACCTTTTATGGGTCTTGAGAGAAATGTTGCTGTTAATGGAAGCCTTTTTGGGCCATCGGATTTCAACAAAAATATTTTAATTTGTGTTCCGAAGATGAACGGAAGTCGTATGGTTGTCGAAAGACATGAGGGTGAGTAATTAATGACAGAATTGTCATTTTGGGGTGAACTAACACTTTAACTTCATGCCAAAGTTGTTATTGAAACTAGTTTAATTTACTTTATAACTTACACATTCAAAAAAGTTGTTAAAGTTAACAAAAAGACCCTCTAAATGAAGTCAATGAGCTGTAATTAGCATAATTTCAAATCGTTCCGGTGTATAATAAGTACATATGAGATACATAAGAGTTTAAACTGCATCTTAAAAGAGCAGGAATTAAGCAATTCATTCAAACCTCCGTGACAGACTGACGACAATATTAAACGTTATTATGATGAATGGTTCGTGGTGTCTCTGCGATAAAGTCACATTTTATTTTATGATTTTAATTCCAAAACATGCAGTGGGTGAACTCGGAAACAAGACAGGCCTTCACCCAGCTACTAGGAAGATAAGTGTCTAGCTAAGACTGGCATCACAGACCAAGACCAAGCAGCAGAATAAAATAAATTAATAACATCTGCCCTTGAAAATGCCACTCATGTTATGAATGAAACATTTGTAATTGTTTCTCTAAGAAAGTCTTATGCAATTGGGTGTTTTACTCTCTAGTTTCACTTGTGATTTATGGCTGATTTCCTTAAACATCTCTGCTCGCAATGTCTAACAATATAACCTGGCTTCACCATACCATATTCACCACTAACTAAAAGTGGTGAGGCTACTACTAATTCAACATTTCTCAGTAGCGTGACTGTTTTTTCAAAACCAACAAACGAAGCGACTTTTCCCAATGGTGTAGCTTAACCAAACTTCATATCGCTGTTGTTAATGCCAGGGAATAATCAAATGCGCTCACCTTACAGGAATAGTGCACCCAAAAATGGGTGTCATCATTTAACAACCCTCAAGTTGTTCCAAACGTTTATGAATTTCTTTGTTCTGCTGAACACAGAAGAAGATATTTTGAATAAAGTCTTTAACCAAACAGCTGATGGAGCTCATTCACTTCCATAGTATTTTATTCCCTTCTATGAAAATGGTGTCCATCAACTGTTTAGTTCCCCATATTCTTCAAAATATCTTGTTTTGTGTTCAGTTTGGTACAACTTGAGGGTGAGTAAATGACAGAATTTTCCTTTTTGCAAAATTATCTCTTTAACCGATGTTTTCTCTCTCTCTCTCTCTCTCTCTCTCTTGTAATGTATTGTTGCAAAATCCTATTTATTTTTGTGAATTGGCTTGTACAAACAGTCCACTCCATCTGTAGCACTGAAACATTCAAGTCATTTTTGCAATTCTGTTGATCCTAAACGGTCCTTTTATATCTGTAGCAGTCTGATTCATTGTAGTTAATCGGTTTGCCTGCTTCAAAAATGATTTACTGATTCGAGTCCCTGATCTTGTTTTATTTTCGGTTATGTAAGTTAGGATGTTGTATTATTTAGTATAAATTTACCAGTTTAAGTTTGATACTGTCAACTTAATTTAGATTCTTGTTTTTCTCAGATTTATAACCACTCAACCTAGGCCATTATTGCTCTCTTTTTTCTTTTTGGCTTTTAGTATGTTAGCCTTAAGGCTATCTATAAGCTATAGTGAGATCTAAAACAATGACAAAAGATATAAGCATTCAAAACTTATCTTACTTCCGCCAATATGGGTTAATGATTTTTATGGCATCACTCTGCACTTCTCATCAGATTTTCTGTCCAATCAAATGATGTTTTTTGGAAGTTTTTTCCAAACTTTTACCCTTGAAAGTGCACTGGAGGGGCAATCAAACCCATGACTTCCCACATGTGGACTCATTCTAGATCAATGTACTCCCAGTTACGAGCTCTGATGTCACATAGCCCGCGAAACAATAGTTGCCCCTTCAGATGTGATGTTTATGGAAGCCGTACACTGTATTTTGGAAATAACTTCAAATATAAGGTATAACAGCTTATCTTGCCTTATGCGCCATTTTTTCCTCCTCAATAAGCAAGGAGTATGCACCTTTTGCGATAGAAATGATGGTAAATGAGCAAAAGCCCCGTATGGTCTGCCATGCTTTGTTTACATCTCGCTACCACAATTTCTTGCACTCTGGCAGTTTGGCGTGACTTTGCCTGGATTGGTATAAAGCCGTGAGTCGTGTTTTGAAGTCGTAACTTAGGTCTCAGAAACCTGCCTGGAACGCAGCATTATTCTTTCTCCCATTCATAAGTAACGTTAATTGGTAAATTGTTAATCGTAAATTGTCTTTTTCTTTGATTCTACACAGAATGTTATTGTAAAGCGATATGGAGGAAATTTGAGAAGAAGAGGTAACATCAGCGCCATGCACCAACATAAATTACACACTTTTTAAACTACACATCCTCAGCATGATTATGTCCACTGTTTTGCTTTAGTGTCATATTAAAGGGGTGATGAATTGAGAAATCAACTTTCCCTTGAGCCTTTGATATATTAAAGCTACACGGTGTAACTTTTTTAGTTTATTCTTAGCTAAAAACACTTAGTTCTTTCAAAAATATATGTGCTCATTAATGTATATTTACTTCTTTCAAGTAATAAAGTATTCTCGTAAGTGTATAATATGGCATTGAAAATACATACGGGTAAAGGGGTTCGAATGCACGTCGCCATGTTGCCCCTCCATCTTGAAAGTACATTAGCCAAAGAGGGACATGCCCGTAAATTCAAGCTTCGCCTTTCGCGTTTTAACACTCGATGGCACTGTGTCGAATGTAAAGAGGGGGATTGCATGAGACTGATATAGCCTACAATGTAAACTTTGCCTTACGCTAGTGATGTCGTACAATATACAGAATAACGATAGCACCGATAAAAGTTACTTTACTAAGATTAGCTTGCATTCGTCTGGGAACCTGATCGCTGATGTTAGCAATGAAATGGTAAAAAATAACGAAAAGGTAAAACTATTATTCATTTTACATAGCCTAGATGTCATAACCTACATGTTAACTGACAAATTAAATAACTGCAAATTATAATAGTTTTCTAAAGTTACCTCATCACTTGATCGAACTGGAAGCCATATTAATCTTGGACTAAATCAGCCACCGTAGGTGTTAAAACGAAATCGGAATTGAGAGGAACAGAAACTAATATTCACTGGATGGTCATATACCTTTTCACTGCTAGATGGGGGAAAATATCACACAGTGTAGCTTTAAAGGTCATGACAATATAAGAATATCCTCTAACTTTCAGATCTGAAAACTTCCTTGTTAGTCAAAGAAAAGCTTTTATTGACACCAGGCCCAGCAAACGACAGCTCACAAATATATACAGATCAATGACGTAATAGGAGGGGGAAACGCCGCCTCTACAGATAAATGTGTACGCCTGCTTCTGTAGCCCCGCCCACCGACTCGTGGAGCTAAACGGAGCTAATCGCTCTACCGAGCAATAAACATGCCGAAGATAGCAAGATAATCGTTTGTAAGACGCAGGTCGATACTGGATTTGCAGACATATTGAGATTGAAACACAATGCTGTGCCTTCTTTATTGGATCTGACAGGAATGGTGCAATGTAGCAAACCCAAGCTAGACAATGGTGAAGCGTACTGATGTTTCCAGAAGCCTTTATTTATGTTCAGCCGTCAGCCTTGTTTTGAAACACATATCTTTCCTTTCTTACACCGTTTCTTCGTGAAACACCGTAAGAGCTACAGGACAGATAAATAACATAAAATTAGCTCTTATAAACATACACATTTCACGAAGTCCACATTAACCTTACAAATAGCAATTTATACAAATAAAACTTTCTGTGATGTTACTTCTGTCAGTATTAACAATGCTAAAGGCTTATGTTAGCATGACTTCACGTAGAAACACGAGGGATAACAATACAGTTAAACACTTCTTCACAGATGAATCGATTAACCCACATATTACTAACATAAACATGAAACAAATCAAACACCTAATACCTTGTTCCCATTCCAGCTAGGTGCTTAAATATGTTTTTATTCATAGGATTTCAGAGCAACATGTGGTCTTCCTCCTTACTTCCATGCGTACATCTCAACAAAAAAAATAGTTCCCCCTAGATGCGAAATTAACGATCCAATAGGAGGCGCCAAATTTACACTTTTCACAGGGTTAGTTACATGCAACACACTTATGTGAGTAAAACATGTTTTTATATGTGATAGTATTGCATTGTTACAGATCCTTATGATTATGTGTAACATAGCACGCTGTCACAGGCTGGAGAATCCTTTATTTGTGGTGTTGTTGGTTCATTGCGATTCGGAATCAGACTCGGACATGTATGGGCCAGGGCCATAGACAGTAAAAGAAATGGACACAACGATCCCATTGACTTCAACGGAGAGAATTGAAGTCAATTAGAAGCACTTACTTCTTGATGGCTGAGCGTACTGCGCAGGCTCATACTGAGCTTGACGACGTAGGCGTGACGTACGCAACCTGTCTGACAGTTGTTAGTCTTCTAGTAGTTGTGGAAAGTGAAATCTGAATCACGCTGTTGAAATATCTTGTCCCGTTGCTTTTCGCTCTCTATGGGCTTCTCCCCATGCTTCTCCCTTGTCTTTATCGGAATGTATGCCTCCACGTCCCCCCGATTGCCTCATAGACAGTAAAATATTGGCTATGAGCATCTACTTCTGCCTATACGGTAATTTCTCTACTACGCGACAGAGTCGCGTGGGTTATGACGCAATCGTTAGCCTATTTTTTACAAAAACGGCTTCTACGGGACGATAGAGTAAGATACAAGGTAATGGAGCCTATTATACATTGTTCTGTTTGTTTAGAAATAAACAATGGACAATGGAGTCTTTAAATGCCTCAGATGTTAAGTTATTCACTGTCAAAGTGACGCCAAAATGAATGGGAGTTATTGGGATGCTAACAGCAGGTGATGGCTTGGTTAGATTGGCTTGGCCGCCCCTATGGAAGGTACGCTTTCCAGGGGCTGGATTACCCCCTTGGCCAGGGCTCGCAAAGCCCAAGGTCCCGAGGCTATGTGTTTCCTACTCCCGGTGGGCCCATAAGCCCGTCGGTAGGCCGGTAAATTTTTAATAGTGAAATAACATTCATTTCTTGGTCTGCGTTGTTCACGCTCTTGACTTGATATTTGATGCGCGTGTGTGTGTGTGCGGTTCGCACTTATATCCACTGATGTGGCGAGCAAAGTAACAACAAAATAAATCAATCACAGGTGGATGAGAGAGAAATCATTGTGTTTGTTTGATAAATACGGTTTGAGAGACCTGTGAGAGAATCTTTCCGGATGCTGATTTCAAAACAATCTATCACGTGAACTGACAGGGGAGCTGAAGCTCATTAAATATGCAAATCTTATCCAATCCGAGCCATGGGCGTTTACTGCCAAGTCTTCAGTGCAGCACGCCCATCAATACCGAGCGTGTCTTGAGAGAATCTTAAAACCAGTGTAGAAAATAGCCTATTATTTATCCATTATGATGCTTTTGAATGTAAAAACCACGCGAACGTCATAAGTTGACCTCAGACAAGACAAAAAAAAGCCAGTTCATGACACTTTTAAATCTAAATAGGGAATCTGGCAGAGCAGTGACATAAACTAAACGCTATTGGCTATTTAAAAAAGGGGATGAGCTGCTTGATATGACCCACCCTATCTTCCTGTTTCAGTGGAAATTACGTCAACACATTGAATAATGCTATGCGTTTCAAGGCACTTCAGTGGGCCTAATTTATCAAGGCACTTCAGTGGGACTGATAATTTATTGTAAGCTACAGTTATATTTTTAAATGTAAAAATAGCCTATTACCCTCTTAAAGGTGCACTATGCAACTTTTCTGTCCGCTAGAGGGCGCCTGTTCAAAACAAAGGTGTAGTTTGATAACGCCAAGTTTGAGTGCAGCATCTTGGGACATGTGGTCTTTACCTCACACCTGGTGGAAAAGAATCGGGATTTGACTCTGGCAGAAATCATGTTGATGGATGCTGTTATTAATGTTACTGTAGTATGAAGCAGAGCAGGACCGAGTGTTGTGGAGCGATTGTTAATGAGATGAACAACACACACCTCGCGAGCAGCGGGACTTTTATTATGACGGGACACAGTCGCCGGGTGCCGGCGCTATTTCCGCTTTTCCGGTCATGGGTATGAGGTAACCTAGCTCTGTTTATCATATTAGATACATCCGAGTGTGTTGATAATGATGTTATGACGGTACTCGGTGCGTTCGCTCGGCGGCGGCGGTGACACTTGTTGCACACTGCTAAGTGCAAAGCGCTTCTGCCAAATAAAACCAGAAACCGAGGGTAACGCAGATATGACGCAATTGACAGGCGACTCCATCAGACATTATGCTCAGACGTCCCGGCTCCTTGTTAAAAATAGGGATTTTCTCACAATCTACAAATAGTTGGAAACATCTGGGATATTGTAAGTACTCAACTGAACAAAATATATAACACTGGTGGCCTAGTGATTTTTGGATATTTTACTGCAAAAATACTACATAGTGCACCTTTAAGTAACTTCAATTTAGTGAACTACTTTTTTGAACCTTTTAATATAGCTGACTACTTTTTGAACAAAATAGCTTGACTATAGGATAACTAGGTTTACTTGAAATTAAGATTAGCTTGAAGCTTGCCAAGTTATTAAGTAGCTTACGCTACACTGCTTATGTCAATGTTAATGGTTGTGTTTGATGAATTCAACTGGTCTTTCACAGACATTCCATTGCAAAACAACGTAATAGCTGTCCAGTTGTGATTAGACTGGACAGATATTGGTCCAGGAGAGACAACAGGCCCACATATTATTCTGAATCTCATTTGCTTTGAGCTCCACAGGGGCAGTGGGAAAAAAGCGAAAGTGGAGGAGATGTATTATCAGAGGCCCTAACTCATCTTTAGGGGAGCTCGAATCTGCCCATTGTCTGAGAAGAGGAGCGAGCCCCACACTGTGGCGCCATGCATTTGAATTGCTGACATGGCAGAAAGCTGTCTGGGTCACAGTGTCACCTGGCACCAATGGTAATGGCCGGCGAGGCAGGGCGATGGGGGGGCGGTGGTGCTACGTACAGCCACTGCTGGGCATCAGGGCCATTATGGCGATGCTGAAATGCTCCCCTTCTCCGTGATGACAGGCCAATCTTCCTCCAACAATACAGTGTAATTTGTGAGGGGACCTTGCTGTGAGAGTGAGGATGGGTAATTAAGGAAAGAGAGGACAGTCAGGGACACACACAAGCCAGCAGTGATGACAGCCATCAGCTGACTGCTGTATGGAGCCTTGTTATACGCTCCATCATCATGGAACTAAACGCTCCCTTGACCCGGCGATGAGCTCGGAGCGAAGCTCAGTGGCAGCAGAGAGGGGCGGGTGGCTGAGGGGGGGCAGTTCGGAGTCTGTTCTTCTCAGGGGAGAGAGACGAACCAGGGAGAACAGTGCAGGGAGCATTGTCCCCCCGCTTTCTCGTACGTGGGAAAAGCCTTCGAGTTGTACGACGGGAAGTTATTATGAGGCCTCGTTCAGACCCCCCTCCATTATGGTTACTGCCCAACAAAGCCAGTTCAGTCCCAGAGCCCAGCACTGACATGTTAAGGCTGAGCTCTTGCCACAGTCCTAACTGCTGAATTAGGAACTTTCATTTGGCTATTAAGTCATGAATGGGATCATCCCTCTACTGGCTCTTTAAATGTGAGGGCCTTTATGCTTTTCCAGGGAGTTTAGGCTCTATACTTAGGGGGAAATGATTGGCTCTATTGTAGACTGAGATAATCTCTCGTCACTTAACAGCTTAGACTGCAGTCAAAGAAACAGCACAAAAGTCCTATTTAGTGAAAAGGCTACTAATACACAGCTTGGTACCCATTTGTGTACTAAATGGACATTAAGCTGCTTAAGAACAGAATATGATATGACTTTAAGCAGTGAGGGAAGTTACTGAGACTTGTCATGCTGTCAATGTGTCAGTGGCCGATGCAGTGAATCTAATGTAAAAAAAAAAAAAAATTCTTATCAAAAATATTAATATAAGTAAAGAATAATTGACAACTGGCCATTTAATTGTTCGCAAATAATGCACACCCGAGGTGGTAAGGCGGCCACGATGCGAAGCGGATGGTGTATATATTTTCTAACAATTCTATGGACCAGAATCAATTATTGAGCTTATACTTTGGTTACCACACCTCAAGACATTGTTCAGATGTTGTGTTTCAACAGATTTGTCAGGATTTTAACGTTAAAATGCTCTTGTGTGTCGGACTAATTTATTACGCATCTCATCCCACGCTCACGTTGCTAATTCCATAACGTGATTTTAGAGCTAGTAACGGAGACTTGAGCTAGCAGACTTATGCAGTTATTAATACAGTTATTTATTAGAGAGAGAGAGGGAGGGAGAGAAATTAAGCGTGTGTGATTACCTCGGCAGTGTTCAGCAGCAGCGTCTCTACTAATAGCAAAACTGTACGTTTATCTGCTTCAAGAACAGCACTGTTATTACCTCGCTAGTGAGAAATGTGACTTAATTTGCTGAACTATTTTACTGATAGAATCTTCAGAGTAGTGCTGACATGTGTGTGCATTTGAGTGGGGGAGAGCGGAAGAAAAAGAGTGGGCAAATTGCAATCAGAAGTGAGCATCCCTATGACCTACTCACTCCGAAGGTTAGAGCCCTTGAAGTGTTGAAGGGAGCATGGCACTTGTGTGTCGTTTGGAACCCACTTGGCAAAGGGATTCACATGGAATGTTAACGCCAGGCAGCGACAATAGGATCTTATTATTGCTGTTAATATGATAAAAATATAAGTACATTTTTAAAATGTGCTTTATGTGTGCGTGTTCCCGATCTGCTCTTAACTTTATAAGTTAAGCATTAAACACATATAAAGCATTAAACACATTTCTTTCCTATGAAACTTTTTTAAACTTAATCTGAAATACATGACGAGAATGTGTGTAATATATCATAACAAAACCTGAATTATTCTGTTCAGACATTCAAACTCTAGAATATATCAAGAATATATCAAGAATTAAAATGAATTGTGAGGACTTGTCATGCTTGTGTCACATGACCATAAACAACTAAGCAGTGAGGCAGTGAGGACTTGTCACTGCTTGGGTCACATGACCATAAACAATTAAATTACTTCCATCACATGTTCCCTTCACTAATGGACTTGTGGAAGGGCCCTTTGTGAAGGGATTCAGTTGTTCACTTTCATTTGGAACGCCCTACAAACAACTGCATTAAGACCTCACTGGGTCCTGGGGCTATGAGTTACTGCAGGGCCCCCTGTCACAATAATATATCACAATATAGTTAGTTTTGCTTTAAATACGATTTTTTTTAAATATTTTTTTACATATAAATATTTTTGATGTACTGAAATTTCATAATTCTTGTCCCCAATTTCAGTTTCATTAAAAAAATACTAGCCTAAATACATTTTAAAAAGAAACTACAAAACAATCTTACTGAAGACAAGTAAACAGTCACAAATTGCAATAGTGCAAAGATACATAAGAAAATGACCTACTTGAAAAACTGCTTTAGACTCTAAAGTTTAGAAGGATAGTTCACACAAAATTTGTAATTCTGTCATCATTCTGCCGAATATCATTGCGCCTGCTGCACCCATGATACTGCAGCAAAGTATCTTGATCATTACGCAGGAATGAGAGTTCCTAGCCATATCGGTCTAGAAAATCACAACTTTTCATTTTCCATCGGTCTTAGTACACAATGTAATTACAGAAGAGTCAAGTTTTTAATAGGAAAAATATTGAAACTCTTAGATCATTTTTGAGTGAGATGCTAACGGATCATTGAATCTAATTAGATTCAATGATCTATGCTAAGCTATGCTAAAAGTGCTACCGCCAGACCCGGAGATCGGCTGAATGGATTCGAAAACTGTAAAACTCTCTCTAGGGATGTTGGAAAATGAGCCTATTTTTAACAAAAAAAATAGATGTGAAGTGTTACTTTAAGCTAATATATAGGCTAGAGATTTTCCAAACATAAAAAGCAATATACATCCATCAAGTTTATAATCAAGTTAACCTAAATTCGGTGGGGACGATGATGCTGTGTTTTTATCTGCTCCATGTGCCCATCACCTTTTCAACTTCCACTCCATCAATAGCTTTAGTAGCCTAAAATTAACTGGTAGCTGGAATTTTACTGACTAACTCAACCTCTGCTCTTTGTCTTTTAAGTTTTTCCTTTTTTGAGCCCCTCTCTCATATTTTTTTAAGAATAGCTGACATTTATACCTATCGAAGATTGTTCTTTGCGTGGCCATTTTCAGATTAGTCTATACTAGAAAGTACATAAAGAGTGTGGAGGTGATTGGTGGATGCGGACATAAAAGTAGGGCTGGGCGATATCCCAAAAATATATATATCTCGATATTTTCAAAATTTTGACGATATTCGATATATATCTAGATATGTCTGCAATTGCTTTTAAATTTAAAAAAATATTTTCTTTTGTCCCCATTAAAACAACAAAAACTATTTAGATAAACCCAAATTAAATACAAAATGTTTACGTTTACTGAACAGGTTGGGATGACCAAAATCTTAAATCATGATACGAGTAATTTAATATTTTTTTAAATGTACTTTTATAATTACAATATAGATTTTTAATTTGATCTTTAAAAAAAAAAAACATAAGTAAAACAGTGCTTTATTTTCACCTACAGTGGGTCTATTTAACGGCTGCAAGTCAAGAAATAAATCAAAAATCAAATTCTCTGTACGCTCCACTGATCTATATAAATCATATAGATCAGTGGTACGTTCACTAAAGACACACACTACTGTGTTTACCTGAATACTTGCCAGCACGTGTATTTTTACATCTGTTTGACCACTGAAACCCAATAATCCATGAAGGAACTGAATCCCGATCGCATGTTGTCTGAAAGGCGTGTGCGCACGCTTCAGGTCAGAGTCCGGCAGCGCGAGCACGTCCCGCGCTGCGCTATTATTTCTCTCATGCGCGCATGTTTCTGTTGCTTTCTTTTTCATGCGCTGGGCTTATATATTTAACTCTTCTGCTTCCGATGTTTAGTGAATGGTGGAAGCAGACCTCTGCGTTATCTGGTAATGTTATTTGGGAAAGTTTGCATGTTGAATTTGAAATATTCGATATTCACAATATTTTCAAATTTTACACCGTCGTCAAAATTATTGCGATAGTATCGCTAATATTCGATATATCGCCCAGCCATACATAAAAGCACAGCTATCACCAAGTCACATATAGAATAAATGCATTTGATTTGTAAACCAAACTGAAACTTGACATTTCAATCCTTAAATAACAGCGCCGATGAATGGGGCGTGTGTTGGGGCGTTGGCGATTGACGCTACCGATAGCAAGGCAATCTACTCAACAGCCAATCACGGGGCCCCTCCTTGCTTGGCCCCGGGGCTTCAGCCTCAACCTAGTCCTATTGTTAATGCGGCCCTACCTACAAATGCCATCCACTTTCCGAAGTTCCCTTCAAATGTACAAAAACGCTGTTTAGAATTTGCTTTCAGTACATAATAAGACGTAAATTGTTGCAAAAAAAAAAACATTTTGTCCTATTGTTTACTATATTTATGTGCTCGGCCATTGTCCTTGTGGGTTTTGGTTCTTTTGCTGCTGTAGGCTGTAACCCAGCCAACATTTGTTCGTGAGGCCCATATGGGTATTAAAATGAGCTGAAAAATGGGCCCCATGTTAATTCCCCAGATGGATTTCATATAGGATTGCACTTGCCACTAGGTGGGACCCAAGTGGGCAACATGTGCAAGACCCATCTTGGTCCCAGCTTTAACCCAGACAATGTATTTGTATGTGGGGCCCATGTGGTTATAAAATGGGCTGAAAAATGGGCTTTATATGGGATTGTCCGCGGGTTTCATAATGGCCCCATGTCAATTGCCCACATGGATTTCATAGGATGGCACTTGTCAACAGGTGGTCTCCAACTGGGAAACATGCACAAGACTCATCTCGATCCCAGCTTAAATAACTGAAATCATTTGGCGAAGTGATATGGACATGTAATGTGGTGTGGTCAAGACCTGCCTGGAACTACTTTAACCGCACTCACACCTTAGAATGTTCTTTAAAACAATCAAATTCAACAGCCCTGTAGTAGCCTATAATATAATAATTATAATAATTATAATAATAATAATATAATTATATAATAAACATTCAAAAGTTCAAATGTTTTGATTAAGATTAAAACAATTTTGTTTTACTTTTATTCAGCAAGAATGGAATCAGTTGATCAAATGTGACAGCAAAGATATTTGTTACCAAACATTTCTATTTTTAAATAAATGTTCTTTTGAATAACATAAATACTATTTGGTTTCTCACAGAAACCGATCGGTTTGTGTCTTAAGACATCATTGTGTCGTCACGAGCAGCAGGGTTTTATGCCATGTTGTCTAAGCATGTTTTTTTTTACTCTCATAGAATTGTTACCCATTCACATGCATTATGACTGGCACACTGCAACGGTTGGAGTTAAAAATCTTCATTTGTGTTCAACTGAAGAAACAAAGACACCTACATCTTGTATACACTTGGGGTAAGCAGATAAACACATTTTCATTTTTGGGTGAACTATCCCTTTAAATGTACATAAAATCATAAATAGATATTTATGTAATATATATGGGAGTTATTAAAGGACATGGGATGTTACATTTTTTTTAATAACACCTCTATATAAATTCAGATTGGAGGCTTTTCATTCTTCTTTAATGGGCATGGAGCCTGTTATTCTGATTGATTAATGGTTCACAGTGGCCAGAGTTCCTCACACTTCAGGTTTAACCTCATTTCATTGCTCCCACTGTTTCAGTGGCTTCTATCTTTCTCCAGTGCTTCACCCCAGATCAGATACAAGCCATATGAGTGTGTGTGTGTGTGTGTGTGTGTGTGTGTGTGTGTGTGTGTGTGTGTGTGTGTGTGTGTGTGTGTGTGTGTGTCTGAAGCTGCTTGGCACAGTCATGGGTAGACTGTGGCTTCCCCCTCACAGACAGCGCACTTTCAACCACACTTCAACCCTCATATTCACCATGAGACCGCTGATCTGCTGACAGATACTTGATTTACGATTGCTTTGCAGATTTTTATTGCAAATGTTAACGTGACACAAACCACTCATGGAAGTCATTTTGGCATCGGCGATGATGGCTGTATTATAGTACTTACGTTTTGCAAAAGCAAGGGCATAATGATATGCTTTCCCCAACTTACGTCTCTAGATTTTGGGTCCTGTTTTGTAAAAGATGACATTGCATCAGTCATCAAATCCAGTAGCTCTGTGTCTCTTAAGGGGATAGTTCACCCAAAAATGATTGACAAAATTACTTTTATGCTCTGCAGAAAAAAAATGCATACAGGTTGGGACTGACATGAGGGTGAGTAAATGACAGAAATTTTGGGATTTTTGAATAACCTTTTGAGTTGTGATAACTGTGTTAAAAAAGTGTGTAATATATATATATATATATATATATATATATATATATATATATATATATATATATATATATATATATATATATATATATGGACAAACAAACAAAATAAAGACAATAATTTAGCTTGTTGTGTGAAGCTGGACAGTAACCAGTGTAAGCTCACTATGAATAAAATACAGCCATGCCTACGGGCTGCCCTGCATTTTTACGTCCCCTTAATTAGGCTCTTTTAAAATGCCTAATTATACATTTATTGTAGTTCACAAACACACAGACGCACTCACACACACACAAACACACCTTCCCTGCCACAAACACATGCATAAACATATGGTAACGCTTAAATCCATTTAATAGCTATTTACTGTGATCTGTACTTTTTTATTTAAACACATTTTCCACTCTGCAAATGCAATTTTTTCATAAAACCACTTTTTTTCCTGCTTTGAATTACATTATTATTATGCCAGCACTTAGAACATTAGCTGTTACATCTGCGTGTGAAGTGATGCACTTGTGTATTGGAAAAAGTCAAACAACAATTACCTCCGTAAGGCTGGAAGAAGCTGATGTCAGGCTATCTGCTCTCCTTAGCAACACTGGGCCGCCCTGATAATAATAAACGAGACTCTCCCAGCAAAGAAAAAAAGGCCCTTTGGCAGAGTGTGAATCATGCAGTTTTAATAAACAGTCATGAGAGCTGGCTAGGCTAAACCTTTGAGGTCAGCGGTAGTTCTGCCATCTACAGCGAGTCTCAATCGCTGAGTACTGAAGGCCCTCGAAAATGAAACCCGACTCTGCGGCAGCACAACGGGACATGTGTTCACTCTTACTCTAATGTGTAAATGGACACTCGTACATTCAGCTGTGACCTGTTTTATGGTTTTACATAGTCATAGAGCCCTATAACCTCTAATGGGACACAAACTTGTGCCACGGAGCCATAACACTCCACCAGCTGTTTCACACGGAGAGTGACGGCGAATCTTTAAAAACTTAAAATAAAATTACACTGCATGCACATGGAAGAAGAAAAAACAGCGAGGAACCAAAACATAGACACTTTACATGCACTCTAACTATTAAATTGGCAATTTTATAGCTGTTGGGCTTTTTCTGGCATAGTAAATAACTGATACATTGTAGCATATTGCATCAAATTTTATGATCTCAAATTTAATATTTTCTTAGCAGTATCAGTAAAATAAGTCATATTTTCATGTACAAAATAGGATGTATAAACAAACACACTACAAATCACTTTAAAATGAGCTCATAAATACCCAGTAAATTATGTTTTGTTTAAGAGGATGACAGATACAACTTCAGGAGGCCTAAAATGGCTCATTAAGCATTTGGTGCTTTGTACTTTGGCAAGAGAATAACAGCTGGCAGGCTGGGCACTCCTCATTTGGCAGTTAAAGAGGGAAAATTTTGTTTTTTAAAGGTAATTACTCAATTCAGAACTGACATGTACCTAATTGATATGGGACATGGACCTGCTTGTTAAATATACTTTGCTATTGCAATCAATCTAATGAAAGCAGATAATAAAAATAAGCTTCAGACTACATTTACATCTGAAGGAACTGAAATATTTTCATTATACTTTGCCCCACGGTATATTAAAATATAAGTTAGGGTGTTCCATAATTAATTTGTATTAATATTGCAGTAATATATGGCAAAAAAAATGAGTGATTGTGTCCTACTTTTCTCAGTACAGTACACTGTAAAAAACAGCACCTTCAAAAATGCCACAGTTCCTGACATACTCCACCCATAATTCCTAGACGCATTTGCAAAAGTGATCTGTGGGTACAATTATCACATGTCCTTGAAATAAAGGAATGTGAATTGTACTCTGCGGCTCTAATCTCTTACTGATACATTCAAACTATTTCTTTTTGGCTGGAAGAAATTATTTGAGAGCACCATTTTTCATCTTTTTACTGATATGTGATTAACTGGCGTTTTCCAAGAATCAAATGACACACATTAAAGCGAGTTTTATGTTTATCATTTTTGTCCTTTGGCTGCTCTTTTGCTTACATGTACAGGTCCTTCTAAAAAAATTAGCATATTGTGATAAAAGTTCATTATTTTCCAGCCTTAAGCTCATCCAGAGTGTTGGGTCTTGCATCTCTCAACTTTCTCTTCACAATATCCCACAGATTCTCTATGGGGTTCAGGTCAGGAGAGTTGGCAGGCCAATTGAGCACAGTAATACCATGGTCAGTAAACCATTTACCAGTGGTTTTGGCACTGTGAGCAGGTGCCAGGTCGTGCTGAAAAACGAAATCTTCATCTCCATAAAGCTTTTCAGCAGATGGAAGCATGAAGTGCTCCAAAATCTCCTGATAGCTAGCTGCATTGACCCTGCCCTTGATAAAACACAGTGGACCAACACCAGCAACTGACATGGCACCCCAGACCATCACTGACTGTGGGTACTTGACACTGGACTTCAGGTATTTTGGCATTTCCTTCTCCCCAGTCTTGCTCCAGACTCTGGCACCTTGATTTCCGAATGACATGCAAAATTTGAGCGACAGTCCAGTGCTGCTTCTCTGTAGCCCAGGTCAGGCGCTTCTGCCGCTGTTTCTGGTTCAAAAGTGGCTTGACCTGGGGAATGCGGCACCTGTAGCCCATTTCATGCTCACGCCTGTGCACGGTGGCTCTGGATGTTTCTACTCCAGACTCAGTCCACTGCTTCCAAAGGTCCCCCAAGGTCTGGAATCGCTCCTTCTCCACAATCTTCCTCAGGGTCCGGTCACCTCTTCTCGTTGTGCAGCGTTTTTTTGCCACACTTTTTCCTTCCCACAGACTTCCCACTGAGGTGCCTTGATACAGCACTCTGGGAACAGCCTATTCGTTCAGAAATTTCTTTCTGTGTCTTACCCTCTCGCTTGAGGGTGTCAATGATGGCCTTCTGGACAGCAGTCAGGTCGGCAGTCTTACCCATGATTGCGGTTTTGAGTAATGAACCAGGCTGGGAGTTTTTAAAAGCCTCAGGAATCGTTTGCAGGTGTTTAGAGTTAATTAGTTGATTCAGATGATTAGGTTAATAGCTCGTTTAGAGAACCTTTTCATGATATGCAAATTTTGAGATAGGAATTTTGGGTTTTCATGAGCTGTATGGCAAAATCATCAGTATTAAAACAATAAAAGACATTAAATATTTCAGTTGGTGTGCAATTATTCTAAAATATATGAAAGTTTAATTTTTATCATTACATTATGGAAAATAATGAACTTTTATCACAATATGCACATTTTTTAAGAAGGACCTGTACATGCCTAAGGAACTATAGGAAATCTGTGGGATGTTTGTTTTAAAAAATGGATGTTAGAATACACAGGTGATTTGTTTAACAGTATGTTGTCAGGAATTAATATACTATTAATGATGTCTAATTAAATGCAAAATTTAATTAAATTCTTATTGTCTAAAATAAATGGTGATTGAGCACTTTGTCAAGTTTAGGGCTTTTAACATACATTTTATTAATGCAACGCTGTTCAGAGAAACTTAAAATGAAATAATCATCATTGGTAACACTTTAGAATAATGTTCATTAGTTAACATTAGTTAACGTATCAACTAACATGAACTAAACATGAGCAGTTAATTTGTTACTGTATTTGTTCATCTTTGTTAACATTAGTTAATAAAAATACAGCTGTTCATGGTTTGTTCATGTTAGTTCACAGTGCATTAACTAATGTTAACAAGATTTTAATAATGTATTAGTAAATGTAGAAATTGACATTAACAAAGATAAATAAATGTTTTTTTAAGTGCAGTTCATTATTAGTTTATGTTAACTAATGTAGTTAGCTAATGTTAACTAATGACCATTATTGTAAAGTGTTACCTAATCGTTGATTATGAAACAAGAAAGGAGATGAAAGTATTAGATGAGAATAAATCGAAAAAAACTTTTACAAAAATGTTGTCAAACATTGCATAGTAACATCTAAATAAACTGGTTTAATTCATAACAGAATTATTTGTTAACACCAGTGCAAGTCGTTTTTATGGGTCAGATCGGGTATAGCTTCTGTGAAAGTTCTTCACTTTTACAGTGAACAACAGTAATAATTCAGAAAGAATGGCCACTCCATGCATCTTTTCATAGAACTCAAGGAGGTGGTGCACAGAGCCAGCGTGGGGTGGAACACATGGCCAGCGCTCAGTCAGGTGAAAGTGTCTCCCCCATGCTGGCGTCTGAAATGCCCGTCTCCAGGTCCCACTGTGGCCCCTGCCTGCCAGCTGGAGACCCCTGACCTCTCTAACGCAGCCAGGCCCAGAGTGCCGTCACTGAGCAGGACTCAGAAATGAATGAGTAGGTTAACCAGGACCCCCTGAAGCCTGCTGGGGTTAGTGCACAATGTAAACACTGATCTAATATTAGATGAAATTTGAATTATAATCCAATAAAAATCATACTTTAGCACAAATATTGTAAATGGAAATCATTCAAATTAAAATTTTCTGATCTTGGACCATTTTCTCAATAAAAGGTTTTCAATTATATCTTTTTCAGCACCAAAAAAAATGGTAACCTGCAATAATGTTACCTTAAGGATTCATTTCTATGAACTTCAGCTTTGTTGGTGATTCAGTGAATAAATATTACAATTAAATTATATTTAGACTTTTAAATTTAGCTTTTTTTTTTTTTTTAGGTTAACACAGTGGAAAACATTTATTTTTTAAATAGCTAACTCAAACAAGCACCAATAGTTTCTGAATACTCTGATATGTTTCTACTAAAGAGCAAAAGACTAATGAATTGATTTCTCAAGTTATAGAAACACAAAAGTTATGTCTATGACCTGTTGCTGACAAAATGACAGCGCTATTTTAAATCATTACAGGTTATTCAAAGGAGCCAGAATGGATTGGACACTGCAGACCCAAAAGCTCCGTGGAGAACGTAACTCTGGAAAAGCAGACCTGTAGGCAGACAGTCGTAAATTCCCCCTACATGAAAACCTTTCTTTCCTGTACTGATATCTCCCTCTTAGGCACTAAATCTTCACTGTTAACTCAAGGCCATTAGAACCAAACACAGGGATTGCTGACTAATTGATAACGTTACGATTTGAAACATTCTCAGAGGCCCTAATTGAAAACATTAGGGAGGAGGCCTGGAGATGTCTGGGGAACGAGCGGAGGGAATCGAAGGGGGTCTTTGATCTTGGAGCTTGTCTGTCATCCTGTTTTCCTTCAAGGTTTCCTGGTTTGTTTCAGTAGACTGAGGCAGACTCTTGGGGACAGGACGTTAATGGATCACTTAAAAGAGACCTATTCTTTACGAGGAGGCTAAAGCGTTATCAGCTGGGTTAAAGACAGTCAGGCCGCAGAGCTGCATTTATGGGGGAAAGGGGGGGGCTGACAGATAACCCTTCTGAGTATTACAGTAGCTTTTTGTTGCAGGGGAGGAACTGCACTTTTCAGGGAGGAAAAATTGGTGAAAATCATTGCAGAGTTCAGGACATTGTTTGAATCAATTTGTCACATTGATGCAAAACCAAGTTTGCAAGTTTCCAGAATGGAAGAGCAGAATGTACTTGTGTGTTTGTCCATCCAAACATTTAACAGAGAGAAAAAATGGCTCGGAAAAACTAGGTGCTAAAGACGGTAAACAACAGATAAAAAGTTGGCTTACAGAATGCTGACAGAATGTTCCAAATATATTTGACATTGAATCATTTATATATAATGTTTCTTAAATGACTACTACAAAGTACTTGAATGATCATTTACAGCAAATATGTTAACCAAACAATCGTCAATTCTTTCAAAGTTTTGGATATAGGGAATGTTCTCATAACTGTTCTCCCTAACGTTCTGTAAAAGTTTGAGCAGTAATAGTAATGTACATTCCTTATAACGTTCTCAAAACACTAGCATGAAACCATTATTCATATATTTAAACATGAAATCTCTAGGTAGGCTTATCATTGAGATAGACTGACATCAAGCTTGCAGTAAATGTACTGATAGAGCCTAAATGAAAATAAACTGCACCATAGTCAAGATTGTTTGCATTTGATCTTGGACAGTTTAGCAAGTGATCCAAAGCACCAGCAGAAAATTGCTTTTTGTCCCATTGCAAACGTGCATTTGAATTACAAATGAATCCTGAATAAGGTAGGATAAATCATTGTCCAGTGTTTTTTGCACTGTGAATTAGCAGCAGTCGTCTCAGTTGAGTAAAGACCATGCAGAGGAGGACTCCTCTGAGTACATAACACAACATGATTCTCCAAGCTGTCCAGGCTCCGGAGCACAGTTGGCTTTGATAATGGGATTTCAAATCACAGTTGGCTTTGAGCAGAAACATTTACTTTAGAGAGATTTTTTGTTTGCGTGTCAAAGCCCCATCCATTCCAGTGGCTCTGAATTATAGTGGAGATCATGCTGTTCCAGCATGAAATGGTGCCTGCAACAGAAAGATCAGATTTCATGAATTTTGGTCTTTCATCCTTATGAAAGAAATGTGTGCACCGTCCCAAAATGTTATGAACGGCCGTTTAAAGTTTGTGTAGAAAGCACATTGTACTCTGCAATATTTGAGAAAGTTACATTCAATTGTAAAATTTCACTGAAGAGACAATTTGCTGAATAATGAGGAATCACTAAATTAATACAACATCGCCATTTTAAATGTTCCTTAGACTTGACTCTCCTTTGACATCTAAATTGAGATATATCATGCACATAGAAACCATTGAACGTTCAAAAATAACCTTAAGCTAGCTCTTATTTATCATTTAAAACTGATGGCACTCATGCTGCCTCAGGCCTTCACACTTTAATTGGACTGGTGCCACGGCTGCAGAGGGGCTGGAGATCAATGGATTGCATGGCCGGTGGAGCGTCCGTGACCCATACAGTCAGTCTCTCAGTGAGCGTCTGCCTCTTGCTGCCTGTCTCATTCTCTTGCCCCGGGCTACATAGTCTCTGTGTATACAGGCACGCCAATCAAACAAGCCTTATCACAGTCTGAGTCAGTGTGGGTCCTCACTTAAACGGTCTTAATTGTACCATCATTGCATTCGGTAAGCTGTGTCTTTACAAAAGTTGTGTGGGGTGACAAATTTTAATCAAGTTTCTAAGACGGTAATTATATCAGACCATGTTTTCATGAACTCAATGAGACCACAGCTGTATTTACAACCGTTTATTAAAAAGCAAAACATTTAGGCTTTAAACTAATTTATGAGATCATTAAAAAGTAACTATGAAGATTTTAGCATTTTTTATTTTGCGAAATGGCGATAGGTAAACAGAGGACACCTGCCAATGTTTTTGTTATGTTGTTTTCTTCATTCTAAGCCTTAAAGGGATAGTTCACCCAAAAATGAAAATTTGATGTTTATCTGCTTACCTCCAGGGTATCCAAAATATAGGTGACTTTGTTTCTTCAGACACAAATTAAGATTTTTAACCCCAACCGTTGCAGTCTGTCAGTCGTATAATGCATATGAATGGTAACACATGAGAGTATGAGAACTATGAGAGTAAAAAAACCATGCACATACAAATCCATATTAAACCCTGCAGCTTGTGACGACACACTGATGTCTAAGACACGAAAAGATCGGTTTGTGCGAGAAACTGAACAGTATTTAAATTTTTACCTCTAATACACCACTTTATCCAACAGCCTTCAGCACGCGATCACTTGATCTCTCACACGTATCTCTACGCCATATCGTGTACATTGACCGCACTTACTGGAAGTGATCGCGCAAGACATCAATGTGTCGTCACGATTTGCAGGGTTTAATATGGATCAAGACAGAAAGGTCAAATTTTGGCAAGACAAAAGTTTTGTCGCCTATACAGAAATTGAACAAATTTACTGCAAATACAAAAATATGTCAGCAAATAAATTAGTGGTGCTGTGAGATCCAAATTTAATATCTTGTATGACTTCCATGAGCTTGAAGGGCTGCATCTATGCGGTTTGGCAAGGACTCATACAATTTATTGATGAAGTCATCAGGAATAGCAAAGAAAGCAGTCTTGCATGCCTCCCAGAGTTCATCAATATTCTTTGGTTTCGTCTTCCATGCTTCCTCTTTCATCCTACCCCAGATATGCTCAATGATGTTCATGTCTGGTGACTGGGCTGGCCAATCCTGGAGCATCTTGATCTTCTTCGCCTTGAGGAACTTTGATGTGGAGATGGAAGAATGCGATGGAGCACCATCCTGCAGAATTTGGCCTCTTTTATGGTTGGGAACATAAGAGGTAGCTAAGATGTCTTGGTATTTTAGACTATTGAAGTTGCCTTCCACCCTGCAGATCTCTCGCACCCCATACTGGATGTAACCCCAGACCATGATCCCCAAACTTCACTGTTTTCTGGTGAATCTCGGATCCATGCGAGCTCCAGTAGGTCTCCTGCAATATTTGCAGCTACTGTGGTGTAATTCAACAGAAGATTCATCTGAAAAATCCACCTGCCACTTTTCCAGCGTCCATCCTTTTAGCAGGGTTTTTCAATTGTCTTTTGTTTAGTGGTAGCTTCTGGGCACTGATTCGACTATGGAGGCCATTTCGAGACAGAATCCAACAAACTGTTCTGGTTGACACAGGGACTGGTGACCAGGTCTCGTGGAGCTCTGCTGCAGTGGAAAATGGGCTGGCCTTGGATTTTCGAGCCAACAAACGGTCCTCTCGAGCAGTTGTCTTACAGGGTCTGCCTGACCTGGGTTTGTCATAAACGTCTCCAGTCTCTTCAAATCTTTTTTTTATCCTCTGTACTTGACGCTGAGACACTTTGAAGGTGTCTGCCACATCAGCAGTGGATCTGGTCTTCAGCCACTTGATAATCAAAACTTTAGTCACAGGGTGACTCTTAGGCATGTGTACAGTTGATGTGAAGGTCTAGTGCACTGGGGGTTCTTTTTTAAACACCTGAGATCTAATTGATCCATTATTAGTCACAGGTGAAGCTCATATGACAAGGCGACAACACTTATGTCTTTGCAAAAATTGACTCAATGGGCTTTACCAAGCTGTGAATATTAGAATATTTTTTGACAGTTTCATTTTGCACTGAAACATTATTACAAAAGCAGTTGGGATTAAAATGAGCCATTTCTTGTAAACAAAAATATTGATAAGAAATATATTTCAGCGGCACTTCAGTTCAGTTTGTACACAAGCGACAAGACTTTTGTCAGGGACTGTACAATCAGATATGATTTGTACTCATTACTACATTCATTTCAACAAATCTGAACCCCATATTATCCTTAACCCCTAAACAAGCAAATGTTTAATATCACAGACTTCTATTTTGAAGTGCCTTTCACCTTTGAAGTGTTTTTTTAACTCTATTTGAGGAAGAGATAGTAATTCATATCTACAGGGCTCTGCATAGGAAGTACCCGGTCCCTTTTGAACCTTTGGGTTTGCTTTAATGTGGGTCAGCTTGGAGGTGTAGTCCAGAGGTGTGGGGTGATATTACAGACTGCGAGAGAGAGTGTTTGCTCTTTGCTTATTATGGAGAGGAGCCGGTCTTCTCCGAGACCGTGGGGAGAAGATGGCAGCACTGATAGCAGCCACATGGGTTCCATCAGACTAATTGAAGCAGGCTGCTCTGCACCAAAACTGAGCCCTGAAGGACGTGACAAAACCAATTGATTTAAAGGCAATAGAAACAGTACTCAAAAAATGACATTTTTACCAACAGCCCTTTATACGAAACAGGGTTGTTTACGGCCGAGTAGGTGTCTCCCGAATATGTATTTTACTTTTACTGATTAGAGAGAAGTTTGGGCTTACATGCTGCATGGTTTCAGAAACAGAGCTGCACTTCAAAACACAAGAGTGATGAAGGCATTCTTTCCAGTGCAGGAACCCAAGTATGATATTACAATAATCTGAGTGATTCTGCGCTTATGTCAGATCCATTTGGAGCACTAAAAGATGTTGACAGAGACAAGGATGAACCAAGGAAACTTCACATGCAGCATGGAAAAATTGTAAAGATGCATGTAACATGATCAGAGATATGACAACAAAATAAAGGTCAGTTTTAAAAGGATTTGGCATAAAAGAGTATGAGTGCACATCATGAGGTCCTGTATAAATAGCAGAAGTAAGCTATAAGATTTTTTTTGACAAACAATTTATTATCACTAATATTATCACTATAATAGCAGAGCAAATTGGTCGCCAATATATAAACATTTCTACAACACAGTGCAGAAAGTCCTGCTGAAAATGAATGTACATCTGATCACATTTTTTTGTATTAACACACCAGCAAAATCATAATTTAAAGTAGTTAAAATGAGTCAAAATGTACTTCAATAAAAGGAGGAAGCTACAATTTAAACTAAAAAGTAGCTAACTGCAAAAAAAAATGCTAAACACTAAACTTTTAATGGTCTTAACCACAGATTATTGTTCAGGAAATTAGCCAAATATAAAAAACCTTACTTAAAAAAAATATTTAAAAAGCCATTTCTGTCTGTAGAAAACATCAAAGACAAGAATGACATTTTTTGGCAGAATATGGGAAGTTGTTTATGGACAATTTGCATGCTCATTCTCCAGAGAGGTGTCTTCGAAAATTTGCTGAGAAATATAATAATAAATGCATCTCTACCACAGAGAAGCATGGAGGAAGTTGGTCATTGTGTGGGGAGCCTTTTTAGCTGCTGGTATTGGTGAGTTTGGTGCTTTGGAGTAACAGGAGGATATTACAGAATGGCTTGCTTCCCACAATTGAAAAGTTGTTAAAGAGGAATGATCAGATGTTATTTTTGAACAAGACAATGCTCCTGCCCAAATTACAAAGAGAACAAGTCCTTCAGGCTCATGTTTTGGTCTGGTCAGAGTCCAGATTTGAACCCTATAAAGAATATTTGATTTTACATTAAACTCAAACGAACTGGGAGACATTTTTCAAATACTTGTGAATTGTTTGACGTTATTAACATTGAGTCAAACAACACTGACTCTTCTTCCTGTAAAAGCTGTCTGCAAGTTGGGGAAGGCTATTCCATGCCAAGTTACTTTATCTACAGTATTTTTGCAATTCTTGCTAATTTTCTGACCATTGATTTGTGATTAAAATGGTTAAGACTATTAAAAGACCACTAAATAATTTGCCATTTTTGGCTTGTCCCATGTTTTTTGCCAAGGCGTGTGCATAAAAATGCAGGCAGATGATGCTACATCGTTTGACCAGACTTTTTAGTTGGATTGTCATCTAATGTTTTTTTGTTTTTTATGTTACTACTTGTTCACACTTTAAAAAATGTTTGGTAAAAAAACAACCCAATGTTGGGTCAAATATGGACTAACCTAGCAGTTGGGTTGTTTTAACCCAGCGATTGGGTTGTCTTAAGCAAACCTTTAACCCAACCTCAGGGTTAAAACAACCCAACTATCGGGTTAAAACAACCCACCTACTGGGTTAGTCCATATTTGACCCAACATTGGGTTAAAACAACCCAGCATTTTTTAGAGTACAGAGCATTAAAAAGTAACATTTCCATTGTGTTTGCAAATAACATTCGCATAACAAAATAAAAATGTTTTAAAACATAAAAAACATTTTAGCATTTTCAGAGAACATTCAAAATTAACCTTTTAAAACTTATAAAAATTAAGTAACGTTAAGAATTTTTGAACCTTCATAACTTAATAAAAATGTTAGCAAAATGTAGGCTCTAGAATATATTTTTGTTAGCTACCTACCTCCAATAAAACTAAAAGTCTTAAATTTTATGAACACCTGCAATGTATTTAATTATATTATTGTGTAAAATCATTGTATAAATTCTAATATAGATCGAAAAAGAATCAATGCTGCTCAGGGGGATTTAATGAATCAGTGAATCATTTATAAATTGACCATCAAACGAACCGACTGGCACAACTGAATCAGCAACTGTAGGCAGGTTATATCGTCACTTTAAGTGAGTTTACTTTGAATTAGTTGCTGCTCTCTAGAAGCAAAGAGGCTTTCAAAAGATCCCTCTCATTCAGAGCAGTTTAACATAGGTTTTTAGATACAGATATGCCAGGTTAAACAGTCAGTGGTCACAACAAGCGGTTGACCTAGAATATCTATTTCTAATTGTATGTCATTACACTAAACTGGACATCCCTGTGTGTGATGAGGCAGGGAGAGGCATGGTTCATATGTCCGGTCTGCACATTGTTCAGAGCCATTGTCCCAGGATTGTCTGGCTCCAGACCTCAGAAACCCTAATTACATGTCTGCAAAAACCACATACAATACTAGACCAACAAGGGAGCTTATCACTTGAGACTCTCCATGCACAATTTTCATCCCCATTGTTTTGCTTTTCTCTATGTCTTGTGTCAGAAGTGAAGGGGAACTTATTGTGTGCTTGTATACTGTAACAAATAAAGCAAGAAAACAATGAAATGCATATAGCCAGATAAGTGTTCTGTGGTTTAACAGGGTGCACAGAGCCATGGTTTCGCTTGCCAAAAGTTCACAATGTAAAATGAGAACAAGATTCTTCTTCAGCAACAACAAAAAATGTGTATATCCAGGTTTACATCTGTGATAATTAATGAAAATGTTTTTAAAGATCACTGGCTAATGAAAGACGAAACAGTAGGCCCACATACAATCTATAACTCGCTTCTGCTTATCTGGTGTTTCTTCAAAGGCTCCACCAAAAGAACATTAAGGCCATTTGAGTCAGTAATAGGACATGACATACAGAGAAAAACATACAACCAGGGTCAAATATGGTGCTTGTTAAGATAACGAATGCCCCATGTGAACACTATGCTGTACAGCTCTTACATACCCACTCAGATGAAACTGAAGCCAAATAACAGACGTTTGCACTAGACTGTATTTTATGCTGAATATTGCCCAAGTTTTCACTGTCCGCAAACATTCCTTTGCTTTCTACATGGCAAAGACCCACATTCTCTTACCAAAGAGCCACCAATGAAGTAGTTTTAGAATAGTAGAATTGTAAAATAGTGTTAATCACTTTAATGATGCTTACTTTATCAATTTAGTCCATCACTTTTTGTCTTTAGACTATAGCGTTGTGAAAGATCAAGTTTAGAACAGTCTAGAACCCTATAGTTAGCACTGAGAAGATGTGCAGTTTACTGGGCTGGATTAAAATAAAACAAGCTACTAAAAGTCAAAAGGGAAGCTTGGGCTCTTTTTAAACTGTGCCTCATATAAATAATGCAGAACTTGGTGATTCTTACTAAACTGGATTATAATTAAATTATTGGTTTACGTAGCCTCTCGAAGTATCCCAAAGGGAAGTTCTTTGGCAAAGACTTGCTTTAATATGTCTTGAAATTGTTACCAGCTGACTTGGCTACAGGAAATGCGTCTCTCTTAAAAACCTCAAAGCAAATAATACAAGTAGCATGCAATATTCATAACCCTGTTTGGTTTTATTGCTGTCCATCCAATGGCGACATGTAGACATCTTGCCTCTCGGTATTTCATTACATGTATTTTTGTTTAATACTTTGCACAAAGTCTGTGATATCATTTAGTCTCATCAATCTGTCGTCTCCCGAGGCTTAGTTTTATCCATGCTACTATGAAAGCATCTCTTGACCTCCTAACCTCCTGAGACTATCATCAGAGCCTTGTGGAGCCAGATCAAACCCATAATAGCCCTGTGTTCTTTTTTCTCTCTTTCTCTGCATGAGACAGGACACAATGTCTTCAGGCAGTTGTGTAAAGTACACCCTGCCAGCAAACTTAGATCTTAAATATCACACTAAGAAGGTATTTCACCTTCTCAGCTTAAACAAGCAGATTTTTTTTTTTAGAACTTGTTTACAACTGCGCAGAATTAGTCAAACGGCCAGATCTGTTCGCCACATGAGACATACATTTTTGCATTACATTATGCCTGGCTTTGGCTGTGGGGGAGATTTCATGTATTTCCTTTTTCAGACAGGAACAGAAAGACAAAGTATGTTTAGATGGTGACATCATGCATGCTGAAGCATTCAAAGGGCCCAGTGGAGAGAGTATGACCTGCATGTCTGGTATCTACCTGGTCTCCAGCTTTATCATTCAGGACTGGACTGGAGTGGAGAATAACAAGCTCTGAAGGTTTATGGTACAGAACAGGAAGTTAGAATTTCCCCCAAAATACAGAATACATAAGAGAATAAATATTCTACATGTAACATGCGCAATGGAAGTGTGAAAATGTTCAGTTAATCGTGGCTAAGGCTATACAAGATATATTAAATACAAATTATTTAAAAAACATTATATTGAAAAACATTTGTGTCATTTGGCAGAATTAGATATTCTTTAATTGTTTTTCTTACACTTTTCCCCCAGTTTATATTAATCCAAGTTGTTGTGTTAAATTGTAACGCAAGTTAAAGCACATGTAATTCCATTTGCGTTTCATCACCTAAAACTGTGTCTTAAATTCCAAGGTAACTAGTAAATAGAGTAGTAATTCACCCTATCGAATTGTGAATGTAATTAAGAGAAAAGTAAACAGCCCTGGGCAGGCAATAACACGAAGTGGAGTTGATTCAAGAAAACCCTCCGAAAGTACTTAGTGAAATTAGACCAGAACTGATAACATCTACTTACCAAACTTAATTAGTTCAGGCACTCAGATGTTTCAAAGCATTCCAGGCTGTCTATGGTAAGGCTGTCCCATCCTAGCTTTTTGTTCTTGGCACATGCAATGCTCCTCAACTGCTTTTTTATCACTGCTATTTGTCATACCAAGACATGCAGTCTAATACAATGGATGATATTTTAAAACAGTCAGCGATGTAAAAATAAAATAAAAAATCAGCTGTCTTTGATCTAAAAAAGGAAAAAGAACACACAGAGAATCTAAGAAAAAAGTTCAGAGAGAAGACACGTGATTAAGATACACGTTATGTCAAAAACAACTAACGGCGCTTTTCTTTGACATCGCAGATGACACACAAAACATGAAGGCAGAGGGGGAGCAGGCACACTGGTGTGAACTGAGAAGTCTGTGTTTTCTCAATGCGGCCCCCGCTCCAAACCTTACTGATGTAAAGGAAAGTCATGCAGTGGTGACTTTCGGCCGTCAGCATCGGGGAGTCCAGCTCTCTTGTCTACTTAAGCCTCTTGATATGAGTGTGAAAGCTGTTGTTAATAAAAGTTTCAAAGGGAGAGATGAAAAGGAGGAGAAATTGAGCAGCCTGGGCAGCATTATTCCCGCTCTGTATGGTGGCTGCCCTGGCGGAGGTGTTCCGCCGACCGCAGGGGCTCGCAGAGGTCGCCGGAGATGTCGCCACCGTCGCCCAAGGGCAGGGGCGAAATCACTCGCCTCTCACAGGCTTCAAAGAGCCGGGCAATTACACTCAAGTAGCCAAATGAATAGATGTCTCAGCTTGCCAGCAGTTTCTTCAGAAAAACAGAGGAGGCCTTTGAGAGGGAGAGGAGGGGAGAGCCACACCTTATGAGTAATGTGTAACAACTCGTTTGATAATTGCAGGGGGAAAAAGCTGCCCGTCTTCTATACCGAAAAAAGCAGCCCGCGCCAGCCGCTGGCTCTGATCGCAGACAGAAAAACCGGAGAGAAAAAGGCCGAGTGGCAGTACTCCATATGAGCAATGTTGTTTAGAGAAGGCATCCATTGTGAATGCTACTCTCGAGCAGTGGCACATACGAAGTCAGCTTCCCATTGAGTGGGCTGAAAAGGGCCTTTGATTGGAAATTGCTCTGGCAGGAGAGCACACCTGCAGAGAGCGCTCTATAGAGCCTTTTGGAGGGCCCAGCAGCTGCCAGAGCTGTAAGTCTGGGCACCTAGTGGGCCGAAGAATAGAAGCTGTGGAGTCTTTCAATGCAAAGCCACTTAGTAACAGAAGGCATGTGCCAAGCTTGCAAAGGCAGAATGAAAAGTGCCCTTCGGAGTTGACTAAATATCAGGGGGGCATTTCTTCGAAACTCCCCCAACCCCCTCTTGCACTTCTATTTGTGAGAACAATAACAGACCTGAGAGCCCAAACCGCAGAAATATACCAACAATCGCCAGGGAGAGGGGCGAGGAACTCAGCCGGAGTGTGGAAGCCATCAATTACACAGAGCAAAAGTTAAAAACCCAGCGGGACCAACGCATTAGAATGCAGAGATATGCAGGCCTGCAGGCAATGGACAGCTCTACTGTGCTGTGGTCGAGGCCCCCGTAATGTACTGTGTAGAAGAATATGGACCATGACTGAGAACATTCGACCACAAGTCTCAGTTTTATGCAAGGTTCCATCTTTCATTGTTTGGAACGCTATCTTTTGGAGGTTTGTATAATGTGGAATTGTTCTTAAAGGAACAGTGCATCCAAACAACAGAAATTCTGTCATCATTTACCCACCCTCATGTAGTTCTACACTGGTGTGAGAAGATATTTATAAGAAATGTCTCAAAATGTCTGCATTTTGTCCATACAATGAAGATCAGCGGGGAACAGGATTATTTTGGACCTCACTGATTTTCATATGGGCAAATTATCTTCTTTTGAAGAACGATATAGTCCTATGGGCTTGGAAAGACATGAGGGTGAGTAAAGACAGAATTTCCATTTTGGGTGAACTATCTTTTTAAAGCTACAAAGACACGATTTGTTGAATGCAACTGGACTATAGTTTTAACAAACACGGCCTCCATATAAACACAAAATAAGGTTTAACAAGACTTCCAGTGTGTACCACTTTGGATCAAAAAGATCTGAAAGACTTCAAGGGATCAAAAGCAGTTGACTGTCCGGGCACTGAGGTCCCGGATCCCCTCGCGTTCTTTCGGCTGAATCCCTCTGAAGGCGCCGCCTGACACATAGAGAGCCATGTGCAGGAATCACACAAAGCATTGTCAATTGAAGTATCTCCCAGCAGCTAATTTATGATGCCCTCAAAGCAATTTTCACAGTTAGAAAAGTGCAATTGTATTTTCCAGCTCATTAAACCCAAGCACAACAAAGCTTTCATCCTCCCGCAACCCCCTCCCTCTCTTTCCACCCCTCCAACCCACAGTCTGCATTTCAAAAGAGGCAACATGAAAACACAAGCCTCCGCTAAGTGTAAAATAAACATTTTGCTCTCATTTCTATGTTTTTATGGTCACCACCAGGAATCTCTCTGTATGTATGGTACGGATGAGAACACGGCAACTTGAAGTGTTCATAAATGTGGCGCAGCTCAGATTCAGTGAGAATTTAAGGCTTGTTTATTCAGAGGGCCTCTCTGCTCTCCTCCCTCCTCTTTGTTCTGGGTTTCATGGGAGGACTTGGAAATTGTAATCTCAGGACAATCAGGCTGACTTATTTGTTCAGGCCCTGTCTCACTCATAATCGCAGTAAACCCTTTAAATCATGTGAGTACCTGTTAAAGAGCCTCACTGTGAGGTGCTTGCATTCCCCAGACTCTGAAATCTCCCTGCTTGAAACACTCTCTCAGTCTCAAGTGCTTAATAAGTGTTAGCAGGTAAATCAATCTCATGTTAAAAAGCACTCTTGATGGATGGATCTTTGATTGTAGGACTTGATCTGGCTTGAAAACATTGTAGTTTCTAGGTTTCTTTGCGAGTAAACTGAAGAATGATGCTAGAATATGCTGACTATGACTTCTGACTGCTTCTAATTATAAACAAAACCCAGTCTAATATCTTCCATAAAGTATCAAGAATTGCATTTCACAATTTTCCTAATGACAAATAGGGCTTTAAATACAGACAAATGACTTTGTAGTGGTTGACTAGTAAGGTTTTCATAAGAACAGCCCCATTTTAATTGAATGCTACATATCTGCTGAGGGAAGTGTGCTCTGAGCAACATTTAAGCACTGGATTTCTGTCAGACTTCCGTCAAATTTAGGCTGAAGACCTAAAAGGTATAATTCACACTTTTGTGAAAACCTAACTCATTGATTCATACACAGAGCCATTGCACACAGAGTGAGAGTGGATGGTGCATTTGAATATGTGGTCACATTCTTGGTTCCTCACTAAACCACAAAATGGCCACAATTAGTTTCTCATCCCAATAGTCAAAACCATGTGACCACGCTCATTGTCCTTTGCTTTCCCTCAAAAATCTCGGCTCGAATCCACAGCTAGAGTCCAGAAAAATTGCCTCAATTGTCCGCTGTCATCTTTGTGGTGCACCTTAAGCGTCATTTGCTTTTTAGTGTAATGGATATTACATTTCCACTGGAGTAGAAAAGAGAAAAGGAGAAAGTGACTGCAAATGCCAGTAAATGAAAAAATATGATTAGTCTGTCAGGGTATGCAATTAAACTTGATAAACTTGAACATTTAGGCAATTCCCTCACAGCATGCTTTATAAATGATCCTGACATGAAAATGACACTGCAAAACCACATCTCATTTTCTCAAAACTTGCAATATCCTCTCATTAAAGGCATAGTTCATCCAACAATGACAATTCTGTCATCATTTACTTACCTTCATGTAGTTCCAAACCTGTATGAGAATGTCAGGTTCCAAACAACATGGGACCACCATTGTATTAAAAAAAGAAAGAAACAATATGAAAGTCATACCGAAGTGTAAACAACATAAGGGAGAGTAAATTATGACAGAATTATAATTTTGGAGTAAAAAAAAAAAAACTTGCAATATTTGTGATTATTTGATTTAAAGGTGCATAGTGTACATTTTAGCGGCAACTAGTGGTGAGATTGTAAATTCCAACCGTCTACCGCTCACTCCTCCCTTTTGGAGGACATAGGCCCTGTCCCAAATGGCACATTTCATGTGCACTTTCAGTCTTGTGGACTTACAATGGGCACTGTTTGCGCATGTACGTTAAGTCCACAAGTCCGTAGGGTGTCCCATTTGTCATTTAAGCGTAAATAAGGGTGTTCGTGAGCACCCCCCTTGTGGCTGCTATGCGCCCTCAATGCGCACTTCACACTCTAAAAAATACTGGGTTGTTTTGACCCAATGTTGGGTCAAATATGGACTAACCCAGCAGTTGGGTTGTTTTTTACAAAGCATTTTTTAGAGTGCAGCTGAGCCCGTAAGTTTGCATGCAGTCAAAGCAGCATTACGTTGTGAAAGTGCGGACTTAGATGAAGACTGAGGGTTTAGTGCCATTTGGGACAGGGCCATAGAGACACGATAGGTGACGAAACATGACAAAAATGTCGTCTGAGACAGCAGAGTAGCTAGCAAGCTGTAGAGAAGTTTGTCCATTTAGGGCTGCTGTAGAAACATTAAAGATGCAGTTTGTAGTATTTATAAGGATCTATTGATAGAAATGCATATATATACAAATTCAAATTGTCTCGTATAAGCATACATTTTTACAACAAAAAACATGTAGCCTATTAAATGAAAACCAAATGAATGGTGTAACACATGCATGGTTTGTGTTCATTTCCATTTCTGACTACCTAATTGTTTAATTTCCTCTTTTTTATTTCCCCTTTGTGCTTTGTAGCTATTTAAATTAGCCAGATAACAAACAATAAACTAGCTAAATAATGTCCCCAAGAGAGTCATACATTTGGTTATGTTGCTTTAAATGATGTTATGATCGAGTTTCAGATTAGGGTAGGCAATTGGGTTATTTTCCAAATACAAAATACCTTTTTTTCTGTGCATAAATTCCTGATGCACATCTTTATTTTCGCACCATGAACTTACAATTGTTAATCGTGTATCAATTTGTATAACCATGTCTTAGAAATGGACAGGCTGAATTAATAGGTTCATGGCTCTGTGGTGGGTTCAGTCTCTCAGCTGGGATGCTCAGCAGTTCATGGGCGACATACCCTTATAATTGTTGAAAAACATGAGTGCGACAGTTGAGCTAAAGCAGGCAAGATTTTTTTGAGGGGAAGTCAAATGGCTTTAGGATTGGGGCCATGATGTTAGCCTAAACTGATTGGGTCAGGTCAGGCTCTTGTTAAGTCAAATAAAAGGTCAAGATACTTTCTACTTATCCGTGTCACCCGAGGCCTCTGTTTTAAGTGCCCCCTCTGGGCAGAGTAAAAAATCTTAAGGAAACCCTATGCGCATGGACATAAACACAAGCCCAACTTGCCAAAGCAGTTTCCCTTTCGGGGTAGTTAAGCATTTATGAGGCCTGACCTCCACCAGTTTCACTCGTTCTAGTTCAGAAAGACGACGAGAACACTGGTCAGAATGTGAAGAAAAACATAACTCGACCTTAGCCTTTTTCTTTACTCCTTATCTTAAGAAACAACCATCTTTTACTCTGTTTTTGGGGCCCTTAACATGCTCAAAAACTCTTAAAAATGTGCACCCGTTGGAGTCTTAAACAAGCTAACATACCAATAGATGGCAACCTCTATTTTAAAAGCATATTAATGCTTGCGTGTCATAAAAACAGGTATAAGCACCTTCTTTTAGGTTAGGTTGGTCAGAAAGCATAATCTTTTAAGATAATTTGAATGCAGCGTGCAAACTTACAATGATAAACTTAAAAAAAAATACTTCAGAGACTAAAAACAATAATAGGAAAGAAACAACAAAAAAGAATAAAAATGAAACTGTAACAGACACCTCAGAAACCCTAAATATAGCGATATAGTTTTTGTTAGCATTTACATAACACTTTTTGGAGGCCTGGGATTCAATTGCTGCTCATGTTTGCTGTCATTGATACAGCAATAATCATTATCCAAGAGGTAACTCTCCCCAGACTTGGCAAAGTCATGATTGTGAGATGTAAATGATAGTTTTAATTTTCCCTCAGTGGGATACAGCCGTTGTGCTCTGCCTACTTCTGTCACATCAACACTTCATCTTGGCCACCATTTCACAGAGGGCTATAACTGTGTCCCGTTGTGCTTCTGACAAGGGTTTAAGGTTCCAATTGTCTCTGTAAAACCCAGGAACAATGCTCAGATGTAATCCTGTTTGAGCTTGATGCCACTTGCTGGATTTTTCATGCGAGAGGTCAGTTAATGGACATCATGCGCTTTGTAGCAACAACTTCATCTAAGGTTGACTTTTCAAAGTGCTCTTTAGCATTTAAGCAAATGGATACTCTGAAACTTGATTTCCACTGTTGTGATTGCCCTGGCAACACAACAAGAGTTACTTAAATGCAAACTAATTTTAGACTAACAGTTTCTAACATTTTTAAAGAGGTACAATTAGCGCAGTTGCTCATACTTGTTTGCATTTCAGCCTCTAGTTGACTTGAGTGTTTGAATCATTGCACTGAATCGGCCAACTTTCAGTCACACTGTGAAAATGTCCATCCTACTACATTGCGACCTTGAAGGACAGATCTGCTTTCAAGGTCTGTAATGACTTCTGACATAGTTTACTTGCCTCCACGCTGTGACAGAAATGTCTTCTGGAGTCAAAGGCGGAAATCTCTGAAACAGAGCACCAGTTTGGAAGCCTAAAGCCAAACATTGTGAGATTATACTTCAAGGGGGATTTTTTTCTTCATAAAGGTATATGTAAAAAAATGCAAAAGATAATAGGATGGATATATAGAATTCTGAACATTTTCCTGCATAATTATGTGGATTTGACAGGATTAAATCATTTGCAAGCAATAACCTCCTATACCACTAAATGATATAGACGTACAAAATAGAGAAATAAAATAATAATTATCTAAACTTAAATCTTGGGTGAGAACCTTATATGCACAATAGGCTGAAGAGTAGCCAAATTTAAGGAGAGCCATGGAGAGACTGCACCCCACTAAGGCACTGCTTGATACAGAGAGGAAAACTCTCAAAAAATGAACTACTGTAATGTGCGTTTGTAAATTGATCTTGACAAGCCAAAGTATTATCCACAGAACAAGATCTGATTAAAAAAACAAAAACCTTGAAGCCAAAAGTTCAAGTTCTGTGCCTTGGAGTATTCAAAAACACTGATCTCATTTAAAATGGTTACTTGCGCCCTTTGAAACCTCTGCAAGGATTTTCTTTGATCGCCTAAATGCCTATGATTATCATAACATGATGCCAATACAATCTGTACGGATATGCCTCAAGATTTAATGTTTATAGACGGTCCATTTTAGCGGTGACTACAGAAAAGCGTAGACTTGGTTATGAAGATGGAAATCTGTGAAGATGACAGTCTGAGATTTTATATGCTTAGAAGTATAGCTTTCTCAAAGGTTTTCATGGTCTAAAGAGAAATGAGGCACAGATCAGAAAGACACTAACATGCTAGGATGAGATCACAAAATAGAGCTGTAAAACCACAGAGATGAGATAGTTCTTTGACCTTAAACTTCATAAAGGGCGTGTGTGTATGTGTGGGTGTGTGTGTGAGTCGGGAGGGGGTTGTCCTCTCTGTACTATGGCATAACCACACATATGTGATTGGCTCAACGTACAGCATGTCAGCATGGCTGGAGAGGGTATGAAACGTCTTGAACGATTAATGTAAGTTGGGCCAAGATGATGGCAATGTAACTTGAACTTTAACTATACTTCACACATCTGTGTATGAATACTATTGCATCATACAAGATATTGGCATGAATCTGAATTATTAATCTAAATTGGGATTAAAAAGGCATTTAATGTCATGTAAATCTGGAGTATTTATTTAACTATACTTTTTCTTCTTTTTTTTGAACTTACGTTTCGAACACAAACAAAAATGTATCACTTTATTACTGACACAACATTTCCCAACAATTTCCCCTTTGAAAAGATGCATTTTCCAACCACAAGAGTCTCTCAGCAATCAGCATAGAATTTAGCTTGGCTTTATTTTTTTAAACATGAGAATCAAAGCTAAGGATGCATGAGAAATCTATGTAACCCCCCTTGGACATAGGCAAACATTCCATCAAAAATCAGATCTTTGCAAAACTTTGAACTCATGCACAGAGGACTAACATAAACAGTATTGTACTGCTTAAGAGCAATTGTTCCATTGGCAGAGCAATAGTCAAGTCATGAGGGATTCCCAAAGAATAACATTGTGTGTTTACATTTCAAGCAATTATACTAACCTCAAGAAGAGTAACAGGAAAAATTAATTATTCAATAAAAAAGGTTGAGAGTCAAGGGAGACTGGAGGAAAGTTACACATGACATTAAATTCCCCTGAGATGAAATAACGTACTGGGATGACGGCAAAGGAAATTATTTAATAGCTATATAGAAGCAAAAGGCAACAGCGTTGTCTCCAGATAGAAATCTTAATGTGGTCTTTTAACATATCAACTTTGACACTGCTCTAAGAATATGAAAATCCTGGTTTGTTTACAAATAATGAGTACATTGTGGCCCACCGTACTGCTTTTTTATGTCTGGCTTCTGGTAAAACCACTATAATCAATCAATCAATCATTTATTCATTCATTTATATATATACATTTTACAGGTCACTCGTACTTCTCGCAAATATATCATGTCTCACATCAATGCCACATAAATGCCAAGGATATTTAATTTATCCAATGGCAACTCCAATATTTCCTGAATCAATAAGGTAGTAATTACCTAAATATGTGTAATTAATAATTATGTATACAACAACAACAACAAAAAATCGAAACAAATATTGGAAATCTTTAATCAGGGGAATAATTGTAATACCGTTTTAAAAATCACTATTGTTGTTTTTAAAAATCTCCTATTCCAATTAGTATTGGCGAATAATAATCTTAAAGGTCCTGTTTTCTATATACTTATGTTTATATAAATATAGAAGTTGTTTTGGCTTTTTCACATCTTAACCCTGTCAGCTTCTGCCATTTGGGGGTAATGAGTAGCACATAGACACACTACTTACAGTATTTTGCTTTGTAATAAATCAGAGAACCACTTCCTTAGTAAATGTTTCAATATGTGCAATGGTTTTGAAGAACACTTGGAGTGGTATTCTCATGGGAGGAGGTTACATGGGCCTAGCAATTACATTTACCAAGGATTTCGCTGAAATACCGCCTTACCGAGAGCAGGCACTGTGGATCAGGAAAGCAGTCCACTTTTTTTTCTCACCGGTATTGTTGGATTAAAAGACACAGAGCATGAAGTCCACAACAAACCCCTTAGAAAAAGGTAGAAACTGCTAGGTATGCATTTGGCATCATTCTTAATTGTTTATCAAATATTACTAAACGTAATAGGCCCTCTACCATGCACAAACAACTCTTAATTTTAAAATATCAAACATATACTTGTCTGAATCAGAAAAAAAACGCAGTTTTGACCGATTAATCATTAGCCTATTAATTTCGTATAAATGGCACATCTAAAGACAGCTGATCTAATAGGTCATATGTCGAGATGAGCACACAAAATAGTACATTTCTAATATCGTTTATAGCTAATAGCAAAATGTTTAACTAGCCTATACGCCCTGGAAGAAATATGCTTCCTCGGGTCTTGAAACTGATCAAATGAATGTCATGATCCACAAAGGTCGCAGGCTAATTGGATAATAATAAAACCAAACTTTTTTTTCATTTTTTTACGTAGCTATTTTTATATGGATTTTAAAAACAAAAATGCTTAAAATGTTATATTTGCCTATAGGTTTTACAGTCGCTTATTAGTTAATTTAATTTAAGCTATTAATTTAACTTGTTGGCACAAAGGTCTAATCCGTTTTAAAGGGCAGAAACTTTACTGGGCTAATGGCTTACTGCCTTATTTTCCATTTCATTCTTTCGCAGAAATCTGCTACGTAAACATGCTCCGATAATAAAAAATGATCAAGTCTAACCCTTCTAAAAGGAGACATAGTGAGGCAACAGTTAACAGAGTGGCGCGCGCTGTCTGTGGGAACTGATTGCCCTCTGGCTATTGCCTTGACATTAAACTCTTCGAGGACAATTGGTTAAGTGGAGTTAACTGTTGCATATTCTCCCTGAGGTAGCTTCCTTTTTGATCTTGCCGAGACTGGCGCCTTCCAAAACAGGGCTTGTCTGCGTTATGAAATGCTTTGACTTACGGTGAGGGGTTGCCAGTTGCGCCTCAATGGAGGCTTTCTGCAGTCTTAAAGGGCCAAGACAAGCTTTAAATTGCTGTAATGCAGCGTGACAAAATCATCGTCAGTTCAGTCACATCATTTGGTCCTGCCATTTTGTCTTTTAGGAAAAAGTGTATCGTTTTTTTTTTCCCTTCTCTCCTATGTTTGAGGTAAAACAGACCTGGTGCGACTTAAAATGTAAAAAAAAAAAAAAATTACAAATAGCCTACTAGGCTACCAAAAAATGTATAGCATATATATATATATATATATATATATATATATATATATATATATATATATATATATATATATATATATATATATATATATATATATATAGGCTATATATAAACACCCGTCTTAGTTCTTATAAAACTCTCAAAATTCTATCATATGTGCGATAGAAATATTTTCCCACTATCTCCCCTATCCAGGGTTTTTATAAAGAAAATCTCCCAGAAATTGTGGACGAAGAGGCCAAGGAAGTGGTTTGTTTCGCTGTATGTTTTCAATAAGAGCTCAGTTAATGAGTACGGAGGCCCGCTATACAGACATCCCCTCTGGTTAATTGCAACAAAACTTCTCAAATGGCTCCTTGCCTCCAAGACTGGAGCCCCCAGAGCAATCAATAAACCACCTCGGCAAGACAAGTATGATTAACCATGCAACATTTCTTTCAAAATCATTGTGACGTCTCAAAGAAACTTCTTTGACCAATCAGAACGAGCATGCGGAAAGTCATGTGGGTGAAATGTCACGCCGATTGGAGGGCGGCAGGGAAAAAAGAGAACTTTTGGAAGTTTATAGCTGCGAGTGCGCTCTGCTAGGAGAGCGAGGCGGGCGTCGCAAAAGCGCGACGGCAGAAGGGAAAGGCACTGGTGGACGAGTAGAATTCAGGACGACTCACATATTCTTATTGTATGGCCCCTCTATCATCCATGATGAATTCTTTTCAAGGGCCACTCTCCCAAGAAGGGAAACTACAGGAACGCAAAAGTGCGGACAAAGAGGAGGCTCAACCCAACGATAAAGCAACTGTCAAAGGATGTAAAGGCAAGGCGCTGAGTCTTCCGTTCAGTGTGGAATCTTTAATATCAGACAGAACAAGCACACGGACTTTATACACGTCATCTGAATCTGGTATTATATCTCCGACATCCGGTGCAGATGAGCGGCTGAGGCTCTCGCCCATGGCTCTTTACGCAGACAGAAAGATCCCAGTGGAGAGTGTCTCCAACCTATCCGACTGCAAGAGAGGAGATATGGAAGAAGTAAATGACAAGGGACAGTCCGGCTGGTTTCAGACACCCTCGTACACATCTCCGCCAAGTGAGTGGCTCAGTGATGACATTTATAAACATGAATGTTTTAATAGATAATATATAAATATAATCAAGCTCATTTACATTTTTGTACAAAAATTAAACGAATGTGAGGTTTGTTGAGGAAGGTTTTGATGTCATCCAAAAGTAGAATATAATTGACCAGTAGGCTACTTCTGAAAAGAAAAACCTGAAAGTTGCTATTCCTTTTAAAGAAAAATGTGTGGATGTATTTGAATTAAAATCGGCAATATAAAAAAAATAATAAACGTGTAGCATATGTGGAAAAAATCAAGTATGGGCTTCGTAGTATAATTAGCCTATTCTCAATTTAATGTGTTTAATGTTTTGTTGTTTGTTCGCAGGGCACTCAAGTCCACCCCCGTGTACCCTCAGAAAGCATAAGAACAACCGAAAACCGCGGACTCCGTTTACCACCTCGCAGCTGCTCGCTTTGGAGAGAAAATTTCGTCAAAAACAGTATCTTTCTATTGCAGAGAGAGCGGAATTTTCCAATTCACTCAACCTCACAGAAACACAAGTTAAAATCTGGTTTCAAAACAGACGGGCGAAGGCAAAAAGACTTCAAGAGGCCGAACTAGAAAAACTGAAACTTGCAACCAAGCCATTATTACCTGCGTTCGCCTTTCCGTTCCCACTCGGAACACACGTTGGTTCTCCACCCCTCTATGGACCGTCCAGTTCCTTTCCAAGACCTGCGTTACCAGTCCCGGGACTTTTCGGTGGGCCAGTGACCTACGGAATGTACTATTTGTCTTAACCGACTGAAGAACGTCCTTCAATTCACCGTCTATATAGGTTATCTGCTACGGTTCTGCCAGTCAAAAGACGAGTGAAATAGCAAAAAAGTTTTTCCTTTTTTAAAGAACTACAGCAAATATACCAATTTAAAAGTAATTGTTTTTCTGATCTGCACAGTTTATGTAAGAGTCCCCAAGTTGGCTTTAAAAGTGCAATGCATCTTCCCCTGCATAGGCTACATAAGACTTTATCTTGTATTATAAGCAGACATACCATAATGTGGCTGATTGCCTTGGTCTCAGAGAAAACAATTTCCAAGAGATTATTTCTTCCGAGGGCACAGCCGATTTGGCAAGTACCACTTGTTGATCAGCATCACTTGTTGATTCGTGATGCGCGAGAAAACACCTAGAGTGCATGGTCTGCTCCACTTCCAACAAAGCTCTTAGATTAAAGAAATGCCCTTATAATTATTACCAAGGTGTTTTTTTTTCTTTCTTACTGAAAGAGCTTGTTGCGATTGACAGCAGAAACTTAAAGTAAAAAAAAAAAAAAACTGTTTTATTAAATTGCTACTTTCCATTAGCCTACTGCCAAATTCGGCCTAAATGGATAGTCAATGTGAGCCCTTTAAAAATGAATACATGTATTTTCAAACCAAATATTTTGTAGCATATTACAAAGATTGTACCCAAATAGCTACAGTTTGCGAAATATAGGCCTACTGCCAATAGGTCCGCTATACTTCTTTTTTCACCTTTAATTTGACAGGCTACCCGGTTTTATGTTCGCATATGATGCTTGTAATTCTGTTGTTCTTTATTGAAGAGAAACTCGATGCAGAGAAACAGCATCTTTCATTTTACCATAATTTTATTGAACTTTTCCTACCAAACGTTTTTACATGCCGTTGGATACAGAGGATTTTGGCCTTTTATTGATTTTTCGCCTGTTTAGCCATAATCCCTTCAGTAGACTTCATGGATGCTAGTTTGCTAGGTTGTAAGATTAATGTCTAGATTTTTATTATTGTAAATACACGTATATATTACAGATTTTGCATTGCCCTTTTGAAAAAGTACAAATAGAATTGCTGATATTTATACAGTGTTTACATTTATCTTCTGTAAATTATTGTATATTTTATATGTATATACAAATTAGAAAAATAATCTTTTGCATTAAAAAATAAATCTTCACAGAGACTGATGTGTAAAATGTCGTTATTTAAAATACAAAATTCAACCAGTCCTCCATTTATTTTCTCTTTTCATCTCTTACGTTTCATAAACCTAAATAAAAAGCGCTAATTCATGAGGTTTACAGCTGTAAAACTGCGCATCGTTACATTTATTAATTTGTTTAACGATGAACGATTAGGCTAGGCTACATATATTTTAATTTAAAAACAGCGCAACATTGGCAGCACGACCATCTCCAAGAGACAGGAATATGCTATTAAATATAAATTAAAAATATATGAAAAAAGCGGAATAAAACAGTATTTAAATAAAATAAATCTCTCGCGACCCATGAAGGATCCATAGGTACATTCCAGAAACAAGTCCTTCAGATAATCTTTTTATTAATGCATCTCAAATTGGTCTTATGCGAGTTCCACAGTTACACGCATTTACGTCCGAAGCATTAAGCGAGAGAGCAAACCAATACGCCATTCGTCTAAAGCATCTTTAGATCTCGAAACACAAAGCCAGCACTTATTGGAATACATAAAAATGTATTTAAAGAAACCAATATATGTGAAAATATTTTAGGATATTCTGCTTGACGTGAACACATACGTTTTAGATCTGAGTAATAATATCAAAGAGAGAAGACACCTTTTTAAAGATTGCTTTTACAAGTTTTATTACAAAAATACAGCTCTCGACAAATTAATGCAATTGTTTGCATTGAAGCTCTGGCCTACTTCTTCCTCCTTCCTCTGAAGCCTCTGACTGAGCCTTGACCGAAGCAAATGGATGATGGAACTCTGGAGGAAAGATAATAATCAACACAGATCAGACTTCTGATCAGTTAGTCTACAGGGTAATGAAGCTTAATCAAGTATTTATATGAAACCATGACCATGAATCCACCCACTTGTATGAATATTGTGGCTTTATATTAGCTGCATGCATTGGTCCGGTTTCTGTAGTCTTTAGGCTTTTTGGATCTGGGGTAAGAGAGAAGTCCATGGACTCAAAGCTCTCTTGTTGTACAGATGCTGTTTCAGAAACCTCCATAAGTGCATCCTTCTGTTGCGGAGTCTTTTTTCCTCGTATTCTGTTGATTTGCATATTGTATTAATTAAAAAATACATTCTAAAAAAATTACACATAACATATATAAAGGAAAAAAGTATGGTATGATTTATCTTTTTGGGTGAAATACTGAAGTGACTGGAATGGATAGGAGTGCAAAAGTAAAATATCTATATTCTAAAACTGTCCACAATTTACATTCAGTTTTAATTTCAAACCTTCCACTATTCTTTGATTTGTCAAATCTGAAGTCTGCTGGATAGCTATGTGTTCTGATAAGATGATCCTTTCTTTCTTTGCTTGTTTTGAATTTCAGTCCACATCCATCAACCAAGCACTCATACTGAAATGCAACAGAACACAATCAGCAAAAATGTTATGAAAAAAAAATTACACAATACACAAAGCTGAATAGTATTTGTTGATTCAAACAGAGTGTGTATAAGGAGGAGGAAAAGTGTAGTATTTTCTTTTACAAATTACATTTCTTTAAAATCGGTTTCAATGTTTAAACTTGCTGTTGAAACCAGTAGGTGGCAGCATAATACATTTTAATGAATGGTTACCGATCATTACAATATCTGTGTAAATGTATATTTTATGTAGTATTTCCAGTCGGAGAGTAGTATAAAATCTTCAAATGTATTTGTAGTTAGTATATGCACAACAAAAAAAATTATGTATCATCCGATGATTTTTTACAGCAGCTTTTTTAAATCTGGTAGGTAGGCCTATATACCCAAATAATTCTCATCAACTTTATCAAAGTGGTAAATAAAACTATATCTAGCATTTATACAGTCTGAAACATGCCACTCAAAACATGTTTTGAAAGACCAGACCATAGCACTTCATACAACATCTGGTGGTACTAAATGATATTACCATGCATTGTTTCTCCGCCATGACCTGGAAGAGCGAGTCATGCCACTCCAAGATATGTATCTCCAGCAGCCGGTTTGATGGAAATGAGCGCTTGCAGTTGGAGCATACATTTCGATGCAATGAATTGTAGTGGTGTTCGTACCCTTCCAATGTGTCAAATAACTGTTTGCATCCAGCTATGTGACATCTGAACTCAGAGACACTGGGAAGAGGTTTGAGATATTAGTGATACATTAGTATCAAGGCAAGAGAATTTTGCTCAAAATGTCTCCCCACTTATCCAAGCGACATCTTCAGTTGTAAGCACTTCATGAGATCCAGTGACATCACTCATGGCCAGTTGTTCAGAAAGTTTAATCTGAATCAGAATGATCTGGATTTGGAAATCCCATGTTTGGCTATTCAGGATCAGGTAATACTTTTGTGCTATTTTTTTAAAGCAAAATTGGATTGGATCACCCTGATCCAGATAAACAGTTTTTCAGATTACTAGTGCTCTACGGAGTCCTTAGAGTGACATGGTAATGGAAAAGTATGAGATGGGGGAAAAATGCTTTTGTGTTCTCTCAGAAAAGTTTTGTGTAGCTTTCACTTAGGAAACTTTGCATTCCCTCGCAAAGAACTTTCGACTGGGTCCTCTCTTATTATTGTGCCAATGTAGATTACAAACAGTGAAAAGAAGAAGAAAAAAAACTTTAAATTAATTTTAATATAATACCCTTCTGCTGGGATCAGTATGATCCAGTAAAATAAAATAAAAAATGTAGGTATCACAATCTTCCTAAAAAGTTTAGAACAACGCAAACTAATGATTTGATCCAGATCAAAACCAAAATTGGATTTTTATGATCTAATCTAATTTCAGAATGCCTTTTTTTCCCTTTTGACTAATAGGCCTACACTTGCAAAATTTGATCCAATCCGGTCAGACTACTTTTGAACAACTGGCCCTTAATAATACTAATAACTATATTAATAGTAATCTAGCAAGTCACATAATGACAGCTACAAAGTATCACATCCATCTGACCATAATAAATATACTAGAACATTTTATGAGTTGAACAACTGAGATTATTCATAGACAAGATCATTATTTTATTAATTAGGCCAACCAGCTTAACATTTAACAGATTTAACAATTATGATCTCAATAAGATCTAACGTTGCCAATTATAATTATTAATAATTTGTTAAGTAATTATTTGACTCACGTTGGAGGTTGTTCGTCATAAACATTAGCCGTCACAACATCCTGTAGGTACATGTGCCTGTGTATGTCGCCATCCTGTTGAAGAAAGACAAAGAAATCGGTATAACTTACTAATAAATATATCAGCTTTGTCACCCTCACATATTGAGAGAGAGAGAGAGAGAGAGAGAGAGAGAGAGAGAGAGAGAGAGAGAGAGAGAGAGAGAGAGAGAGAGAGAGAGAGAGAGAGAGAGAGAGAGAGAGAGAGAGTTGATTATGTTGATATATTGGCAGATGAATGGAACTTTTTTTTAAGTGTATTATCAGTCGAACAAACTATTAACCTCAAAAAATTCATCTTCTACAGCAATGCGAACTCGTTGAGGTCTGAATCCAAAAGGTGAAACAGCATTTTCACCCCTTCTTTCTTCTTGTTGTAAACCAAGACACGCGTATTTTCTATTTTCAATAACCGGTATCTTATCTGCAATAAATGTTGGTGTTACAGAGCCCAACAGTTCAATTAATTCGGGTTGCAGCATCATGTCAACATACTCCGTGCCTCCGCCATGCGATTCCGTGTCATCGCCCTTTCAAAATAAAAGCCACGCAGAGTACGATTTCATGAGAAAACGCGTTTTAGTTGTTACGGTCCCCCAAAAAACTAGCCCTACTTTAGGTCGTTTAAACCGTTAAAAAAGAAATCAGAAGATTGATCCTCCATATAAGTCTGATAGTCAGTATATAATACTCATAAATTATACCTAACCTAAGCAGAAAAAGAAGCGAAGAGCAAAACCTGCACCTGCAGGAAATAACCACAAGATGCCAGTAGAGTCATTCCTATTCTGCTGTTCAACTATCATTTTCCAAACAGCTTGGCCAATAAGATCGCTGGGATACTGGATGCTTCCATCATATATTGGATACAATATTACTGACAACAAATTAACAATTTGAATGTTTTGGAAAAATAATAAGACACATTTTGTCTTTTTTATTGTCCCAACTATTGTCTTTTGCAATATCCTTTTTGTAATATCGAACATAACCTATCCTTAATGACATCATCCTTCAGGAGATGGCAAAATCTCATCTCAACGTCTTTAATGAATGCCTATGCTCTTAATTTAGTTATTTAATCTGAATATCAGCATTTGTCATATTTAATCAGTGGAAACAGTTCTGAGTTCAATTTTGTGTCTCCAGAAAACAGTGATATGTGACATTGTATCTTCAATATCTATATGATATTATATCTATATTCAAGATTAATATAAAAGTTGGAAGAAATCCTGTCTTTAGAAATATTGTCTTTATTTTCGAGTGAAAAGATAATATTAGATCCAATTGGTGTAACATGGCCCCCTAGAATTGGCACAGATGGCATGTTGAGAAACATTGTATTGTTAGTGTAGCCTAATATTTTATATTGATGACACATTGAGACTTAAAAGTAATAAGCAAGATATCAAAAGTATACATTATTATGTTTCATTCTTAATATTTATAAACACAATTTGTGTAATATGCTACAATATTATTGATTTCACTGGATTTTTCTGAACAATAGTGTTCACTTGATTTTTCTGCAAAACTTAACAATTTAATAATTGATTATCTTTACAACGGAAACTGAATCAACACTAAACTGACTTCTAGCCTAGATTAAAGGAAAGGTTCACCCTAAAATCAAAATAAAGTCATCATTTACTCAACCTCACTTGTTCCAAACATATATGAGTTTCTTTCTTCTGCTGAACACACACAAAAAAATATGTTTTAAAGAATGTCTGTAACCAAACAGTTGATGGTCCCCATTAACTTACATAATACTAAAAGAAAGTAGCCTTCAGAAGAAAGAAACTCATACAGGTTTGGAACAAGTTGAGAGGGAGTAAATGATGACAGAATTTTCATTTTTTGGTGAACTGGTCCTTTAACCCTGTTTGCATCATTGAATAATTTTCCTATCATCAAAAACAATTTGTATCTTTGTTGTATTCTGTATTAATCTGTATTGTATAAAGTGCTATATAAATAAAGCAGGCTCTTGTTGATTGGTTTGACCGTCTATTAGGATACCAATCAAGTTATAACTTAGTGAGCTTAACCAGGTCATCTTTCAGAAAGGTTTACCAGAAATAATTACACAAGCATGTTCATGAAAAGATAGCTAGCCTACTGCATAACAGGAATGAACTACAAAATCGACCAAACTATCATTCCTCGCGGTAGCCTATAAGCCTAGCCGAAGAAAAAATATGACAGTATTTTTTTTTTCACTAAACTACTGACACATTTACAGGGCCGTGACTCATTAGTGGTCAGTTTGCTATTACCGGATAAGGAGGTCGTAATGTCAATGCAAATTTACCGGATAACCGAGGCGGAGCTTTGACTTTCAAGTAGCCGAGTTCCCACAGCAGCCCACGAGTCCCCGAGCGAGTCCACAGGACAGGGAACCATGCGATACACTGGATTATTTATATCGCTGCTTTCTTTTGTTTATACATGGGGTAAGTCCACAGCATTATGATAATTCTTTTACAGCGCAAATCATGCCACATTGCGTGATGTGTTTTTAATTTACTGATAACACATACTGATGATTTGTTTATTCACTGTCGCTTTAGAGAATCTTGAGGCAGCGAATCCAGCTTTACCTCATGTGATGCGCTATGATGTGGTCCAACTCCGACCGCAGGCACTGAAAGAGCGAGCGAGAAGGAGCGCCTCTCACCTCAAGGTTCGCTCGGTTTCAAACTAGTTTTGTTAATCTGATATGTCTTCTTAACTTCTCTCGGTGATGTTTTGACTTTAGTTCATGCATACTTGCTTCCACCCCTTTAGAGATATCCTGAACAACTTGAATATGATTTGGCTGTAGATGGCAGGAACTTAACAATATCTTTGCACAGAAATAGGTGAGAATGTGACAATATTAGACAATATTAGACAATATGTTGAGGTCTTATATTCACACTCAGCCTAAATACATTTCTTTTGTTCTTTTTTTTTTCACAGGGAGCTTTTAGGAAAACATTACACAATGTCACATTATACCGAAGATGGAATTTTAGAGACAAAGCCTTCAGACAACATTGTATGTTCAAATAGTTAAATAGCTTATTTCACAGTATGTGAATATTTCTGCATAATAGTCTATTGTATTTTTTATTTTATTTTTACTTCAGGATCACTGCTACTATCAGGGGCACATCCGTGATGTTAAAGACTCTTCAGTCAGTGTTGGACTTTGCTCTGGAATGGAGTAAGGATAATGATAATTTTAAACAACTTTTGAAAATTTTAGATGCTATTTGATCTGAATTTTAAATACATTGAAATATATATGAAATATACACTGATTTGCATTTTTTGGATTGTGCCTGTAATAAGTTGCTTTGGATGTGTACAATATCTGCACATGTTTAATACATTTCACCCTCTTTGAAATATTGTATTTTATTTTTTATTTTTATTTTTTGTAGAGGGTTTCTGAGGGTAAACAATCAAGTTTACTTGATTGAGCCCCTGGAAGAGTCTTTGGATGGGGACCATGCTATTTATAAGCAAGAGCATTTAAGGACCAAGGAAGGGGCCTTTGGATACATTAATGACACAGTCTATAACCTTGGCCCAAAGGCTAGCGGGCTGTATAAAGGCAAAAATATGGTATTATATGATATTATAATGATCTCTTGTTAAATTGGGCTAGCTTCATATTTCAATATGTAGACTGTTTAATTTGTACCTTTTTGTCTATTTATAATGGGTTTACCATAAAAAAGGTTCTATGACTTTTTCAACTGTCCTTCAGAAAAACAAAGCCCCCAGAGGAGGACAGCGGATCGTTGAGATGGTTTTGGTCGTTGATCATAAGGAGGTATGAATTTGGTTTAAAGGATTATCTTGATTATTAATGTGTTGTGTTTATATATTAATGTGTTGTGTTCAAATATATCTATTCATTTTCCTCAGTACACAAAATTTGGAAGTTTTACGAAAATTGAAGCAAGAATGATGTTGGTTGTAAATCACGTAGACAAGGTATCAAAAAACTTTGGTCTTATTAAATAAAAGGTTTTCAAAGTAATTGTTATTGAATAAATAAAACTTATTTTCACTTTCAGCTTTACCGACCTTTAAATATACGTGTCATGTTGGTTGGACTTGAAGTTTGGTCTCGAAGAGATTTGATTGATGTCAGCAATTCACCAAATCTTACTCTGGAACGATTTTTACAATGGCGTCAGGATCTACTGCTCAAAAAGAGGCATGACAATGCCCACTTTATTACGTGAGTCACTGACTGCTCATCTTAATCAGTTTCTGTGCTGAGAATGCCACGTTTGTACTCTAACTGAACACTGTTCTCTTTAAAATGTGTCTCACCACAAGCTTTAAACATCTATTTTGATTTAGTAATAGAAAAAAAATTGGCGCCCTGAAGAAGGCCTGTTTGGGCCGATATGCTTTAGTGTTTTTTAATATGTAGCCCTGCTTTAAAAAATAAATGCTTTTTAAAAGATACAAATCTATGTGAGTGCCTGGATCAGGAATTGTATCTCTTCTATGCAATATGATTTATTTGTGGATTTTTGAAACAACAAAAATATCCTTTAATGACTTAAATTCTCTTTTTTATTCAGTGCTGTAGATTTTGACGGATCAACAGTTGGCTTGGCTACAATGAATGCTATGTGCTCTCCATCTTCTGGTGCTGTGAATGAGGTATAGTTATGAGAATATGTTTATATATGTAAATTAAATGATTAATAAATGCTATATTTCTAAGGTTTAAAATAAAGCTTTGGTTTTGGTAACATTAATGCCTTTTTTCTTTGCAAAGGACCATAATAGCAATCCCATTGCAGTGGCTTCTACCGTTGCACATGAAATGGGACATAATCTTGGTATGTCACATGATGATTCAAACTGTGGATGCTCCTCTAATAAGGGCTGCATTATGCAAGATACCATTGGGTAAGGCTAATTGTAAATGCATACATTTATACAACGGCACGTTATATAAGCAACTGCAGTTTAACTCAGAAGAACCTTAATTTTCTGTCATATTCTTCCAACAGGTCTATTTACCCTGATTCCTTCAGTACTTGCAGTCATTCTTCCTTAAAGGCATTTTTGCAGAACTATGACAGCAGCTGCCTGCTAGACTTGCCAAATGAGGGTGAACTATATGGAGGCCCAGTATGTGGAAATGCTTTTGTTGAAAAAGGCGAAGAATGTGACTGCGGAACTGTTGAGGTTTGGCATTTTGGTTTTGAAATTTTCCAGATGAGTCAACTTCAGTTTCTCAGTTTCTCAGTTACAGCATGCCATTGGTAAAATAGAAGTGTGTATTTGAGTAGCCTGTAATATATACACATTTATTAAAAAGTTTGACCTTTTTAAATGTTTTATTTAATACAGTACTACTGTGAAATATTATTACAGTTTTCTATTTTAATATATTTTGAAATGTATTTTATTCCTGTTATGGTAAAGCTGAATTTTTAGCATAATTACTCCAGTCTTCAGTGTCACATGATCCTTCAGAAATCATTCTAATATGCTGATTCTGCTTAATATTTTTTTGGAAACCATGATACATATTTTTTCAAAAGAACACTATTATTATCTTTATTGTGTCTTTACTGTTACTTTTGACCAATTTAACCAATTCTTGCTGAATAAAAGTATTAATATACCCCAAAAAGCTTACCCCAAACTTTGAAACAGTAGTGTATTCTGAAAATAAGTTCATTTTGTTGACCCAAACAATGATTTTTAGGAATGCAACAATCCCTGCTGCAATGCCTCCACCTGTCGACTGACCGAAGGTGCCCGTTGTGCACATGGGGAGTGCTGCCACAATTGCCAGGTATAAGAAATGTCATAAGAAAACGATTGAAAATACATGTGAAAATAGATTATTGCCTTAATTTATCTCGTTCATCCTCCTTTCTAGCTGAAACATTTAGGTAGCCTGTGCAGACAGAGTGCTCACGACTGTGATTTGGATGAGTACTGTACAGGAGAGTCAGCCTTCTGTCCTGAAGATGATTATAAGATGAATGGACTCCCCTGCAATTATAATCAAGGCTACTGTTACAATGGGCAATGTCCAACTCATAAAGAACACTGCAAGATGCTGTGGGGATCAGGTAATAACCTCGCTGAGCCATTGCTCAAACATGGCATTATGGATGCTTTTTTATGCGTTTACAAAAAACTTAAACATAAACATTGTACAGCTTGTTTGTTAATGGGTTTTTATATAGAAATTGATAAATAATTAATAAAATGAATAAAATCTTGTGTATGCTTAGATGCTGAAGTGGATGTTGACACCTGCTTTCGCTATAATGCATTTGATGGAACCTCCAAGAGCCTTGAGTAAGTATAACTTAATTCTAATTTGAGGAATAAAGACTAAAAATAGCATTTTGATTATTGTTTTCTACTGACGGTGTGGTATTCTAAATCCTTTAGGCACAGGAAATGTGGGAAAATATATTGTTACGGTGGTAAAGAGTTCCCCATAACCATGAGAAAATCAATAATAAGTTTTCAATCGAAAACCTGCCACATTGCTGTGGATCCCTCGCCCACGGAAGACTTAGGGATGGTTCCAACAGGCACCAAATGTGGCACTAATAAGGTAAGTAAATAATGTACAGTATATTGCCTTACACAAAATATAGTATACAAACCTTTATTTATTTATTTATTTATTTATTTATCTATTTATCCACAGGTGTGTTACAACAGCCTCTGTCAAGATATTAAGATGTACGGCACTGAGAACTGCTCTGATAAATGCAACAATCGTGGGGTGTGTGATTTTCATTATTTAAAAAAAAACTTTTTTAGAGGAAAATTGTCATGCTGTACTGTCATACTGTGATGTTGCAATGCATAAACACATGTAAAAGTATTATTGACTTATATTTTAAAGGTGTGTAACCATGAGAGGAAGTGTCACTGCGATCCAGGCTGGGCACCACCCTATTGTGATGTTCAACTCTCAGAACTTGCAAAAAGTAAACCAATTACATCCTTACCATAACTGTACTACTTCACCTAATACAATCATTTACCATGCAAAACTAATTCTGTGTCATTTTAAATGTGTGATTTTGATTTACAGGAGAAAAAGATACATCTTTTCAACATGTCATAATTGGTGCGACTGCATCTGTAGTCATCCTTGGACTGATCATTATTATTGGAGCACTGGTGTGTCACAGGAACAAAATAACAGAATTTAGAAAGAAAAGGTAGAATCTGTTACCCAACTGACAGTAATGAACTTTCAATGTCTTTTGTTAATTTCAGTAAATATATTATACTATTAAATAAGGACATTCTATTTTTTTTTCTAAAAGGTCTTTGAAGGACATCCACTCTTCCTCAGGCCAGTGCAATCCGGCATTCCAACCGGGAAGTGCAAAAAACAGCCCCAGAATCGCACAACCACGCATTAGTCAACCAACTTTCCTTGAGTCATCCACTACTCTGGCCTGCAAACCTCTCCATTCTCCGGCTACACCCTGGAGACCAGCACCATTGGTAAGATCATTCATTTAGCCCTGAAACGAGCTGTTCAATTTGTGTAACATTAGAAGTGCATTTTAGGATGAGGGAATTTATGAATACACTGTATAATAAATTCCTACCACTTATTTCTCACTATGCACAGCCTCCAAAAGATACACCACAAACTAGGAAAGAACAGGTAGTTATTCTTATCTAAAAAAAATACTGTCTAATCATTTGAATCTATTCTTGAGTTAAACTGTTAAATACAAATTATAATGTATGCTAATATTCACTTAGATTGTGAAACCCTCCCCACTTCCTGGCATTTCCAGAAACATTCATCCTGTTCAGGTGAGGCCTAGAATATCTTGATATACACTCTTTAACACAAAGGTCCCAAAAGGGTTTTTGTAAAAACAAATCTATATATAGATCAGTGGTTTTGGCAGTGATGCCATAGAAGCATTTTTGGTTCCCCAGTGAACCTTTCAAAGAACCATTTAATCAAAGAACAATATTTTTCTTAGTGTGAAGAACATTTTAATAATCTAAAAATTATTTGTACTATAATCTTTTGTGCAATGGACAGACTCAATGTATAATATTATATAATATATATATATATATATATATATATATATATATATATATATATATATATATATATATATATATATATATATATATATATATATATATATATATATATATAATTAAATATTGTCAGTTCAATTGTAAGTTCAATGTTGGTTTCTTTTAATGACTCCAAGCTCATTACAGAGGTGACAAAAACAGAGATGCCTTGAAAATGCCTTTGTGTGACTAAAGAGCATTGTGTCATTTTCTATGCCATGTGAAAAATTTGTTTCAGGAGAAACCACTGCTACCAACTAAACCACTTCCTCCATCAAGGCCATTACCTCAACTGGTGTCTAAAACTGTAAGAGGCGTCATTTTTTTTCTGAATACTTTAACAGAAAGTGTCTCACCCTACAAACATGAATACCACCCAACATTATTATTCCTTCTTTTTTTGTACTGATAGGTGACTAAGTCAAAACCACCTCCAGTGCCTCCAGTGAAACCTACTGGGATGCAGCCAGTATATATTCCACCTCAGGTATATTTTTACATTTAACTGTTCACTTATAAACAATAAAAGCATTTTCAGTTGTCTCAAAAAACTGCTAATGCTAATTTATTAGTTTAGTTGTGTGAATGAATGTCAGTGTTTTAAAAGCGTTTTTATATTCACTGTAGGTAATCCAGAAAGTTGCACTAAAACCTCCTGCCAGGCCCAGATGATCTGGAACAGTATGAGTTACTCTGAATCATTGGGTGTTTCAGAAGAAGCAGTTTACGAGCTGAACAAAGCTCATCCTTCTTTGTGATTATAGCTCTGAATAACAAGATGAAGTTAAGGAAGATGGTAAAACAGAATGAAGCATTTGCACTCTAGGCTCCTGTTACAAATTTGGTACGACTTGTTTGTAAATTAATTCCTTTTATTGTATTTTTGCTGTCTTTGCAGTTTATTTATTTTATATTTTATTTTTGAGGAATGTTATGTACAGCCAGTTCAGTTTGTGTCTCCCTGTAAGTCTATATCACATTGCCTCCTAATTGGGAGAGCAAAGGGTCTCTCTCACATTTTCTTCAAAAAGACACCTTTTCTGCAATGTATTATGGTGTCTTCATTCTTGTTACTGCAATTTTATTCTATGTATTTTTAATTATTATGGGTTTTTTTTCTTAACATACTTTCTTGTTTAGACATTTGAAATTACATACATATATATATATATATATATATATATATATATATATATATATATATATATATATATATATATATATATATATATATATATATATATATATATATATATATATATATATATTATTATTATTATTATTATTATTATTATTGTTGTTTTTGCCTGCCTAATGTTTAAATTCAAACTTGCAATGATCTCAGCTGGTCTGATTTTACTCTTTAAAGAGAGAATGTACTGTTTTTAAACGTGTTTACTATAATAAAGTTTTTCACATTTCTCTTTTAATAATTTTTTTGTTCGTTTCCACATTTTGAATCTCTTTTTTCACTTGTGACGACATGACCTCTTCTGCGTCCTGTATTATCGTTGCCTAGTAACGATTCAAACAATCATAATAATGCACCTCTGAGATAACAGTTTCGGGCTTTAATCACGCAAAAGCTTTTTCAAATTATGGATGGTCCTAAACAATTAGACAAAGAAACTTTGCAAGACCTATACGCGTGGATAGACAAAATACCGCTCTCCAGACCCAAACGGAATATAGCACGAGATTTTAGCGATGGAGGTAACTGTTATATCATCCAAGAAACAAATAAAACCACTAACTTAGCTAACTCTTAAGTAACTTCATGTTTGTTTACATCGCATTTAAACAATGACTAGATATAATAAGTAACGTTAATGTAATATTATTATAGGCTAACGTTACATGCTATTTAATATGATCATCTAACGTTAATTAGCTAACGTATAGTAATTATATAACATTTTCTCACTTCAATATTGTCTGAGTATTTTAACGATTTCCATAAGCAGTTATGGCTGCAGAAGTAGTGAAGCATTTCTTCCCTAAGCTGGTGGAGCTTCACAACTACACGCCCGCACATTCCACGCAACAGAAGCTGAGTAACTGGAGCACCCTGAACAGGCAAGTATATTTATTTGTTCTCCACGCAGACAGTAATGCAAACACCGCACTGCTTATCTGACCCCCTCGTGTCGCTTGACACATTCCCCGGAGGATTGCAGCTATGTGACATTACACCTTAGCAATAACAGTGGGACTTAAGGTCTCCATCTGAACTATTAACACTGGCTGGGTCTCTAAACCTAATGAGCTTCCTACATAGACAGCCCACTTGGGAATCATATGTCGAGCAGTGGCAAGACTTATGTAGAAAGAGCAGTTTTACTACCAGTAAATCTACCAGTAAATTCCTTATGTTTGTAGAATTGAACAACACACAACTGCATCATGTTCTCATTTCAGAAAAGTTTTCTCCAAGCTGAACTTTCATATACCTGAGGACTTGTTGAAGAAAATTGTGGTCAGCACAGCAGGCTACATTGAACCAGTCCTTTGCTCTCTGAGAGAGAAGATAGAGGAAAAGAGAGCAAAACAAATAGATGGCACACAGGTGAGTCTGTTTGAATTTGCATTGTCCATTATATTTGCGTTATTCATTATTCTTTATAATGGTTGAGCAGTAATTTAACCCTGCCTTGTCCTTTTTTATAGGACTTGGGATATTACAGCACAACAAGTGGACAGCTGGAATCAGGTAGATAAACTGTAAAACATGTTGACAGAAATGGGCTTTCCATGTTTTGTAAGCTACAGTAGGGCAATGAAGGTAATTTAGAAGAGATATGACATGGAGGTCATGGCTCAGGAGAAGGACTGTGGCAGAGGGATGGGTGCATCAATACTGCAGTATCACTATCTAACTATCTAACTATCTATCTATCTATCTATCTATCTATCTATCTATCTATCTATCTATCTATCTATCTATCTATCTATCTATCTATCTATCTATCTATCTATCTATCTATCTATCTATCTATCTATCTATCTATTACCATTTTGTGATTCTATGGCCATCCCTCGCCATACGTACCCTGGAAAAAACATTGCCAAGTAAATTCATGGACATCTCTTGTGTTTTTTCTGGAGCAGGTTGCCAGGTCTTTCCCTCACCCTTCCCATTACATGACTTGAGACACACACACACACACAAACATTCACACCTATGGCCAATGTGGCATGTCCAATCACCTAACTTGCATGTCTTTGGAATGTGTTGGGGTAACTGGAATACCCGGAGGAATCCACGCTGACACAGGGAGAACATGTGAGCCGACAATGCTACCCACATCGTTGCTTCTGTTCTGTTTACCCTAGTGGGGTTTTTTTTAATCACTGCTCTGCCTGCTCTTATCCATGCTAGGCTGCATGGATGCGCAGGGAGTTCTTCCCCAGAACAGATCCATACTACCAATCTAAACTATATGCTAATTGTCCTGAAAGAAATATGGTTTCTGCATCACTTTGCAATGTTTTCAGTACTTTTTCTAATGTTTGCACCAAAACACCCCTGATATATTTAGCTGGCCCCTATCACATGATTATGAGAAATGAGCGTGCAGCTAAAAAAATATTGCTTTGAAAAAAGTTTGATATCGCCCATTCATAGGGACTGGCTTTGATTCTAGGTTCATTAAGACAGTCACTTCACAAATCAGTATGCTTTTTAGTCGTCTGTAATTCTATAACTGGGATAGTTCACCCAAAAATGAAAATTCGGTCATAATTTACTCATCCTCACATCGTTCCAAAACCATAAGACTTTGGTAATCTTAAAAATTTATTGTGAAAAGATATGATCACTTTATATGATGAACAGATTTAAATTAGGCTTTTATTTACATCTAAACAATGATTGATACTCATACTTAGAGCACCACTGAGGTTTGTTTCAGCGCACACAAATCTGTTCATCAAATAAAGCGACCCTATCTCTTCACAACACTTGGATTGAACCACTCGTTTTATAAGTATTTGATTTATGTTTTGGAATTTAATTGACTAAGTTTTGATTACCAGCAGGCTTTCAATGGAGGGACAGAAATCTCAGGTTTCATAAAAATATCTTAATTTGTGTTTGAAGATTACCCAAAGTCTTATGGATTTGAAAATTAGGGTGAGTAAATGACAGAATTGTTATTTTTATGTGAACTGTCAAGAAGGAAGCCAAACCCATACCTTAACTGAACAGCGATGTGGCATGACCTCACCACCCACCACCTCAGATGTGTTAGTGTCAGTGGCTGGTGTTTCCAACTGTTGTGCTGTGAAAAGAGGAGATGTGAACTATATGTTTTCTGTTTCCGTTGCATGAATGCGATAATTATATTTGATGCTATAAAGAATGTGATCTAATTCTACTGCTTAATACGCTCATGATTTGTAGATCATATCTGAACACTTTTTTTATTTTTGGAAACGAATCATTTGTGAAGTCTGTGTTCATAAACGACCTGATTGTCACAATACTCAGAAAAATCAGCCCTTGCCTCAGTAACTGTAAATCAAACTAGCAAAATTAGCAAGTTAAGTGTTGCAAGTCCTAAGAAAAAAATGATCATGTGAATGATTGTTGTGAAAAAATGAGTCAATGAGATGGTCAAGTGTCTGAGGTTTTGTTATCAGGCCTTCTGCTTAGTTCACCCTAAAATTACATTTCTGTCATCATTTACTCCCCCTCATGTTGTTTCAAACCTTTCTTCTGTGAAACAAAAAGATATTTTAAGAATACCAGAAGAAAAAAAAAAACACTAAAATACAATTTACTGTTTCACAGAAATAAAGTCATACAGGTTTTATTGTTTGTTTGTTGTTGTTTTTTTTAATATATTTTTTTATATATTTGAATTTATAAGAATCCACAAATAGAAAATATATATTTTTAGATAAACTGTATACAACGGGTGTTCCAGTTTCTAGTTTGATAAACAGTTGGGGAAACTGCGTTTCTTTCCATATGTATTAGGATGGAATAAAAACAGTCAGCTGTGTTTAGAAATTGGCCAAATGCATTGCATTGTCTGCACTCTTAACATTACATGGAGAAGGGCCAGATCAACCCTCCATTTCCCACACCTCATCATCATGGCGTCTTAGTCATGACAACATCTGGTTTCAGGTCTGACTCCCTCTTTTCTTGATAGAAAAGGTTCTGCATCCATCAGCTTCATTCACCAGATAGCCCTTATCATTTCCAACAGGCTCAACACACTTGGCTAAAAGCCCTAAAAGCCACCCATAGCAAACTCAAGCCAACATTAGAGTAGACTATTGAGTCTATTATGAGACCAGAGAGGCTATTGTTTCTGATATATCATATTATCGAAGCGCAGACCTTTTCATTTGAGGAAACAGGAGTCCTATGTTTTTTTGCTTTTATGCTTTTTTTTTGGTAGGTGCTGTTTAATTTTAGCTTGTTATTTCATCCTTATGGGATGTTTATAAGGTGAAGCACAGCTGGTGTTGATGATTCTAAGCTTAAAGCCAAATAAAACTCTCCTGTTCCGTAGTTACAGTCTGGTGCCCCGGCAATGTGTCTTTTTGACCTTGTTGTGTTTAATGGGTTCAAATGGAGTCTAATTAGTTTAGCCTTCCTGGCTGAGCAATTCTCATGAGCTTTAAAATCCTTAAGTATGGGGAGTACCACTCATCTATAGGAAATTGATGCAGGGTATCATGAGGATAAGGTCTCAGTGCCTGAATTTAGCCTGGAGGGATCCTGAAGGTGTTCTATGCCATGACCACTTTTAGGCTGTCACATATAGTTGTACATCAGGCCATGTTCACCTGTCTGCTAAAGCCCTTTGTTAGTTTCAAAACTAAAATGTTTAAATTAATTTTTATTTATTTATCTTTTTTCTCTGTTTTCTAACATTTCTACAGTGAATCATCTGATGGTTTTTGAGACCACTCCAGCCACTAATCCAGCCACTGTGAAGAAGACAGACAAAGTCAGGTATTGAGTGATAAACTGTGATGTGATTTTTTTAAAGGAACTTTCTGATGTCTTTCATGTAGGCATGTGAAAACAAATGTACATTTGTAATGGACTTGTTGTAAATCTTGTGTAGTGCTGCTGCAGCCTTGGGACCAAATGTGAATCCATCTGTCCGTTTACTCTTGGAGGAAAAGGATCAAGCAATTTTGGCTTTACAGGAGACTGTTGAGGTGAGGTTTTGATGTAAAAAAAAAAAAATGTTGAAATCTCTGCAAATCACTGTTGATCTCTGGCACATTTGCTCAACCAAAGGTATACGTATGAGGTTTAGCATTAGTGGTGCAGAAACCACACTCTGCATCTTTAGGGCCCTATCATACACCCGGCGCAATGTGACTCCAGGTGCGACGCAAGTTTTTTGCTAGTTTCAGCCTGACGCAGTTATAATTTTCACGTCCAGCACCACGTTGTTTAAATAGCAAATGCATTCGCGCTCATCTGTTCGCCCATGGGCGTGCTGGTCTGAGGTGTGTTCAGGCGCATTGTTGCCGTGTTGCTATTTTGAGGCAACTGAAAACGACTGCACCATTGACAAACAAAATCCTGGCCTAAAAAAGTCAATATGCAGTTTTTTTTGTGTTATTTAAAGAGTGCGTTAGTAATATGCGCCTATATGCGGGTGCACAACGCACGTACACTCTGCTTATTACACACACAGGGATGCGTGCAGCAGCACACAAACATTTCTAAATATTAAAAATAAAAGGATTTCTCTCTGGAGATGCGTTCAACCTTTCCACTTGCAAATTTCTCCATCTAAATAGCAAATCCGCCATGGTGCAAACTGGCTTTTAAAGGGAATGGGAGCTGAGACTCTGATTGGTTTATTGCACATTATATCCAAAGCACACCCATGACTCATTAAGAGACTAGGGATAACCATTTTAGACCATGGGCCTGGCACAAAGACCGTTTTTCCGTCGTTAAACTAGCAAAAGTGGATTCGGACACACCCTAAGTGCACTTGAACCATGCACTTTCAATTTTCTGATAATCTGTTACACTTCTATTCACAATACAGAACAAAAAGAAAATATATTTATTCTTCTGTTTTAACCAAATTTAATGTGCATGAGAATTAGTATAATTTTTTGTAATATCTTCAGATATTATTTAAAAAGTTCAATCTTATGACTTCCCTTATGAATCCCAAAACTTAACTAACAAGTTAGTTTCAGCACCTTTAGCATACAATGCCAGCTGGTGAGAGATGCTTGTGTCACAAAAGGAAATTTGTCCTTCCTGTGCTGTTCTCCCTGCATGTGGTCAAGGGCTGCAGGTCACATGCACACTGACATGTTTCCTTTCACTATTTGCAAGATTGTTAAATGAGTCACTGTCAGTTCAGCAGCTGTGATATTTGCCATCTGACAATTAGTAAGAGTGAGGGTTTCAGCAACACATTCAACTGCTTAAAGTTGGAAAAAGAAATAGAAATTCAGTAACTGTCCATAATAAGTAAACGTTATGGAAGTTTAAACAACTTCTGCACTGAATAGTCATCAAAGTTTATATGGATGGAAATGACACAGCTAATAATGATTGTGACATGATTTCCCTTCTGTTTCTTTGTTCTTTTGTGGCAAAGCCTTTGGTTTCCAGATATTATATCATAAACCGGTAAAACTGTACAATAAGGTTGTATTAGTTAACATTAGTTAATGCATTAGTTAACATGAACTAACCATGAACAACTCCTCTGTTCAGCGTTAGTTAATCTTTGTTAACGTTAGTTAATAAAAATACAGCTTTTCATGGTTTGTTCATGTTAGTTCACAGAGCATTAATTGATTTTAATAATTCATTAGTAAATGCTGAAATTAACATTAACAAAGATAAATAAATGCTTTATTAGTTCAGTTCGTTATTATTAGTTAACTAATGTAGTTAACTAATGTTAACTAATGAACCTTAATGTAAAGTGTTACCCATAAACCTACAACCACTGTTGAATATCACCTAAATGTTCCACTTTGCTTCAGATTTTACAGATTAAAGTAAACCGATTGGAGCATCTTGTGCATCTTAAGGACCTACGCATTGAGGACTTGACGAAACACTTAGAGCTATATAAGGCACGCAGCTCATGATCTCATTATTTCATTACATTACAACCATCATATTTCTGGAAGAGCATACTATATGCATACTCAAGACTAACAGTAAACTGTTACAAAAAGAGAGAGGCTGCTTACTGCAGAGCAAATGGGTGGAGATCCCTCGCTAGACATCCAGCAAGGAGGAGCAAATGTAATTTGGGCCTAATGGGTGGAGCTAGAATATCCAACCACGCCCTAACCCTATCTACAACTCTATCCCTCCACCCCATTAGACGTCCAGAGAGGTGGGGCTGGACGCCAGTTGACTCTGCAGTGAGCATCACTTGCAAAAAGCATCATCTATTTTTGCACACCTGTTTCCTAACCATTAGCACTCAGAAACAGAAAAATTACAATTTCTTTAACGTGCATCTTGCATTATCAGAGATCATCTTCAGCGGTTTATGCTTCTGCTTATGAATGATTCATCAGTATGAGCATACTTTTTATGTTTAGGACTTTTTCTTTTTTTTCACCAACTATTTCCATCCACGCTGATCGTGATAATCTTACAAGGTTACTCTCAACAGTGATAGTGGTTTTATTTTAATTATTGAACATTATATTTAATACATAATGTATATAGTCACTTTGATGTTATAGTTGATTTCCATAGCACCCAGTTGATTTTTTCTAAATGTGTTTTTATTGTATTTTGCTGATCATTATACATTGTTTGCAAGTCTGATTTCACAGTATTATTAGTTTTCATGTCATAAGACTAGTATCCTGGTCTGCCATGTTTCTGGCTGATGTTAGTTGTTGAATGTAAAGTGTTTGTATTCAAATGTATTTTAATGTAATTATGGAAATTAGCGACAAAAATGTGCAAAGGTATTTAAGTTTGCATAGCCACTAATATATCCAGTGCAGTCACACAAACAGATGTAAGCAGTCATTGATAAACTTCCCTTCATGAGTCTAACCACCACGTGCAAAGGTTCTTTCATTCCCTGGGGGGCCATCAGCTCCTCTTTTCACCACTGACGATTCATCATAAAATCATCAGATGGGAGACCTGTAATTTGGGGGTTTCCTTCAACAATGCATATTTGGCTCCAGCAGTGTTACAGCCGCTGATCCTTTCTCTGCACTTTTTGGCTCGAGGAGTTCACAAAAGCTTTTTGGAACCGTATTTGCAATCACTTTGTGTTTCTCTCTCATGAGGCATGTGTTTATACTAACATCAACCCCATGTGGAAACCTCAGACCAAATGTAAACAGTTCTGCAGGAAAGTTGAGAGGGGAAAAAAGCTTTCTCTATATGTAAGAGATTATTATGAATTATAAATCATTTCTTATAATTGAGTGAATATTGCTGGATATATCCTGAAAAAAGATATGTTTCATATGGGAATAAATATAAGAAGCTGATACTCTGAGCCATAAAGTTCTCAGAGCTCCCTAGTGACTCAAGCTGAGCTCTCAGAGAGAGACGGGTGGAATTTGGGGGTTGGATCTTTGGGTGGTAAAGCAGTATTAAAGCTCTCTGAGTCACACTGAATTACAGTCAAAAGTATGCCTGAGCCCCTCAGCATACAAACGGCATATGAAGCACACTGTGAGAATGTCTGGAATGGAGAAAGAGAAAATGAGAGCAGTGCTCCCTCCAGTCTATGACAATGTCTCATTTTTAAGACCATTTACAAATGGACAGGGTATAAAATAGTCCAATCCAATAGAGAAAAAATGTAAACTAAAGTACTGCAAATACTTCCCTTCAGAAGGCTTTTTCAGGGTTTCAAATTTAAACGGTTAGTTCAACCCAAAATGAAAATTCTGCCATTAATTACTCACCCTCATGTCATTTAAAACCTGTAGACCTCATTTTTGGAACACATATTATTTTGATGAAATCAGAGAGCTCTCCGACCCCTCCATAGACATCAATGTAATTAACACTTTGAAGGTCCTCAAGTGAACCACCGGAGTCACAAGGACGATTGTCTTTCCTTTTTGGGACTTGAAAGTGTTAATTACATTGCTGTCTATGGAGGGGTCAGACAGCTCTCGGATTTAATCAAAGATTTCTTAATTTGTGTTCCGAAGTTGAATGTAGGTCTTACAGGTTTGAAACGTCATGAGGGTGAGTAATTAATGACAGCATTTTCATTTTTGGGTGAACTAACCCTTTAAGAGCTTACTCGTCCCATACCTTTTTAGGGTCAGTTTCAAGTGAGCATGTTTAGAGCTTAAACTTCAGAGAAATCCTGTCTTCAAATGTTTAATTGTCATCAAGTTTTTTTTCCAACTTTTTCAACTTTTAGAACGTTTTAGAATCTGTCAGGTTTCCAGTTATTTCAGAATATTCTGTGTTCAGTGTATGTTCAAAATGATGCCACAAATGCTGTCAATTGAGCTTAACTTGTATTTGAATATTAGGCCTGTAATCCTAACACTGAAAGTTCCTGTAATCCTCAAACTGAAAGTCTTCACTGCTGTGTTGTATATTGAACTGCCAAGACATTCAACCCAAGCATTAATTTGGACAATTTTTCAACATTTGAAAGGTTGAGATCATCAGGTCAAGTAAAGAAGTGTAAAATGACATGACAATAGTGTTGTTTTGTTATGCACACAGTGAAAACAAACAAAACTCAAGGCGTGACACTGCATAGTAAATTCATAAAAATCTGATGGTACAGTTCCAGTTCAGATGTAATGGATCGCCTTGATTACTATCCCAGTGCATCTGTTTCTGTTCAGACTAAGACATGACTGTCTGAAGCGTTCCTTTCTTTTATGTTGTTTAAATGACTCTTGGAAGATTAATGAGGGAGGAGTTTGAAATGCAATGAAAAACACATGGTAATCAAACTGAACATTTAAAACATTCTGTAAATAAAAATGTCTTTTTACACCAGGTAATTGGCATGTCTATTCTGTTTTCCACCCTACATTCACTTGTTTTCTCATAGGATGCCTGAAGATGGGAAAGAGATCCACAAAAATAGTTTGGGTTTGATTTGCATGGATGTTTCCTTTATGTCCCTGCTATAACTGCAGATGTTCACATAACAGAATCAGTGTACTCTGTTGAACTTTTTGCCTGTGTAATCTGCAAACAAGCTGTCTGCTGTCATCAGAGACATGATCCATCAGTGACGCTCTAATAGTTGAAATGAGAAACATCCTGGCCAATACATGAAGACAAATACTTTAGTGATTACTGTTCTGACAATTCCAAGATTGAATATGGCTTAATTTAGGTTTCATTAAACTTAAAAGCCTTTAAAATTGTGCCAATCTTGAAATGAACCAGTACAGGAGTTAACTGTTGACAAGTATGGGAAAAATCTTAGTGTAAAACAGAGTGAGCGATAAACTCCGATTTCAGACAGGTGTTATCAGGGAGAGATGTTAACCCTGTGACACACCCAGGGGTAAAATGAGACCTCAAAGCATTGCTTTCAAATCTCCCAACCTTAAAAACAGACCTGCACTGAGTCAGGATGAGTAAGTGAATGTGCAAACAGCAAGATAACAATTCTTCCCATGGCAAGATAAGAGCACCACACACATACTGCACATTAAATTCGCCAAAACGCTAGATGCAAGTAAAAAAAATAAAACACACACACGCACACATGTTGGGTTATGTTTTAAAGGGACATTTAATAGACATGATTTTTTGAAAAAGGTTTTTGAAAGAAGTCTCTTATGTTCACCAATGCTGATTTATTTGAGCAGAAATACCATGAAACTCTAATATTGTGAAATATTATTACAATTTAAAATAACTGTTTTCCATTTTAATATTTTTTAGTCCTTACATGGCTGTGAAAGCTTAGTCAATACTCCAGTCTTCAGTGTCACATGACCCTGTCACTCACATGATCATCATTTGCACAGTATCACAGCAAAGCAAACCAATAAATTCTCCATTGACAATATCAAGTCCCGCCCTACATTTTTTTTCATAAAAAAAACCAAAATGTATATTTTGATTTCAATCAAATATAACAATTTATATTTTTGAGCTCTATAGAACTTGTAAGTTATTTTAATATTCTTATATGACAAATTATATATATATATATATTTTGCCATGGCCCCTATATAATAATCTTACTGACCCCAAACTTTTGAACATTAGTATGTGTGTATTTTGCAAAATTCTGTTTCACAACCAGTAGCCTAAGTATTTGCTATATCTATTCTGTTAAAACTACAATGTCTTGTGTAACAAAATCAGATTTGGGCATAGAAATCCCCTTAGATTGGTCTGCATTATTGTGCTAATCAGAGCTGGTTGAGAGGAGCCAGGCTTATCATCTATCATGTCCTTACAGAAGCTGCCCCATGACTCCCTGGTAAATTCCGGCAGCGCGACGCTTCAGGGGACGGAGCAGGGCGATGAGCCAGACTGAACACAGAAACACAATTGTTCAGGCTGCTGCCAGTAATTCATAAATCTCATCATGGTTGTCATAGGAACATGACGTCTCTTATGCCAGAGTCCCTCCAACCAACTAAAACCTGGGCACTGCCCTTCCTGTAATGGTTGTAGGCAGGTCACAGATTTGCTATTAGCTATAAAGCGCTAAAAAAAAAAAAAAAAACACCTACTAAGTTCTACATGTGCTCTGCTAGGATGATGTGCTAGTTTTTCTTTTTTATAGAAAGAATAAGAAGATTTATTTGTATATATTTTGTGCTCTAACAGTGCACACGTGGCTTATTTTCATTCCATGTCAGTGCACTACGGAAAGAAAAGTTGGCCACCATCCCTGTGCTGAGTAAGATGATGTATCCTGTATAAGTCATTTGGGAGTCATTAAAATCTTGCTCTCCGGTTAACTTGTTTTAACATGACTTAAGAGTCAGTTCTGTTCAGTTAATACAAATTCTAATTTCATGAGTAAACAATATTTAAATCAAATAAGGCTTAAGGATTATTAATGGAATCTGCAATAAAGTTGGCCTGACAAAACAACCACAGCATAAATAAAGACTGTTGGGCTGCAACCAAAATAACATCCTACTTCCCTACTATATAGAAGGCGAAAACCAAAAGATTTATGTTACAAAAGAACTATGTCCGAATTCACAGTACTAATAAAATAGTAGGTACCCGGATGACATACTTCTTCCGGCGAGATTCTGAAGTGTGAATACGATGGACACTTTACTATCCACCGAGGCCACAGGAGAGGATTTATGAATGGCAGTGACACTACCAAAGTCCCTTTCAAGAATGAGATGCAACATGGCGAACATAGTAGCCTATTTCCAGATTTCATTAGACACATTCATACTATATAGAACATACTTTTAACGGTTGTGAAGTAATTACTTATTCAAATAAGTACCTGCTCAAGACTATGCGATTTCGGACGCAGCCTTGGTCTCTCCACCTCCATTATTAGTCTAGGTGGAGCCACATCCTTTTGATGAGTAGTGCAGGAAGGAGATATGTGGTGCAATCTGGACACTGTGCATTTTTAACAAGCACGTTTTAATTTAACAAATACAGCTTCATCTTTTAAATTAGACACTTTGTAAAAGGAACCACATAACTTTCTATCCAATCTAAGTCTTAACTTTTCTAAAACTTCTAATTTCACCTTTATTCCCCATCAGGAACAGGAAACATTCTCTGTCAGGGGATTGACTCAGTCTGGTGACCAGATCTAAATGGTTGATATTTACTCAGGAGGTCCCGGGGGAGCTCAAGCTTCTGTTCTCTCTTTAAGGTCAGCTGGAGACATAGACCTTTTTGCCCACTTCCTTGAGTGACTATTTCCTTCCTTTGTCCTTCTTCTACTCATGCACTGTTAGTAAGCCTGAGTCCTGCATCAAAAAGTTGAAGCAGGCTCATTTGTTACTTGGAGATGACACTTCATGAAATTTCCTGTACTTCCTGTTCCTGCGGTTGACAAAAACCACTGACTGAGACATTCTGGGTTTATTTGCTCAGCAAACATGAATATGTAGGTCAGGTTTTTAAACTTTTAAGTTAGTAAAGGACTTTTAAATGTCGACATTGTTTTTTGTCATGTAGGTCACACACCTAACCCTAAATATCAAATAAATACCATATCCATAACTCGCTCTGCTGTAGAAATGGGTGAAAAATTTCCCATAGACATGCATTACAGGAGCAACCAGTCACATTTGAAGACCAGAAAATTAGAGCGAGGGATCTTTTCACTAGGCTATAAACAAGACCCTGAAGTCATGGTGGCATGCGTCTAATAGTTCATGTCATCTCATATGGGCAAGAACCATTTCCTTTTCCTCTTTATTTCTCTGAAAAATATCCAGCTCATGCACTTAATTCATGACACAATCGATGACATTAATAATTTGCGAAACACTTCCTTCATTGACATGATGTACTCTGCCTTAATGTGCAAGGCAAGGACATCAAGATCGCCAAGAAAACAGTCCTTTTATGGTATCAAAATAAGTTTTATTTCACATAATTGAACATTGTCAAAATTTTATAAATTTTGCATATAAATGTTTTAAAATTAGGAGCTTAAATTATGCTGACATAAAAAAGTGACATTCACAGAGTGGGTTTATTCAAGGGCAGTCAAGTTCTGTCCTCTCTCATTTAATCAACCATAAGAATCACAGGGATCATATGTATAGTAAAATCTTTTGAGACCATTAATCTTATTCCTTGAAGGAAAACATTGAATGAAAATTCAATTTAAGAGGAAAATGGGATAATCCACGGTTTGTAGAAGGAACATTCAGACTAACTATATTGAATGCTTGTCTCTTTAATCAATAAGTATGACGAGGGTGTAAAAACTGATGTGTGACAGATTCACACAGACAACAATGGTCAGAGGTTAAATGTAAGATACCAAAAAAGCTGGTCATTCAAGTTAACATGTCTCTTTTCCTGAGAGATAGTACTAGTAGACACTATTCAAAACCTAGTGTGTATGGTTTCATTTAATGCATTGTTAATATTGGCATATTAAAGCAACCTTTTAATGAGAACTATAACCACATTTTTTAGCCATTTAAATCTTTGTTGTCCAGTCTTATGATTCCCAAAGATCACTGGCTTCCCCTAGTGGTGAAATTCTGCTAAAGCCTTTGAGGCTGCTGGGCAACTCCAGTTGAAAACATCATCAACATGCTTCCAACATGCATTAATATGTTGTTAGAATGTCTGATCATTAATGCATTTATCCATCATAATCCTACATTTCTTTGATAGTGCCTAATAATACTGCAGCCCTTGTTTTAACTGAATTCCCTTTGAAATAAACTCCTTCCAGTAATGACAAAACGAGCATGCTCAACTAAAGGCATAAAAGGCATTTTCAGTCATAAAAGAACCAACTATAATATTATCCAACAGCTGTCCATCTCATAGCTCCAAAGGCTGGAGCCACAAAACAAAACATTCACATCTTATGAAATATTATGAAACCCATGCTCAGTGTCACTCTTTCTATAAACCAACAATTCAACATCATCCACATAGCACCCACAAACTAACAAGCTACACAATACTATACCAAACCCACTATTTCTGACATTACATGAATTCAATTCACACCAAATATTCAGGTGTCAATGTTGTGGAAAAAGTCTTCATAAAGATCAACAAAAATCAAGCAGGGATCATTTTAAAACAAATTCAATCTTACATACACATACAATTAAATTAAGATTTGAACTATAATGAAGTTAGTGACGATGGAAATGAGGACTTTTGTAAAGGGGTAGATCACCAAAAAAAGTGAACATTCTGTTATCATTTACTCATCCTGATGTCGTTCCAAACCTGTTGGACTTTTTCTTCTGCAGAACACAAGATGGATATTCCAAAGAATGTTTGTCCATACAATGAAAGTCATCGGGGTCCAAGCAAAGTACAATATTTGACCTCTATAACTTTCATTGTATGGACAAAAAAAACAAATTTTATTTGTTAGAAGAAAGATGGTCTTACAAGTTTGGAAGGATGTGAGGGTGAACAAATGATGACAATATACATTTTAGGGTTAAGTATCCCTCAACAATATAGAAAGAAAAGGAGATGACAAACGTTGGCTACAAAATGAGTCTCATTATATTGTAGCTAATTAAACCATTGCCTTTGATTTTAATTAGTGTGATGCCTTATGATTCCAGTTATGTTAAAGACAACACATAAAGGTAAACCTCGAAATGTTCACATGCTTCACATAGATCCAACTGCATCTAACAAATAATTAGCATGGATTTGTAAAAGAGAATCAAAAGTTGAGAGCAAAAAAGGGGGAAAAGCATGCGGATGTGAGTTAGGGATATTGGAGGGATTATTTTAGATTTGAATCGAAACTATTTAACCCTGGCAATATTCAGTAGCACAGTTCTTGGACATTTCTTTTTAGTCCACAAGTGACTGCTGGAAAACCACAGGCTCTGTGTCTTAGTCTCTTCAGCCTTCTGACTCACAGCACAGCTAGCCAAGCACCCAACCCCACTGCAGTAGAAGAGTGAAAAGCATCCATGTCAGCATGCCTCACAAGCACCCATGCCCCACAAAGAGAGAGAGAGAGAGAGAAATCGCAGAGGAAGAGGGGGTGGACAGCTCTCAGGCCCCTCAGTTGCCATCTGTGGCTTTGAGCTTGGACGCTTTCTTAAGACTCTCTTTTATACTCAAGGACTCCAGCTGCTCTGTCAAATCTGCCGCACCCTGGCCCGTGGTTGGACGGGAGGCACTGTTGTCTACAAACATGTTTGGGATCTCCTGACCGAAGTAGATCTTGCTGTTTGCGGCTATGGCCTGATATTTCATCAGTTCCAGGTACTCTGGTGTAAGCTTCAGCTGTGGAGGAGGAAGACAGTAGTCTGATAAATGATCTGAGCATTTCCTGAGGAAGCAACAGTACTGAAGGAATGTGTGAATGTGTTCAGAGTGGACACTAGCATCACTATGACATTAGCTACAGCCGCAAACAGGTGCTTTCTTAAAGGGTTAGTTCACCCAAAAATGAAAATTACCCCCACAATTTACTCACTCCCAAGCCATCCTAAATGTAAATGACTTTATTCGTTCAGGCAAATACAACCGGATATATATTAAATAATGTCTTAGCTCTTCTAAGCTTCATCATGGTAGTAAATAGAGGATTTGATTTTGAAGCCCAAAAAAGTGCATCCATCCATCCATCCATCATAAAAGATCTACACACTACACAGCTCCGGGATAATAAAGGCCTTTTGAAGCGAAGCGATGCATTTGTGTGAGAAAAATATCCATATTTAAAATGAAAAAAATAAAGTAAAACTAAAATAACTAGCTTCCGAAAGATGGCCGTACGCATCAATTTACGTCAAAAGAGTAACCCTTGACCTGACGCATGATGTATTCTATAGCATTCATCTGAAAGAAGAATGTCATATACACCTTGAAGGTAAGTAAATCATTGACTAATTTTCATTTTTGGGGAACAATCCCTTTAATATAGCTAGGTTGAAGGAATTTTGAACTTTGTATAAGCTCCTTCACACAAAATCTATTGATAGTTTGCTCACTCTTAGTGAGCAAACTTCTTGTTACTGCAGTCTGTGATTTAAACCTATAGGTTAAATGGTAACACTTTACAATAAGGTCTCATTTGTTAACATTAGGTAATGTATTAACATACATTAACTAACAGTGAACAATTAATTTTTACAACATTTATTAATTTCTGTTAATGTAATAAAAATATAGTTAATTGTTTTTAACGTTAATACACAGTGCATTAATAAATGTTAACTTTTGATTTTAAAAATGTACTAACTTAGTTTAATAAATATTTTAGAAGAACTGTACGTTAACAAATTAAACCTTATTGTAAAGTGTTACTGATTAAACACTGTAAATACACTTAACATTTTAAAACATCTTTAAAGATTAAAAAAAATTCTCTTCCAAGGATTTCTCAAAATAATTATGGCAATAAAGTATTGAATGTTCAAGTTTAAAGGACACAGTCTTCCACCAATTTCCCATTTTCTTAAATAAATCAAATGTTTAAAAAAATATATATACATTGAGCAACATAAAAAATGTGAAAAAGATGGGGTTACCCTGTTAGCTTCAGCTAATTTTGCAGCAGTGTAATATTCTGCATCTGCTCTTGCCTTCTCTCTTGCCAGAAAAGCAGCATCTGTTCAAATAAAATAAAAAATGGATCTGATGAGCAAATTACTGTGACACGTGCTGTGAAACTGCCCTGTAGATAAACCAGACCTTCAATTTCGGAAATCTTTTTCTCCGTTTCCTTCTCCATCACTTTTTGTTGGAAGTGAATGCCTGCCACTTGAGCCATTTTCTCAGCCTCTGTAATGAGAGCAACACAAAAGATGAATGAGGGCAGAATCGTGACCCTGCACCTGATCAGAAGCTTTATATTTGTACGTTTGGACTCACCTATGATAGCCTTCTTTCTCTCAGTTTCAGCCTCTTTCTCCACAACTTTCTGCGTCTGAACGGTGATAAGCAGCCTCGTCTTCTCTGCTTCCCTAAAATGTGAATAAAACAATAGATACATGCATTCAAGGACATTACATCAAGATGCCTGATAATGTTCAGTACACTTCTGATCAAAAGTTTGAGCTCAGAGCTCAAATATTTTTTTTAATAAAATCAATACTTTCGTTCAGCAAAAAGGATGCATTAAATTGATTTAAATGCTACAAAGGTTTCCTGCTGTTCTTTTGAACTTTCTATTCATCAAAGAATACTAAAAAATGGTATCATGGTTTCCACAAAAATATTAAGCAACAAGGTTTCCAACATTGATAAGAAATGTTTCTTGAGCACCAAATCAGAATTTTAGAATGATTTATCATGTGACACTGAAAACTGGAGTAATGACTGCTGACAATTTAGCTGTGGCATCACAGGAATAAATAACATTTTAAATTAGAATAGCTATTTTTAATTGTAATAACATTTCACAATATTACTGTTTTTATTATTTATCAAATAAATGCAGCTTTGGTAAGCATAAATGACTAAAATGTTATTTACTTATAGAGCCTAAAAGTTTGAACAGTAAATGTCAGTGCATAATTTTTAAAAATCAGCAAGAATCAAAGTGCTCAAAATAGTATGGAGATATGGAGACATCTGAAATCACATCCAAGCAAACTGCACAGAATAATATACGAAATATAAAAATTAAATATTCACTTACATTAGCTCATAGTTTCTTCTGATTGTCTCAGGAATTTTAGGTTTGGTGACTCGCACGGCCTGTAATATATTATGTAATTGTATAATTCTGCTGAAGTCAAAGCTGAAACCCCAGAGAGAAAACACTGGAGTAAAAACCATACCTGAATAGTGAGACCAGGAGCCATAGCATTCAAGTCCTTCTGCAGTGCAGTCTTTAAATTCTCATCAATTATGTCTGTCAGACAAAAACGACACAAATGCAAGTCTATGATTAAGATGAAACACATGACACAGCAGAAACATCCGTGCTCATATAAACAACTGAAAGTTCACTTTACTTGGCAGAATAAGTTGTTTGACATAAGTGACTCACACTCACCGAACAGCTCTATGTAGACTTCCTGTAGTGTGTGCACACTGCAGAACTGGTTTAACTCATGGTGAATTTTGTTGAAGATTAGCGTCTTGTCATAGTCTGCAGTGTAGTTCTTCACTATGTCCACCACTGTGGAGAAAAAGAACAAGAGAATTATTTCTGTCTTCCACAGAAAAAAGTCACACAGGCTCGAAAGGGCAAGTAAATGATGATAACTTCATTTTTGGGTAAAAAATTTCATCTTTCACCTTTCATCTCTATAACGTTCCTTACCTGCTGATGGAACCAGCATGTTGACCACTTCAATTCTGTCAAAATAGATCATAACACCCCCACTGTGGAACATAGAGAAATTATTGTTTTCATTCAAGATCCCCAGAAAATATACCATGCTAAATAATGATGGCTATTTATACACAGATCAGACATAACATTATGACAACCTTCCTAATATTGTGTTGGTCCCCCTTTTCCTGCCAAAACAGCCCTGACCCATCGAGGCATGTACTCCACTAGACCCCTGAAGGTGTGCTGTGGTATCTGAGCTACAGAATTTGAGCTACAGTAGCTCGTCAGTTTGATCAGTCCCTTCCTTGGACCACTTTTGATAGATACTGACCACTGCAGACCGGGAACACCCCACAAGAGCAGCAGTTTTGCTCTGACCCAGTCGTCTAGCCCTCACAATTTGGCCCTTGTCAAATTCACTCAAATCCTTGCACTTGCCCATTTTTCCTACTTATAACACATCAACTTTGAGGACAAAATGTTCACTTGCTGCAAAATATATACCACCCATTAACAGGTGCTGTGATGTAGAGATGTAGAGAGTTATTCACTTCACCTGTGTCATAATGTTATGCCTGATTTGATTATATATTATATATTTTACAGAACATAGAATAACTTGAAGGTTTACCTGGTTCCACAAGGCACATTTTTTATTTCATCAGTTTGCAAAGTTGTCTATAAACATGATGCAAACAAAAACAAAAAAATCAGCATCTTCAGCAAAATATTTAAAAATCTAAAACCCCACCTTTGTTGCAAAAATAATCATGATCAATGATATTTACAACTGTATTAAGAGCAATAATTAACTTGTTATTAAGCCAATTGTAATTTTTTTTTTTTTTACCTGCACTGATCTGTATGAAGTGATGAAAGGCAGCATTATATGGTAACCTGGGCCATTAGGAGATGTCAACAAAGCTCCTCCTCTGAAAAATAAGCGGTAAAACACATGAACTAATATCAATGATAGTGAAAGATAAATATAGCACCAATTTCTTTGCATAGAAATAACATTACCCCTAGGGATGCACCAATATAAAAATAACGATAACCAATAATTCTTTATTTTTGAAAGCCGATAACCGATATATGACATATTTGAGAAATGTCTTTTATGTTGAACAGAAAATAAAAATCAAGACAGAATTTATTTTGAAAGACTGAAACAAAGTTAACTGATAAAGCCTTTCCCCCAAACTACAATTAAATCACAGGTATTTTATGAATGATTAACATACGAAGCATAAAACCCTGGATATTTTCAATACAACTTCCTTAAACTCACCTGTAATACACAGCTAAATGTCCTTCCTCAATCTTGTGTATGGAAGAATGAAGCAGAATGGCCATCACACTGGCCATTGCTGCAACTACTGCCCCAACATGTGCCATTGTCCTTCAGCCAGCGTTCACCTGTGGAGAGACAAGTTTGTAAAAAGGAAAGCTGAGCTGATCCTTACAATAAACACTCAATTTAGGTGACACTAGATCAGCTTATAACAGAAGCTAGGGGTCTGATTGCAAACATGTAAGCAGACCAGCCTGTGCTGCAGAACCTCCATCCACTGAGCCCACACACATACATAATCTCTGGAGAGCTGCACAGCAAACCGAGATAACAGGTTTTCAAAGTCCATTAGACTCACCCCCAGATCTCACACACGGAAGTAATGTTTCCAAATGCAAATGAGGAATACAAATATATACATATACATTCGTATGGCCACATCGAGCATGTCTTAGTGACACTGAAAGCTGCATAACCCCCACAGCTATTTTAGGGAAACGACTGTCAGTCATAAGGCTGTCAGTGACCAAGAATTGCAGTCTGGCTGCCTTTCAACACCTAGTGAGCTGCCTACCTAGACAGCGAGTGCAGAAGTGCAGCTTTTTGTTCGAATGCGCCAATGATGGTGTCTAGGAAGGCGACTCAGTATATTTTTAAACACAGCCTCTCCATTCCTTGTCCTGGCTATGCAGGCTAGCTACTTCCTCAAATGAAGTGCTGACTCGCTCGTACTACTGTACATGGCACGAATTTATATGAATGAGCGCAATCTGTTGGTTCATATGCTACAACAACCGTAACAGTCATTCACGTGATCTAGACATTGAAGAAGCCACCACATTAGTCACACATGAGTACATTCAAGCTAACCCACACCCGCGGCTGGCTAACTAAGCTAATTATTTGACATGCAAGTAAACCTTGAGTCAAAACGGACAAGTTAAACTACATATACGAGGGGCTAATAATAGCCACAGTAAGCATTTACCAATCATTCGTTTAGATAATGGACAGTGCTGTCCTTTCACTTTCGCAGGACATTACTTTATTACTCACGACGCCGTGTCCAACATTGTAGGTTGGAAGGTTCCCACTGAAACGCTTTGTGAATCCGATACTGATTTCCCTTTCAAAATCTGCTTCAAACACACCTTCAAAATAAGAGTCACCAGTACCATATATATACACACACACATATATATATATATATATATATATATATATATATATATATATATATATATATATATATATATATATATATATATATATATATATATATATATATATATATATCATGATATATATATATCATAATTCTTATTGTATTTTATATGTCTCGATTGTAACAATATTTACATAGTTATAATTGTTCGTTATAATCAAATCGTTAATATTGACACTATTTAAACACACCATTATACATTTACACCATTATTATTGAAAATCATTAAAGTTATAATTGTAAGTGTTATATATATTTTGTTGCCAGTAATCTGGGGCTGTTATTAATGGTGAAAAGCAAAAGGCCTAGTTAACATTGTGGCGTTACAAACCCAATAAATTATACATTATATAATGTTTCATATATGTATCATAATCGTAAAATATAATATAATATATAAAATATAATATATAAAATAAAATAATAAAATGTGTGTTACTGGAATCCATGTGCTATGGGTTGCTATGGAAACAGACGCACACTCAGCCTTTGAGCTCAGCTGACGGCTTGAAATGGATGTACTGGGAAACTTAGAAGTTCGGTACGTTGCGAATTATTTATTTAAAAAAACTTGGATAGTATTTAACATTGTTTCCGTAGCAGATAATTCATATTTAGCTTGTAAAGTTATTTTTCTTGATAACACATTTTTGCATATGTAAGTTACCATAGCTAAGTTAGCTACCTAGCATTGAGCAAAAAACGTTAAGTTACAGCCTAGCATTGAGCAAATATAACATTACAGCACAACATACTACTCTGATAATCTGACGAAAACAACACAAAACTAAACACAAAAAAAGCAAATTTTTACAACAACAAAAATTGTACAAATGCAAATGTATTCATTACAATAATGAGAATAGTTTACATTCAAAAGATATGTAAATAATGCTGATTTTATGTTTATTGCCATATACAAGGTGGGTGCAAGGATTCACCAATGGCAAATTTACATTTGTCGACAAGAAAACAGCATGCTACACCTGCGGAAATTTCATTGTTTTCCTCAATGTGGAAACTGAAACGAGGAAGACTCTGCAGAGTCCCTCTTCTGGTATTGGGGCCTTTACAGCAAGTGGACATCGCAGGTGTCTTGCTTTCTCTGACCTCAGACTGAATCCTTCCATCTTTGTCTACAACTATCCTGAGCTTCAGCTGATGTGTGAACTAAAAGGTCAGTCATTTTTTTGTTGCACCCTAAACAACAAACTCTTAAAGGTGATTTTAGTTGCTATAGTTAAACTGGTTTAGGACACACTACATTTGGTAAACATGTACGTTATTAGTTTCTCTCTTTTTTTTTTTTAGGTAAATCCAAACTGGGCTATACGGCTTTGGCACTGTGTGATACTGGCCCTTATTTAGTCAGTTCTTCCTCCATACCTGATCACACCATCACATTATGGTATTAGTCTGAGATTTGCTACAGAAATTATTTATATTTTGCATTACAGTTTTAATATTATTATTAATATTTATTTTTTAGGAACTGGGAGAGTATGATTCCACTTTGTAGCCATCTACTTTTTGGAGATGACATCACAGCCCTAGTTTTCAACCCCATGAACTGGTGTCAAATTTGTGCTGTAAAATCTAAAACCCTTACCATCTGGAATGTTGAAAGATGTGGCAACTATCATTTGATGAATCCTAGGTAGAGTATGTCCCCAGCAGATGTCACTGTTATTTGCACATGGATTTCATATGCCAATAGGGCATTTTTTGTTCTCATTATATCTTCTTTATGTTTGCTTTGCAGCGCTGTTGATCTCCCCGCCACGGATGGTTCAGATATTGAGTGTGATGCAAACCCGTCTCATATGCTCAATGGGAAGATGACCCACTTAGGTCCTCAGATGCCCACTTCAGCAATCGCTGGACTGAGTGGAGACAAAGCTGATAGCTTTGTGGTACGGGTTGTGTCTTTAGTTAGTAGTGTGTTCTCATAAACCAGTAGTTCTCTTGAAGATGGGTTTTTATTAGTGCTGCGTTAATAAAAATAAAATAAAAAAATCTAAAAATGTTTTATTTGTTTTCCTGATAACATTTTTCGATCAAAACAAGTACATAAATTGGTTTAATTAATAATAATTCTAATCTACTTTTCGATTGGAAAGATCATTATAATATTTTTGTGAAAGTCACAACATAATATTTGTCTTTGTCCCCACAGCCTTTGAAACAAATTAAAACAAAACTGTGTCCAAGTGCCATCTGCTGGTCAACTTCTTCCGACCTGTATGTTGGTTGCAAGGAAGGTTTCCTGCTTTGTGTGAATCCTGACACTTTGCTTGTCGCTGTCCTATATAAACCCCAAACTGAAGTAACCCGCACAGGTTATACGTGATACATATCAAATCAAAACATTACAGATTTCACTATTGGAATTTTTGTTACTGGTATGAATTTTAGACTTATTAAGTTCCGTTTTTTGAGAGCGTATTTTAATTGCATTTTATTCACAGATGACAGTAAAACGTCGCTACAGGAAGGCAGTTTTCAGAGCGTAGTACTACAGGACTGTAATCTCTTTGCTGCAGGAATTGTAAGAAATGTTATTCATCACCCTGATAATAGCCCTGAAACTAAACACTACTCTCTTTTCAAGTGAGACATAATTTCAACCTGATTTAAGAGCATTTCCAAAACCATTACAGGAAGGCATTTTACGGAAAATACAAATTAAAGGAAACAAATTAGAGGTAGTGCAGACTTGGGCTTTGGATGAGGCAGCCTCGGCTATATGCTTTTCCCCTGACGGTGAGACACTGCTGCTAACTTCTAACACAGTAAGTGTTATTACAATGTATTATAATATCAGTGTATTTTTATGAATCATGATACAGCCATATTATTGTAAAACGGTTGTATTATAATATACTTTTTTTTTCTTCAAAAATCTATTATAACCTTATATTTATGCTAGAATGCAATGCAAATAATAAAAACCAAATTATTTAAAGACAACGATGAGAAACATTGTTAATAAATTCTGGTTTTGCTTCACAGGGCTGTGTTTACAGATTCAAACCACTGCTGAAGGATAAAATTGTCAAAGTCCTAGATGTCCTCTGTGGAGATTGTGTGGCTGTTGCTCCATTATACACCGATAGAAGTGTTTGCTTGGTAAGATAACTTTGCAGAGTCAATAGATTAAAGGGATGGTTCACCCAAAAATGAAAATGCTGTCATCATCTTCTCAACCTGATGTTGTTCCAAACCAGTAAGTATTTATTTATTCTGCTGAACATATATTTTGAAGAATATGGGCAACCAAACATTTGATGGGCCCTACTGACTTCCATAGTATGTCGAAAAAAAGATGAAAAAAAAACATATTTAAGTCAATGGGGCCCATCAACTGTTTAGTTACTGATATTCTTCTAAATATATTTTGTGTTCAGCAGAAGAAATTCATACAGGTTTGGAACAACATGAGGGTGAGTAAAGGGTGAGCATTTTTGGGTGAACTATCCCTTTAATTATATTTTAAATAATAAATGTATACTTATTAGAATAGTATAGTATTACAATGTAATGGATATTAGATTACAAAAAGTATAGATCTGAAATGAAATATGATTGAAAATAACAAGTAATCTCCATCTCCATTGTTGCAGACAGTCAGAGAAGCTGGAGATGTACAGCTATGGGCATTGGATGATGGACATTGCATGGGCTCTATCTCCCTGCAAACACATGTTAGTGCTATAATTAGAGTTTCTATATTAATCACACAGTACTTATTTTTCCAAAATCATAAATACATAAATCTGTCGTGTATGCCTATTTTTTTATGACTGTACTTCAGGTGACCAGTATGGCATGCTGCTTCGTAGCACAGTATGTTGTTGTAGGGACAGCCACTGGAGATGTCCTGTTTGTGGAGATGACTACAAAACAGAAGCCCAGACTAGTTCACAGAGTTCATTTCTACCATGTCCCAGTAGACCATTTGGTGTGAGTTTCTCAGCTCCAGGGTTAATATAGCTATCATATTTCTTTTGAATTGGTGGAATGTGAACTGAATGTTGAGCGTGCTGTATAATATATATATGTTCAACAGGTTTGATCAAGGTGGCAACTTCTTAATCACAGGAGCGTCAGACTCACGCATGTTTGTGCTGAATGCAAGGCCATCAAAAGGATTTGAAGTTATTGGATGGATTGGTAATTTTTAGGTCAACATACACTGTCATGCAAGTTTCAGTCAATAAGATTTATTTAGAAAGAAATCAAACCTTTTATTCAGGAAGCAGTACATTGAAAAAGACAGTAAATGCATTTATAATTATAAAAAAAACTTTCTAATTTTAATAAATGCTGTTGTTTTGAAATTTCAATTAATCAGCAATGATTTCTGAGGGATCATGTGACACTGAAGACTGTAGTAATGGTCCATCACAGGAATAAATTACATTTTAAAATATATTTAAATAAAGCAGCTGTTTTAATAATATTTCATAATATTACTGTATATGTTGTTTTAAATAAGCATAAAAGACTTCTTTGAAAAACATTTTTAAAAAATCTACTTGACTAAACTTTTGGAATGGCAGTGTATTAACTCTTTTTTCCCTAAAGTTTGAAATAACAAGTTGTTTTACATTTTTTTCAGAGGCTCCAGGTGCCATTGTAAGCCTTTCCACTCAGTACCAAAAAGAAAGCAGACAAGTTAAAGTGCTGGTGCTATGCAGCAAGACAGGGAGAGAAATCAATGAGGGAAATGTACTTCTGTTACTGACGTTGTTTGTGCAAGAGCTTACAGGTACATGGGGAAAAAACATGCCATAATTGAGGGTGGCATACAAAAAGCTTTGCTGAAAAAATTTAACAAATGATACTCATTCAAAGTACATCACTCAAGCTTATGATAATGTTGTGCCACTTCCAGACGCAACAAGTTGTGTGGATGTCCACGGCCGTCTGCATGAAGATGTCCTTCACAGCTGTGTGTACGAGCTCCCTCACGCACTTTGTTCTTGTGTCCTGGCCACAAACGACATATTTGGTTACTGCCAACAGAGAAAAGTCTTGCAAAGATTCAATATCCCTGAGGTGCAATTCAACAGACAGACAACAGTCACAGCCTGATGACAGTTTTATTTAGTTTTTTGGCACTGCTCCTAACTGCTTCTCATGTGTTACACAGAATGGTGAAAAGCCCTCTAATTTGAAGGAAGCAGTTCAGCTTATACCAGAGAAGGAGGCAGGGGGCAATTTTCTGAACCCTGCATTTCTACAGCTCTCTCCACATCAAGCCTGGCTGGCAACAGTTGGCAGGGATGGATTGCTGCGCATCTGTGAGATTTCAACAATGGTATTGTCTGTTAAACCACACTCTACAAGTTTGTCCATGTTTACGAGCACTGGGCTAGGAGCAATGCCCAAATATTTGAAGAGTATGTAAATAGGCTTGTCTTTGACATGCAGGGCAGGTATGTGCAGCTGCAGTGCCACTCATGTTGGCAGGATGGAGTCGGATCTGTTTGTTTCACCCCAGATAGTCAGACCCTCATCACCACTGGCCTGAGGGACGGCTCGCTTGTCTGCAGCAGGCTAAGGTGAGCTCGGAGGTCTCAAAAGACATAAAACAAACAAATATAACTGTAGAACTTTGATCTATTGCAATATTTTCTCTCTCTGGACATTTTAAAATGCTCTTGAAGCTGGACCTGAAGTGTTTTGGTTTTTACAATGCTTTCAAATTTAACAGGTTAAAGCTTTCTGGGGCTGGGAAAGCGAATGCAGCTACCCAGTATGGTCAGTCAATTGCTGATTCTTTTGAGTCAGTAGTATCCTCAGAGAACACCGTCCTCTGCAAAATGACTGACTGGGATTCAAAGACACAGTCCTTTACCAGATGTCCCTCATTTCATACAGGAGAGGTATAGAAAAACATCTTTTTATAATGTTTAAATATTATTTGTGCACAATATTGTACCTGGTTTAGCAGTTTTACTGGGAAGATGTTCCTTGAGATACAAAATATAAACTGTCACAAAATTCTTCCTGCAGGTCAATTTTAATGAAAAGATGAGTCATGAAGCTGAACAAGAGGAAAACTATTTTGCATCCCCAACTAGCTCTACTTGGCTTGATGGGAAAATTGATGCGGTTAGTGCTTGTCTCTGAATTTATTTATGTTTTATTGTGTCTCATTTAATTAAAAATATAAAATCACATTGTTGCCAGCAGCTAATTCTTTTCAGGTTACAACCTCTTTTGTGTTTCTTATTGATGAGTTTAAATTGGTTGATCACAGGCCTCCAAGAGGAAAAAAATACAAAATATTATATGAAATAATTAACAAATATAAATTTCAACCACTGATGTGGTGTTATAAACATATTTAACAGTGTGCACTGTGCATTAAATAAATAATGCAAAAATATACAATTAACAGTTTTAGGTCATTAGGAGTTATTATATTTATATTAGTCATATTCATACTATTATTATTATCACCACCACAGTGAATAAGTTGATGAAAACCCAATACATTGAGCAAAACACATTGTCATTGAAAAGTTTGAGGTCAGTAAGATTAATACATTTGAAAGAAATTAATACTTCTATTCAGCAAGGATGCATTAAATTGTTCAAAAGTGACAGTAAAGGCAGTATTTATAATATTACAAAAGATTTCTGTTTCAAATAGATGCTGTTCTTTTGAACTTTATATTCATCAAAAATTCAAAAAATATTAAACAGCACAACTGTTTTCTACATCATGGATAATGTGACACTGAAGACTGGAATAATGAATGCTGAAAATTCAGCTTTGCCATCACAGGAATAAATTACATTTTAAATGGTAATATTTCACAATATTTCTATTTTTACTGTATTTTTGATTAGGCAAGGCAAGGCAAGGCAAGGCAAGTTTATTTATATAGCACATTTCATACACAATGGCAATTCAAAGTGCTTTACATAGAAAATGAAATTAAAATAGTGATAAGAATTAAGAATACCACGTGTAAGGCTTAAAAATAAAAACAGGATAATTAAAACAGTTGTAAAGAGTTGTAAAGAATTTTTAAAATAAGAAGACAATAGAAATATATAGTTGTAAATATAATTAAAAAGAATAAAATTATTACAGTATATATAGATAAAAAATAAAATAAAAATAAAAATTAAGATGATGCATAGATTAGAATAGGTGCAATCAGTGGGACGTACAGTGGCACAGTGCTCATTCAGTAAAGGCACAGCTGAACAGATGTGTTTTGAGTCTAGATTTGAATGTGGCTACTGTTGGAGCACATCTGATCTCTTCTGGAAGCTGGTTCCAGCTGCGGCTGGCACAATAGCTGAACGCAGACTCTCCTTGCTTTGAGTGAACTCTTGGTATTTCTAGCTGACTTGATCCTGATGATCTGAGTGATCTGATGGGTTTGTATTTAATCAGCATATCTGCAATGTATTGAGGTCCTAGGTTATTGAGTGATTTATAAACAAGTAATAATATTTTAAAATTGATCCTAAATGTAACTGGAAGCCAGTGTAAAGACCTGAGGACTGGCGTGATATGGTCATATTTTCTGGTTCTGCTCAGAATCCTGGCCGCAGCGTTCTGTATGAGCTGCAGCTGTCTAATGTTCTTTTTGGGAAGGCCGGTTAGAAGACCATTACAATAGTCCACCCTGCTGGTCATGAAAGCGTGAACGAGTTTCTCTAAGTCTTGCCTGGAAACAAAGCATCTAATTCTTGCAATATTTTTCAGATGATAGTAAGCTGATTTAATTATTGCTTTGACATGACTATTGAAACTCAGGTCTGACTCCAAAATCACACCAAGATTCCTGACTTGATCTTTTGTTATTAGACCTTTTGTCTCAAGATATGCGTTCACCTTGAGAATTTCATCTTTGTTTCCAAATGTAATGATTTCAGTTTTGTCTTTGTTTAACTGAAGATAGTTTTGGCTCATCCAACTGTTAACTTCATCAATGCATTTGCACAGGGAGTCAATGGGGCTATAGTCATTAGGCAATAGTGCTAAGTAGATCTGGGTGTCGTCAGCATAGCTGTGGTAAGCCATTTGGTTCTCTCTCATTATTTGGCTCAGTGGCAGCATATACAGGTTGAATAAGAGTGGTGCTAGAATTGACCCTTGTGGGACTCCAAAAGTCATGGATGTCCAGTCAGACTTATGGTCACCTATACTCACATAATAACCTCTTCCTTCTAAGTACGACCTGAACCATTTAAGGACCATCCCAGAAAGTCCGACCCAGTTTTCCAGCCTGTCAAGAAGTATGTTGTGGTCAACAGTGTCGAATGCGGCACTGAGGTCGAGTAGCACCAGAATTTATGTTTTGCCTGTATCTGTATTGAGGCGAATATCATTTATTATCTTTATAAGTGCTGTTTCTGTGCTGTGATGTGGTCGGAAACCAGATTGACAATTGTCAAAGTATCCGTTTGAGCTTAAGAATTTGTTCAGCTGACTGAAGACAACGTTTTCAATGATCTTGCCTATGAAGGGGAGATTTGAGATTGGTCGGTAGTTGTTCAATATGGAGTTATCCAGATTTCTCTTTTTCAGAAGAGGCTTAACTACTGCGGTTTTAAGGGAGTTTGGAAAATTCCCATTGAGAAGTGATGAGTTTACCACTTCTAGCAGATCTGCTTCTAAACAGTTAAACACACTTTTGAAAAAAGAAGTGGGGAGTGTGTCAAGGAGGAAGGTTGATGTTTTAAGGTGCTGTACCGTTTCTTCTAAAATGTTATAATCAATTGCTTCAAAATCAGACATAGTAACTTTCCGAGGTTGTGGTCTGATCTGACTGACCCCAAAGCAACTCACGGATCGCCTGATCGCCTTCCTGATATTATTGATTTTCTCTGAGAAGAAGGAAGCAAACTCACTGCATTTGCTGTCGGAGAGCATTTCACTGGGAATGTGACTCGGGGGGTTTGTCAGTCTCTCTACAGTAGCAAAAAGAGTGTGCGTGTTGTTTCTGTTTCTGTTTATAATATTTGAGAAGAAGGTCTGTCTAGCCTTGCCTAGTTCCACATTGAAATCATGAAGGCTGTCTTTATAGATATTACAATGGATTATAAGTTTTGTCTTCCGCCACATGCGTTCAGATTTCCTGCATTGTCTTTTCATTATTTGCACTGCCGTTGAGTTTCTCCAAGGTGCTTTCTGTCTGCCACTCTTTTTCTTGACTTTCTCAGGAGCAATATCATCAATTACACTCTTAACTTTTGAGTTAAAGGAGTCAAGGAGAGAATCAACAGAGTCTGCAGATATGCTTGGTGTTAGAGATATAGTCTTCATAAATAGCTCACTAGTGTTCTCATTTAAGCTTCTCTTTTTGACAGCGACAGATCTAGCTTCAATGGCAGGAGAGATTGAAATATCAAAGAAAATACAGAAATGATCAGACAATGCTACATCTTTAACAACAATTGATGAAATGTTTAGACCCTTGCTGATAAGTAAGTCTAGAGTGTGTCCACGATTGTGTGTGGGACCATGTACATGCTGTGTCAAATCAAAAGTGTTAAGAACAGTCATGAGCTCTTTTGTTGTACTAGATTCATCATTGTCTATGTGAATGTTAAAATCCCCAGCAATGGCAAAACAATCAAACTCTGAGGAGATTATTGATAACAGTTCTGTAAAGTCCTCAGTAAAGGATGGAGAGTATTTTGGAGGCCTGTAAACAATGATAAGCAGGATGCGCGTGGAGCACCTTTTAACACAATACCCAGATATTCAAAAGACAGATAGTCACCAAATGACACTTGCTTACATTTATAGACATCTTTAAAAAGAGCAGCAATACCCCCACCTCTTCTAAACGCTCTGGACATATTCATAAAAGTAAAGTTAGGAGGGGCTGTTTCATTGAGGACTGTTGCACTGCAGTTTTCTTCAAGCCAAGTTTCATTTAGAAGCAAAAAAATCTAGGTTGTTTGTGGTTATTAAGTCATTGACTAGAAATGATTTTTTCTTAAGTGAACGAATATTTAAAAGTGCTAACTTAACAGTATTAATTTTTTCCCCCACAGTAATCTTAGTTTGACATGGAATAGGCAGCAGATTAGATGGGTTTGCTATACGGTCTGAGAAGGTCTTACATTGTCTATCACGTAACAGAACAGAAATAGAGAGAGAGACAGGCACACTGGGTTCCGCTGTTCTGTAAACATTTGATAAAGTTACTGTTATCATGGCGGGACCCAACACACATCACTGAGAGCTGGTATCAGTTGTTTTTGGTTCACCTACAACAGATGGAGGAGGGTGTTGGCCTGGCGTTGTGACCGAAGAAATCTCACAGGAGGAGGCTGAGAGCGAGCTGGGCCCACAGGCTTTGATGGTTGTGGGGCTCGCGCTCTTTGTTTGATATCTGGGGGCTCGCAGAAATTCGAGTGTGATAGTCTGGTTCCAGCATAGACCATTTGCTCCATTCTCTCTGAGAAGCTCAGAAGCGGGGATGCTGGAGAGAGGAATAGCATGTCTGGTGAGGGTGGCTGTTGTTCTGGTGTAATCGGAGGCTGAATTATGTTATCATCCATTTCATGGAGTGACTTAGACATTTCATGCAATTTCCTGTTCAGACTAGTCATAAAGCGTAACAGTTCACTAGTCTGACCCCCCTTAGAGCCCACCCTTTCCTGCACCTCCACAGTATGGGCAGAGATGTTACTGTTCAGTCCCTCAATCTGTGTTAGTTCTAATACGTCACAGTCTGTCTGTGGTGAGCACTGTGGGCGGGACTCAGCTGGGAGTGTGTCCGTGAGCAGTGGTTGTTGTGGCTGCGTGGTGTTATCAGTGTCCTTGTGGAGTGTGTCAGCTGCATGTCCATTCAGATGCTGAAATGAAGTCCTGTAGTCGTCCATAGTCTGTTCAGGTGTGTGTGCCATTCAGGTCGAGTGGGTTAGCACACACAGCTGAGGGATGGCATAGGGAAAAGTGAATATTGTCCTTTAACACTCTTGCACCAAGTTTGTTTGGGTGAAGGCCATTTGATGTAAACAATTGTCTCTGGCTCCAGAATAGATTAAAGTTGTCGATGAAGTTCACTCCCTTCATGTTGCAGGTTTTTTGCAGCCATGTATTAAGCCCAAGTAACCGTGAGAACCTATTTGTTCCTCTTGCTGGAAGTGGTCCACTGATGAACGGTTGAACTTTTAGTTTTCTAAGTGTTTCAAAAAGTACATTGAAATCCCTCTTAATGAGTTCTGACTGCTCTCTCTAAATATTGTTTTTCCCCACATGAATGACAAGTCGATTTGCAGTCTTATGTTTCATCAGAATGTTCTGAATTTCCCTGTTTACGTCAGAAACTGTAGCTTGTGGAAGGCAGCATGTAGTTGTATCCCTGCTGCTAATGTTTCTGACTGTGGAGTCCCCCACTATCAGAGTCCTGGGCTCGGCTGCACTCTGAGCTGAGTGCCGCTGTCTGCTCGACCTTGAGCGCCTGTTGGTATCAGTGTTAGCTGCGGGCTGATACGATCTGTGTTCGATTACTTTCATCACATTTGGGGATTCATCACCCAAATTCATTAATACTTTGTATTGTTGGTGGTAGGAAATCAGCGTTTGCAATCCTTGTGTCTGGGGTCTCGGGTATCTGTTGTATCTGATGTCTCGGGTCCCTTTGGGTCTTGCTCCCTGTTTGTGCCATCGATTAGTGTGTTGATCAGTTATTTGTTTCCCCTGTTGAGTAGCACTAAATGTATGGGACTCACCGGCAGTGTGCAGAGGGCGTTCATGATGAAGCTCTGCTGTGTGATTCGTCTGGTTCGTGGTTCCATAAATAACTTTGTTTCAAGAACTGCAATCCTCTGTAAAAGTCTGTGGCAGTTTGTGCAGCAAGTAGATTCTAGAGGAGGCATTTTCTTATCCTTTTGAATGTAGGCAGCTGTGTTTTCCCTTCTCCGGAATGTAAGCTGATGGCAGTGGGAGGCTGGTTGGATGAAATATTCCGCTTTTTTGTAGTAATCCAGTCACCAGAGTTTCTTATTTTATCACTGAAGTCAAGCTTTGTTGTTTGAGCACTGTGCTGATTTACAGAAGTTGAAATTACGAAATTACGAGATAAAATATAGATGCGATAGAGCAAAGCGCAGAGCAGTAAGCAAGAGCGTCCGAACAGTAGCAAAGCAGTAGCAAAGCAGGATTAAATAAATACATCCTAAATAAATACTTTCAAAAATCCAAACTTTGCCAAACTTTTGAATGGCAGTTTATATTTATTATACTTGTTTCCACAAACATCAAGAAAGATTGAGAAGTAGAATACCTGAAAGAGAATACATTAATACTAAGATCATGACTCCAGTGGTATCTCACCAGGTTCTCCAGGAGGAGATCCAACAGTATTCAGAGACGAAGAAGAACCTAAGAAGAAGCATTAAGGTTCTTCGTGACAGAGTAAGAAATAATCCTCTACTTCTAATGTTATGTATAAGATTCTTTCCATACACACATTTAAAGTTGAAAGTTTCATCCTAATTGTTTCTGGCTCTCTCCAGATCAAAACTATGATGGAGGAGAATGAGAATCTGGCAGACATGGAGAAACTTGAGCAACAGGAATTTAACCTGGATGTGGAAGAGCAACAGAGACTGCAGCTGGAGGGAGAGCTGGAGGTTACCAGGGTAACATGACTGTTTACAGATGATTAGGAGCAAATTATGTGTATAGACATATAGACACAATATGTTATGATTAGACTTGATACACCATCAGTTAATTATTTAAAAAAACAAATATATATCTTAAAATATTAGATGTTTATTTTTGTGGTTTAAGGTAAGGAAGGAGATTGAAATGGAGAATCTGGCCAAGTGCTATCAGAGGGAGGTCCTGAAGAGAGAATGCTTGGATTCCATGCAAGTCAAAGGGAAAGCCATAAAGGTATCTAGATTTTATGTGGGGGAAAAACTTTGTAACACATCCATCGAGTTCACTTGGCTTACCTGTAACTGCTAGAAATACTATACAGCGGCCAAGTGTCAATGTCTTTGTGTGTTCTTTATTGCCCCCAGGCCTTTTATTCAGCAAATGAGGTAAAGAACTACCCCATGAAGGAACGCACTGAAAAGGAACTTGAAGAGCTTCATAGGGTTGAGACTACGAGAAAGTTTGAACTGGAAGATTCACAAGTAAGTGTACAGTGTATTACTCAAACAACAATGAGTCAGCTGTTGGAATGGATTCCTCCATAGCAACCAAAGCCTCACGTGATACTGAACATAATGTACCTTGACACTGGATGAACAATGTTTGTTTCTACAGATGTTAGATTCACAAAATCTGACACAAATAATAAAAATGTTCTTCATAGCTTCAAGAGATGATTTTAGACACAATCTCTGGAGAGAAAAAGGAGGATGAGGCAGCAGAGGACAGTCCTGCTCTCACTGGCAGTCTGAGTGCTCTTTATGGAGGCATCAACCCTTATCTCTACAACCAGTTTAACTTACATGTCAGAGAGCAGAAAATCAACCAAATCACCTTGCTAAAGGTGATGACTTTTCTTGTTGTCTTTGTAAACAACTAGAGTCAAAATCATGTTTTATTTGTGTTTACATCCTGTTTTAAGTACAGAACGGTAAAAAAATGGGTTTATACAGGTCTGAACTCCAATTAATTTGCTATATTTCATGGTTGTTTTATGAAGGATGTTATCTACAAAGTGAAGAGCACATTCAACAAAGAATTTGAGGCAGTTTACAAGCAGAAGGAACAGGAAATCCACCGTGTTAGAGAGAAGAACAAGCGTATCTCTGAGATTATGACTGATCTGGACCTAAGTGAGACCCTGTGGGAGCCTAATCTCACCGATAATGAGTGTCCTGAGAGAGCTCTTACTGTTACTGACTCAGAGGTAACACAGGAATTTTGTATACAAGATTTTAAATAATTCTAGGGTTAATTTAGGATTCATTTTAACCTCATTGGTCCAAATCACCAGATGCATTGTCTAACAAGTCTGATGTAGACCCATTTTATATTTTTCGAATAGAAATACTTTAAATATCATTTAAATAATGTAAATATGACAAACACTGATGTATTGTGGACAGTGGGCTTTACATGTGAATTTATGCGTTTCTAGATCAAGGTTGAGAAATACCTCACCCCCGAGCAGAAAGCAAAAGAAGAAAAGCTAAGAGAAGAAGACAAACGGCAAATGCTTGCAGCCAAGGTATAACATTACTGTACCTCACAACAGGTGTGCTTTTAACTGTTTTCTCCTCATAACTCGTTTAACACAACCGTTCAATTTTATTTTAATCACATCAGTTTAATAATTTATTCATTCATCAGTTTTTAATCTATTTATTATTTATTCATAAAAAAATTCTTGATTTTATCAATTTATACACTACCGTTTAGTATGATTTCTTTCTGAAAGAAATAAATTAGCACATTTATTTAGCAAGGATGTATTACATTTATTAAAAGTGATAAAAAATCTTTCAGAAAATCCTAAAAATTTGTATCATGGTTTCCACAAAAAATATTAAGCAGCAACATTGATAATAATAAGAAATGTGAGCTGCAAATCAGCATATTACATGATTTGTGAAGGATCATGTGACACTGAAGGCTGGAGTAATAATGCTGAAAATTCAGCTTTGTCATCACAGGAATACAGTTTATTTTATTATATTAAAATAGAATTATAATTATATTTCACAATATTCCTGTTTTTACTCTATGTTTGATCAATTAAATTCAGCTCTGGTGAGCATAAGAGACTTTATTAATAAAAAAAAAAAGATCTTACCAACCCTTAAACTTTTGAACAGTAGCATAGTATAAAAACATTAAACTGCAATAATGAAAACTGTCTTATATTTACAGATATTGTAAAGATACCGCATGTTTCTTGGATAATTCAGTATTTCTTACACTGTGTAGATGATAACTGTTCTGCATTTCCATTGCAGTCTGACAACATGAGAGATCAAGCGCTCAATGTGATGATGGGTGGAGTTCTGGAGCTTAAAAAAGAGGATGTGTTGAGGATGGTGAGGTGGCAGAAATAATCTTATTGGAATGTATAAACTTATCAAAAAGAACACAAAGGCAGAGGAAAATAACATTTAAGATATCTCATAGGAAGTACCTCAGCCTGAGTTCATGTCTAAACCTGAAGTACAGTGGACAGATGAAGAAAGAAAGAGCTTCAAAGAGTTTGAGAAAAAAGCAAAGGAGCTCAGTGGGGAGCAAGAGAAATACAGAAAAGTATGACTTTGATCACTTAAAGGGATCGTTCACCCAAATTATGTAGGTTTTTACTGTCAAGCTTTGAAAATTATAAAAAAGCACCATAAAAGTATCATATTAAAAACGAACAGCCCTATAATCACTTTTTTGAGAGAAACAGACATCACAAAATATATTTTTTGCAGTCAAGTATATTCAAGTCACTGCTTTAAAATATGTTACAGTATATGTGAAAACCAATGGCGCTTGGCATCATTGACGTCAAATCTGCATTTTTGGATGAACTGTTCCTATAGGCAATCACTTCCTTACATTTCAAATCTCTTTAAAACTGTAGACCACTTTCCCTTTGAATAAGTCACTGTTTCCCTAGACACTGGAGACAGAAATGAAGAAACTGCTGACATCTATTAAAGAGGCTACCCAGATGTTTGACGAAAGACTCACAAAGCTGTTTGAAAGGAAGGTGAAATCAGAGATGGTCATATACCAAGTAAGATGATACAATACATCATTACATTTTTGCATGTCACCTTTTCAGGAGCCTTCTGTCTACAAATAACACCTGACCTGTAATCATTTTACAGTAACTTGAGTTTTTATCCTTCAGGAGGAGCTCAAGATTGCGAATCTGGTTCACTCCATTCAAACTGAAGAAGAGATCCTCAGCAGAGAGAAACAGTTGAGCCTTAAACTTGAGAAGGCACGGATTTTAAAGGTGATCTCCGTTGGTATATAGATATTCTGTCTTATCATTTATTCAGCCGTGATGTTGTCTGTTTACAGTAACTCTGTACAACAATGTCTGAAATTGGCAGTTATTACTTGAGACAATTATAATGTTCCTGATGATGAGACAAAAATTTCAGGCAAGAACAAACTTGTGTGGCATGCTAATCTGTTCCTGTGAGACCAACTGTTTTGCACATGTTCTAGTGTATGAGTCACCTCTCTATCCTGACAGAATGAAATTGGGGAGGAATTGAAAAAACACAGGGAGACCGTTGATGAGTTTAGAGAGGCGTATGATAACACAGTCTCTGAGGACAAAGTAAGATTACGAACATGTCATGCATATCCATACCCGTAATGTTCTCACCCAGAAAATTTTATAAACCCTTTTCCTTTTTTAAAAGCTTCTCGACAAAGGATTTCGCAAAGAGTTTTATGACGTCCCTGGACATATAATTGACAAGCTCTATAAGCTTTACAAACGCAGACCCAGGTATTATTTCAGAGAGGTTGCAACTTCAATCATGCATACGCATAAGACACGTGTTTGTCTAGTATTAATTACCTTTGAAAAGAGTAAAAATATGTGTTGTTTGACAGGGTTCAGAAGATGAAAACTCAGACTGAAAACAACCTGTTTAAAGAGGGGGGGCTTTTAGGAACAGCACCATCTGATGGAGTCTCTCTGATGATGAAGGCCATGGAAGAGTTGGACGCTCCAGAGAACATGCCGGAAGGATTAGATCCAGTCGTATGGGAGAGGTTTTGCCTGGCCAGACAAGCCAAAGTGGAAAGTGAACAAAAGGTGAGAAGGGGTAGACACGATGCAAAGAAGCTAAAGGTCCCCCAAATCTGAAGCTTCCTCATAATTCATAATCAAAAACTGTCTTGAGAAGGATTTTATGTTGACTCCTGTAGGTCAAACTAAAGGCATTGGCCCTGGCGGAGATGCAGGCTTTTCTTCAGAAGAGAAAAGATGAGGATGAGAAAGCTCAACTTGAAATCAAAAATCTCATTGATGAACTTACTGGGTGAGAAGAACAGTTCATTATAAAAATGAAGGATATCACTGGAAATAAGATGTTATTGAGGATCTGTGACCTCACCAAATCATTTCATACCTAATATTGTCCTAGTCTTTGTGAAGAGAAGATGAGATTCCGATTGGACAGCATGGTGCAGATCGTTCTACAGCAAGGCCAGGTGGAAGTGGAGGCTGATGACTTTATTGCTGACTATACCGATGCTCTGCTAATCCATTGCGGAGTAATTAAGGACCTGAACGACACAATCAGAGTACTGAGAACTACTTATCTCCGTCTTCTTTATTTTAACTCATAATCAGTGCAATCAGTGTTATTGCAGATTATTTTACTTCTGTGCATGAACCAGAAACTAAGCACAAAACAAGATCTGGGTGATCATTGATTCATTGGCCATTTGTACTTCTAATAAATGTAGAACTTGACAGAAAGAAAGCAATAATCGTCAGTTTATGCAACTATTTATTTACAAATTCATTCATTCATTCATTGATCATTTGTAAACTGAATTATCAATCAGGCTTTAGGAGATCAGAAGATTGCCAGCATGGTGGAGTGTAAAGACTTCCGCAAAGGAATCATACAGCAGGAGTGGGATCACAGGAGAATGAGAATGCAGCTGGAAGATCTCAGCAACAAAGCCAGAGACATACAGACCTTGCGCATCAATCAGGAGATTCAAGACGTATGGATTTAATCTTTAGTCTTTCATTTGAAGTCATCTTGATTGAAAAAATCTAGAAGAATATGATTTAACAGATCCAAGACAAGAGGACGCTATGGCTCAGGAGGGACTACCTTTGTCTGTGAAACTTTAATGATATAACAATTACAAATATTTTGTTCTTTGTTTTTCTCATGTCAGTATCTGAATGAAACAAGCAATGAAAACATGGTGTCAAAGCAGCTCACAACTCTGGAGAGGACCGTAGATTTACAGAAAACGGTAAACTTGCTCATTACTTTTCAAGCGCCTTCCAAAGATAATGTGTAGAGTAACTTAGCCAGATGCTTATTCAGCACAGGCATTCCCCAGTTGTAAATTCAGTCTGGATGATTACATTAATCAATTTTAGTGCCAGATATAAAAGGGTTTTTTTTCTTTCACTCTTTGCCTAGACTCATCAAAAGAAAATTGAGGCTTGCAAGAAACAGATAAAGCATCTGAGAAGACAAGAAGTGCAAATGCAAGAGAAGAACGCAGCCCTCGACTTAAGAATGGCTGACATGGAGATAACAGTCACAGAGAGAAGAAATATTTTCGAAGCTGTTGGTAAATTACTTTATATCTTGCCCCATTAAAGAAAGTAACCATTTGTTTTTATCAAAAAATAGACTACTTGGTACCATTCAAAAGTTTGGGGGTCAGTAAATTGTTTTGTTTTTTAAAGAATGTATTACTTTTCATTACTTTTATTTAAGAAGGACACATTAAACCGCATCAAAAGTAAATACATTTATTATTTTACAGAATATTTATATTTAAAAGTAATGTTCTTTTGAACTTTCTAATTACCAAAAAATCCTGGAATATTTAATTAAGAAATGTTTGAGCATCAGCATATTAGAATGATTTCTGAAGAATCATGTGACACTGAAGACCAGAGTAATGATGCTGAAAATTCAGCTTTTCCAGCACAGGAATAAATTACATTTTAGATACATTTGAAAATAGAAAACAGTTATTTTAAATTGTAATAATATATATTTCACATTACTTTTTTATTGTATTTTTGATTAAAAAAATAAATAAATGCAGCCTGGGTGAGCATAAGAAACTTCTTTCAAAAGCAAAAAAAAAAAAAAAATACTGACCACAAACATTTAACAGTAGTGTAAATTTCCTTATTTAATTATTTAATACATTTTTAAGTTTTTAAATGATGCATGATTTGTACATTTTGCTCATGGTACATGAATAAGGCCCAATAATGTTGACTCACAAAACTGTTCAGATGTATTTAGTTATGGTGATAAAAATAAGTTTATTTTTAACAAAAGATGTTATATGTTATCCAGCAATGGGAGATAAACAGGAGACGGAGGCAGAGAAGAACTACCAAGATATCCTCTTGAGAAAGAAGCTGCTGAACATAGTCGGAGCGCAATCTGAAGAGATACTCGTACTGAGAGCTGAGGTTGAGAAACTGCGTATGAAGAACTTCCCATCTCTTTCTCAACTACACTACAACTGATTCAGGATGCAGAACAGAATTATTTTTATTTCAGCTTTGGGTTGAAAAATTTAATTTTCAATAGACAAACATTACATAACACACAAAAAAGTGTTTAATAAATTACAATACATTTTAGTAAACCTACCAAAATTCACACTCCAATGTCTTATCAGTTCCACATATAATTAATCCAAATGTTTTAATGAATAACCTGTTCTGAAAAGGCATGTTACAACCTGCTGAAATAGTGTGAATAAAACTAATATAATGAATTTCAGGTGTTTGTGAAGTCTTCCTCTGTTCTATCAAAGCGCAGTATTTTGTCATCTAACCCAAAGTTGTCTATAAGTTGAGACAGGCTAGTTTGTTTTCCCTCTGTTGGTAATTCACTCTGTAATTCAAACAGCACAGACTGAGCACAGGATCTCCATTTGTCTACCAGCCTCTGCAGCTGGATCAGGTCATTCTATGGGGAAAGACAGAGCAAAGAGAAAAACTTAAACAATATCATCCTTTGCTTAGAAGTTATTGTCAGTACTTCATTTAGACGTTACCTTTTGTCTATACATCTTGACCATCTTTAATCTTCTCAGGGTTTCTGATCTCTCCTTCAGTGCTTTTCTTAGCTCTTGACATTGTTGAAACGAGTCTTTTTGTGCAGTCTCAGCGGTGTGATCATGTGAACAGTCTCTTTGCTCCCTCATATTATTCTGATTGACATCGGTATCAGTCTCTCTTTCTTCAGCCACGCCGTGCTTTGTGTCTCCAGGTTGTGAAGTCTGTGTTTGATTGTCATCTTCAATTTGAAGGCGTTTAACCACACTGAGGGGGGAATTGAATGAGTGTCGTGTTCTTTTTAACTTCTCCCTTAGTGAGGCACTCATAGACTGAAGAAAAAAAATGTCAAAGTATCAACAATAATCACATCACACAGTACAATCAGTGATGGTGCAGTGCAATACACAGTGTTGTTGTTGTTGACAGAAATAACGGTGTACAAGCTAACATGCTTTGCTAATATGTTAGCTTCGTCTGAAAAAAAAATATTAGCGGTAATATAAGCTGTAACGTTAACGTTACCTTTGTTGCGCTAGAAGTTGACTGGGCTGTATTCGGTGTAGTTTCATTAGCTGTTGTCAGTTTTATCGGAGTTGTCTCCATTATTCACCAATCACCATATGAAATCGTTATGAAAAGGATAAAACGGCAACATTACTCTAAAACGACGAGGTAATATATCCGTTTTGTTGGTGTAAAAATTCAGTCGGAAGCACCTCAACCTTTCTATCGTTTGTCAAGTGATTCGAGATGAACTCTGATGTTTTGAAATTGGTGCAAGTTCCATTTATTAGTTGTCATTTCCGGGCCGTCTCTACGTCATTGTCATTATCAAGAATTATGGGAAATGTAGTCCAAAACAACTGTTAGTTTAATTTATTAGCTTATAAATAATAAAAGTTAATAATAGTTGAATAAATAAATAGTTACATACAGGTAGCTACATAAATGAAATCAATTATTACATTTCTAGTCTGTTTCTTTTCTATATTTTTATGTAGGCTAATCTAATTTTACCAGATATCTTTCACTCAATTCACTGTTTGACACTACAGTTTACACAACAGTATGAACCAATTAATAAAGCCATATTATCACACTAATATTATAGGTAGATTTAAAAACATATTATGTACAACATGGTTGAAAGAGGAATTGAGAAATTGAGAAAAATAATTGTTAGAATGCAGCATCTCATACTTCATTTATTATTTTTCATTTACAAAATAGCACAGAAAACTGGTTAAGATATTGACTATAGCATATAGGTATATAGCTTTATATTAATTATGAATGTCCATAGGCTTACATAAAAAAAAGTAATACATGGTAGATCTAAACCTATGCCTCAAGCAGGTTGGATTTGCAGAGATGAATCAGAGGTGAACTTGTTGATAGTTTGACTGCCTGAACCCATAAAGTCAAAAAGAGGGATGTTGAAATCAATGAATCAAACTCATGAATCCAATTAATTATATAGTTTAAATAACAAACAGCATCTTTTTGCACACAAAAACATTAGGCAAAGATCATAGATTTAAAGAAAAATAAATAAAACAAGGGTATAAGGAACACATTTACAAAGAGAAACATCTATTTTCAAATGGAGATGATTACATTTGCGGTTCATCTATTTCATGTTTTTTTTATTCAACCCCATGGCTGTCCTGCCTCTACTGGAAATCTTTTCTACCTTGTTATAACTTGTCTATGAAATCATAATTGTTTAATAGCTTAGACTCGTGCGCTCTCACATTTTTCCTATATTTGTATGGGGTCTAATACACTGGTCAGAGAGAGAGAGAGGGAGAGAGAAAGGAAGAAATCCATATGGGGTGGAGTTTAAGCTTTTGTGACTCATGTTCATTTTGTATCATCAGGGTGTGGTCATTGGGAAAAAATGCATCAATAGAAAAAAGTATAAATCTCAAAAGAAGCAACACCTTTTTCCCTTGGGAAGCTTGTATGTCCCTAAATTCCATTCGGAACACTGGCATTGTTCTTTGATCCAGCTCCTCAATATGATTCACTGATAATAATAATGAGTAATAAAATTACATAATATTTATTATAGCATTAAATCATATCTGTCAACTTTCCTTCATATTATTGTATAGGATTGGCTAAAATGGTATGCATGAACACCTGTGCACATCTGTAAGGACAGGGACTAATGAATGCCAAACATACAGTATCCTCACCTGACCCCATTTCAAATGTTCTGTCTGGTAATTAGTTGACACATTCAGAGTAGAATTATTATAGCCATTTTCCTGCAGTTTTATTCCCTTTTAAGTATTTGAAAGGTATTTAAGCATGTTTTGATTCTCAGTAAATGCTTGAGATGATAATATCTAAACCTTGAATGGAGTGTTGTTCTTGGTCTGTCAAGTGCTTAATGCTTAATGTAAGCATATAGCACTTGTTGTATATTTAGAGACAAAGCATGACATTTTGAAGCCTACTGAATGTAAGGTCTATAATGTAATCAAAGTCTTCATGACCTAACTTACAGAGCACATTATTTTACAGACTCTCATTGACTAAAATGATCTGTCAACTGATTGATGTTGAACAAAATGCATTTTCAGTAATGTTTACACTGCAATGCCAACAGTAGTATAATTATAATTTTTTTTTGTTGGAGCTTCATCTTTCTAGGTGAAGTTACTGACGCACAGATAACGCATCCAGCCACACCTGCGTTCACATGTCCTAAAGCTGTAGTTTGCAAGAACATAAAGGATAAAATTGATTCCTAAGGGTATTGTCTTTTTTTAAAGTCTGTCTGTGTGTACCTGCCAAAAAACAGGGGAGTGGCTCAATATAAAATCCTACCCAGGAGTCCTGTGGAGACTTGCCTGTCAAAGTAGAAAGAAAATCAGAACGAAAAAGGCAGAAATCAGGTTACATCTTTCATATTGCACAGGTGAAGTTCACAGACAGTGGACTTTCTCTAACATCCAGACAGCCAAAATCTTTCTCTTCAGACTCTCAAGGATCAAAGGTAAAACACATTTACATCAAATATATTTTTCTTTTTATCACATAAAAGGGAAAATATAAATTAACCACAATAGTTTTTTTTCCGTTAGCCTATGTAGTTAATCTCATAAAAAAATATATATATATATTTTTAAACCTTTTCTATTGATCTGCATTATTTTGCCATGATTCTAATCAGTTGTTGCTCTTCTGAAATACTTGATTATTTATAAATCTGATGTGAACAATCAGATTTCTTTGGTATGGGTTGCACCTGACTTAAAAGAACCAGATTAAAACAGTAGAAACTATTTTAATGACATTAAAATGTTAAATTTCAATGATAAATTAATTACATGATTAATGCAATATTTTTAAATGTTTATTTTATTCTAAACTTCACAGCAGATGTGGGAAAGAAATTGGGCTCAAATCTGATTCTGAATTCAGTTCTGAAAAGCCCTGCATGGACAAATAAAGGCATTATTTGTCTATGGGGGACCATTCACTGTGTTTAGCTTTTTCATGTATTGTGGTTTGCATGGAAACAGTAGCTGGTTTTGCGTTTGAAACTGAAGATGTAAGGAGGGTGGGGTGGTGATGAATTGCTTTACTTTCTCCACTGTGAATATGAGACTATACTTGCGAGTCTTTTGTTGGAGCAAGTAATTATCCTTTAGGCATTATTTTTCATTAATGTTAAATACGGGTGCGTGCCATTTACAATTACTTTTTGGATATGGTCTGGAATTGTCTTTCTTGCCTTGAAATCTGAGTAGAATCTGCTAAGAAAAAGAAAGAAAAAAATCCCTTTGTTTATCAGTGTGTACATGCACACATTTTACATTTTGTGTTAAAACTTGTTTTGAAGGCCATTCAGTCATGTACATTAATTTTTATCATCATGTAAATGCAAATTATTCTATCATTTCACATAGCGCACATCATTAGTTAAGTTTAATTGATTAAATACTATGTTAACAGGGAAGGAAGTGGGCAATATATGTATTGCAGCTCTTTTCATCCAGTATAGCCTTCAGCTGTAATACAAACACCATGAAGTTCCATTCATTTATGAGTATGGTTAGATCTATTGCTAAAGTGATTCTGTTTATCATACCGATATTAATGATCTGTAATATTTTGCTACATTTATTCAGAATGGAATGGATGATTTAAGGCAGCAAAGAAACTATTCAGGAGGAAGTTCAGGAGACAGAGGTAAGGATGCTTGATCAGATCACTCACCACTCACTTTTGTTCTAGCCATGAGTTTGAGTGTATTTAATTATTTGTGAAGATCTTTTTATGTTGAAGACTGTGCCATCTAGTGGTTCTGTAATGTTACTGAGAAGCTTGATTATTTCACTGATGATTGAAAGTGGGAAAGTTTTATTCAGTGGTATTTATCCTGCTATATGTTTTTGACTGTACATTTATAAGACATGCATTCTGAAAACAGGCATCACTGAAACAACAATCTCTACAACCAGAATTACATCTTTACCTCCACGTAAGTTATCCCCGGGTTCACCCTCCCATGTATATTTTATCTGTTCTCTGTGTTTTATTCATATTCATTGCCTTATTCATCTACAGTTTTTGTGCTTCATGGGGAATATCCTGTTTGTCATACATGTTTGGTCTAAAGCTGATGATACACTGGGCAACTTTTTGAGCAATGTTGCTTGGGCAATGTTACTTGGGCACTTTCCCATTGAGAATGGGCTAAAAATTTCTATCTGGATACTTAAGATTGGTCGTGGGCCCTGTGTTTCACCTGGTTGCCCGTTGACGACAATATTGCCCAGCAACATTGCTCAAAAAGTTGTCCGGTGTATCATCACCTTAGGTGGACATTGCTGTAGTTTACTGTGTTTTTAACCCCCAGGAGGCTTCAGTGCGTCCGCCAGCAAGGGCATGTCAAGCACCTTCGGGGCTCCTAGCCTGGAGAAGAACATTTTAACTCAAAACAACAGCAGTTCTTTTTTCTCATCCTGTAAGCCAATAAACCCTTTGATATTTCACATAAACTCATATATTTACCAAAGACTGAATAAACATTGTTCTAAGGATATGTAAAGGGCTAAAATTGTTCCTGCTTCTATGTTTTAGCATCTGTGGGTGTGAGTGCAGGTGGGTTAGGCTCTGGGTCAAGGGAATATCTGGTAGAGGAGTCACCTGTGAGTAAGAGCAAGAAGGGAGGAGGAGGTGCTTCTGGAGTCTTTGAGAGCATCTCTGGATCTGGGTCTGGATCTGGATCTGGATCTGGATCTGGATCCGGATCTGGATCTGGGTCAGGGTCAAGGGTGAGATCCAGCTCCAATGATGGCATGAGAAGATCACAAGACTCCCATTTGTTTCTGGAGACGAAAAGCAAAACCACTCATTCACGTCGTTATGATGGTTAGTCACAGCTGAGAAAGCTGAAATAAATAAACAAAATAATGTTTTGTTTGTGTTTGTTTTGTCAGTCCTTCATTATACTAGCTTGTAATCCATTTTTTAAACTTCAGGAAGCTCAAGTGAAAACTCATCCCCGGAGATCACAAGAAAAGACTATGGTACGACCCTCAGCCACATTCAAATAATTAACATGATTTTTATATGATTTATTTTATATGATTGCGTTTGTTTTATTGCTTGGTTTCTAGGTTCAACTAGAGGAAGGAGTCAAAGCAGGGGTGAGATTATTTATGACAGCGCTGTCGCTGAAGGAGTATATTTTTCACATGTCCAACTCGTTTTTTTTTTTTTGTGGCCATGTTTAGCATGAAAATCCAACTCTCTTTAGAATACATGAAAATATGATTTTTTTTGTTGTTGTTGTTTTCTCACTATCTCTATTTTTATCCTTTCTGTCTCTGTTTTAGAGACGGAAATCAGGACCAGACTGCAAAGTGCATCTCCCTCAACTAGATGTATGTTATCTATTTCTCTTTAATTCAATTATTTTAGTAAAAACCAAATAAATAAATAGAGATGTAGCACTCAACGAAAAATAAATCTGCATTAGAAACACTTAAATGAAGTGAAATTAATCAAATATATTGAGAAATGGATCAGATTGGGAAACAAGTTAACAAATGGATTAAACATGTGTTTCCCAGATGCTCAAGGAAAAAGCTCAGAAAATATTTTGTTTTGTTCAACACCTGAGAGAGTGCAAGTAAAAGGCACGTTTAGACACGAAGTTGTGACTAATACAGTGCTGTTGCTATAGGGACCGAGCTGGATGATGTGAAGAAGCTGTTGAAGGGATCGCGCTCCGCCAGCGTCAGCCCCACACGATCTCCCTCCTCCTCCCCTCTCCCTATACCTCGCAAGGCCACCACCTTAGATACCAAGATCTCCACCAAGCAAGGTACGGAAAGCTCTTGTGTTGTTAAAGCTTGATTAAACTGCAAGATATCATTGTATTTAACACTCCTACCATACATATGGTATGCAGAGTCAATTATTTTCATGCGCAAAAATACTCCAAATTCCCCAGGTCATCCAAGCATAGAGATCTTGTGTTCAATTCCAAAATGTTAAAACCTCCTTTCAATTTTCTCAGTCGAGCAATATGACACCACTATTCTTGACGCTGACCTTGCCTCATACACATGGAACACCTCCACGCTGCCCTCTACAGTCTCTGACACTGGTGCTGCTTACGGCTTCCACAGCAACACCAACAACATGTCAACGGGAGCTTCGCTTGTCAGCAGCACATCACCATCTTCCTTATCAGGTCTGCATAGTTGATCACTGATGTTGACCTGATAGAATTGATCAAGTCATTAATCTTGTAATTGATTGAGGCAAACTTTAAACATAGATATGTAAATCCCTCTCATCATCATCATCATCACACCTTGCAAATTATTATTTTCTGGGGTGATTACAAATAAAGCTGTGAACACATAAAAAAATTCAGTTGAAAACACAGTTCTTTAAAAGACATGCAATGGCTAAATACATGTTTTGTTTTTTACTTGACTTACAGTGTATGGCTTCCACAACAATTTAGCTCCTGCTAGTGGAGTTCTAACTTCGAGTGGAGTTAACACACTCCCAGGTATCCTTTGAGGCATATAATATTAAATAATTGTAATGACATTACAAGCCAATAATCCTTATAAGCATGTTTATGTGTATTTTTAGGATATGGAGTGCAGAAGAATTATTCGACAAGTCCCAACAGCACTATTGCTGTTAAAACAGGCGTCTCCACTGCAGGTGTTTGTTATATTCACTCCAAACAACAGGGCTCAACAATAAGGGTCAATGTGAGAGAGTTTTGGGACAGTTGATAGAATCATCAATTGCTTGGGCCAATGCAGGATTGTCATTGTATTTTGCTTTTAATAATCCTGTATTTTTCCACCATATTTACCATATATTCATTTTAGTTGGATAATTAAAAAAATATCTTTCCAAAAGCCAAAACTCACATATGATTAGTTTTGAACTGTATTATTTTGGGTAAAGAATTCCTAAAATTGTATGAAATGTATAAATATAGTTTATATAAACATACACTACCATTCAAAAGTTTGGGGTCAGTAAGGGTAACTTTTTACTTGTTTTTTTTTGCTCATCAAGGCTGCATTTATTTGTTAAAAATACAGAAAAACATTAATATTTTGAAATATTAATACAATTTAAATTAACTGTTTTATGTTAAATGTTAATTATTAATGTGATCACAAAGCAGAATTTTCAGCAGCCATTATTCCAGTCTTCAGTGTCACATGATTCTTCAGAAATCATTAAGAAATGATTGCTGAATAGAATGTTCAAAAGAAAAAAAATCCAACTATGTAAAAGTTTTTACTGTCACTTTTGATCAATTTAATGTTTTCATTTTGTCAGGACACGTGAAAATCATTGTTTCTTGTAATCGTTGTTTAAGTGATAGGGTGGCAAAGAGATATTTGAACATAATTATTTATTTGTTTATGTGTGTATTTTTAGGATATGGCCATGGTGTGCAGAAGAATTATTCCTCAAGTCCCAACAGCTCTCTTGCTGTTAGTACAGGCGTCTCCACTGCAGGTGTTTGTTATATTCACTCTGTACAACAGGGCTCAACTATGAGGATGGCCCAGGGTTGTCACCATATTTTGCATTCATTAATCCTGTGTTTTTCACTGTATTATTTTTTTTAAACAAAATTGTTTATCAATTTTAGTTGGATAATTTAAAGATATTTTTCCCAAAGCCGAAACTCACATATTATTTGTTTTGAGCTGTATTATTTTGGGTAAAGAATTCCTAACATTTTATGTATAAAGAGTATGTTTTAAAGCATGCATTTATTTGTAAATAAAAATAAAAATACAGTAAACCGTAATATTTTGAAATATTATTACAATTTGAATGAACTGTTTTATGTTTAATGCAATTTATTCATGTGGTGGCAAAGCTGAATTTTCAGCATCATTACACCAGTCTTCAGTGTCACATGATTCTTCAGAAAACATTAAATTTTTCCCCCCAACTATTTTTAATGTTTTCATTTTGTCAGGACACGTGTCCAATCATTGTTGCTTGTAATTGTTAAACAGGAACACTGTCCTTTTAAATGACTGCTGGTGTTATAAGAAAGTGGCAAAGAGATGCTTGACATTTGACCATGATTATTTATTTGTTTATGTGTGTATTTTTAGGATATGGCGTGCAGAAGAATTATTCCTCAAGTCCCAACAGCACTCTTGCTGTTAGTACAGGCATCTCCACTGCAGGTATTTGTTATAGTCACTCAGTAAAGGATTCTCAAAAGATGTAGCGATAAACATGAAGAATTTGTGTCACATTTAGGAACTGGTACAAGGACCCTTAATGAGAATGTGTCAAAGAGATACCTGACTCTGGAGAAGGAGAACATTCCAGTGAAGAGAGAGACCGATGAATTTATCCTGACCAAAGATAGTGGCAAGCAGTTTACCAACAGCGCCCCCAATGGGACAGCAGGTAAACACAGGACTGAATGTTGTATTTGATGTTTTAGTCTATAGATAGAATTAAAGTGATTTGAAATGCAACATAATTGATGTAATAATTGAACACTATATTGATTAACTTGATTGATTTTAAAGGGTCATATTCAGATGTTTCAGTGAAGAAGGAAACTATGATGACCAGCTACTCTGAAAGTGCTCCTGTGAAGTCTAGTTCTGGCACGAATTGTAAGGGACTTAATTTTTATGTATCATTAATATGTGTATTATAAAATTAATATGTGATTTTAAAATAAACAACTCACAAAATATATTGTTACCTCTCCAAAGATGGGTCTACGTCAGTGTCAACAAAAGATAAAGCTACTTATGCAGGTAAAACTTTTTATTTGAGAAACTACTGCATATAACACAGTATACAACACTGAGACTCAAATGTCTTTTGATATGTGTGTCCTCTCAGAGATTCATAAGGCTAAGCTTAAGGATGAGGATGACTGTAATTGTGGAGGGGGTCTTTGTGGATGTGGGCCAAACTGCTGTTCCTGGTGGAAGTGGCTGCTGGGTTTTTTGCTCAGCCTCCTGCTGCTCCTCGGCCTTCTGTTTGGACTCATTTCTCTATGTAAGATTTGAATGTCTAGATTTTAAACTTACAAAGTTTACATATGTGCTGTTGCATATAGTCTTCTAATCTGTTGCTAATCTCTTTTCCTTTAAGCTGAGGAGGTAAAGAAACTGAAGTCTCGTGTCAGCGCTCTTGAGGGAATATCTTCCTCCATGAATGCCCACACAAGTCGCCTGTCTGCTCCTATTGATGACATTGACAGATATAAAGATGTTGGAAGTAAAGCAGCATATGTTAATTCACTGGATTCTGCAGTTTATTCAGATAATTCTGTACTGCAGAGAAATGTACAGCAAATACTGAGAGCAGAGCTGCAGTCTGAAGCAATGAAAGGTACAAGTGAAAACAATTCTGCTCAAACACACATAAACATTAAAATGTATATGTTTTGTAGTAATGCCTACATTTGATTATTAAATGTATTTATATGCAAACACAATACTTACATAGCCAATACAAATAATAATATAATTGTTTTGTGTATCTAGCCTTCCTTGCCTCTTCAGTTAAAGCTGAAAAAGGACTTCCAGGGCCTAAAGGTACATCAGATATTCAGTTTTGACTGAGCACTCATTACAGAAAACTTAATTTATAACTTCAATATTGAGATTTAATAGTGAGCAACCTGATTTCCTATCACTACCAGAATCACACCTTTACTCTTTTCACCACTTTCAGGTGACAATGGATCTCCAGGGATTAGGGGTTTGTACAGTTTTAAAACTGGCTATCTGTAAATTCAATTAAAATATTGTTTATATTGATATGTGTACATTTGCAAACATTAAATTATTCAAACCTGTTTTCAGGAGATAATGGTTTTCCAGGGCTGCCAGGTAAGAATAATGCTTGGTCTTCTTATAAAACTAAAGTCTTAATTGCTGTGCAACAATAATATTTCATTGTTTTTTATTTGTATCTGTAGGTCCACCAGGAATGCCAGGACATCCAGGAAGGGAGGGACAAAAAGGGGATAAAGGAAGTGCAGGTACCTAAAACGTTACGCAACACTTTTATTTTCTAGAAAAACATTCACGATCATCCTCTCTGTGTTTAAATGTACAATTACCCCAGAAGTTTGAACCTGAAGGTTTATAGAAACAGTCCATAAATGCTAAAGCTAACAGATGCTAATGCTGTAGCATTAAGAATAGCTTTAAATAAAGTCAGTTAGTCCAACACTCATTCCTTCATGCATACACTCCAGTTTACAGCCTAGTCCCTTGCTACATTTAAGAAACATCTAAGACACATCTCTACTGTGAACACTTGACTCAGTTTGGTTAATGAAAAAGATGTTGCCTCATGAAAACTTTCACAAGTTGTAAACTAAAATGTATGTGACAGGTGAACATGGTGCAGAAGGACCACCAGGATTCAGGGGAAGAGATGGTCAACCTGGACCCCGTGGAGAGCCAGGACCCCCTGGAGGCGGAGAGAAGGGTGAAAGGGGTAAGATACTGCATATTTTGAGAATGTATCCCTTGAAACATGATTGTAACATTAGATTTTTAGTACTTAATTCACTACAATTTAAGTTCTCAAAAATAGCTGCTTATTTGATCATATTTACAATGTGTTTGTGTATCGGTTTGTTCTCTAGGTATTCCTGGCTCTCCTGGCCAAGTTGGTCCACCTGGGCCTAAAGGTCAATACAAAACACAATTTGTATTATTATTTTAATTGTTGATGTTTTCATTTGGGTTATAAAGGCTGATACTTATTTTATTCTGTGACATTAGCTGTTCAGAATGGTTTGAGATGCTAGTCAGTGTGCAAAGGCATTGGCATATATATATACACACACTGACTCACATCTCAAACCATTCTGAACAGCTTATGTCACTGAATAAAATAATATTCGTGAATGTTCTTTATATATATAAGAAGTAATGCAGAAATGTTTGATATTTGTTCTCTTTTTGTCTTTTTGTCATATTAACAGGTGCTAGTGGTTTACATGGTAATCAACTTTATTTAAAATATTTTAGTGACATTATGTATTATGATTTTGTGTCATCATATAATGACATAACGTGAAAAACACCTTTTGTGCAGGTGAACAAGGCCCTCAAGGCTTCAGAGGTGAACCTGGCCCTGCTGGGTCTAAGGGTGTGTAGCTCAATGAAACTTGTGCATTTTCACAAAGCAGTAGGCCTACATAAAATCGTAATGTTTATTTATTTTTTTTTAAATCTTTTACAGGTGATAGAGGACTTCCTGGTCCACCTGGAAGTAAAGGTTTGTTACCAATTATATGTCAGGCTAACATTACCAATATATTAATATAGTCATTCATATTAATTAGTATATAGTCAATGTGAATTTAAGTAAAATTGTTTGTGTGTGTGTGTTATATCAGGTGATCATGGTGATAGAGGAGACAATGGATTACCAGGTATGTACTGTATGTTTAGACAAAGCCGTATCAAAGAACTTGATTAATTTGTGCCATGCTCACAAATATTTGAGTCCGTGTTAAATCATTGTACCCATCATCAGGTATTCCTGGTGCTGCAGGACGACAGGGACCAGCTGGTGAGAAAGGAGCTAAAGGAGCAGCAGGTGATTGTGCTGTTTTTCTAACGTTCCCAGAATGTTATTCTAACGTTATTCACCCCCCACAAAAAAAGAATAATACATTTGCAGATTAAAGCGCCATTATTACCTGGACTTATTTAATGCAAATCTTGTATTGGTGTAAAATAAGTCTCTAGACAGTAATTCTGTCATTTCATACTATAGGGCCTCAAGGAGCTGATGGTGAAAAGGGCCAAAGAGGTAAGTGGCATTTTCAGAATTTTATGATTTCAAAACTTTATGTACCTAAATCTGCATATTTATTTTAATCTGTATTGTGTATCATTTTGTTCATATCTAGGTGAGCCAGGCTCAATTGGCTTGCCAGGAATCAGAGGACCACCTGGGCCATCCGGTGATTCTGGGCTACCAGGTATAAAAACATGAAGAAAAACATGATCCCCAATCTTGAGACTATCTCAAGCTGCATTGTTATAGCACACTTCCCATCATTCACCATGTGATAATATAAACTTAAATGAATAAAGTTTGATGATAATGGAACAAGTGCATTGAGTTTGATTCTCTATTTTTGCTACTGTTCTCTTTAAATCATGAACTCCAGGGATTCAAGGACCTCCAGGTAACCTGTCACTTAAACTATATTATACTCTTTACCTACATTTTAAATTAAGTTATGCATGTTATTTTTGTGCAATTGAGATTGCTATAATTTATCTCATTGATCATTGTTTGTTTTCTTTTGTTTTCAGGCATACCTGGCAATCCTGGTCAGCCTGGAGCTAAAGGTGCTTGTGTGAAGATATCAGTATTAGGGAAATAGACCATGTTTAGCTGCTTTTGATGTCTTCTATTTTTACCTCTATATTTTGTCTTATTATTGGACATTAGAATCATATAGGTTCAACTATTTATATCAATGTCCTAATAAATAATCTTAAAATGTTAACAGGTGAGACTGGTGCGGCTGGAAGAGTGATCAATGCAGGTAACATTACGTGAAGCACTAAAACACATTTAACAGTTCACTGTGCAGAGTTCTGAACTTCAATTCAGAGTTAATGCTTGATTTTGCAGCAGGTTCTAGCTCAGTGGCGATCCCGGGACCACCTGGAAGCCCTGGTCCTCCTGGCCCACCTGGACCTTCAGGACTCTCAGGTATGCTCATAATCATAAACTGTTCAAAATAACCAAACAAAACCCAGATAAAAAATGTTGCCAAATCAAAACACCTTCCTCCTGTTATCCAGTAACTGTGACAGGAATATTTGTTGATTAACCCTCTAATAAACCCTCAAATAAAACTACTGTATGTTAGACAAAGTTGATTTGTAAATAAAAATATCTAATTTACTTTCCAAAGATGCTGCAAAAAATCCCCCTTGAGAAATGTTTAGAAATCAGGTTAATAGAGCAATTTCTGGAGCACTTAAACAGGTGTCTTCCATGTGAGGGTAACAGTGGGAAAGAGAGTTTTGGAAGGACATTCAAATGTCATTTGACTTAACAACAGCACATTATTGGCTACCTTAAAGTCTGCCCTTTTAATTTTGTATATTTTATATTGTATATTGTATATTTTTATGAATAACAAGAAATTGATTCTTGCCATATGGCAACTCCGTACCATAAAAGGTTAAACACATTTTGGATATTAATAATAATGACAACTTGCTGTTTGTACCTCTCATTTAACATGCATAGATTTATGTATATTTTGAAAATCCAGTGAACAATATATATACCTGAACTATTTACTCTGTTTAGATACAACTATTAATAATGTCATTTTATGGTTTTGTGATGCTAGGTCCCGTTGGCCCTGCTGGACATCCTGGTCGGCCTGGTAAAATTGCATTTTGCATCTGGAGTTGCTATTTAATATTGTATATGAGTAAAATATAAATTATAGTCAAATGACTTTCCATGAATCCATCCATTCACCTCGATATTTGTGCAGGTCTTAAAGGTGATAAGGGAGATCAAGGAGAACCGGGTATTGTTGTGAACACTGGTGAGACTTTGGTTTCATCTCGTGCAGAAAGTAAGTCTTTATTTTAAATAATCAAATTAGATGTAATGATCTAATTTAAACATTAGTAGATTGTAGAAATGCATTAACATAATGCTTATATTTCTGTAATTTGTAGGACAGTATGGAGCTGCAAATGTTGCTGTTACAGGACCACCTGGTCCTCCTGGTCCCCCAGGGCCTCCTGGACGTCCAGGTACAGTAACATTATCCATGAAACGTTTTAGGATCAATATCTGTCTTTTTTTCCCACATTAATTAAGTCTTTATGAAATTTCAGAGGTCATGAAAAGTAATGGGTATGACAAAATACACCAGTGTTTTAAAATTAATTTTAGATGTTGATTTTTAATCTCCAATAGGAGATACCAGAGCCAGTCCACCGGGACCACCAGGCGAACCAGGCTCACCAGGTGAGATGAAGTGAACCAGTTTACACAACATAACTTTTATTAGATTAATAATTTTTTGGGTTTTTTTTTGGCCAATTGTTCTTCTCATACTATACAACTAATGCATTCTCATACTAGTGGCATACTTTTCTCATCTCTTCTGTTACTGTTTTATAGGTTATGGCAGACCTGGGGCTAAAGGAGACAAGGGAGATCCAGGAAACTTTGTTCCCAATTCAGGTTGGATTACAGCATATGTCTAGTATTATACATTATTATAATGGTGTTGTGGTTTTTGAAGTCTCACAGCTTTACAAATGCTGCCTATAGGAACATTTTTCGCAGGACCACCTGGGCCACCAGGACCCACAGGGCCTAAAGGAGCGGCAGGTGAGTCTTACCTAAAACTGGAGTTTGGTTGATTCTACTTGATCTTTCAACCTATTGCCAGTGAAAACACTGAAAATATGTCAGAAAGTACTTTAACCGTGATCGATATCTAATGATATATATGTAAACTTTAGGAGCCCAAGGTCCAAGAGGATATCAAGGTAAGGCTTTCTTCTCCAACTAATTCTTAATATGGGTCACAGGAATTAAAATGAACAGTAAAACATAAACTGCTCAGATGGATCACCACATGCCTTATAACAGTGCCTTGTTTGCCATATGTGACGTTATTTTTTAGGAGAACCAGGTCAGCCTGGCCTTCCAGGAAGTTCTGGTAGAGTTAGTAAGTTCATTTTTTTTTCTGTAGACAGATTTATTAACATTGTGACACTCGCAGCAACAGATTTGGTGATTGAGTCTGTGTTTATTTGGTTTATGGCACTTTCTACAATACTTAATTTGCTGTTAATTGAAATATTGTAAATAGATTATAAAACATTTGACACAAAGAGGAACCGTTATTAAATGTTCATAAAGGATTTAAAATAAATATTGAATTCATCTTTTTTTTACTCTTTAGTCTCTGAGTACGGTGTGGCTCAAGGGCCACCTGGTCCTCCAGGGCCTCCTGGACCGCCTGGACGAGAGGGCCGTAAAGGTAAATAACTTGAATAATGATGAGGAGACAATGTATTCAGGTATAATTATATCTACAGTACAATAACTTTAAAAAATAATTTCTCAGGGGATCCTGGAGTTCCAGGTTTATCAGCATCCCAAGGAGAGTCAAGAGGTAAATCTTAGTATGTTGTACTGGATATGTATTGAAGGAATAGTTCACCCCAAAATTTTAATGTTGTCATCAATTACTCACCCTCATGTCATTCAATACCCATAAGACTTTTAATCATCTTCATCCTTTTTATTTTGGGGTGAACTAACCCTTTAAGCTATTGACTTGTCTAACCAGAATCTTTACTTCTTTAGAGTAATAAATGTAACTGAGCATTTTGTAGGCTGACACCAGAGATAAAACCATATTCATTGATATAAACTTTAAAAAGATGGATACCGCAGTGTGGGATACCTCGTTTTGGAAAAATATGAAGGACCCACAAGAAATGTTTGAAAATAACACTTGACCTCCAGTAGCACCATTATTAGATTAGTAGATGAGTTTCCCAAAGCAAAACAATGCCGTAACTCTCTGTATCACTTCTCATTGCCATCAGTATCAGTATCAGGAGCAGTTGCAGTCGGGCCCCAGGGGAGACCTGGTCCTCCAGGACCTCCCGGCCCACCCGGTGCTCCAGGTCATTCCAGTGGTTCCCATTCTGCCTCAGATTATCGCCGTTACATCATGGAGTATATGCAAAGTGAGTACCCATTTGGATGATCACACTCCTGCTCCTAAAGGTCATTTGCTCATGAATGTGGGATGTTCTTTCCACAGGTGACAGCATGAGGCAGCATTTGTCTAGCATTCAGGGGCTACCAGGTCTGCCAGGTCCACCTGGAGCTTCAGTGTCTGTAGAGGATGTGGCATCTCGGGTCATCGCTTACATTCAGCGTAAGTTTGTGCCATTTAAAATGTACGTCTGTGTCTCCTGCTGCATTTGTAGTAAAATATATACTTTTGTTTCAGGCTCTGGAATCAGTGGTAGCAGTGGTAGCAGTGTTAGCAGTGGTAGTAGTATTAGTCAAGGGGCTCGAGGTCCTCCAGGACTTCCGGGCCCTCCTGGCCCACCAGGAAGTATAACTGCTGACTACATTATTTCTCTTTTACAGAGTGAGTAAACCATGTCAGATCCTCTTATGTATAAATGGCCTTTTGAATCTGAGATTTGACCCAGTGACTTTCTTGTGCTCAGGAGAAGATGTGAGGCGTTATGTGGTTGGCCCTCCAGGGCCACCGGGGGTTAGTGCTAGTACCTTTAACGCACAGGAAGTGGCAAACTACGCCATCAGAATAATGAATGGTGTGTCTTTAACCTGAATTCTATGTTAAAGCTGCAACAGTTCGAATTCTATAAGTCCATTGGCATTTGTTTTTAGAGCAGGGGATGACAAGCAGACCTGGACCACCAGGCCCTCCTGGCCCACCTGGCCAGGCAGGTGCTACCTACAGCGAAATAACAGCTCTGATTCAGAGTATGTGGCCCGTTTTAATTTTTTATTATGTGTTTTATAACAGTGCAAGTACATGCAGAGTTTCTTCTCCTTATATCATCCTTGAATGTGTTTTAAGGGTCAGGGCTTGGGGGAAGCATTGGACGTCCAGGGCCTCCTGGACCTCAAGGGATACAGGGACCCCCTGGTCCGCCTGGTGCCTCAGGAGGCAGCTCCTCTGTAATCTCGGGTTACAAACTGGAGGATATCCAGCTCTACCTGCAGAGTGAGTTGTCCAATGAGTTTTACTCTACTGTCTGAGGCCCATTTTACCCCTGGTATAAGTATGTGTTCAGTGCTTTAACCACAAGTGGACAGCTGATTTGCATTATTGTTTACATGCATTACCGCTTAACATGCATTTGAAATACGTTTCCTGTAACCACTTTGTGTGGATTCTTCCCTAATATTCCGTCACACTCTACATCACTAAGGAACACCAAGTTCTAAGAACACCACAAATACTATTGAATTACTCAAGCCATTATGCTGGTTACGAGTGAGTAGGAAAGGATATGAATAGTAACAGTGACAAATAAAACATGTTATAATGCTCACATGTTAGGTCAGTATACGGAGAGTAGGCAGTTTTTTGTTGTTGTTGTTGAGCACATTGAGCATCTACACTATGAAAGCAGTCCAGTCGAATGCGTTGTAAACTACCTTTAGAAGCAGTCGATCACTGTCCAACTTAGAAAAAAGATGCTGCAGCCAATGAGCAGCCGGCGGGGGCTGGTTGCAGGATGACAACCTCCCCAGACCGTTTTTAATGTTTATCAGACATAACTACTCAAGATTTTGCTTTAGTATAATTTTCGGGACAATTAGGGCCAGATTCGGGACAACAGTTTAGATTTCGGGACAGTCCCGAATTTTTCGGGACGTCTGGTCACCCTAGCTGTACATGTATGAGTGGAGTCTAAGCAGTGACGTATAATGAAGTTGCATATGCGCAGTAGCGTAGGTGAGATCTGCTTTCATTCCCAACCCCCGTGTGCAAATGCTCACGATATGCCATATACCGCCACACCGGTATACCGTTGCAACCCTACATGCCGTCCACTTGAAAATTGATCAACACATTTTAATACCAGGTGTAAATAGGGCCTTATATATATACCTCCAATGTCACAAAAAAATAATTGTGATTTTGTGGTATTTAGAGTCTGGTTTTAGGGGACCTCCTGGCCTACCTGGTCCACCAGGACCCCAGGGTCCTCCAGGTGACACTAGAGGCCTTGTATCATATACAGGATCTTCTTCACGAGAACAGATCCGTGCTGAGCTGCAGGAGTACTTGAACAGTGAGTCTCACTCATCACACGCTCTAATCTGGAAACTGACTCCTCGGTGTAACCTTTCATTGGACACATTCACTTGATGGATGTTTGACTGATTTAAGTTGAATGCATGATTTGTTGAACTCACATCCCACATCAATAAAAGTTTTTTCTTTTTTTTTCAGGTGACACTATGAGGCGCTATGTTCACGGTCCTGCTGGGCCTCCCGGACCCCCTGGCCAGAAGGGTGAACGTGGTGACCCCGGACACAGTTATCAGAGTGCCAGAAGCCAGTACCGGTATGGCACTGAGATCAGTGAACCAGTGGACTACTCCAATGTTGCAATAAAAGTGACTGATTACATTAAAAGTGAGTACAGTATCATTCAAGTCTTATGCACCAGTTATATTCATAATAAAGCAGTAACAAAACAAGTGACTGTCTTTCAAGTAAGGCATTGAATTATTAATTTAGTCATTTTGTTCTTTTAGTTTTTTTCCTGAATAATTTCTCCACAATCGTTTAAAAAGTATGTTCGATACAGAATGCAAAATAGTTCTACCATCCATTCCAAGCAAATCCATTCTACCAAACCGCTTGTCCTAAATAGTGTTGCAGGGATGCTGGAGTTAATCCCAGCTTTTTGGGCCCTAGTCAGGGAAACACTGGACGGATGGACCAGTGATAAGCAAACTCATGTCACTCTTTTCCATTAGATCAAGGTCTTCTGCAGGACCTGACAGAGGGATACTGGAGAACACAAGCAGGAAGGATCCAAGGGCCCGCTGGGCCTCCTGGTCCTCCTGGCCCACCCGGGTACAGCCGTGTGATTGGTTCCTATGGGAACGTGACTGCGGACCTCATGGACTTCTTTAGAAGTCAGTGTCTACTTTTACTCACATACGCTGATTATAAATCGCCACATTTGGCTTGTATTATTATTAATTTTTGTCTTAACATTATCTTTTCAGCATATGGGACTATCCCAGGGCCTCCTGGCAGGCTAGGACACAAAGGGGACAGAGGATACCCAGGACCTAAAGGAGACAAAGGTGTCAGCCATCACTGATATAGATATTCTGGACAAAAAATCTAACAGGAAATCAGCTGAAGTGGTGCCTGATTAAACATGAAATTGAAGAGCTGTATGGTTTGTATGTGATCTACAGGGGAAACAGGAAGCTCAGGGATACCCGGCCTCCCAGGACAAAGAGGACCAGAGGGACCAAGGGGAGAAAAGGGTGAAAAAGGTTAGAAAAGCATACTTTGTTACAATAATCAAACTGATGTCACATCAACCAGCATCTAAAAGTCATCAAATGATAACGTATTTGAAGGCAGCACTGGATCCAGTAGTCACTCTGACCTGTATCTCCATATTAAACTTTAGGTGAAATCCAGACTGGTAGATGGACAAGGACCACTGGTGTGTAATGGCTAAAGCTTTTGCAGCAGCACACTTCCGTGGATGCACTGACAGCAAAGATAAATGCATAAACTAGCCTCTCTTTATGAAGTTACTGTCTAGAGGTTTGTTTGGTTCCTACTTTATCACACTATACAGTTTTATAATCAAACCAATGCATGCAATATTATAGTTCATACATTCCAAACAATTTTCAGCTTTACTAGCGTGGGTTTACGACAACAGTCTTTAAGTCTTTATTTTTATACATTTAGCACTTGAAATGTACTTTTTTCCCCAATAGTTGACTTTGTAATTGCCTTTATTTTATTTTTTTATGGTTTTGTATTATATGAATCTTGTCTATGGTGATGTGTTGCATTACAATCACACAAAAATCTAAATGTAATGAATAATCCTCCAAACAAAAAAAAAAGAAATAGATTTTTTTAAACCATGTGCTGTAACATGACTCACTTTACAAGAGCCACTGAATATTTAACAAAGAACAGAGTATGATTTTACATCTACCTGATATGAACCCAAACTGCACCATGTTTAAAAAATAAACACCAATAAATCAAAGAAAATACAATGAGTTTTATTTACAGTATATCAATGGACAAGCATTTCAATACATAAATTGACCTCAAATGCATCAGATATTCCATCAAAGTGCTGCAAGAGGTTAAGGTCACTGTTCAGCAGTATGACACTGGGATATCGGCCCCTACTCTCTGTCTCTGGACAAATATCCCGATTGGTAATGCACTGTTTGTGCAAGTGCCAACTTTTAAAACCTGTCTGTGGAAAATGCCTCGTCTGTTCGAAGAGTTCATGTCTCTGGTAAAGTACAGCATTTGGGATTTCTCTCAGCATGCAAAAGGTATACGAGCACAGCATGTCATACTATGGCTAAGATACAGATGTGTGTCTCTGCACAAAACATGTTATCAAAAATAGAGCTTGAATCAAGTCCTCAGCAACAATGAGAAATACTCATGTCTTCCCACTGAAACACTTTTGCAGACTGCAATGGACTATTCAAAATGCTGCTCTACATTTGACTATCAAAAGTATGCGTCCCTCAATAAAAAGAAAAGCTAAAATAAAGATAAACAATGTAACGTGCAAGTTCATATTCCCCTTATATTTTAATGAAACGGGAAAAAGAACTAACAATAAACAAGTTCAACTTCTGTTAATTCCATAAATAACTTTTTACCACCATATATGAAACATTCAAGGAGGCAAAGACTGCCCTATTCTCCTTCAAATACGTGAAATTAATTTGCTCATAAAAAAATAAACTCGGCTACTCTGGACCGCAAAGTGACATGCCAAATGAAAAATGACATCATTGTATACAAATATTTGGGCACAATTTCCTTCCTAATGCGCTAAAGAGATCACTACTGCATATGTTCAGTTTGTTTTAAAGTGTGCAATGTCATTTTACGGGTTACATTCCTTGACTGCAAATATCTTCAACCATAAAGCAAATAGTAAAAGTTAAAAAGAGTAGTTTGTTTTAAAAGCAACTTTGCGTGGACATTAAAAACAGAATAGGCCCAACTCACAGGAGGATACAAAAATATAATATAACAGCTGATACAAGACCACAACAGCACTGAAGCTTGTGTAACAGTGACTAGAGTGTCCACGTGTTTACATGTAATCTCTTACCATTTAAGTTGTCTGTGATTTTGTTTGTTATTGGCTTTTCATCATGTCACCCTCATTAAGGCTGTTTTATGAATGTATCCCACAAAGACAAGATGATATTGCCTGAGTGCTTTCACTGCTAATTTGCCCTAATGTCTTAAACACAAATTAATATGACCAGAAGACAACATACAGAAAACAAAAATGTTAATCCATTGGATTCAATGTAGCAAAAAAAAGCATGTCAAGGAAATGCATAAGGTTTGTCCTTCATTACTATTAACTTTCCAACTCTCAGAAATTAAATTTCAACCCCATGCATCTATTGTGAACTCATACCTTTGAAAGGACAATGGGCTCTTGACTAGAACAACACTTCCTCGCTTTAGATAAAGCTCAGTGATGAAGGTTAAGAGCCGGAGGAGTGGACACTGGGAATAGGATAGAATTTTGAGACTCTGCTCTGGGTGGTGGGATTGAGGCATTCAGACTCTCCGCTCATTTTAAAGAAGACTTCCTGTTCTTGCAGTTTACGTGTGAACTCCTCCTCCAGAGCCTAAGAGAGAGCAGGAAGTCAGAGAGTCAGAGAGAGAGGCATATAGTATGTGTACTTACAAAGAACAGTCTTAATCAAGATATATGAAATAGCATATCATTCCAGATTACTTCAGACTTAATTCTGATATTTTCCTAATAATGAAATAATATTTAATGTTAGGATATATAGGGTTACACACACACACACACACACACACACACACACACACACCTTTGTGGGGTCTCTCCATATGCATAATGGTTTTTATACTGTACAAACTGTATATTTCTATTCCCTTACATTAACCCTACCCATCACAGAAAACTTTAAGCATTTAAAAAAAAAAAAAAAAATTGTCTGTATGATTTATAAGCTTGTTTTCTCATTAGGACCTTAATTTAAGTCCCTATTAGTATGTGCATTCAGGTTGGTAAGTCCCCACCACGCTAGAAAAACATGCAGACACACACTAAGCTTGCGATAGTCAGTGTTGCCGGTGTTTAGGCAGCACAGACCAGAAGCAGGAGTCAGATTTCATTCATCACAAGAGTGAGAAACTGAATGACAAGACGACGGCAGAGGATCTGGTTACTAAGCGAAATGTAAAAGTTCCCATTTAAGTGAGCTTTTACTTTGTAGTGTTTTGTTGTTGCGTTTTTCATTAAGAATAATAGGCTATTTAACCACCATTCAAGCAACCCACCCCCGAACTGGTGCTAATTCTAAACTGAAAGTGCACACACACTGACGGTCACACTGTCATTCACGGTGCGTGTCCACTGGCGCATTTTCAGTTAATTCATAGGAATTCATTGAAAACACTCACTCTGCTCTGCTCTGTTATGAATGCCCGAGCAGCCACACGCATTTTACTTTCGGTTTAGAATTAGAAAAAGCCCCCGTCGTGATAATGGTATTACCGGCCGGTATAGATTGATCAACCAGTGGGGAAATTTCCCTCACACTCGCAAGTTTGGGTCAGTAAGATTTTTTTGACAACAACAAAAATGAACCAAGAACATGAAATTGACCTAAAGTGACAGTAAAATACATTTATAATGTCACATAAAATTTATATTTCAAATAAATACTGTTCTTTTGAACTTTCAATTCACTGAAGAATCCTAAAAAAATGTATCACAGTTTCCACAAATATATTTAGTACAACTAAAGACTGGAGTAATGACAGCTAAAAATTCAGCTTCGCCATCACATAATATTTCACAGTATTGCTGTTTTTTTGTTTGTTTGTTTTTTACTGTATTTCTTATCAAATTGCAGCCTTGGTGAACAAAAGATACTTCTTTTTAAAAAATGTATCAGTAGCAATGTGTATACTGAGGTAATTAATTATATAATTGTTAAAAGCATTTTTAGATAATATATGTTCTCTTAACAGCTTGTTTGGAAACCCACAATCTTTGACATGGGGGGGCAGCATGATCCGTTTACAATGGTCAGATTTAATTGGACCCAATGAAAATGCAAATAATGTTGATGATATACTGAATACCTTCTTCCTGGGCCGAAGCTTCTCCCTCCAGTCTTTTAGCTCCTGACTGTGCTCCTCATCCAGCTCCTTCAGCTTCTGAGTCTCGTGCTCAATCAGGAGGTGGCATTTCTCATTCTAGTGGCAATAAGACAATGAACCATATGTTAAAACCAAAGATAGAGGGCAACAGAGTTGAATTCAAAAGCCTCAACAGAACGTAGAATGTATAAATGCAAGGCCAGTAAAGGAAAAAGGAATGTATGCCTGAGTGTTACAGACCTGCATCTGTTGAAGTTCTCTGATGTTGGAGTCACACTGCAGCTGCAGGTCTCTCATCTGGTTCTCATGTTTCTGATGCTGATGAAGTCTCTCATTCTTCTGTCTCTTGTCCTCTTGAGTAGCAAACTGCTCAAACATAAAGCAGAAAAAGGACTTAACACAAGCCTAATTCCTCTGATCTTGACAAAGGTCTTCCTGAGCTTCCTGATAGAGGGTCTGACCTGTTTGATCTTCTCTCTGTCCTGCTCTGGTGTTCCTGTGCCAGTGATCCGCAGGCTCTTTTTAAACATTGCCATACGTGTCTTCGCCTCACTGCGCTGGATCTTTGGCAGCCGAGCTCTTTCCTGTGCCTGCCTGTTTTTCATCTCCTCAATCAGCCGCTGGTTATAACCCTGCATCTGCTCCATCTCCTGATGACCAGCCAAGTGGGAATAAACATAGTCAAAGTGGCTACAAAACATACCAGTTTTTGATTTGTTGTACAAATTGACAGTCAGGTCTCACCTTGTCATGTCTCTTGAGGAGCTGATGTCTCTGCATGAAGTATTGATCCTTCAGCTGCTGCTTCAGCAACTGGTGTTTCTCCTGCAGGTGGCGCTCCTCTAGCTCCCACATGGCTGCCTCACGAGCTGTGGGTTTATGAACCAAAGGAGAGAGGAAATGGAGCAATTATCAGCCGTTAGAATCAGACCATTTGACTACATTCAGGTTTAGACATATTTGCACACACAAAGTCCCCACCACTCATTACATCATGAAGGATCATTACATAGCTGGCAAATCTCAACATGGTCTGTCTGAGACATTTTCATATGCACATCTCATCAAATGAGATCTGGGCCACACCTCGAGAGGTATACGGCTGGCCTTTATAATTGGACCTCTGTCTGAAAATAACATGAAGTTAGCTCTATTTCAGCTTTACTGTCTGTAGAAGAAGGTGATGTGTTTCCTTTGTGGTTGGAGGTGAAAGTGTGACCTAGATAAATAGATCACCACATAAGCACAGGTCATTTATTTATAATGAATATAACCACATAGGTCTAAGTAAACAAAAGTTAACACCAATAAATAAATAAACAAAAAGCAGAATGCATTAAAAAAAACAGAAGGCAAGTTTGTGCAACTATTTGAAAATATACTGCAGGCAATAGTGCTTTTATTATTATTAAATGTAAGAATATTTACAGATGCCTCTCTGTAAAGAGAATCTGACCTCTCATGAGCTGCTGCTTGTGGTTGAGACAGTCTCTCTCTATAGTGGCAATCTCTAGTTTGTGCTGCTGGATGATCTTCTTCAGCGCTCCATCCAGCTCCTGCTGCTGCCTCTGGAGAAACTCTTGCTCCTAAGAGGCGGGTGGAGAGAGAACAAGATAGAAGAAAAAGAAAGGAACCGGACACAGAAACAACAGGGGTGTTAGTATCTGTACATGATCATGCTCCAAGGTGAAGCAGACAAAGTTCACATGAGCACTACCACAGCACTGATACCACAGCTTTTAAAGGAAGGTCACACACTTAAACCATTTAACAAATATAAAACATTTATAAGTCATGATAAATGGATAAAGATTCAAGAAAGGAATGATCTAGAGAATAGATTAACAACACATACAAAGTCACAGTACAGCAATAACAACCTTAAGTTAGACTTTCTGAACATTTTCTATGCTGATTTAAGAGGAGAAAAAAGGTGGGATGGATTAAACACGACAAAATGTGTATTCAAATTTGTTGGTTGCTGAAAGCTTCATTTAAATCTGATAAACGCAAAGAGTACACTACCGTTCAAAAGTTTGGGGTCAGTAAAAGTCTCATGCTCATCGAGGCTGAATTTATTTGATCAAAAATACAGTATAAAAAGTTATTTTAAAATGTAATTTATTCCTGTGTTTTTGAAGCTACATTTTTAGCAGTCTTCAGTGTCATGATGATTCAAAAATCATTATAATATGCTGATTTGGTGCTCAATAGACTATTATCTTACTGACCCCAAACTTTTCAACTTTATTAACTTTAATTTTAAGGAAGCCTGTGTAGATTCCATATCTTTGTGGGCTTGACAAAGACATGCATAACACTGGACAATTGCTCGCCCAAAGCAATACAGGTAATACATAATGTATTAATATACTACTACTAATAATAAGCATAATAATAATGCATCTCAAAAGTCCTCCTATGGTCAACCTGATGTATGACTCCTGCTTTGAAGTTGACCTTCAGTGACAGACAGAAAAAAGCAGCACAGGTGACGCACAGAAACTTGACTAAAGTTTCAGTAACAGTATGAGAGAGAAAGAGAGAGAGAGAGAGAGAGAGAGAGAGAGAGAGAGAGAGAGATAGAGAGAGATACTGAGACACTGCAGCAACACAGCAACAGCACTCCAAAACAACAGAGCACCTTCCTGCCCGCATGTGCCGTCGACATCACATTCAAATACTACTGCTACTGCCGTTACAAAAGGGCATGCTTCAGTGGAATCTTGTTGAACACAATCAAATCAGTTCTGCTAGTGTCACTCAACACATATACAGTTCAGGTGTGACAACAGTGCATTGATTCCAGGGAGGTTCACGTGAACTTCTGCAGTAGGGAAGAGGTATTTCAAAGTACTAGGGCGAGGAGATGTGCTGAAAACTTGCATTTTGCATTTGTACTGGAATGTATATTTTAAGGTCTATTTTCTCTAGTTCTAAATGTTCACTTACTAAACTACAAGTTATTAAAAAGTTAGCTAATCTATTACAGCTGCTGTGAATTTGTGTCCATCTGCTCTGTATCTTGTGTGACGGACGGGCACATGTGAGAGGGTTGAGTCACGAGGAGAGAGAAGACTTACATCCTGCATCTGAGCGTTGAACAGAGCACATGAGGACAACTGAAAAGACTGTATCATAACCTGGGCCACACCCTGTGGAGCAAAACACAGCCAACTCCACCACGTCAGGAACAGGGGACACACACCAGCACTCAAGCGTATCACACGCAAACCATACAGACATCTCACAATATCCTTATTGCAACAATCTGTTAGTGTTCTGGGTCCTGAGCTAAGACCCTGCGAGCAATGAAATCAGTTCTTCCAGATGATGGACGGAGAGCGGGTTTTGCAGCTGGTGAGTCTGAAGGACCATCATCAGTTAGTGCAGCTGTCATCCTTGACATGCATGATGAGATGCAGCAGTCATCATTAGTCTGTTACACTCCTCCCTCGAGACTGATGGAACAACAGTATGTGGATATCCCTTCCTAACCAGTTTGGCTACTTCAGCTACACGCATTTCTAACAGGTGCATAAAATCAAGCATACAGCCATGCCATCTCTATAGACAAACATTTTAGTCGAATTGGGTAGGGATGCACGTTAAACCAAAATAAAAGTGAAAGGCTAAGGCTACAACTTAATTATTTCAATATGTGTGCTGTTTCAGAGTGAAGCTCAGACTGGGTTCTTTTACAAGCGAGCAGCTCATGACCCAGTGTTTTCAGTGTCTGAGCAGCTCGGTTGGAACATTGAGAAGTTAATAAGCCTTCAGAATGTAGATAATGCTGAGAAAGGCTTATAAACACTGTTGTCAACAAAAGAGAAGCTTGTTGTAACGTTAAATAAAATTATATTTCTTCCCTAAAATACTATTTATATTACATTACTAATTTTTATTGTGTTTAGTTTATTGTTTTTAGTTAATAAAAGATAATAGATTAGGAATGTAGATGCCAGGTCCCATAGCCTAATCTCACTGATGCTTTTGTGAGAGCGAATCTCTGCTTCCATGATCTAACATCTAGTGAACAGTCTTTCCAGAAGAGTAGAAGCTGTTCTGGGAGCAAAGAGAGGACTAACTCTTCATTGATGCTCATGGTAGTTTATTTTCATTTAGGAAATTTAAGCAATAACCTTAATTTTTGTGAATCCTACAATTCAAGACTAGAGTTGTAGATAAGAGGAGAAGTGGAAGTGTGTGTATGGGGTAACCTGTGTCTAAATTACCTCTTCTTGTTGAATAACTGCTAGGTCTTCTTTTAAGCGTTTCATGAGCTCTTTTCTCATGTGTTTGGGGGACTGTCCGACCTCTTGTTTGACCTACAGTGTGGGCATGCAGACTGTTGGAAATTAAGGCTTTACTTGCATAGGGACTGACTGTGTAAATCATTAGTTGGAGAAAGTCATGCAAAATCTGCTATGAAGGGTTAATCTATGATGATTAAAGCTTTAGTATTTGAGAGATAATCATCTCCAAACCACTGATGATTTCCAACGGGGTTAGGAGTTAATATTAAGATGATTCCAATAGGCCATGATCACCTATTACCGTTAAAGAGTTGTTCAGAAGCAGGAGAAAAGTGAAAGCCCACTAACAGCTGCTAGTATAGATCCCTCCTTTACCCCTTCAACCGTTACATTCATCAGAGTATAGATTCCTTCAAAGTAATCTCTAAAAGATGCACACTTCTATATTGCTGACATTTGTTCTTCTGTAAAGAAAGCTGTGTCAGCAGGTCATGGTTTTCAGCAAAACAGCAAGACAAGTCAAGTGTCAAAATGTCAAACTGTCAGTTTGATCGGGAAAGAAAGATATTTTGGTGACCCTAGATTATCCTTTTTCTCAGAAATGCCAGTCACTGTCCAACTGAAAATATTAACTCTTACTTTTAGTGACAGAGTAATATAGTATGTAGTCTGATTAATCAGTTGCAATGATTTGCATAGGCCAATTAATACACATTATTAATCAGTTGCAATGATTTGCATAGGCCAATTAATAAATATTAAATTAAGTGTTCATTCAAATTGAACAATTTAATTTATCTCTGCCTAAATAAAATCATATACATATTATCATTTCATGTACACTACCAGCAAACATTTGGGGCTGATAAGTTTGTTTTAATGTTTTAGAAATAAGTTTATTATCTATTTAAACAAAAATACAGTTTTAATTGAAATATTATTACATCTTAAGATAATTCTAATTTAATATTAAATATTTAAATGTAATTTATTCAGTGTCACATGATCCTTCAGAAATCATTCTATGCTGATTTGGTGAAATTAGATTTCTTATTATTATCCATGTTGGAAACTCAAAAGAACAGCATTAATTTGAAAGAAATATTTTGTAACATCATAAATGTATTTACAGCTACTGCTGACCCCAAACCTTTGAATGGTAGGATAGTGTATTCTACTTTATCTGCTGCTCAGCAATATAGAACATTGAAATGTGCATCTTGCAATGAAGGACACTTTTAACAGTATTTTTTTTAAATGAAAGGAATCTTAATCTCTAGTATTCAGGTCTTTCTCAAATAATTTGCATATTGTGATAAAAGTTAATTATTTTCCATAATGTAATGATAAAAAGATTCATTGCACACCAACTGAAATATTTCAGGTCTTTTATTGTTTTAATACTGATGATTTTGGCATACAGCTAAAAAAATTAGCATATCATGAAAAGGTTCTCTAAACAAGCTATTAACCTAATCATCTGAATCAGCTAATTAACTCTAAACACCTGCAAAAGATTCCTGAGGCTTTTAAAAACTCCCAGCCTGGTTCATTACTCAAAACCGCAATCATGGGTAAGACTGCTGACCTGACTGCTGTCCAGAAGGCCATCATTGACACCCTCAAGCGAGAGGGTAAGACACAGAAAGAAATTTCTGAACGAATAGGCTGTTCCCAGAGTGCTGTATCAAGCCACCTCAGTGGAAAGTCTGTTGGAAGGAGAAGGTGTGGCAAAAAACGCTGCACAACGAGAAGAGGTGACCGGACCCTGAGGAAGATTGTGGAGAAGGACCTCAGGGGACCTGCGGAAGCTCATGAAAAATGTTTGGGTTTTCATGAGCTGTATGCCAAAATCATCAGTATTAAAACAATAAAAGACCTGAAATATTTCAGTTGGTGTGCAATGAATCTAAAATATATGAAAGTTTAATTTTTATCATTTAATTATGGAAAATAAGGAACTTTTTTTTTTTATCAATTTTTATTGCTGTTTTGATATCTTTACACATAAAATGATGAAAAAAAATAAGGAACTTTTATCACAATATGCTAATTTTTTGAGAAGGACCTGTATATTAGTCTATAAAAACAGTGTGTTCCCATCAAGAGAAGAGGCCCTTAACCACACCACTGATCTCCACTCATTACATCACACTCACACAGGCAACAGAATTAGTGACATTTAGAACAACATAACATCTTAAAACAATGTGTGAAAACAGTTATTTTACATATACTTATTCTGAAAAATAATGTTAATACTTTATAGGTAAAATTTATACATTTCAATATGTATTTGAACAGTGTATCATGAGAGGGAGAAAGAGAGAGAAAACAAGAAATTCCCTTATCTGAATCCATTAAGCCACTCTGTGCATGCATATGACAGCATTTGTGAGGAGCAAGCTGTCTGGTACAAGTGCCACAGAAAAATCAAAACGACAGAAAATAAGAAAGAATCTAGTAGTGCTAATATATACAGTTTGACAATCGCTATGAGCATGTAACATGCTGGCTGATAATGCAATGAGAGACCAAACAGTTAAAATGTGCTCTATCATTATCGTGTTACTGATTATGAAAGCAAATGCATCCATGCATCATTTCCTAAAAGGAAATAAGAATGGTGACAAACCCACACCACACAGACCCCATTTCCATAAAGCCATGCATGATTACTGAAATCCCTTCATTCATGAGCGACACTTGAAAACACCAGCAGGAGGAAGAGATGAAATAAAGAGAGACTTTATTTTGTTCCTAAGCCATTGCTTAGCACCCAATTAACCTTTAAATCCGTCTCAGCAGCCTCTCCGAGGATGGAGGTAATTGAATGTGAGAGCCAGAGTTTTGTTAAGCAAACATAACATAAGAAAAGAACCGCTTTGCATATACAAGTCTGAATACAGAGCAAGAGACACAGCTGAGATGTGTCTAAAGAGACAGATGAGGAAATCAATTCCATTTGCAGCTGCATTGTGATTCGGAAGCAAAGCTCCTAATGTACATTAGTCAAACGCAAGAGCAGCTGTTTGACTTTTGCATCCCAAGAAAACAAGAATGAAAAAGCTACTAAAAGCATACCAATTAGGGATGAGCAGGAGAAATCCAATAGACAAATAACTAGTTGACAAGTAAAGATTCATCTCAAATAGACTGTCCTTTGTGCCTTTATCTGCCATAGTCTCAAATTAATGTAAATAAAATGTAAAGCATGATCTAAAAAAAAAATTTGATGTGTGTCCCTGCAACTTGTTTTTGAATAAGAATGTGAAGTTATAAAAAGTGAAAGTGATATGTTGAAACAGCATTTTTTAATATATGCAAATACACTAATGATGGCAACCTACTTTTCAAATTGAGTTGTATGCAAGCTCCAGATAAGTGCAACAGTTTAATATTTGAAAATTAAAACAATTTCTCGAAAGTGTTAAAACTTTTTTTAAATTTACCTCAAATTGAATTGGGCATAATCCATTACTCATATTTTAGATAGTGTACTCGACTATTAAATTACTCTAAATGCTCATCCCTAGTACCAACAAGCAACAGGTCATGGCCTCATAAACAAATACATGCATAAATACAGTGCATCCAAATCTGTGCCTGTCTTTCTCTGTTACCTCCTTTTTGCGGTTCTTCAGCATGTTCTGGAACTTGGAAAGCTCCTTGTCCTGCTCTGCTTTGATCCTCTTGGCCTCATCTCTTAACCGGTTGGTGTGGTCCTGCTCCAGACGTTCTATGGTCTGTTTCTGCTGTTTCTCCAGGTTCTCCACCTCTTGGTCATACTGACGTTTCTTTCCCTGTTGAGAAAGAGTGAGAAAGAGGAATAGTGAATTACTGTAACTGACCACTAATGCACTGAGCAAATTTAACCGTGTGTTTGTGCCCCTGTGAGACTTCATCAGGCTGTTAAACCTGAGCTAACAGTGAGCAGTTCAACAAAAACACTAAACAATGGCTATAATTGAGCCCTAAGAAGATGTGATGAGTATATAGCAATTAGCTATTTTTCCATCCACCTATTTTTATGCACATTTTGGTATATCACAAACAGGGCTTGACATTAACACCCGCCAACCCACCAAATTTGGGTAGATTTCAGCTGTGACGGGTAGGCAGCCACTCCCACTAGCCACTTTGGCGGGTTGAATATAATTTTGGCCTACAGCCAAATGAAATGCCAAGACCATCGTATCACAAAATTGCAATTCAATTACAATTCTTTTCGATTAACTGTTTTGTAATTTGCTCATTTGCTAAACTAACTGCTCACTAACTAAAATAACTAATATCATATTCAATTTCTCATATTAGCCTATGCTCATATTGCCCACCTGCACATCCCAGCTGATATACAATGTAGTCTTGATTTGGGTGGTCACTCTGCATTTGAAAGGGTTTTAAATCTTCTAAATCAAGTAAAATTCCTCAAAATTAAGTAATTTAAGCATGCCAAAGTCAACTTTAATCATATAAAATGTAATTTCCAAACAGCAAAATTGTGGCCATGGCCAGTGGAAATGCTGAGTGGTTAGTAACCTTGGAAAACCACTAACCACAGCAGCTGGTGAGCAAAAAAGTTGATGTCAAGCCCTGATCGCAACACATTTACCCAATAAATTCATCAGTGTGCATCAAAAAAGACATGACTGTGATGGGACGGCATGACTGGACTAACCAGTGGCCTATCTCGTTGCACAGCATAGGAAATGCTGTTTTGGTCATTCTGAAATGCCTGAGCAAAGTCTGTCACCAAAGTGGTTCGATATAATTACCTCCCAGAACTGTCTTACACGACTGCGTTCCCAAACAGCAGGCATCTGCCTCCAAAAGCAAGATAATATGACCGCATTTATTGCATTTACTTGTGCCTCAGAGCGCGCAGATTAATTTACAGTGGCTTCTCCTACTGCAGCAACTTCCCTTTTTCTTACATCTTTTTGATATTTAGCACCAGTTTATCAGGAAGTAACAATTTTGTTCTCTTTGGCTCACTGGATGGAAACGCTGCTTTATTTGCAAATGCTTTATAGGATTTTTCAATTTTGCAAACATTGATTTCACAGATTTCATCAGTAGCTGTTTCTCTCTGAAAATCAGATGAAATTATACTGTGGGTGGAGTTATAAATCAAAACATTACAAAAATAGATTAGAAAACCCAAGCACTGCTTGTTACTGTGGTGGCAAAATCTCAAATTAACATGAGAGATGGTTAGGAGACATGTATTGCAGCCTTCCTGTTTGAATCAATGTGTTTAGATACTTTTAACTTATCCATCATGCTACATCTGAGTGCATTTAAGGAAACGAAAACAGTTCTTTCAGTGTTTATGGACAAAACAAAAAAGTGTAAAATAAACAATGGATGACAGTGGATTACAATGTTGAATGTAAACAAATCTAGTGAGGGAATGAGGGTGCTGACCGTCATTTCCTGCTCAAAGCGTCTGAAGAGCTGCTCTTTCTGCTGCTGCAGTTTGTTGCTGAGCTGCTGTTGAGCTCTTTGCTCCTCTTTTTGCAGCAGCCTCAGTTCTCGCAGCTCCTGACGCCTACAAAACAAACAAGCCACTTCACACACTTTTTCTAGTGATTTAAAAAAAAAAAAAGCATTATCATACATGCATTATCTCCTGCCTCTCGTAAATTGCAATTAACTAGTAACAGTAACTGATGTCAGCTTAGATACCTCAAAAATCTCAGTTCCTCACTCTTGGTGTCATTGTCGGTGACTATCTTGGATGTGGTGACACTGACTTCCACACCATCGACCATAAACTTGCGGGTCTTTTTCAGGGTTTTCTTTTGCCGCTTGGTGTCCTGTGGGAGTGAATAAAGTTTAATGAATATTTACTTCCAGAGCCTTAATTTCAAGGACATCTGGACATCTGGCAGTTATAGGTACCTGTATTGAAACCGATCCTTCTTTGCTTTTAGAGAGGAAGCTGGAGATTGACAGGTTAATGTCAATGCTGTTGGTATCTGCAGCAGAACTGCTGCCGGAGTCAGAGTCTTTCTCTTTTTCAAAATCAGGTTGTGTCACCTCTGCTGCATTCTGCTCACTCTCAAGCATGGTAGGTGCTTCCTGGGTCTCTGGTTTGTCTTCATTGGCTTCTTGAGGTTCCTCCGTTGCACTGACCTCCTCTTCTTTTACACCATTGATGACAAAAACAGGCAATTCTTTCACAGATGTGTCCTCTACTACATCTACTCCCTTGGGTGCAGGATCCTCTTTGGGTTCTGAATACTCAGCCTCATCTCCAGCTTTATCTTTGTCCTCTGTTGCCACTTGAGGAAGATCCTTCTTTACCCCTTCTGTAGAAACATCTGGTGAAGTTTCCGTTTGGTCTTCCTTTAACTCATCTCTAGGGACATCTGGTGAGGTTACTGTTCTCTCATCCTCCACTAGTTCCTTTCCAGTCTTTTCTTCCTCAGTCTCAATTTTGTCTTCTGTTTTTACTGTAAGCTTAACTGGTTCAGTGATGCCTTCTTCTGTAACACCATCAGATTTGTTCTCTGGTTCAGCTTCATCTGAAGGCAGAAAACTTTCTTCTCCTTCATCTGTGGTGGTTTGTGCTTTGGCTTCCTGCTGCATTTCTTCACACTCTTCTTTCTCTGGTGTCTCTTCCACTTTCACTTCTTTCTTTTCTTCCTCTCCAGTTTCTTCACTGACGGTTACAATCTCTTGGATGACAGTGTCATTTGATGCCGGTGGGTTTGGCTGATCAGAAATCTCCACTTCTATGGTAACTGGTGAAGAAGATTCCTCTTGTTTTGGTACAGCCTCCTCACCAGAACGAGATTCCATAGTGCTGGTGTCTGACACACTGAACTCATTCATCTTCTCATCCTCAGCATGGTTGGGTTTGCTGGTGTCCACCACCATGTCGGAGGTTTTGTCACTAGCCTGATCCTTTGAACTGGGTTTTCTTTCAGGTTCAGTCTTCTCCGTGACTGACTCAAGAGTTGGCGTGTTCTGATACTGTCTCTCATCCTCCGAGCTGCCAATGCTAGTGTCCGATAATGCACGTTTGTGTCCAGGCACCGCCTACATATAACATAAAAACAAAGTGACTGCAGCAACAAAACACTGTGATGTGCATCAAGACAATTAAAGAATTTAGCATGGAAGACAACACCACCATATTATCATCACAATTTTTAAATTCTCTGAATGTGCTTCTACGTTCTGAAAGTGGTCAAAATGTTAATGTTCATACCTGTTGGGGCTCGGGCTCTTCTTCCTCCTCTTCCTCTTTTCCCTCTTCAACCTCCTCAACCACTTCGGCTTTAGCCTCAGCAACCAGCTCTCGCAGAGGTTTGTTATCCACCACATTTGAAACAAATGGATGCTGAAAGCAGACAATGGCTCATAACTAACATGTGCATTTTAAATTAATCCTTTCAATTGAAATGCATCAAGAAATACAATATGGCCCAACCTGTAAGAGCTGCAATGCACTCCACCTATTGTCTATATTCTTATCCAGTGCTTTCCGCAGGAAATCACTGAACTCCGGAGACCTGTTTAACACAGCGGAGAAACAAACATAAACCCTGTGCAGAAAGTAAAAGGGCTCTTCGTTTGGGGTATTACAGTCATAACTATTGAGCAACAGGCTATACAGCTCCAGGCTGATCATGTGTTGGGACTCTGGGTGGGCGACAGCTTATGATTCATCAGTTCAATAGCCTCCAGGCCGGTTTTATTATTTCTCAGTTGGGAGGTGATTTATCATACCAGCCAAAATATTACTAAATATGACAGAAAAAAACAAACTCATTGAAATAACCTGTCCTCAGAAATGATCAATATTGCTTCTATTGCTTATCACATTTTACTTCATTGACACATGTGGAAGATCATGGCACTATGAGTCATAACTCTCACCATCGTGATGGAGCTGCGAGTGTGGGGGGCTCAGACTTTGCTATTTTTAGCAGGACTCTCATTGGGTTCATCTCGTGGTTGGGCGGCTCGATCTGTGCCAGCTCAATCAGAGTCACCCCCAGGGACCAGATGTCCGCTTTGTAGTCATACGGTCTGTCCTTTGACGTCTCACACATCACCACCTCGGGTGCCATCCTTGCATTTAAGAGAGAGAAGGGGAGGGAGAGGATTTTGTTCAATTGGACAAATAAGAACCGTATAACGTGCCATATTCACAGCTCTGTTCTTACATAGTGACAGATCTCGTGATTCAAAGCCAGACTTAAATTGAGTGACTAACCAGTAAGGCGTTCCAATGAAAGAGTCTCTTCTCTGTAGTGTCTTTGTATTCTTTGCAGACACTCCAAAGTCAGCTGAGAAAAGACATTGATCAAAATTAGAGACATACAGTATGGCTGACATGTTATTTGACATTTTATATGTAATAAAATAGACCTGATTTTAATAGGCTATTTAATATATTTGCCCCTATTTATTACCAAAGATTACCAATTAATGAGACTTTGACAAAATGAGTTATTTGACTTTTCCCTGACCTTTCCAGATGTTTGGGATTATTGTATAAGGTATTTCTTTAGAAATAGATTTACAGAAATTAAGTATTTTCAATTTGTATTTGAGGACTAATGTTTGCATTAATTAGGGTTGGGACGGTTACCAAATTACCACGGTCATGTGACACCTACCGTGGGTCTGAGATCGTCACCGCCATCACCGAAAATTAATAAATAAATAAATTGTTTACATTCCAGCCTTCATATTTTTTGCTAGAAAAACTAGCATGTTCACTTTATCGTGATGGACGATGATATAGTCGTTTTTTTATTTGTATAAAAAGATATAAATTACTATACTCTGTATTTTATCTCTTTACATAAATTCTATTTTCTACTTAAAAACGATAATTTCGTTATTTTACTAAATCAAATAAGGACTCATAGTTTGCACGTGAGGGGGAAAAAAGTAGCTTGCTTCCACTTAAGAGGAGTTGTGCACTTTTTAATTTAATATCTCCTTACATAAATACTATTTTCTACTTAAAACTATAATTTCATTATTGACCCAGTGTTTTGTATGTGAACGCTGTTTTATGTGATTATTACCACAGGAGTGAAGCACAAAGCTTTGTTTACAAGGGAAATAAACTTGCAGATGTTACATCGCTGCCATGAAAACATATATGGATTAATGCCGAATGAGAGAGGGAGGCTGAGCCCAATCCCAATTTAAGATTTGCCAGCTTTTTATTTCTGTTTTGCGATCTAGTCACCCAATATTCCGATTTCTGTGAATTTTAACAATAGGCCTAACGTTAGTCCATTTTATCCCACAGGACATCTCGTTTCTTTTCCCAAATCCTCACTTGTGTCACACTCATTTTCGCAGGGAATTATTAATGTTTCTTCCTTTCGTTTACTTAAGTCTAACCCCATTTAAATCTTTTTCTGTGGTAAAGTAGAAAAACACTGTAGGACGAAATTTTATATAGCACAGTTTGTGATTGTTATTAGACTTGAGGCGCGTCAAGTTTATTTGACAACCAGCGATGTTGCTGTAGTTTTCTCTAGCAGTGCATAGCCTAATCAAACATATGTAGCCTAAATGTCTTGACCCTGGAGAAGATCAAATTCGCTCTACAGACGTTTTACAACAAGTGTTGCTTTGCAACATCAGGAGAAAACATGAATATGACAAATATTACATTTTCTTATATTCTTAAGATTACCATTATTTACTTATAATCATTTAAAGGTCTTACAGGCTGTAGTGTGTTGTTTCACTGACAGAAAATAAACATGCATGCTTATGAAATGGATGTTTGAGCGTTTATTATTTCAAATTGTAGGCTTTATATATCTGGCATATACTACAGTATTTAAAATACCATATATGCATTAGTTATACTCTCAATTGAATTTACAGTGCAAAGTTTTTAGTTTAACTATACAAGAGGATTAGGGTGTGGCATCATGATGGTGGCGCTCCATCGTGATGTTTGGGGGTTTAAAGCGGTTTACCCCTGAACCGCGGGAATTTCTTGCTTTTCAACCGCGGTAAGAAAAAATCCATACCGTTCCAGCCCTAGCATTAATAAAATTAAATGACTGTACTTACTACTAGTGTTAGGCGATATGCTCCATTTTCATATCGTCAGCCTGCAAAGTCAGCGGTACACAATACTATCGTGGGGGGCGGGGCTTACTTATTTGATCATTAACTTGCTTATTTATTTGCTTATATCTTTAATCATTCATTTGCTTATTAGACACAATAGCCTATATGGCACCGAATATTCCATTTGTTATGTCTGTGTGATGTGAAATAAAATATTAAAAAGTATTTCAACATGTCAGCAGGAAATTGACGGACACATATTATTATTATCCTCTCATGATGTTACAAATGCAGCATTTTGTATCTTCTCCACGAGATGTGAACACATTTCAACGTTTTACTGTGAATAGCCTGCTGGATGCGCTTTATAAAGACGCTTTATATATCCTATCGCATATGTGCACTTTAATAAGCCCAAAGAATGCAGGTTAATGTGTTTAAATGCCGGAGAAATCAGGGTAAGATTAGATCCGTTTATGCTTAAGATCCTGCATGTAAACACGCTCACTAATTCCCTGAAAGTGAAACAAAACTGTCCTAGCTTTTGGCATCTGTCGCTGCATTAACGGCACATTCTCATGACGATGATCTACCTCAACAAAAGCTGATAATAGTAGGCCTATATCGATCTTAATTTACTGGCTTAATATTTTTCTTATATACATTAACTCATACATTAATGACAGTGAAAATATGACAATCAACATATTGTTTGTTAAGCTCCATTTGATTTTCACAGATGACTGATTTGTGCTGTGTTCGGACCTAAGACTGTTATTAGGCCGATATAATTTTAGTGATATTATTAGAATTATGGTTAATTTGCAATTGCATTGTTTTTAGTGTTATTAGGGTCATTACATTTTTTGGTAATGTGTCATGGAAACAATAAAATCCTGACAAACATCTATGGCGTTTTCATCTTGACCTAAACAACAACTGTATGACAATGATCTTTTATAACAAGCTCTTAAAAATGAGTTTTAATAGATTACCTTGCAATTTAATTTTGATGTGGGATGTAGTTTTGTAGTAGAAACATTTTCATTGGAGTCCTCATCCTCATACACGCATGTCGGAGATGTTGCACGTGGTAATGTGGTGATTTTGTTATGAAATTAGGGAAGGAAAATGAATTGTAGGCCCTAATATTAATTTAATAATAATACTAGCCTTAAAATAATAATAACAATTTAAAACATTAATGGCAAAACTAGCCAATTATCATCTTGCTAATATTACCATCAATATCTCTGGCTATCGTCGATCCACGACACTATCGTCTATCAGCACAACCTTACTTACTATTTTTCACATTTATTTGTATAGCGCTTTTCACAATACATGTTTCAAAGCAGCTTTACAGAAAAAGCATGCGTCTATTTAGAGTGATCTGTTATCAGAGGTGACTGTCCAAGAAAAACTTAAAAAAACATACTAATGTTTCACAATGTTTATGTTTTGTATGTCACACAAACAGCCATAAAGAGTAATTCCTAGCCAATTTAATGTTTTAGAGCAAAGCTAAATTTAAATATATAATCTATCATAATTCTAAAATTAGTATTTTACAATTATAAATTGTCATAATTCATAGAATATAACATTGAATTGTCATATTGTTAGAATATAAAATTCTAATTATAACATTTTTATTTTATAATTATATGTAAAATTATAAAACAAATTAATCTATATTTTTGTTCATTTATTTTACTCATTTTGATGACAATTAAAGGTCAGGAAATCACCATTTTAAAACTCCTTGATACTTCCAGACTTTAAAGACTGTGGGCCAGTATTTTTTTTTAAATTATTTATATATTAATATTAATTTATATATTTAAGTACTTCAACTAAATTTATTTCTAATTTCATTTACGTTTTTTTAAAGTTTAAATGAATCATCTACTTATATTTTATTTCAGCTTTATTTAAATTAACAAAAATGTTTTTAATAGTTTTATTTTTATTTAACAATAACAACACGGTCTTCTTTTTAAGGCAGTGTCCCTCAGGTGCAAACATAGTATTTAAGCACATTTCATGAAGCTATTACCCAATTTTACGTCTCCATCTGAGGTAAAGAGAATATTTCCAGCCTTAAGGTCCCGGTGTATAATCTTATTCTCGTGGAGGTAAACCAGCGCCTCCAGCGTCTGTTTACACACAACCCGGATCTGAGGCTCTGTCAGTGGCCGCTCCAGCTCTGCAGACATACACATGCAAAATGGCTGTAAACAAGAGTCACTGCTAAGCAAGCACATTTTATACGATTTTTTTTTTTTTTGCCGGGATATGTATTCAAGTTAAACTAGACAAATAAACTACAATATAACAGTGACAAAGGGCTATGACTTTTATTAATAGACTAGTCCTCTGTTGTTGTTCTTGGCCGTTGTGCACACTGACTGAAGCAATGAAAACTGCCTTTATTACAGCAGCACTGCTGGGATAGCCAATCACAGAAGAGACAGAAGGCAACAGAGGGAGTTATAACAGCACAAATAGTGAGTCAACAAGAGCATTTCGATCATAAAAACACCTCCTCACCCCAACACCTCCCACCAGCAACACCTTTCTTACAGGCTAAATGTAGAAGTAGCCAGATTTTCATCACAGAAGACTAAACAGTCATAAGATGTTTTATTCTTACAGGATATTGTTTACAACTGCAAAAAAAATAAAAAAATTCAGGCAACTATGGTGACAAGATTTATGATTGGAAACAACTTTTGTAAATGGTACAGACAACACTGTACAAAAAGAGGGGAAATAGGACCATTTGTTAGACATTTAAGCATTGATTCTGGCTGAATCAATACCCCTGAGAGCCATGAAAATTGTGTAAAGTCTACTTATGAACTTGCTGACATGGCATGTCACAGAAAAGGTCTGATCCGTGAGGGGACATTTCAACAACGCTTCTCCAACCAATACAGAAAAAGGCTGAGTAGCTTTAAAAAGAGCCTAACCACTCCTTAAAAAACTGACGTTGATAATTATAAGGGTCCAGTCCAGTGGCAAAAATGAGCACAGCCTGCTGGTGTGCCAGCGAGGTCTGGAGGAATGGAACATCATCACACAGTAGAACAGACTCAGACGACCACAATGCTTCTATTACCTTCAGTGAAACAAAGAACATTAAACTTACCCAACATCACAGCGTCTACCGCTCCTCCAGCACAAAACTCAATGAGAATCTAAAGAAGGGGGAGAAAGAAAGATATCCAGAAGATGAATGAACTAATAATGACACTGATTCCACAGTTTGCAATGTAGTGTTTTACATCTCCAACAAATGAACACAATAGGGTGGAAGAAAGCATGACACATTAAATTAATCAGTACAGGCATTTATAATGTTACAAAAGATTTCTATTTCGAATAAATGCTGTACTTTTAAACTTTCTATTCATCAAAGAATCATGAAAGAAAGTATAACGGTTTCCACAAAAAATGAATTATTGGTTTCTTCTGACTTCAATTTAAAGCACTGATGACTTCACTTACAAACCTGTTCCGAGGTTTTTGTTAATGCCCCTCTCAGGTATCATTAGAATGGCTATGATGAGATGAGAACATTTAGTAAAATTGCTAACCCAATTTCTAGTATTATTAGGTTACTCAAGCATTCAATTATTTTTTGGTATACTGGATAATGGCAACCAACAGCAGTGCAGTCATAAATGAAACTTAAGCCTCTGAGTGAAATGATAAAAGCATTATGTAAGTGAACACCATCCTATTACACTGACCATAGCAGCTGGTCTGTAAGGTAACAGGTGCTGCAGAAAAATCAATACAAACCCTATATTATGCTCCATCCCATGAGAGGAGAGAAATACATTGTAGTAACATAAGCAATCTCATCAAAAACTTAAGAGAACTTAAGAATATTGGACACAGCTCTTCACTGGAGCGTTGGTTCTTTCATATAGTTAACTCATGAAAAGTCAGCTGCATCTGAATTAACTATGAACACTGGCAGGACACTGGAGATTTATGTAACATGACGTGACAAACAATTGACTGCTGTGCAGATTTTAGTCAGCTTTCTATGAATATTTTACACAGCTCTGACACTTAAGTGTAGGAACAATCTCTCTACGCATTAAGAAGCTTGCTTGTGCTGCTATGAGCTGTGCATTCATATCTCTTGATTAGCAGCCAGGCTAAGCAGACTGGACTTGCATCTAATTAATTCATGAGCTTTTTTTCTGGTCATTTGAAATAGGCCATTATTCTTCTATACATACCGACCGCAAAGGGAAGGATCATATGAAACCATCCTGCTGTAATTATCATGGGAGCTCTATAGCAGAAAAATAGGATCCACTGACACTCTTTAGACAGGGATGAATAGAGAGAGATTATTGTGGACTAATATGGAACCGTTAGGCCTCGACATCAAAAATGAAATGAGCAATTGTTTTGAATTGCTAATGAAATCCTGTGATGTGTTTTGGCCGTTATTGAGGGGGAAAATAATGTGGGAAGGAACATGATTTTATCCATCAGAATTTGATTGGATCATAACATCTTAAACGATTAGTTCACCCCAAAATGAAAACCTTTTAATGAAAAACAATTGTAATTTTTGGGTGAACTAACCCTTTAAGATTTTATTATGAAAAAAAATTTTTTAGTTTGATAAGAAATAAAATAAAAAAACATTTAAAAATACAAAATTAAAAACATTATTTTAAAACTATGGCACATGCAGTAACAAAATTGTTACAAAGCCGAAAATTAACATTATGCTTTTTTTAATAGCCTTGAAGTATGTGAGGAAAACACATGAAGGTTCAGTTTGTTTTGTGTACAAACACTTCTTATCCAACAACACAGTGCTACTCTTTGATGAGCAAGGCGAGAGTGAAGTGTGCTCTCACTTCTACTCCTCCTACAGAGGTCAATGTCTGTGTGTTTGAGCACGTGTGTGTGTGTGTGTGTGTCTGGCTGGCTGTAGTACAGCCGAAGTAACCAAACACCTCATGAGAAGAGTCACTCACCCATAGTTTGCTCTCATAATAGAAAGCATCCAGCAGTTTGACTATGTAGTGATGGTCACAGGAGGCAAGGATTTCAATCTCCACCATGTAGTCCTCTAGCTCCTCTTCTGTCTTGGTATCGATCACTTTAGCTGCAGCAAGGATCCCGGTCTCTTTGTTCTGAGCCTGTGATAAAAGCAAAAAGGGGGAAACATTCAACAGGTAGCACAGGCATAAGATAGATTCTAGGATGCTGTACAGGCCTGGTATTCAAACAGCAGCTCACATGCCTAATGCAGCATTTTAATATCAGTGCCATGGGCTCAAAGGATCATTTTCTTTTATCTTGAACATATTTTCATCTAAGCTGTAATAACGGTTAGTGTCGTTGTGAGTCACATATCTATGATGCACCTCTACTCTGAGCACAGACAACAAATCAGATACAATCAATAACTAGAAGCTCATTTTCGCTAGTCTCAGCCTCAGACGTTCACCAAACGTCTGATGCATATGGCAGCCTAATAAAGAAATACTTACACAAAGTCTAAATCTGTTTGGTTGACTTCTAACTGATTTCTGGGAGACTAGTGTGCGACCATCTTTAATGTCTGCCAACAAACAAATCCATGTTCTCAAAGACATACCAATGAGAGCTTTGCACAGTTAAATGTAAAAATGATGTTTGTTTACATACAAGACACAGGAAAAGTATCATTTTCCAAGCTTAGACCACCATTTACCAACATATGAAGGGATTCTTCATTTTATTAGCTGTATGTCCTCTCACATCTTTAATGGAAGACCAGGTGAAGTACCTTCCTAAAAATGGAATATCTGCAGCATATGAAAGTACTGATGCTGAAATTTCAGATAAAAAGTGTAAAATTCTTATTTTGTGAGATGTAATAAAAAAAAAAATGTAAACACCCTGAAAGAGTGCATTTAATGTTCAGTGCAGCTTCAGAAACTTGACTTCTGAACTGTCTGATATGTGTAGCTTTGTACTAAATTGTTACTCAATTTTAGGCATTATTTTTAATGGCATGAGTATCACTACGTGGTAAACAGAATATCAAAATAAAACTATTGGTAAAAAGAAGGAAAGGAACATTTTACAATCTGTAAAATGGCTGAACAAGAAACAAATTCCTGTATGTACCCTGAGATTAGTATATTGCCTTTGACCTACTTCATTACAAAAGCACTTATTCACAGTTTTACTCCAACAGGAGAGACATTCAGAATGAAACCTATAACCATCAGAGCATATTGGCCTTGCTAACTAACTCCTTTGTTACAATACTCAAATGTGATTGAGTAATAAGCAAACAGAAGTCACATTTGTAACTGTATTATGAAATTCTGGAATACTGAACATGAAATATGTATATCTATGATAAAAAAACAGAAATGTCTTGTAAAAGATTAGCCCCTCCCTGTAACCTGCAACTGATACAAGCAACAACATTTATTTAAAAAAGCAGAAGAAAAAAACGGAAACATGACAGGGTTACCTCATTTACAGGCGTGCCAGAGGCTGTTTGAGGAAATACATATCTCCATCAGGCTTTGAGGTCATCCCTATTTGAACTACAATGCAAAAATTTTAAGTGTTCCAGTTTTATTAAGTGTTTGCATTAGCTAACAGTTCAAGAATATTCTATTCAAAGCAGAAGTGACTAATGGCAGGCGTAACATGTTATTCCATTCAAACCAATCTATGCCAAGGAACACAGTTTCTATTCTGGGATCAACCTCTGAGTGTTTACAGTTACCCGAAAACAGAGAAGAGCAGACAGAGAAAGGAAAGTGTCAAGTATACCATAAAATGTGTGAGTGGATCTGAGTTTATTGTAATAGAAATTCTCTCTCAATTTTACTTGTACTACTACATGCCTCTTTCTACCCTCAGAACGACAGGAAATTAACACAACCATGAGAGTGGGGTGGTTTCTATTTTTGTTCCACAGAAACAGCGAATTTGGGCGGGTCACACTGATTATAGTTCATCAGAAGAGTGAATATAACTATTATAACTATTGTACTAGTGCTGATAAGAATACACAATGACAGACCTATCTCAGTGATCAAAGAAAGACAACAGACTGATCAATAAAACCGAAAAATCCAATTCAGATTTTGCACCAGACAAGCAAAGATACAAAGAAATTTAAGATATTTTCTTCCATTTTGCAATGTACGTATAAAAAAAGTGGGGATGGGGACTTGATTCTATCGATTTGTACTGATTTAAACTGAATCAGTAAAGTCAGAGGTTTTATAGTCCTGCATACGTCACCAGAAAGTCTAGTTATGACATTTTTACTAAACATTCTGAGACTTTTTTTGTAAAAAAGTTCTATAACATATATTTGACAAAATTTCATTTGTCGTTTCATTGTTACCATAACTCAGAAATCTACATACTAAATTGTCAAGGAAACCATGTATAACAGGGCTTGATTAAGTCCCTCTGGAAATGACTGAACGGTGGGTGTTCATTATCAGAATGAAGCCACATCGAATTTGCTAATGCACATTAATTTAATGTTAGCTTGTTTTGCTTTGAATATTTTTTTAAAGAGACTCAAAACACAGTACAGTGTATCTCACCATAGGCAAGAGAGGGATAAAAGACAGCAAAACAAAAAAGAAACAGTGAACCTCTGATAAACCACAGTAACAGATGTTTATCAAAGTGTCCCACACCCCCAGCATCACTGCATGGCTGCAAAACTGAGGCAGGAAGATCCTGCTGATTCACTCTGTAGAACAGATCAACTTCACCACACCTCTGCGTGAGATACTACATTCATTCAGGCTACACAATAGCCTCAGTTACTTCCTCATTAGACAGCTTCTTACAAATACTTTTTTCACAATGAGATGTCCATAAACTTGAGAGGTACTGATTCAATTTTGTGGCTTATTCTATACGTAAACCAGTGCAGACTCTTGACCAAAAAAACACAAAAAAACCCCAACTAATCTCTCTGGATATCAATCATGTCACTGAATGAATCTCGAAGATGTGTGTGTACAATTTATTTAGTATGTCACACCCAACTTGTGGTGTCACAAACACAATGCATTCCATAAACGGGAGCAGTATGGAAACATTCTTCAGCAGATTAGAGTAAGTCTGAAGCAGGCACGGACTGACAGGAATGGTGTGAATTCTGTGAGGTTTAATTACCAACTACAACTGGTTCTACAAAACTAGCAGCAAAACTACATTAACATGGTATACAACATAAAGAGACTAAATAAATCCAAATGCTACTACAAATATGTGTGTTTGACTCTTTTTGTCCACTTAAAGTTGCACTATGTAGGATTTTTGCAGTAAAATATCCAAAAACCATCAGGCCAGAGTTATATTTTGTTCAGTTGAGTTCTTACACTATCCCAAATGTTTGGGTTGCAAATTATTTGTAAATTGTGAGAAAATTGCTATTTTAAGCAAGGAACCGGGACGTGTGAGGGAGTCGCCTGTCAATTGCGTCATATCTGCGTTACCCTTGGTTTTATTTGGCAGAAACGCTTCACTCTCACTGCAGTGTGCAACAATTGTCACAGCAGCCGCCAAGCAAATGCACAGAGTACCATCATAACATAATTTTAAACACACTTAAATGTATCTAATATGATAAACATAGCTGCGTTACCTCATACTTATGACCGGAAAAGTGGAAATGGCGCGGGCGACTGTGTCCCGTCATAATAAAAGTCTCGCTGCTCGCGAGCCGTGTGTTTTGCGTAACAATTGCTCCAGCGGCCTTGCTCAGCTCCCTCAACACTCCTGCTCTGCTGCATACTACAGTAACGTTAATAACCGCATCCATGAACATGATTTCTGCCCGAGTCCTATCCCGATTCTTTCCCACCGGCTGTGAGGTGAAGACCACATGTCCCAAGATGCTGCGCTCAAACTTGGCGTCATCAAACTACGCCTTTGTTTTGAATAGGCCCCCTCTAGCGGACGGAAAAGTGACATAGTACACCTTTAATTTGTATTAAATTAAGAATAGAAAGTCATTGGGCTCATTAACTACATTTTTATGATGAAGGTGCCAAATATTTACATCATTTACTTCTCTACTGCCCTTAGAAAAATATGCCATTCTAACATTTGTTTCTGCCAAAATACCATAGTTTCTACAGTTTTAATACTGTCAAGTTTTATTAAATATGGGCTCTCCATTAAATAGTGTCCCAAAATTGTAATATCTGCAAGTGTGCCTATATTGTTACATTTCTTTATGCATAATCATACCTGCTAGACTATAGTGCTGCTATACTATAACTAAAGCTTAGATGCCTATAATATTACCGCTGAACTCAAATGAACTTTCAGGTTTCATTTTTGTCTATATGATGAGATGAGCATACTGAAACTTCTGAAACTTCTGAAACTTCAAGACATTTGTCAAGCTGTTTTCAAGAAAGTGTCAGTGCTGGCCAGGAAACACAATCATGATAACACCACATGGCAATAAACCATAAGAATGGACCGGGGTGATCTAATCAGTTAAAAGTGTTTGTGACCCATTACATTAAAGTTCCATAATCACCTTTTTTTCTGTGGAACAAAAAATTAGATGTCAACATTCACCTTTCATGGAAAACAGATGCAATTTACTGGAGTTATGCTGTCAGTCTCTTACAACATCTCTTTTTTTTTGTTCTACAGAATAAATTAAGTCATACAGGTATGGAAAGGCATTCACGTAAACAAATAATGACAACGTTTACATTAGGAGTGACCTGACCCTTTAACTGAATCAGTTAAGTCAGAGGAACAATACATTCTGATGACACAATCACCTACTGGCTATTTACCTTGTAAACTTTCCCAAAGGCTCCATCCCCAAGTTCTCCCACAATCTCCCACACCTCCTCGGGGTTGAGGTCTCTGTGAACGTGCTCATACTGTTTCTTCTTCTTCTCCGTGCCCAGCTTAAATATCTTCCGAAAATTGAAAAATGACATCTTCTAAAGGCAATGTATATGTCTATCGGTTAAAAAAAGAACTGACACGACATAAACCGATCTGTAATACTGTACTAAACGAATAACTTGGGGAGTTGGCTAATGGGCTAGCTGTGGACGATCGATTCCCAGCTAACTCATTTAACTGTACAGTTGCAGACAGCTCCAAGTAATCCTGTGAATGGCGGCGAATGTATTAGTCTCTCTGAAAGTGACAGAGATCAGTCTTTATGTGGCATTTCGCGTCTCCATAACATTGAATCATCTAGGCGAGCGACTCTTTCCACCATGAAGGGATGGAAAAGTAACAGTCCACTTCCTCAGCTAGCTTCACAGCGGCTACATGTGTGTGCTCCTCTGTATTTACCTCACCCGTGTGATTAAAAAATAAGCCTCGCAGTCAAACAAACCTCTCGTATTGAAATATGTCGTTTAAAAAAACTACGGTACAGTAAAATCCATAAAGGTGGAGGCGGATAGGTAGTTAGCACGCCGTAAAAATGCCGAGCGGATGCTGATGACCAAACTCCTGTCTGAGCCAGTCTACTGCTCATGGGAGGGGTGTGTGTTACAGCTTAGCCACGCACAACCGTTTCGATAAAAACCGATTAAACAAACTACAGGACACTAGCAGGACCGTCAGCACCGTTCGCGGTGTTGAAACTGGTGTTTCTTGCGCCTTGCTCAACGTTCGACCGGGTCTCTCGTGACTAACTTCTCGAGAGGATGTTGCGGGAGGACTCTAAGCGCGTGCGTTTGGATAGGGAAGGCGCGTGCCCGGCAGTGGAAAGACTGGTGCATGCGCAGTTGGTGCTGGCTGTGCAGAGGCCAGCACTGTTCTGACTTAAAATCAGGAACGTGGTAGGGGATTTAATTCATCCCAGTAAATCGAATCATTTGTATCACTCACCACCAATAAATGAATAAATAAATAAACTCAACACTCAACAGAGAAAAAAAAGCAGACACTGTTGTGGAAAAAGTTAGCTCTTTGCAAACAACAACAACACTCAAGACACAGAGTTTCAGATGCCAAAGCCTGTAGAACATCTAACATTCTCAATCCCAAATCTTTATTTTTATACAGCAGGGGCGATTATAGCATTTCACTATTAGGGGGCTAGGCCCCAATGAGGGTGTGATTTAAATAATAATAATGTCAACCCCTGAATATTGAATTATTTTATAATAATTTTAAATAACCAGCTAACATTAATATATGTATAGTTGTTTTTTTTTTTTTTTTTTTTTTACTGTAATTGTCTAGATTGGCAATATGTGGGAAAAATATCTTTAAAATCTTTTTTCAACACATTTAATGCTTTAAACTTTTAATGCTTTAAACTTTAATGATTTTTATTTTTTGAACTCTACAATTGTGCAGTAAAATTACTTTAAAGAGCTTATCTACATTTCTCATTTTCATTCATGGCGATGGGAAATGTAGAGGATTTATGTCACCTGGTGGAAAACACTTTTTTAGCACGAAAATGACATGGAATTACCACTATAACCAGTAGATGGCTGCAGAGGACCACTCATTAGCTCATTTGCCATTTCCAAAATCTTTTCACGCATTTTGCTTTTGGATATATTAACTAATTTAGCAATTTTATTGCACTTACAGTTGTTCTCAGCCGCTTTGGTGCATTTCTCACATCACTATTTACATTTTCACAACAGTTAATGTGGATCTCAAAACAGTTAGTACAAACTGCAAAACCTAGTTGATAACCTGCAAACACATATCACTTGCTCAAAATGGATAGCTCATTCCTCAAAAGCAAGTATTCATGTCAATGAAAGTGTCAGTGTCATCGAGATGAAAACAAGATATGAACAAGATAGTCAAATGGCTTTGTCATGTTTTCATTATGACTCTTTGCTCTGTAAATGTTTTCCAATGCAAAAAAGTCAGATCTTGGTGACACTACCTGAAAATGCTCAAGACAGCACTATATGCTATTTGCACAGCCATTTGAAAAATACAGTCAAGTTACACATTACTGTATTTAGTGAGGTAACTGTACAAGACACTGAATATATGTTTCACATTTTTACTGCATATGCTCTTTGCAATTCTAATTTGTTCACAGCATTGTGCAAAAGAAAAAATACACCCTTATTTACAACAAACATAAACTCCCTTTGGGTAGAGCTGTGCACAACTGTAAACAATATTGCAGTACATATTGGAAGTGAACATACAACATCATTCATGCAAATCCAGACATTCCTCTCTGTCTGGCCACATAATTTATTCTACATGGCAACAAATATCATCTCTTGCAATGCACAAAGGAAAGTATCTCCTCAAGTTTCAGGGAAAAAAAAGATTTTAAAAAAATTGTAAAATTAGCTTGACAGATTTTAGTTCAACATTTTCAACATAACTAGTTCAACATTTTTGTATGTAATGACTCAAGCAATGAATATATATATATATATATATATATATATATATATATATATATATATATATATATATATATATATATATATATATATATATATATATATATATTTGTGTGTGTGTGTGTGTGTGTGTGTGTGTGTGTGTGTGTGTGTGTGTGTGTGTGTGTGTGTGTGTGTGTGTGTGTGTGTGTGTGTGTGTGTGTGTGTGTGTGTGTTATAAAACAGCGTAGAGTTGTATGAAAGCAATTGATGCATGTCCAAAAGCATTTGCAATTTGTTGGAAGGAATGAGAAACTGCTACTATGATGTGCACAAATGACTAAATGTTGTGGAGGTTGTATTGTTGTCCAAATGTAAATAATGATGTGAGAAATGCAACAAAGCAACTGAGAAAATGTAGAATAGCAGAAAAGTTATGAATAGCAAGAGTCACAAAGTCTCATTGCATTTAGATGAAAGGAATTTCATAAATGAATAAGCCCAGATTTTGGCGCAGCTATGGATTGATGAACACACTGTATAATGCAGACTTAAGTACAAGGAGCAGTTGAAGCCTGCCACCATTTTCATATGAGTTTTAAAGAGGACTGAGGCGATCACAAATTAGTGTAGGCCTACATATTACAGAGTTTAATTGCACATTTTTAGGGAGGCTGGGTGGAAATTTAGGGATACTAAAGTGACGCCCCTTTTATACAGTTTTTTTTAACCAATAACATCTTCCGCCTTCCAATTATTTCTCTAACTTCTTGGTTTCTTCTTCTTGTTTTTTGTTTTTTTTACATCGAATTGTTACAGAATTGTGTGTATAAATACTACATAAAACAAGTATAATAAAGGGCCACAGATAAATGATTCTTGGCTTCTTCTTAATAGTGGCACACTGCCCATTATTTTTCTTTTTCTTTTTCAATATGTTTTTACTTTGTAACACTCAAGTGGTGAGAACAGGCATACTGTATCATAAATTGGATACAATGTTACTGATTGGCTGAAGCTGAACAATGAATTTCACTTTTTTTTCAAAGTTTTCTAGTTTCACAGAGGTCTAAAAGGCCTAACATTTTCTTGATTCTCCCAAACTATTTTACAAAAATATAGGCTACTGTAATCAAATATACTATTCTACACGCTTGAAAATGTGATTTTGGTTCATTAATACTGCATGTAGGCTCACATTTGACATACATACTTGGACAAATGACTCACCGGTACTTATGTTGAATAAGTGGCCATACACTGACATCTACTGGGGCTAACAGGATAATGCAGAAGTGTCACACCTGGAAATGTCACTCATGTAGCCTACTCATAAGGTTGTGGGTTCTCTCCAATGCTCTTCTGTTTTTCCCGAAAATGGAGAATGTAGATCAAACAGTGGGCAATATTTTGTCTGTACCATTGTACCATTAGCTTTTATTTAAAGATAGCACGCAAGCTATGTTAATGTGGTTTATTTTTAATATTTTATTATATTATCTTTATATTTAAAGATTTGAGAATAATCTATTCTATTCATAGCTTATTTGATGAATAATAATGTGCATCCCTCTAGTGAAATCAATTCTGCAGTAGCTTCACTTATAATGCCATAGTGTTTGTCCGGTTAAATTACATAACATATTTTCCTCTTTTTTTTTAGGGCCATTGCTCAAAACAGAAATGCTTTGAAGAAAATGGGAATCACTCATGTCTTAAATGCTGCCCATTCCAAGCAAGGCAGCATTGGGGACCAGAGTTATTATGGCAATACAATTGTATATTATGGCATCCCAGCAGAAGACTCTTCATCATTTGATCTTAGTGTGCACTTTAAACCAGCTTCTGATTTCATCCACAAAGCCTTGAGGAAGAAGAATGGTAAGTGACCACAGTAATGCAAAAAGGCAAACAAGTCGATCCAAATGAACTAGGGAGGATTTTGAAGTCCACTTTGAAACTAACACTGATTCATATAAATGTTTAATATAGTTAAGACATAATTATTTCTAAAATCTCTATGTCCTAAATAACCCATATGACATCAAAACTAATTTTACCATCCATACTCGACTGACCCTTTAAGACCCTTTTTCGTTCTGTTGTTGAAATACTCTGAAAAAGGCTGAATTTCCTCTTTATCTCTTTAAATTTCCCTCTAAACCTGATAACAGCTTATCTTGATTCTCAAATGCTTTATAATACAGAAGATATTATTTAATGAAAATGAAAAGGTTAATTTCGATTATTAGTATTAGCAGCTCCTCTTGATCATTGCGGTCTGTCTTTTATCCGCAGGTAAGGTGCTTGTTCATTGCATCATGGGAATGAGTCGGTCTGCCACTCTGGTTCTAGCGTACCTTATGCTGCGTCAGCGTCTTACTCTCCGCACTGCCATCCAAACGATTGTATTGAAACGTGCAATCTATCCTAACAGGAACTTTTTGAGCCTTCTCCTTGATTTGGACATTCAGCTACAGAGAAAGCGAATGCTGTGTCCTATTCTCTGACAGAAAAACAGCACAAATGTAATGAACACACACAAGCACATGCATTCATTTAATATAACTTAACTAAGTGTGAAGAGGTAACCAGCAATTGTATGTTTATATTATTTATGATGTATGTTGTTTCATAAAACATGTGCCTTTCAGGTTTAGTGTATCTATCTATAGACCTTCTTTGAACTTTTCCATACATTTACAAGGTTATTATACTTTCTAGAATATGATAATTTAGCTATGAAAACACTTTAATATTGAATGAAAAATATTAACTTATAGTCATATTAACATGGGTGATTTTAATGTACAATGTAGTGTAACTGAAGAATTATGTTGAAGAATGGCGTTTTTAAGAAAATCTGTATGACATATTCAAGTTGTACCTTTATGAACCACAGCACACAAGTGCCACATGCTCACACAGCAAATAATATTTAACAGTGTAGTCAGTATTCAGCGTAGGATACCAAATTAGCAGTGTTAAATGATTGAATTGTGGTTCATTATTCGGCGGCAGAGAAAACACTCACAGTAACCAGTATTAGCTTTAACGTTGCCTTTGGCAGCCAAATTTGGAGAAATATACGGGCCAAGCACAATATTCTTCTGTTGACTCAATCCTAAAAGCCTTGTTTAAAAAGACTGAGCAGCACTTGCTGATGTGATTTTTAGTGCACCTTTTTGTTTTAATAGCAGAATAATGTGTTTCATTCAGGCCATTGATTCACAGAAGTTATTTTGTTATCTTGGAGAACATTTACTGCTGTATAAACAGTTTTGTCAAATGAACCGTATACTTACAACATTTAATTGAACTCTATTGACCTTGAGCAGGATAAATATTTAGTATGTTGCTCTCTTACTTATATCTGCCTGTGTTAAGTTTAAGTGTTAACTGCATTAGTGGATTCATATGCAGATGTTTCATGTACTAACACAAATAAGGTGCCAAATATAATTTGTATCTGTATTAATTTCAGTAAAATAAACATAAAGTGCTTTGGTTTTTGCATTATAGGCAAATCCAATGTCAGTATATTTGTGAATATTTACCCGTTTACTAAGTTCCTAATAATTGCGAACAACTAAATGTAATATCTAACATTTCTTGTGTTATATGTAATATACTTCTATGCATTTACCTCACATGTTAAGATATATGCAATTTATGTGTCAGATATATTACTATCTGTAGAGGAGCCTTTCTAATGTAGGGTATAACATTCATCTATTCTACTGTACTTTTGATTAATTTTCCCTTTGCGCTTCCGAATGCTTCCAGCAGGGTGCAGTGCTGTGTCGTGAAAAAGATCAAATTAAAATCTGTTATGCTAAGTGTACTCCCATAATATTTTTATTTTCATCTGATATCCTTCATATGCTACATTAACACTGTCAACCCTCTTTTGTAAAGTTTAACCTCATTTAAATAAAAAAATGCTACATTGATAAATAGATTATAGATTCAAGCCTGTCCTTTATCATTTTGGCAATGCCATTTCATCATGCAGATGTACTTTAAGGGAACTGTAGCCCAACCAAGATTGTAATAGAACAACATTAACCCACAGAAACCTCGAGAAGAGAAACTAATTCCCCTGGACTGGCTCTTCCTGTCGTCACCCTGACAGCGTGACCTGCAGCTGTGCAACTAGAGGAAGCAGGACCCACACGAGTCCCCGGACACACATCTCTTTCAGAGAACATTCAATTAAGACACTACTTTGCTTCCTGATTAGCTGCTTGGCATACACTGTACGATGATAAATCATGGAAGCAGTTAAGAAGAGAAACAGACGCAAGCAGCTAAGCCAAGTGTGTGTATATATTTTCAGCTAAGCGAAGTCATCTCCTGATTTGACTGTGGAGGAACCAGAGGGGGTGACGCTGATGACCACATTAGTGTCACACAAGTGCTCTGGAAAACAGATGCATCTGTACATGATTACATTGTGTTTTCTCAGGGAAGACTGTCAAGCCTAAGATATCATGGATAAAAAGAACAAACAAACAGATCAGCCCAGCAGCAACATATACTTTGGCTTAAACAAACTGTTTTGAAGAAATAGCAATAGAAAAGCATAGCACTGTATTTAAGACTGCATTTAATTGATTAAAAGTACAATAAAAACAGTACAAATTTGAAATATTACAATTTAAAATAACTGTTTTCAAATTAAAAATGTATACTTATGCTTGTAATTGCAAAGTTGAATGTGTGTGTGTGTGTGTGTGTATATATATACACACACACAAATAGAATGTTCAAAATTACAGCATTTTATATGTAAACGTCTTCACTGTCACTTTTGATCAATTTAATATAATATAACTCATATAAAGTGAATTATTATTACTGACCCCAAACTTTTAAATGGTAGAGAAAATGTTACGGCAGGACTATTTACTTTGAATTCAGGCGGTCTCCATTACTTTTAAAACCACAAAAGAAAAGCAGGCTGAATGATTGGATATACCATGACAATTTTAAATCTGCAAATTTGGACCACTTAATTTAAATTACATACACTGCATTTCAAGTAAGATTAAATAAAGCCAAGCTTAGGCAGTGTAGTGCACTGCTCCCGGACAAGGACTTTAAAAATGAAACAGAAAAGTCTATTAAAATCCATGAAACACTGTAGTGTTATTATGATTCATTTGTATATATGTGGTTTCAATAATAGTAAGTAATAAGCAGATCATGAGAAGGAACAGGTGTATGTGGCTTTCACACCCAAGCCATTAATTCCTTTTTATTAGCTTCATAAAACCGTAATTACTATGGGTCTCAAAGCTTACTTTACAGGAATGGAAAGAACAACTCTTAGTTAAGTCTTTTCCTGTTTTACACAAGTAGCATTTGAGCACTAACTAAACAGTTTCAGCTGGAATACAAAGAAGACAGCGTATCTTTGAGAGGGGTATCTGACACGCTCCAATTACCGAACATGTCACTGCACTCGCATGTGCAAAGATCTCACCATTTATCAAAGACTCGCCCTCAAGGCAAATGAAAGGAACATCTGGATTTCAAGACTGTTTAACCTAGCAGCTGGCGAGACCTCGTGAGATGATGTGTATTTCCCTGCACAATGACTCATGATAAAGATGTATGTGTGCAATAAAAGCCGCTGATGACCCACCTTTACCTTTGTCTGCACTGCAACATTGAGTTACAATATTGGGAGTCTAGCCAAGATATACACAATATGTGCAGAACATGCTCAAACGATCATTGTCTAGGGAAAGACAGTCTTCTAAAAGCAAACCTGACTGCCCACTAAGACCTGGAAGAGCTCTTTGTATCCAGGGAGGTTTATAATTATACACCATTTAAAAAAAGCAACAGCCTCCAGAGACATATCTGTGGACTGGCTGTCGACAACGTCCCTGACCAAGGAGAGAAGAGCAGGCAATCTGAGAACCAGGGGGAAAAAAAGGGCCACCGGCTGCAAAATGTAAGTTCACAAAAGGAGGGAGATTTTAGAGGCTTTTTAGAAAGTAACATTTTGGTGTTTTGGAGAACTATTATGAAAGCTAACCTCAGTGAATCGCTCACAGCTCTGGAATCGCAAGCTTTCTTTCCCACACCTGAGCTGTAAACACATTTGCCACAACAGTCAAGGAACCCTAAGTGGAATGATATTCTATAAAAGCCCTCAGTATTCATTTTAATGATGTTAAGAACTGAAGTGGAGTGTCAGTGCGCTCTTAGCAACAAGAAGATTTCAGAGCAACAGCCTCAGGCGAGCTCAACTAGTTTGATGGGCTATTTGAAATAAAGAGGAATTGAGAATGCATCTTAACTGCATATCAGGCATATTAGCATGATAATAGCCAAACCCTTACTGTAATTTTTAAATCAAATATTTTTTGGGCCAGGATGTCTCTCAAGGAGCTGTGTGCCTATGAAACACCATCCGTTGCTGAATTGCAGAACTTCCTGTTGGCTGACAGACGGCCCATTGGACATGTCAACCAAGTGTGGCCTAATGTGTACATTGGCAATGAGTGTGTATTCTTTTTTCTATTCAAATGGAAATTCAATGAAAGTTCACAAAACTACAGATGTTCTCTGTATTTATGTTTTGTCAGGGTTGCGGCAAGAGACAAGTCAATGCTGTACAATATGGGGATCACACACATTGTGAATGCTGCTAATGGACCCCCTCATGTCAACACTGGAGCCCGCTTTTACAGAGACATGTCTATAGATTACTATGGTGTGGAGGCTGATGATTCTTCAGATTTCATCTTAAGTGTGTTTTTCTATCCAGCAGCAAGGTTTATACGAGCTGCACTGTCAAAAAATGGTGAGTTAAATAATGGAGAAAACATCCAAATGAACATGCTTGATGCAATATATATATATAGTTATACCACTGGCTAGTCTTAGTTAATACAGCATAAATATTCAGTACCTTTGCCCTGCTTGGGGAATGCTTCATTTTCTGACCTGCCATTGCTTCTCGCGCACTGTTGAGAGTTCAGTATTATTTCGACCATAAACGCGGTAGCGGTTTTAACATTACAGTAAGTGACATGGCATCTGACACACAGAAGCCAATGGCACATGTTGCTATGCTTTTTGGCACATCCGGTCTTCATTGGCATGTGTCTGTGGATAGTGGCATCATCGTGGAACACTGACACTGTGACGCGGAACATCGTTGTAGGTTGTGACACCTCCAGTAGTGACTGACAGATGAGCTGAGCAGCTATATTGACATAATTGTGACACAAAATCCTAAATAAATAGCCTATTTTAGTGCTGTTTTTAAATAAATGTCAATTAAACGTAATAAAGTCAGTAATATTTTTTCAAACATGTTAGTGGCACATCAGTAACTGAGTGGCATCTGCCACTGAATGTTATAGGCCATGTAATGACTATGTTGTTGATCACGCAAACTGCTCATTCTAGGAAACACAAGTAAAGAAAACTGTTGAAGTTCAATCAGTTTGGGTTTGCCAGTTGGGGACTAGTTCACCACAGATGTACGGTTAGAGACATGAAGCAGCAGCATGAAAGTTCTTTGATGCTTTATTTCCATGACTAGCCTATAGGCTGATGAGTACATTGCTGTTTCCGTATGTGTGTGTGTGGTCTCAAACAAAGTATACAATACAATTATCAATATAACATAACAGAAACAATTCATTAACTAGATAAATGCATTGAGAGGTAGCAGAAACACTTCCATGAACAATAAAGCAACATCATGTGAATAGCATGAACACAAAATCACTACTTGTAAAGTACTATCATTAAACAAGGGATATCAACAGATATGTGGAATGGTTTTACCTTTCTTGGTGTGTCCCAAAATGACCTGTTTGAGTACCCTCTACCAGAGTGGCTTGCATATCTTGTGGAATCTTCTTGCACTTGGATTTAATATTCTAACCAGTCTGAGAAGTCAAGGAGGTGAGGAATCTTCACATCTAATGGATAGATGAATCTTCTGAAACTGCTTCGCAGATCATGTGGCAATTTACTCAGTAGTCTGGACACACATCCACTCCTTAATCCCACTTTACCAGGCTTACAGTTGTCGCAACATTCCCACCAAGGATCTCACCCTCAGAGCATACATCCGGAATGTTTTGATGTCTCCAGTGTTGATGCTCGGTCCCTCCATCAATTCCAATATGTGCTGTTCCACCAATTGATGTGGCTGGCCATACTGCTTATTGAGGGTGTCCATGGTGTGGGTATAAGGATGACGTGAACTGCTGTAAGATTCAGCAATTAGCTGTGCTTCTTTAAGCATGAGATGTTCTATGGAACTAAAATGGAATTTGAAGTGCTCTGTAGTATCAACTGGCATAATGTTTTCCGTTTTTTAAGCACAATTGCAAATGAACAAAACAGTAGCTTATACAAGATAAGAGATCAATGACACACATACACATACAGACGAAAGAAGAGCAAAACAAAGATAAAGAAAATAGTAAGAGTTGTAGTAGATGTAGTAATCATACTACTAATAATAACAATAATAGTAGTAGTAGTGGTAGAAGTAAAAACAACAATAATATTCATGATAATAATAGTAGGAGTAGTGGTAGCATTAGTAATTTATAATAAAAGTAATAGTATTAACAATAATAATAATAGCTACATTTAGACCAGACAATAATATTACTGTAGATATACACTATTCTCTACGTCTGGGAGCTGCTCCACAACTGCCAGTGAGCACAACCCCGGTAGTTAAGCCTCTATGCCCCGCTGAGTCTTTCTCCACAAAGTATGCTGGAGTACCATAACAGGCACCTCCAAACCAAGCTCTAGTCTGGTTGTGACCTGACAAAATAAAAGTCATGTTTGGTTGGCCTTTTTTTCTCTTCTTTTTTTCTGTGGCTTGGACCATGGTGTGCACTGGTTAGCTCCACAGCCAGACACCACATCCAACCCAGATATCAATCCAACACAGTGATTTTACACGAGAGAAGGGATTGGGACAAAGCCGGTAAGAGGGAGGGGCCAATCAACCCCAATCAACCATTACAAGTCTGTAATGACTATGCCAACAGGACGTGCCAGTCGCACCCACCAACAGCAGCTAGAACAGCCGCCTGACCCAGACCATTTATATTTCATAAAATAAAGAACAAATATTATCAATATATGTAATGTTTTCTGAAATGTTATTTATATAGGAGAATAAAAGGAAGCAAGACAAATAGTTTTATAATATCAATACCACCATCACCAAGCAATAGCGGTCTAGCGTCTTTGACGGACAAGGTACAGAAAGTTGAGATAATCTCTGAAGGAGTAGCGGCTGCTGGGTTTGCCAACTTAACAACTGTTTTACCTCTTCTTGTATTTAAGACATCTGTGACGTGAACTTATTGTTGGCCTGCTTAAGATCATCTGTTTCCTCCTTCAGCTGTTGAACTGTGGTAATCAGGTCTCTGTGGAGTTTCCTTAAATCAGCATTTTCCTCACATAATAGTGCTTCCACATGCTGGTCCCACCGATCTGTGGTATACTATTGTTGTGGACTGTGATAATCACCATGATATGCTACTGCCTGTGGGGTGTTCATCCTGACATCCTCTTTTGGGAATAGCTGGGTGGTGTTAAAGGGAGAGTTCACCCACAAATGAAAATTTGATGTTTATCTGCTTACCCCCAGTGCATCCAACATGTAGGTGTCTTTGTTTCTTCAGTAGAACACAAATTAAGATTTTTTAACTCCAACCATTGCTGTGTGCCAAGTCATAGAATGGGTAACAATTCTATGAGAGCAAAAAAAAAAACATGCTTAGACAACATGCACAAAGAGCCCTGTGGCTCATGAAGACACATTGATAGCTTAAGACGCAAAATGATCAGTATGTGTGAGAAATCGAGCCGTATGTATATAATATTTTACCTCAAGTACAATGCTACATTCAACAGCCTGGAACGCGCTTTACTTCCAGCAAGGAAGGTCAATATACACGCTCTGGCATCATTTACATCACTTCCAGTTTACGCCAACTCCAGAAGTGATCTTGTGTATATTGACCTTCCTTGCCGGAAGTGAAGCGCATTCCAGGCTGTTGGATATAGCGTTATATTTGAGGCAAAAAATTATATAAATATTTGGTTTCATTTTTGGGTGAACTATCCCTTTAAGGGTCTAGGTAGGTTATAACCAGTCAAGTCATAATCCTGCAAATGTGCTGGAAGAGATGATTGTCTCTTGAGCCGCTCAACAGGGACTTCATCTGATGGATGCTTCACCATAACTGTAGGAAACTCTGACTCCGGATCGAAGGACCATAAAGAAAACTGTTGAAGTTCAATCGGTTTGGGGTTGCCAGTTGGGGACTAGTTCACAGATGTTCGGTTAGAGACATGAAGAAGCAGCGTGAAAGTTCTGTGTATGTGGTCTAAAACAAAGCATACAATAAAATAATCAATATAACATAACAGAAACAGTTCATTTACTAGATAAATGCATTGTTCATGGAAACACGTCCATGAACAATAAAGCAACATCATGTGACTACAAGAACACAAATCAATCACTATTTCAATGTAAAGAAGGCTATCCTTAAACAAGGGATATCAACCAAACATAATAAAATCAGTTCATCAAACAGTTAACATAAGCTGAAGTACATAAATCAACTTGTTCATATAATACACCCACACATCAAATATGAAGCAAGCATCGAGTACGTTTAATACAATCACTCCATGCTGAGCTATGTACTAGTACTAATCAACGCGGAGCATAGCATCTTTACGTTTCTGCGTTGACAGCGCGCTCTAATATTAGCTGATTGCCAGAGCAAGTCTCACAGACACAAATTCAAAATACATTCAAAATGGGCCTTTTTAACAACAAGGAATCAATCTATCATAGTGACTTGTAATAGATTTATTCCTTGTGTTTGCCACAATGGGCAGTTTGCGTGATCAACAACATTGGCATTACAAATAACATTCAGTGGCACATGCCACTCATACTGATTTTCTGTGACACAGTGTCAGTGCTCCGCTATAATGTCAGTGGCACATCCCACTATCCACTGGCACATGTCACAAGTTTTAAGTGACACATGCTAATGAAGACCGGATGTGCCACTGACACATGCCAGTAAAGAACGGATATGCCACTGGATGTGCCAATAAGCATAGTGACATGTGTCATTGGCTTCTGTAGGTCAGATGCAAATGTCACTTATGTTCACCCAAAATTGAAAAATGTATTATTCACCCTCATGTCGTTCCAAACCCGTAAGACCTCCATAGACAGCAGTGTAGCTAATTACCACTTTCAAGGCCCAGAAAGGTAGGAAAGACATTGTTAAAATAATCTATTTGATTACAGTGGTACTTTTTGTACTTTCAAAGCGCTACGGCAGAACGGCGGCTCACTATTGGCTAGCTCCTGCACCTCCTGTGAACAGCATCAGTGAATCGTGAGCCTCTGTTCTGCCATTATGCTTTGAAAGCTCTTGAGAAGAAATGGAGAAGGAGGAAGCGAAAGGAAAGGGGCTCTATCAGGAGAGACTAAATAACCGGCAAGCAGCGTTATTTATTAAAACTGCTTGACATCAACAACATCGACCCGAACGACCTGCCAGCTACTGAATGGACTAAAGAGCCAGACGCTTTACCACCTCTCACACACCCTGACATCGTCAATTACCTGGTTTATGGTATCAGTGCCTACACAATGCAAGAGTTCAGAAGCTTTTTGCCTGCTGAGTCTTAGCTGGTTAGGTTGTTTGGTATTGGGAGCTTCTAGAGATGATGATCAGATTTGATTAGGATGAACGTCAAGCAGATGGGCAATTCCTGCAGACAAAGGGAAATTGGAAAGTAGAATATAATAAAAAATGTATGTACTTTTGTTGTGTAATAGGTTACGTTATGACTTCTAATGACTCAAAGCTTCTGAACTCTTGCATTGTGACTCATGCTGTCAGGGTATTTGAGAGGTAGTAGCGCTTCTAGCTCTTCCATCCATTCAGTAGCTGGCAGGTCATACGGGTCGATGTTGTTGATGTCAAGCAGTTTTAACAAATAACGCTGCCTTTCGCTCCTTTCGCTTACTCCTTCTCCAATTCTTCTCAAGAGGCCGCTCCGTATCGAAAAAATGCAAACAAATATCAAGCTGCGTGCTCTCTCGGTTGCTCTTTCTTTTGGTCTCACTGTCGAGGACCATGGCAATGGATAGCTTTTCCTGCCAATATGGCGGTGTCTTCCCGAAATGCAATGCGGAGTGAAAACAACGTGACGTAACTTCGCATTCTCCATTAGATTACTGTCTATGAAGTGGTCAGAGAGCTCTCGGACTTCATCAAAACTATATTTGTGTTCCAAAGATGAACTTATGGGTATGGAACGACATGATGGTGAGGAATTAATGACAGAATATTTGGGTGAACTAACCCTTTAATACCACATCTCCATAAATGCTTACGGGCGCATTCAACGCATGCGCAGTGATCCATACAAGCACAGCAAGTTTGCATCCACTTTCTTCTGCTGTTTTTATTAAAATTTTCCACATGTGCACAAGACAGGCAACTTTTATGAAATTACAAACGTTTTATTTATGACAGTGTACTAATCTATTAATAATTAAATAATTAAAACCATTAATTATGAAGTGTCTGTATTTTATTAATTTGTACTGCTTGTTATATTGTCTGTTTTTAGGACAATCAGAAACAATTAACTATCACTTTCCCTGTGTTTCGAATGCACCCATCATGTCTAACAGCATTGAAGCATTCTTTTGACAATACTTAAAGTAGCATTTGCTCTGTACAAGTGTCTTGCATTGATTCTGTTCTGTTCTTTAGGAAGAGTATTTGTCCACTGTCTGATGGGAGTGAGTCGCTCTGCCACTCTAGTGTTGGCCTTCCTCATGATCTGTGAGGATCTTACTCTAATGGAGGCTGTTAAAGCTGTACGGCAACACAGGGACATCTGTCCTAATCCTGGCTTTCTTAACCAGCTTCGACATCTCGACATGAGCCTCGTCAGAGAAAGGAAGAAAAAACTGGAAGCTTACAAATTGTAACTGAAAACTTGGTAACAATGTGATGAATCCCATTTCAAGAGCACGTCCCTTAGGGGCTTCCTCCTCCATGGCCTTGTCCCAGTTCTCTTGGGCCATATCTTATTTGCTAATATCCATTGTAGTGCAATGGCAAAGTGGGTATCAGAAGGCAAAATTGAAGGGCTTCCCCATAAATGGTAAATAACTTCCACAGGGCAGCAGGGTCACAAAATAAATGGCAGGTTTTTAAATTTCTACCAGATGAGATATACTTTGAACTTGTTTTAAAATGAGC